>MU390232.1:0-622689 GCA_022578715.1 Nemania sp. FL0916
TTATTTTTTAAATATTAAAATAATAATTAATATTTTTTTATTAAAAATTTTATAATTTAATTTAATATTATATATAATTTTAAAATAATAAATTATTAAATATTAATTTTTTTTATATAATTATAATAATATTTTTATTATTATTTTATTTAATATATTAATTTTAATATAAATAAAAAATACGTAATTATAATATTTTAATATAAAAGTTAATATTATAACTTTTTTTAATTTTTAAAAAAACTTTTATATTATTACGTTTATATAAAAAATATATTTTTATTTATTCATTTATTTAAAAATAATATAATTTAGTTATATTTTTTTATAAATTTATAATAAAAGTTGTAAAATTTTTAAAAAAAATTATATATTTTTAATAATATATAAAGTTTATTAATTATTTATTATTTATATTTTTTTAAAATTAATTTATATATTATTAATATTAATAATATAATTTAAAAATTTCGTTTTCGTTATATAAAACTCGGATTTTTTAATATTAGTTTAAAATTTTATATTTTATAATTAAATTAATATTTTATAAACGTGTTTTTTATATTTTTTTATATTTTACGAATAAATTAAAATATTATTTACGTAAATATTATAAAAATCGTTTAAATAATCGAATAAAATATTATTAATATATTGTTAAAACGTAATTAAATTATTAATTAAATTAAAAAATAATATTTTATATTAATATACGTTATATTTTATATAAAAAACTATTAATTTTTCGTTTTTTAACTATATATATATTTAATAAAAATAATAGTTTTAATTATTTAAAATAACGTTTTTTTTATTAAAAATAATAAATAATAATTTTTTTTAATAATTTGTTTAATTTATAATAATTTATAGAAAAACGTAGTTTTTTTGTTAATTTTTATATAAATAATATAAAAAAAGTAAAAAAAGTTATATTTAATATAATAAACTTTTTTTTAAATAATTTATTAAATATTTTTTTATTATTTTTAACTCGTTTAAAAATATTTTATAAAATAAATTATATTTTAAATTTCGGGATAATTTATTTTTAATAAAATTTATTTTATAATTTATTTTAAAAACGAAATTTTAAAAAAATATTTAATTTAATTTTATTAAAAACGTTAAATAAATTATAATATATAAAAAATATTATTTTAATAATTTTTTTTTAAATTAATATTATTATATATTAAAAAATTACGTTTATTTTTAATAATTTTATTAATTTTATAAATATTAATAATTTAAACTTTTTTTTAAATTTATTTTAACGAATTAATTAATCGAAAATTATAATTAATATATTAATTACGTTGTTTTAAAATTTTAATTTATATTATTTAAATTTATTTTTATATATTTTATATAATTTTATATTATTCGATTTTTAAACGTTAAATATTTTTTTTAAATTTTTTATTAATAATGTTTTTTTCGTTAATTTAAAAAATATTTATAAAATTTCGTTTAAATTTTATTTTATTTTTTCGATTTTTTTTTATTAAATCGGTTTTTTTTAAAAATGTTCCGTAATATTTATTTAATAATTATAACAAATTTACGTTAATTTTTATAATAGTTTAATTTTTAATTAAATTATTCGTTTTAATAAATAATATTTATTTAAATTTCCGGTCTGTAATATAAATTACCGGTTTAATTAAAAAATATATTATATTTAATAATAAAATAAAACAGTAAATTTTTTAAAAATATAAAACAATATTTATAATAATTTAATAATATATTATAAATTATAAATTATAATTTATTTAAAATTAAATTATATAATATATTTAACGTTAATAATAAAATATAATTAAATATATATTTAATTATTTATAAGTTTATTTTTAAAAATTTTTATATAATTTATTATTTTTAATTATTATATTTTATAATAAAATATAATTAAAAATTATAAATAATTTTAAATCGTAAATATTATTTAATTTATTTTATAAAAATTTTATTTATATTTAAATATATTTTAATTTTTATATTAATAAAAGTTTTATAAATCGATAATAATAATTTATTATTATTTATTATATAAAATAAAAAAAAAAACTTTTTTTTTAATATATTAATTTATAACGTTTATTATTTTTAATTTTTTTTTTTTTAATTTTTAATCTTAAAAAGCGGAACGTAAGAAGCTTTTTTACCCACCTCCTTTTATACAGTAACACTGAAGCTAGTAAAACTAGTAGTACGGACTTAGTAAAAAGGATTGTTCTAAAGACTCCCACCACCCGCAACTTACAAGGTTCCAGCCGGTGACTCCTACCAGCCGCAACAAGGTTCTAGTTAGTGATTCCTACCAGCTGTAACAAGGTTCCGGCCGGTGATTCCCACCAGCTGCAGCCACAGAACAAGGTTTCCGGACTGGCGTTGACCAAGCCCGCCGCGCAATAGAAGTCTGCAGCCTTCCAGGCATAACGTTTATTATTAATATATTTTTTAAACGGAAAATTAATTTTTTTAAAATTATTTATTTTTTAAATTATTTTTATATTTAATTATTTTAATATTTTAAATATTACGAGTTAATATTTTAATAAATAAATTAAAAATAAAAATAAAAATAAAATTAAAAAATATATTATAATTATAATTAATTATAATTTATACGATTCGGGTTTTATAATCGATTAAAATTAGTTTAAAAAAATAATTATTCGAAATATAATTAATTTAATAATAATTAAAACATTTGTTTTAAATAATTAATTAATAAATTTTTTATAACGTAAGTTTAAATTTACGTTCGTTATTAAAATTATTTTAATTCGTTAAAGTTATAACGGGTTAATTATTAATTTAATTTTAATTATTAATATTATTAATAGTTTTGTTTTAATTTTAATTTTAATTTTTATTAATATTTTAATTCGTTTTACGAATAATATCGCGTTATTAATTTTTAATATTAAAATAATAAATTATTTATATATAATATTTAATAAAATCGTCGAATTTAATATTTAATTTTAAATATTTAAAAATTATTTTATTATTTAATTAAATAAAAAAACGATTTTTAAACTTTTTTTTTTACTTGTTTTTAAATAGTTTAATTTTATTAATAAATTATATAAAAACGTTTTTAAATTCGAAAAATTTATTTAGTTTATTTTTTATAATTAATTTATAATATTCGCGTTTAATTTTATTAATAATATTAACGTTATAATAATTGTTTTAAAAATATATTAATAATTTATTTATATTTTTAATAATTTTAAAGTATTTAAGTTTTAAATATAATTAAAGATTTTTTATTATAATTTTATTAAAATACGATTCGATATCCGTTTTTTTATTATATTATTCGAAAATTAATTTAAATTAATTTTTAAACGGTTTTTTATTTTACGATATTAAATTTTAAATTTGATTTCGTTTTTATTCGGGTTATTATAAAAAATAAAAACAGTAACTTTTATTAATTTACGAGTTTTTTTTTATTACGATTAAAAAATATAATACTACGTTAAAAAAACAAATTAATAATTTATTAATTTAACTCGTTAAATTATTTTTAATAATAATCGCGTTAATTTATAATAATAATTAAATCCGAAATTAATATGTTTTTTTTAAAATTAAAATGTTTTTTTTAATAGTTTTATTTATTAATATAATTTTAATTATATTTTTCGTATTTAACGAATTTCGTTTTTTAATTTTTAAATTTTAATAGTTTTTATAATTTTTTTTTAAATATTTAATTTTTTTAAATAAAAAGTTCATTTAATTAATTATTTAATTTAAACGTTTATTTTATTAAAAAGTTTATATAGATTAATAATATATTAATAAATAATATATATATATATAAAATAAAATTTAAACTTTTAAAATAAAATATTAAAATATTATAATAAAAATTTAAAGTTTTTTCGATTTATTATATTTTTTAATTTAAAAAATATTTAAACTGTTTTATTAATAAATAAAATAAAATTAAAAATAAATTACGTATTTTTAATATATAAACTAATAAAATTATTTAATAATATTTTTAAATTTTTATTAAATTTTTTTTAATAATATTATATCGTTTATTTATAAATTTAAAATTTTAAACTTATTAAAAAAAATATTATAAATATCGATTAAATTTATTAATTTGTTATTTTATTTCTTATTATTATTTTAAACGTTTAAAATGTTAAGTTCGCCCGGTTTTTTAATATATATTAATAACGAAGATTTTTTTTAAAAACGCGATCGCGAGTTTTTATTTTTTCGGAATAATAATTTATAAAAATCCGGTAATAAAAAACGAACTTTTTTTCGTATTATTTTTTTTAAAACAGTTTTTTTTTATATAAACATATTATTTTTATTTAAAAAATATTTAAAAATAATCCTGATATTTTATATTAATAAAATTATTATTATTATAAAAAAGTTATTTAATAAAATTATAAAATAGTTTTTTTAATAAGATTTTTATTTTCGTACGAAAATAATAATTTAAAAAAAAAAAGAAATAAATTACGTAATTTAAACGCGTAAAATATTTATAAGTTTATAAGATTTTTTTTATTTATTAATAATTTATTATTTTTTAATCCGTTTTATTTTTAATTATTAATTTTAATTTAATTTAATTTATAAGTATAATTAATTTTAATAATTAAATTTATATATTAATTATAATTATAATTAAATTAATAATTAAATTAATAATTTATTATAACTTTTATAAAATAATAAAATAAAAAATAATAAGTTTTATAAAACATTTATTACGTTAAATTTTATTAATTAAATATACTTAAAAACTTTAAACAATTTTAAAAAGTTTAATTTTTTTAAAACAGTAATAAAAAACGGTCGAAACAAGTGTGTACAATTGGACTGCCAGCTAAAACTACCTAGTAGGGTGCCCAGCTAGCCAAACTAGGGTGCCCATCTAGTAACGCTCTTGAAATGACTCTGGGCTGTGGCCAAAAAGACCGGCCAATTTTGGCCTACACTTTGGCACTTAAAGGACCCCACACTCAGCCCCTACCCCATTGCTTCGACCATGGCCCTATCAGGTCACAGTAGGTGGGTTAGGCACCTCATCTTTAGCACACGTTGGGGGTGCTGTGCAGTGTCACGTCAAGACCGTGTCCAGAACATCTCCATCGCATCAACTAACTCCATACATTCCTTCAACGAGACAACAATCGTCGATTCACTTCGAGTAACCCCTGTTCCATTTCGCGCTATCTATTCCGATCAATTGAACTGACACAAACACCGACTATCATCATGGCCCCGATAAAGCCCGCCGGCGCTGGCGATAAGTACTCGGTGATTCTGCCGACCTACAACGAGCGGCGCAACTTGCCCATCGTCACCTGGTTGCTAAACCGCACGTTTACAGAGCAGTACGCCTACCGACCCGATCCTCTCTCTCCCATCCATTCTCCTCCTACTCCTTGTTACTTGACGTCTTGGAAATGGTCTCGCTAAACTTGGCCTTTCTTAACCCGCAGCAACCTCAACTGGGAACTCGTGATCGTCGACGACGGCTCGCCGGACGGGACGCAGGTGGTCGCGCAGCAACTAGTCAAAGCATACGCGCCGCACGTGGTGCTGAAGACGCGGTCGGGCAAGCTGGGGCTCGGGACGGCGTACGTGCACGGCCTGCAGTTCGTGACGGGGAACTTCGTGATCATCATGGACGCGGACTTCAGCCACCACCCGAAATTCATCCCGCAGATGATCGCGCGCCAGAAGGCCGGCAACTACGACATCGTCACGGGCACGCGCTACGCCGGCGACGGCGGCGTCTACGGCTGGGACCTCAAGCGCAAGTTCGTCAGCCGCGGCGCCAACCTCTTCGCGGACACGGTCCTGCGACCTGGAGTGAGCGATCTTACGGGCAGCTTCCGTTTGTACAAGAAGGCTGTGCTGCAGAAGGTTATTTCGAGTACTGAGAGCAAGGGATATACTTTCCAGATGGAGATGATGGTTCGCGCTAAGGCTATGGGATGTACTGTTGCTGAGGTCCCTATTAGCTTTGTTGACCGCCTGTATGGCGAGTCTAAGCTCGGTGGGGATGAGATCGTCGAGTATGCCAAGGGCGTGCTGAGCTTGTGGCTGAAGGTATAGACACAGTTGGGGGTAGATGGTTAACATGGTAATTTGCATGCCAGGGAATCAAAAGGCGATTGATTGAGATGAGCTTGATCTGGCGTTGTTGGTGATGGCAGCATGCGTGCATTTGTACAAGACTCGTGGATTCATAATACATGGTTGCGGCGCAATTTCTGCTCTGCTCTACACTGCGACTAATTTACAAACTGCCTCATTCTATATATCTTGCTAAAGAGCCAAAGTCGCGTGATCTAAGCGAAGCGAGCAACTTTCTCCGTGGGAGGTCATCATTGAACACCCTTTTAAATACTCGCTGTTGCAGCGCTTTGCTTACATATTCCGACCTCCCGTGACCATGATCGTCTGGCCCGTCACATACGAGAACAACGGGCTCGCAACCGCCAGAATAGCCGCAGCCGCCTCAGAAGGCTGACCCGGTCTCCTCAGCGGGATATCCGCAAGACGCTGCTCGTCCGAGCCCTGCTTCGCGCCGCTCCGAGGGATGCCCACAGCAATCCTCTCGCCCTTCGGGCCCGTCACGAACAGACCATTCTCCTTCGCCTGCGTCAGCCGCGTCTGTATGAATCCAAACGCGACCGTATTCGCGCGAACGCCAAATCGGGGACCCCATTCCTTAGCAATCGTCTTCGTGAGGCCCGTCACGCCGGCCTTAGCGACGGCGTAGTTGGCCTGCCCGGCGTTGCCGTGGACGCCGCTCGTCGACGAGATGTTGACGACGCACCGCGCTTCGCCGTCGGAAACCCGGAAATACGGCGCCGCGGCCCGGATTAGTCGGAACGGCGCGGTGACGTGTAGGTCGACGATCGTCGACCACTGCGCGTCGCTCATCTTGTGCAATGTCCCGTCCCATGTGTACCCCGCGTTGTTGACCACGATGTGCAGCTTCCCGCCCCCGAAGTCCGCGGCTTGGGACACGAGAGACGTGATGAAGGACCCGTCGAGCACGTCACCGGCCACGGCGAGGGCCTGACCGGGTGAGGTGCTGTTGATGCTGTCTGCGACGGCTTGTGCTTTTGCTGTTATTGCGCATGCCTCATGTAAGCCATGCTATAATCATTCGCTAGCTTAGGAAAGGTAGGTACTGGAGACTGGAACCGGAGCGTCCGGTCAGATTGAGTATGAGCGGTAGGTAAGTCGTACCTGCATCAATATCAGAGACCACAACTTTCGCGCCCTCGTTGGCGAAGAGCCGGGCTGTTTCGGCTCCTATTCCTTGCCCGCTACCTGTGATGATGGCAGTCTGGCCCGCCAGCATACCCTTCGGGTAGTTCAGGTGAGCCGCGATCTGCGAGACGCGTTCCGACATGTTGAAAAATTCGGCGGTGATATGAATTATAGCCGGTTGAATAAAATTAGTCTTATCATTAATAGTGTCAGAATATGCTCTTCGTGATCAATTGAGCAGTAGAGTAGTCTCAGTGTTAAACAACGCAGTGTTGTTCCCCGCTTGGATCAGTAGTAATCTTGGGGATTGAGGTTGACCGAGAACCCTTGTCTCGCGGCTCGGGAGAGCTTACCCCAGATTTTCAGGGGTATTGCGCCGCGTCGCGCGCCGGCCTAG
Source organism: Nemania sp. FL0916 (assembly GCA_022578715.1). Lineage (NCBI taxonomy): Eukaryota > Fungi > Ascomycota > Sordariomycetes > Xylariales > Xylariaceae > Nemania > Nemania sp. FL0916. The sequence goes on from MU390232.1 coordinate 7,691, forward strand.
TCCCGGTACTTAATTAAAAGTCTGCTGACGTAATTACGAACAGGTGATTCTTTAGCTACAAAAATCCACGCTGAAGATCTTTCTCCATCCTCACACACTTAGAATCAACGGCTAAAGACAACTGTACTTCAAAATGGGTTGAAAGAACCAAGAAGGCCGTTAAGCAGTACCTACACAAAAATACCTTTGTAATAAAATCTACCTATATCTTGATCGCATCAATAAGGCTTAGCGTATTAATCCCTGCTACATACAGTAAGGTGAGTCGGCACAATGTTTAGCCAACAAGCTGCCCTATTTACAATTTCGGGCCTAATAATACTTACAACATTCTGGCCGTATATCAACGCCGTTGCGCTTGCTATATGGGTGCTATACTAAACATGACGCTGGAGAAAAAACCGAATAGAAATATCCCACTGCCGAGAAACAGGATACTCTCGTGTAATTCTCACTTACATAGACGCGCCGTGTGTGTCGCCATAGCCAGGGACCATGAATGGGTCGCCCCAGTCGACCTTGCCGTCAGTATCAGGATAGGCGAAATAGCCTTCGTCCGTACACCGAGCTCGAAACCACGCCAGGTCATTCTCGTTAAGTCCTAATATCCCCGGGAGAGATTTTGCCAATAGGCCTTGAACAGCGGTTTGAAAATCCGCCGCCTCCGAATCTCGCGCGAAGACGACAAGACGTTCCAGCAGGCTTGCCCACTTCCAGATGTGATCGGCGTCGAGAGTGCCCTGCATCATCCGAAATTTAATCGTCTGTATCCTGAGCTTGCTCTTGCCCGGCTCGTCCGAGAGCTTGTTCCCTGTAATTTGCCAGCGCATGGCAGATCCATGAGATGTCACGCCGGACACGGCTTCTTGGAGATCAAATATGGTCTCGTACTGCCAGATATGATTGAGGAACACTTGAACTTTCGGGTCGCGGATGGAGGGGAGGTGTGCCTGCATCTGTCTTTCGTAGGCTGCACGGCGCGGCCCCGTTGTCGTACTCGCATATCGCGCAAATCTAGGGTCCCGCTCATAGACGTGCTCAGCTAACCTGCACAAGCACATTGGCGCACACCAAGCACTCATCTCGCGGTCTTTCCGATGCAGTTTAAACATGGACGGCTCGATGAGGTACCAGAGGGTGGAGAACTTCTTCAGATGCAGCAGCGTCCACCCCGCCTGCTGGCCGATGTGGACGTGGACGCCGGTGCTGATGTCCATCGTGGGCTTATGGATCCGGAATACATCTCTAAGGCTCTTGCACACCGTTCTCAGTGTTGCGTGGGTTTGCGGATCGTCGTAGTCGAGAACGGGAGAACGTATCTCGGCGCCGAACCACTTATACACATGCGGCGGTAAGATCCCCTGTATGTCCCCGAAGCTGCCGTCTGGGATCCTGTAGTCCGTATGATCTGATATGCTGTTTTTGACGGTGACGTCCTCAGTGCAAGACCACGCCTTGTACACATCCCTAACTCCGGGGGCTAGCGTGGAGGTAGGATGGTTCTGGATGGTCCTGGTTGAGTGCCTCATCTTCTCTTCCTGAACTAGTCCTTTGACTTGATCACACCACGCCGTCATGACTCAGGTTCGCGCATTGAAAGAAGCGGTACCCGTTATCACATTACCTACCCTCACTCCAGCACTCTCTATGATCGTGTCCCTGGTCATGTGTAGTGGCAGATTGTTGTCGCGGTGGTATTGCGTGAACTGGAGCCCCAGGACTCGTACAGCTTCACTTATGTTCGCCTGTTCAGTTTTGGTGTCACTATATTGCAGTCAGTCTATATTCTCAAGATCATTGAATGTCAAAATTTCGACTAACACCAATAGTGCTAGACTGAGCAAGATAGTTGTGCTGAAAGGCGAAAAATATAAGACCAACTTACTCCCAATGATAAATCCCACGCCAATTTTCAACATACTGATCATTAGTATTTGGAGTGTCGTACTCAAGACTCTCCCACCAGGCAAATTGGTCGCGATCACCAAGGATCTGTGGGACTGGCATATGTTAGTAACTGTCTGAAATGGTGTGATATAGAGATATTCAGGAAGAAAATGAGAAGTTAGTAACTCACATCCCTGTTCGACGGTCTTATGAGCGTTAACACCTTGCCTTATCAGTTCATCGATGATCCTGTTTCTGACGGTATATTTGAACCGGAGAGTCTCGTCACTGACGTCGGCAAGAACATCTGGAAGCCAACGACGCTCCATCGGATGCGGATCTGGAAAAGGCGTATCCTTGCGCTTGGCAGCAGCAACCAAGAACTCAAGCTCGAAACCCATCGTTGTCGCATTCGGGCCAGGTCGTCGAGGCGGGTTGTCAACGTTCTCGACCAATCCTGAGCCATTATTTGATATATACCCGTCGTCTGAGCCGTCCAAGAAACTTCTTGGATATGGCAATCTTGCTCGTAATCCGGGGTCTGTGCTGGAGCTGAAGCGTGAAATTCTATCGACTTCAATCCAGTCCTCGGCACTCAACTCGACGCCTGCTCTCGGTCCATGATCGTGTCTACCAGTGCGCCCTCGCCCATCCCTCGCTGGGCTCAAGTCTCTGGGGTCTCGACTTGGACGTACCTGACGTGACATTTCTTTGACTCTTCTCAAGAGCTACCTGCAGTGCGGATTATGTGAGGAAATTTTTGGCTGGTTCCTAGATGCAGGTTAGAGGAGAAAAGGGGGAATGGTTCGTACCTCGGGTAGGAGATGTGCTACTCTCGATTTTTAATATGTGGTAATACTTAATAATATTTAAATGGTCTATGGGTGCCTTATCAGGTATTAGTTATGTCCAGACAACTATTTCGAGACAAAGAAGGCTACAGAGTAATCAACAATAACAATAGCCTTGACATTATTCATGAAAGGTACTATTCGATGATATCTTCTATCAAAGAACACAATGTGGTTTTTGTTTTCGATTTCCCTAGTCTAGTTGACTGTTGAAGTCTTTCTATCACCTGCCATAATCATGTCTCGATGCCTTGGAAACCCGTGGCCCTTCTCATCTTACACGGCGCAAACAACTTCTCGTGGGGAAGCCAGGAAGTATGTTTACAGGCACCATCATCTGGATGGGGATCAAGACCGGGTCTGAGATCTATAAGATCCTCATAGCCGTATTAGACACACCAAATTACCATGTTAGAGGAACTTGGGGAATTAGGTACACCGATCCTATTATCGAGAGAGACTCTAATTACACTCTACAATCAAGAACAAAAGAATAGACAGCACTACCGCTTTTGTAATGTATAGTGCTGAAACTACATCAAAGAAGGAGACGGAAGGGGGGAGGCAACCAGCATATCATAAGGTCCAAATGCCATTGAGTTCACCTTTGCATTCCTCAGGAAGCATTAACGATGACAGTTACCCAAGGCAATCATAAGCTCACGAGAGCACTCAGCAAAAGCTTTATTATGGTCGAGCTTCAGCAACAAGTGAGGCTGATTCACAAGGACGATTTCCTTTCCACGTGGAGAACACAGTATACAAAACACCAGATGATACCAATATATGAATCTAGAGCTGCAGTACGAAAACGAATAACAGGAATGCGATCAGGGACAGAAGTGCCCTGAGTGCCCCGATACAACACTACGCATTGTTGTCTTGAAAACTCTAGTTCGATTTCCTCTAGGGGGGCTAATTGGGACAGAGACTATTGCTAAAGGACTGCGCTAGAATTTTTTCAGGTCCGTTAGAGCACAGTTAGCCAGTAACTCACTACCTAAGCACCTAAGCACAGGCTATAATTACCTCCAAGCAGCCTGCGGCATAATTATTCCCCGATGAAAATCCTACCTCCAGATTCTATGATTATTAATTGGCCCTGCCCGGCGATAGACCTGATATGCTGGAGATAACAAATATGGACGTAGTAATAATAACACATGGCGGTATGAAGAAATAACATTGTTATCGTGCCTATGGACAGAGAGTAGATTATTGGGGCACTTACACGCTCGCCCCTTGAAAGGATCTGAAGACACCCCTGTTGAAATGGGTGATCCTACGGGAACACAACTTCTCTGCGAAACATCATCTCTAGTCTCAAACGTGATATAAACTGGGCTTGACAGTGGCTTTAGTAAAGCAAATCGCATAGTATAACCACACAAATACATCACATAGTGAGATAATATACCCATGTAGCGAAGCAGCAAATTAACGAATAAATTTATGAAATCAAGGAAATTTCGGCCTGCTATCTAACTACCAAGTCTCCGAATGAGACTGAGAACTGCTCTAGATTATATAGAGCAATAACAAGCTAAGAATCGCCAAAAGTATCCCTGCTGATCCACACGCTCCGTCATATCAGTTCTCATATTCTCTTTTGTTTTAGTTAGCTAGGCAGCTGAGGCCGGCTTTGTAGATCCTTATTTAAGCAGTGAAATATAGTTTAGCTGCTTGAAACCATACATGATGCTAGGAACGGTCTCGTGACGAAAGCTAGATCTAAAAGATTCACGATCCCTCTGTAATACAAGTACTATATACATCCTCTGTGTGTGTGTTCTCGTGGTAGGTTACGTGCTGCGGATAGCTGTTCAGGTCGGTATTCAATCTGGCTAGTAGGAATAAAGGGTCTAATGGCTTTGAGAATTGTTCGCGCAGTATAGAGGCAGTGGAATCTTGTTGAATGTCACTTGTATCAACTACTGACTACGGTCGCTGTGGGCTCTAGCGTGATATGAGGCCCAAGATGACTGATCATCCTGTCAAATTCGGATTCTTTGGGCATGGAGCCACCAGGGAAAGGTTGCGAGTTTGGTTTTTCGATTATCAAAAGTGTTATGGATATATATGTACCTAGTAATATGAAATGCACCAAATAAGTAGGTTAGTACACCCAAACCTCTGGGCCATTTGGCACAATGGGTAAATCTAACGAACAGAACTATTTTGAAAACAGATGATGATCAATTTTCCTCACACTCAGGCTTGCGTCGTATTGTTGCTGCTAGACACCATTGTCCATAACCTGTAAAAGTAAACGTAAGCGAAAGCGTTCACGGGCGCATTATTAACCGATCTTACAAAACTTGCTTTCCGGGTAGTAATTAGTGTACTACTGGCCTTGGCACGCTTCTCGCCCGAACTTGTTGCGCTCTTGTAAACTGTAGGCACCTTCCACCATAGGTAGGGCGCCATTCAACGCACCTCGACAAAGAGATGAGTACACGTGTGGACAGTCACTAGAACCGTCTATAGGATGCATATGTTGCCAGTCGTCAACGTGGGTTGAGTCAAAGAAATGGAGAAGACATGTAGATGTAATGGCGGACCTAGTAAGCTATCGTTGATATTGCCCAATGCTCAAGGCCAATGGTTCAACAAGCGCCAGATCCTACCGTACTACCTTACAGAGTGAGATAGCGTCGGCCGAACTTACTACGTACATCGAACTGCAGTGTTGCGAACTTGCGAGATTGTGCAAGGCGATAGAAGATGGCGCGAGTAAACGAAGACAAACGTTCTAAGCAACAGGTAATTATATATTTCAATGTCCCAGTCGAAAACTTCACAATCGAGTTCCTATCAACATCATCATTAGTACTCAGTTGAGGCCGTTTTTCAGGTTCATTTTCAGCCATCGACACTATGCACGCTTCTATTGCCGCTCTCCTTACTTTTGCGGGCCTTGCCGCTGCCACCGCCCACGACATATCTCTAACGGTCAAAGTTGGACCTGGTTCGGAACTGGAAGGCTACCAGCTTGTAGCAGCCCCAGAATATCCGGAGTTTGTCGCCCCAGACCAGATTGGAGACAACAGGGTCGACTGGTACCTTGCTCGTGCTCAGATTGGAATCTACGCGACTGATTATTATGATTATATCCTCATCGGTATGCGATTCTTGCTTCTACTTGTCTAGGGTGGCCACTAGGAAAATTCCATGACACCCACCCCCAAATCCTTGCGGCACGATATTGATATACCCTTCTGCCTAGGAGTTAATGGGACCGATCACGAGTTGACCCTTGGTGGCAATGGCACATCTCCGGGACCTATAGTCTATACTCCTTGGTATGGCGCCGTAACCTACAACTTGCTCAATGCATGGACGGCCGGTGATGCATATGAAGGGTATCCGTTCACCTACTCAAGTAAGCATTTCTAGTAGCCTATTCACGATTCTCTTGGGGTTTTAATTTCCACAACTGATACGATATTCATCAGGTTACCTTGATGGGTATGGCCACCCCGAGGCGGTTGCTTGTTCCAACTCAGATGGCCGCTTCCAGCTCAGCGTATATCCGCCAGGACCACTTCCCGATAACTGTGTGAACACTTCACTCGTGTGGAGCCCGTTTTCCACTACATAAGACAAGTATAGAAAGCATTCAAGGCAAATAGAGGAATTTTGGATTGCGTGATTGGCTATCTCTCCTAGAATTTGGATTTGTGAAGTAGTGGAGGTATATATTCTCTTCTCTATATATTGAGCCAAGTTGCATTCTTTTAATTAGGAACCGATTATGTTTGTAGTGAACTGCAGATCTTGTCTCTATTTTCTTCCGGAGGCCAAGATTTCTAACAAAAGCCCCCGTTGTATGACAAAATAGACTGCATGTTGCAATCACATAAATACATCACAGAGCGAAATAGAATATGCAATAATTAGCGATTGTGGTATCTGCCCACGAAAAAAATGAGGAACAACTATCTCGGCTACCTATCTATCAAGTCTCCAAAAGAGATCTTCCGTTACGGTTCATCGACCGATCCGCCGTGGCGTTTACGTTCGCAATGAGGGTTCTAAGATACCAAAGGTTGCTTTACTAAAAGTGAAGCTAGAATGAGGTCATGTCTTAGGTCTGTCTCGTTCTATCCGACAAAGTCGCAACTATCCTCTGAGCTGGCACCGAAGAGATCGTTGGCCAAGTTGTCTGGTTGCTCTAAAATCTCCATCGTGGTCGGTGATCTGAAAATCAATGGTGATACAAGGGGGGTGATTTTGTATATATCCTTGTGTATAATCAAGTTCGTTGGGCGCCCTTGAGCTAATAAGACGCTCAGAATTAATCGGTATAATGATATTAATCAGACCTATACTACTGTAGCCTAGATGCGGATAAAGTTCTTTTCACTCTAAGATCTCTATACTCTGACGGAAGCGACAATATCGAAAGATGAACGTCCAGGCGAGAAGAGTCCTCACTTTCTCTCGAAATTTATATATAGCTATAATTATCATGCTCCGTACGCAGCGGGCTAAAGTGAGCAGTGAATTTTGGGTGGTGAGACCGCTAGCCGTGTATAGCATTATCCATCGAAGCATGCTCATAGAGATCTATGTACTGGCGACGGGCTTTAAGAAAAGAGCTCAGCAGGTGGCGCACATCATGAAGCAGGGTTGAGTACAAGTCAGCAATGGACTCATGAGACGGGCTTAAGAGGAAGAGTCCCGAGTTCAACTCAACTTAAGTGAGACATTTAAGAGGCTTCCGGAAATTCGAATAGCTTTCCAACCTAGGTGCATTGAAAACAAAAGGCTTCTGAACTGGCCTCTGATCACCGGACGAACTAGCTGTACTATGTCTTTGCTATTATTTCTTCTCCCGATGTCTAAATTTCTTCTCTTTTCAAGGAGCTGCTGGGACTACTGCTGATTCATGTAAGGGGAGTCAATTTAAGCTATGCCATTACAGCGTATCTCAAATGTACGGTGAAATTCCCCCTGTCTCGCCGGCTCAGCAGCTTGAGCAATAGAGTCTCAAAAAGATCGCCTCTCAAGACAGGCTTGAGCACGGTTTTTTAAAGACTTCTAAACAATTGGCGAGTTGATGTAGAATGCAAAAAGATAAGATTGAAAAGGCATTAGTAAGATGCCTGAAACTTGATTTAAACTTAACATATACTTCATGCGGCAGGATCATGCCATGCTTGATACAATCTACACAACGATGACTTCTCTGCCCTAAAGTTGTTTGTAGTGTAAATTGCCAATACGGAGGCCCGGCTGAAATATAGTAATGATGCTAGCTGTAACAATGAGACAGCTCTCTGTTCATAGAATTGATCGCGCCAAAGAAATATTGAGTCGTAGCTGATTCAGCAGCTAGACAAGAAATGAAACATGTCAACCTTATGTCGACTACTTGTGGCGTTGTGCATTCTGCCTTTCAAGCAAATGGCTGTATTGATTTATTTCATTTTATGGTGTATGATATACGTTCTACTCTCACATCTATCTAGCCGATACATTGGCCCCCGGTCTCCCGGCACTCAAGCAAGCTTCTATGCCCATCTGGAGGCTCCCCGGAGATAGATTAGGTACTCTTCGAGTATTGTTACATATTATAGCTTCATCAAACTACACAGGCGCCGATCATCGTGCTAGTGAAGACATAACCACCGGCGGTTCACAGTATACCATGGAATCTTGAAAATGCAGCGGAAGCAGAGGTAGCTCTTTGTACTCAACACAAGAGGCAAGCAGCCGCCCCAGAATTTTCACCAGAAGTATCCCGGCGTGCACCTCTCCCTTGTGTCCCAATTGGATAATCCCTACTAGGGAGACTTCCCACTCATGAGAATGAAGTTGTCGGGGTCTGCAAGCTTAATGGCGTCTCTACGTATAGAGTGTGTGGTTGTAATCAGGAAGCGGTGTACGAGCACATCTTCATGCAAATGATGAGCACAAATATACGACCTAGGCCTAGGTATATTGCATGAAATTTTCATATGAAATGGAGAATGTGAGGCTGTCAGATCCTATGCATCATGATCATGATACGATGCACTACAACGTGAGAGTGCCTCGCTTTAGTGCCTAGGTAAAGTTCGAGGGATAGGGATGTTTTATTTTGATTAGCGTGTAGGTCTTGGAGGCCAGAATAGACCGGTATAGAATGCACTTTGAAATGCAGCCAAGCATACTAGTCAAATCTGATCACCATCTCCTCAGGTACTATTCCTTCGCCTAGTGGGAGCTTTGACTGCTGTAGGTGCCCATACTGAGGTAGCATCCCCCGCCATCCAACTTCCTGCGGCTGCCGTAGTGATCTTACATGCATGCTATATTGCCCCGACGTAGCAGAGCAGGATGACAGAATGGACATGTGAATTCGACTCCTGCATCAACAACTTCGTCGACGCCAATAAGCATCAACTGAGAAATCACGGGTCGCGGAGATCTCTCAATGATACACTTCACTCTCAGCCTACCTCATTGATTGACGCTGATCTACTTCGCCAACCAGATTTTTGCATACCATTCATGCATGCGACACCGCCATCTACAGCACACCTCACTAGATTTCGCAGCAGGGTAGATTCATCACACCGCCACCAATGTCATATTACGAATTTGAATAGGTTAGAATACTACATCGCTCGGTAAATGAATGCCGATGATAGCAAACATGCAAATTTGAAGCTTTTCCAGATATGTTGGTTGGTGCATGGTGTGTTCATGACAGTGGACTGACTCTAGCCGTGGCACCCCATTCATACCACTAAATCAGACACTGCACTTCCTTACTGGGCACCCCCTATTTTCATGCAGCGGGGAGCCTCACATCCAGTACATGCTCGTGACTAACAGCATTGTACACGTATGTTTTGACCAGCTCGAGTCCGACCTCACCAATGATCGACCGCCATTGCCGTTCGGTTCTTTCACCACCGGCAAAAGCCGTCAGCATGGTGAGATCCATGGAGACCGCATCAATATTCGCCTTGGTGTCAGGTAAGATCCATTCGTCTAGAAGGATGATGGAGTCGGGCTCCATGGCCTGTTTTAGGTTCTCCAGTATCTTCTTAACTCGGTGTGGTGGATGATTATGGCACACACCCCGCAAGTAGTAAAATTTCGCTCCTGTGAATAAGATTAGTCTAGTCGGTGACGGGTTTTCCTGGTCGGAGACTTGTCCTGACCTTTGATGGGCTGTGGCTCGAAGAAGTCGTGGGCGATGTTCTCGACTCTTGGTGTGGGAAGAGCCTTGGCTATCGAATGTGGGAGATCCTGAAGAATAACCCTCCCCGACACGTCGGGATATTTCGCGAGGAATTGGGCACATTGGTGCCCTATGCCTCCTCCCATATTGACATAGACTGGCCTCTCTGGGTCCCAATCTCGTACCTGCTCTTGAACAGGATATACCGTAAGCCATGTGAGCTCAGGCTGGCGCCTGAAGGCCATGAAGTCGTTGAAGTACGCTAGATTCTCCGGATGCTGGCCGAGCCAAGAGAACTGATGGAGGTCCGTCTTGAAGGCATCCTGGAACACCGTATGTAGCGGATCAGTGGGATTCTTGTAGCCTGTTTTCTTTAGAAACTCTGGCAGCTCTTGATACTGTGGAGCCGCAGTAGCAAAGCTGATGGTAGTTGCGAACAGAGTCAGTGAAAATAGCGTAGTCTGTTCGGAAAGAGTTGCTACATACTAGTGACAGATGCCTGCCTCGGCCACCTTTTCGGACAGGTTTTTGGTGAGGTGGTTAGCAGCATACCGATCGCTTGCAACCTCATCAATTGTACCGATGGCAGCAAGATATTTCAATACTCGAGCTATTCGTAATTCGTTAGACTGGTCTTCGACTTGAGAAAGCTATTGTGAACGGATTGCACGATGACTTCTCACACAGCAAAGGGATCTCTGCAGCTACGGCAGGGGACATGTCATCGATACCAATGGGCTCGCCATGCTTGACAAGCAGCTTAAACAGCCCCAAATCAAACCCGATTCTGACGGCCGCAGTCTGAAGGTTCTGGGGAAATATATCAGCTCGTGAAATTAGGCGCAGCGGGATCCTCATGCTCACCATGGCACCATAACGATGAAGAGTGTCATCGGATGTTTCGAGACTGTTTGCGAGCCCATGAAGCTCTGCAATGAGCGACGTTCGAGACTCCCCATCCACGGTCGGGAGCAGCTCCCGTACTCGCGCCAAGGCGGCATCCAGCTCAGATGGCATCTCGTGGCTCGGACTGGCGAATTGCCTTATGAACGAAGTCTCAAGTTTGCATAGCGGAATTAAAAGCCACACTTGTATGGGATACTACTGATATAGTAATCCGAGAATAGATGTAAGTCTATTATAAGTCGAGCATATGGATGTGAGGCTACAAGCTGGGGCTGATGAGCGACCGCTCGTCCATGAGTCAACGCTATGAGTTTCAATTTCCTAGGCTTATGAGGCTGTGTTGGGTACTGGAAGGCGAGTTCGTTGCTGTAAGGTCCTTCTGATTCTCGCCCCCTATGGGTCAAGATCTTTAAGGGGTAAGGGAAAGTACCTAACCTTAGAGAGAAGGGGTGGCGGCAAGCGTTGCCGAGTTGAGAAGGGAAGCGGCGATGGATCGAAGGTAAAACTGCTTAGAGACTTAGTGATTAAAATGAGTTCAATACTACCATTACGAAGTAGGTAGTATACATACGCCTCTGAGAGACTGGTGGATGAAACCTGCTAGCCCCCACGCAAGGGGGTATCGTCCTAAACCAGCGATTGGAAATGCTTCCCGCATCACGCCACACCTTGAAGCTACTTGACCTACTACCGGAGTCCGCAAGAAATATTTCCTGCATTCTGTAGATCCATGCCGCACCTGATCTCACTGCTTTGACTCCCCACACTTCCTACGTATTACCCAGTTCACTTTGCAGAATACTTTGCATTATCAAGTAGTATTGCGTTGAAGCAATGAATCCTTCTATGGAGATCTTACCCTTGATCATCCATTGGCACTACCTAACTTCCGAAACTCGCACCGCCAGCCCACTTGTCACGGCGAATTTGTTACGGCATCAAGGTACAACACCAGCGGTGTAAGTCTAAATGTGGAGAGCTGTCAATGTTGACTACATGCCTTGGTTGGTCGCTAATGTACTTTGCCCATCTTTCACATGTCCGAATAACCGCGAAAGGCTGCACGGTGATAACATTTAGCACTTAAAATACAACATGCGCCGGGGTCAGGTCGTACACCGCGCTTCCGAAGTGCGAAGTGCGTCAACCCATAAGCAAGAACGTATCATTGCGTACTGCGGGGTACTTTCGTTTCTTGGAAAATCAGCCGCTACTTTGAATTTGCAATATCATCACCGTGGCCATCATCAGTGTAACCGTGATATGTGGAAATCTCACTCACCCCTTCTTCCTACGAAGCATTACTTAGGTCAATAAGGGTACATGCTAAGTAAGTAGCTCGGCTACGAGCACCGGACCGCTAGTCTCGGGCTCCGGATGCCCACTATAAGCCCCTGTCTGTCAAGGCAGCCCGCAATTTGGTCGCGAACCCGCTTACATGATCCGGTCCTAACATCGTGTAGTGAGCTCCCCCAACCTCATGAAGAACCGGTTCTGTTTTGCAAAAGTCTTTCCACTTGGACAGATGCCTGTGGATCCATTCGTGGCGAGAGCGGGATACCCTCTTCAGCGGTATCGCATGGAATATGTCCATCACATCGACCGTGCCGCTTGGCTCGTAATCGACAGCCATGCTTTGCAGGCTGTAGGAGACATGCGTCCACTGCATCAGATCACGCTCGCTGAGGCCTAACTCCACGAGCCGATCGTGATCAGAAGCTTCCCAGATCGTCTTGAAGGCATCGGTACGAGGCAAGACCGCAAATTCTTCTTGTTCCTCAAGGCCTTGGGCGAATTCTTCTGATGTAAGTCCCGTAAAGTAGCTCAGGTTCAGCAGGCACAGATTCCAGCTGAGCTGCCTCATGCGCGTTTTGATGTGGGGAGGGAGATTGAAGCTGCCAAGAAAGCGCACCGGCCCCTCCACTTGAAGCTTCTTAGCGATCTCAAACGCCAGCATCGTGCCGTAGCTGTAACCCGCCAACGCATACGGGCCCTGGGGCTGTCGTGACCGAATCGCATCTACGTATATCCCCACAGCTTCGTCGATGGAGCGAAATGGCTCTTGGCCCTCGAAGCCCCTCGCCCGCAGCGCGTAGATCGGCCTGTCGCTATCTCGCAGCTCCCGCGCCATCCCCACGAAGACCAGCACCTCGCCCACGCCGGGATGGACTAGCCACAGGGGTGTCTTGCTACCCCTGGACTGCAACACCACCACCGGATCGTAAGCCGATGTGGGGGAGCGCGCAGCATCGTACAGCACTGACGCTAGCACTCTTGCCGAGGTGTGCTTCACAAGCGTCGCGACGGGCACTTCGACGCCAAGCCGACTCTTGAGGGAGTTTTTCAGGCGGATCAAGTCCATCGACGTGATTCCCAGCTCGAAAATATTTGTTTCGGCGTCAACCTCGCTGCTCGGTATGCTAAGACATGCCGAGATCTCTTCAATGATTATCCTTTCGCATTCAGTAGCATCCTCTTGCTGCGCCACAGGATGTTGTGCACGCTGCTCCTTTCTAATCCTCTTCACTTCCAGCTCGTGTAAACGAACATCCTCGATAAAATGGCCCGTTTCGAAGAGATTTGACATCTTCGATCGTGATATCTTGCCCAATGCAGAGGTAGGAAGCAAACCGATGGAGTCTTTCCGGAGCATGAAAATCGCGGGGTAAGAACCGGTGCTCGCGAAACAGGCTTGTGCGATAAGATCCTCAACGAGGACGACTTGTTCGTCTTCCATAGGCCACTTGGTAGGTGTATAAGCGACGGTAACTCGCTCAGTATGCTGTCTCCTGGTCGGAAAACAGATAGCCCGAGCTACAAGTGAGCCAACCGCCCTTTCAATCGAGCCCTGGATATCAGAAGCTGTGAATTTGACCCCATTGATGTTGATCACTTCTTTGGCGCGACCCATGAGCCGAAGGTTGCCGTCATCGTCAATAACTCCTTGGTCTCCCGTGCGAAACCATCCGTCCGGGGTGAAGGACTCGCGATTAGCCTCGGGATGCCGATAGTAGCCCTTGAACACGACTTCACCGCGGACTTCGAGATTTCCAGGCTCATGTGGAGCGGCGAGCTCAACTATATCGGACTTAGTAGTTGCCGTGATTCGCAGCTCGAGCCCCTCGATACTTCGGCCAACTGAGGCGAATTCGTATTGATTCCTGATGTCAGAATCGGGACACTCTAGACTGTAAATTGATCCTGCACACGTCTCTGTCATACCGAATCCGGGAGTGATCACATTCCTGGGTGCACCAGATTTCCGTAAGAGGTCGGATACCGTAGCGCAGACGCTCACATCGTTAGCTTCTCCGCCTGATATAATATGCGTCAGGGACGACAGGTCCCATTTCTCTTCGAATTCGACGGTCGCTAATCTAGCGAGGAAGAAATTCGGAGCGAAAGTATGACACACGCGATGCCGGCTGAGAAGGTCAAGAAATGTCCGCGGAGAGGAAACCACATTCGAGGCATGAACATGGATCTGGTCGACGCCTAACCATAGTGCCGGGAGGTGTATCTCGACCACGCTCGCTACGTGGTCGAGCCCAATCCAATTCAAGAATGAACGCCCAGAGGAAACTGCTCGAGTAACTGATTTTCCCCGGATAGCTGCAAGTACTTGGTGGTGGGTTAAGCACACGGCTTTGGCGTTTCCGGTACTGCCAGACGTCAACATAAGCATGGCCAAGGAATGCCCGCCTTCGTAGATCTCATGGATTTCGCCATTTTGAGCCGATTCTACGTCGCTATTGCTGAGTTGTGCTATCCGGTTTGATTTTGATGCGTCGTAAAGTGACTCGACTGTATAAACGTGTAGGTTATCCGCTCTCTCGAAGAGATGCGCATCCTTCGCTCTTGTGATGCAGATAGGAGACTCCAATAGCGTTGATAGATTATGTATATGCGAGTTTCTGTGCTCTTGGACAGAGCTCAGTGGGGTAGACATAACCGGTACACCCCTTGCGAATAAGACAGCCCAGAACCATATAATGGCATCTTGTTGATCGTCGAGGTGAAGAAGTACCGGACGCTCTGCCTTGAACTGTGGAAGGTGTCGGATTAAGGCACTTTTCTGACGTGAATTTTGGTAAAGGTCCTTATATGAAATCTCAATCGGATCTGTGACGTTTCCAGGAGGATAAAATAAAAGGGACCGGGACGGCCACGCTTGGGCGCAATCTATAAGCAGTCCTGGAAGTGAGCCGGTCTGATCGCTTTCAGTGCCAGGACTATCAGGGGATTCCAGTGATGATGTAGATACCATCTTGGTAAGTGTTATCGAATGGGCGCGCGAGGTGATGTATGTATGCTGATGATCGTTTTCAGTTAATGCTTGGTAGGACTTTAGCTATGGGAAACAAGTCAGGCCAAGAAGACCCTAGAGGACGCATTTTAGATATACCGGTATATATATGTCTACATGCGGATGAATCTACTACTGTAACCCAACAAGGCCCACATGCTACGTAGATCTAAGGTATTACAAGGTGTGCACCTAACCAGAAATAGGGATACGATTACAACCTCATCAGCATTGATGAGTGCCGCCGCTGTGCATGCGGCAGCTGAAAATCGCGTTCTGCCCCTTAACACACTCACATTGATTACACAAGAATTTTCACTTGTTTACCAGATCCCTATCTAGGGTATCCATGTTAATTAATCTGTAATAGCTTACACGGTGTTACGACGCCCTGAATTTGTAGACTATCTACCGAATCTCATCCCTTTTCTTGATGCTAATCTGTGATTTTGTCGGTGGCACAAGGAAGTTCAACAGGGATTTAGGTTCTTCTCGCTCACCTTCAAGGCGGATATCATAGTTCAGTAGCATGTATGATAATATTTGTTTGAGTGTTTGAGAGATGTACCATCGACCGGGGCAAATATGCCGGCCGTATCCCCAAGAGAGGAATCGGTCATTCACATTGACAGTTAGTTCTTGTTCGGAGTCTTGGCGGCGATTACTTCCCGAACCTTCGAAAGCCCGTGAGAATCGAAAAGCGTCAAACTCAAGGGGGTTGGCGTAGTTGCGGTCATCGTGATGAATCGCAAGGAACGGAGCCCCTACGCGCTCTCCTTTCTGGACATAATGCCCGTTGCCCAAGTCAGTCCCCCCTTCGGAACCAACAATACGGATCGGAGCAACTACACTGAAGGGCGAAAGCCGTAGCGATTCTCTTATGGCCGAGTCCATTCGGTAAAGCTTATCAATAGCTTCTTTCGTCGACAAACCCTGATGTTCTGCAGCAACGCGCTCGCACTCGGCGCGTAGCCCAGCAATGAAATCATCTCTCGACTCACTTCCGTAGAGATTTACAATGATGTGAGCAAGTGCAAGAGTTGTTGTATATATCGACGAGATCTGGAGAATAAGAAGGCGCTGCGCGATAACATCCGGCTTCAGATTACTCGGGTCGCCTCGAGCGCTCTTCTGTATCATCCACTGAATTGCATCATTCTGTGTCATCGTTGTTAATCCCATTGCCTCTAGAAATGAAGAATATCTGCACCAACCGGCATTTGTGTCGAACCGCCTTTACGCCATGCCCTTAGCCGCTCTTCAATACAGGGCTCCAAGATTTTCTTACATATGTTCGCGTGCCTCTTGGCCATGAGGCCTATGATCGGCCCAACTAGCCACCTTGTAGATGTAGGGAGGGAACTTATCAGTGTAGAGCCAAAATATATCACATTGGCGTACATTGCTGACCTCTCTAGCAATGTCTCGTTGCGACAAAGTGGAAGTCCCAGCAATGCTCTATTTGCCGCTCGGCCAACTACCTTCAAGCAAAAATCCCAAACACCGACGGTAGTCTCCTTGGACGTGAACCGGAATCCTTCAGTGAAGAGGTGATAAATTTCATCGGCAGCACCTGCAGCAAACAAACCTATATCCTTAGTCATATGCTGCCGCACAACATCAAACTGGATCGGGTTCTTGAACAGTAGTTCGTCGGGGTCTCCCATTAGGTACCCCGGTTGCATTACTTCCATCTGGACCGGGTGGGAGAGCAACTCGGCCTCCGGTCTATTGAGTATATCCATCTGCGATGGAGGCAGTATAGTAATGCAGCCATGTGTAAGGCTAGGCAAGGAGAATGGAGAGTTCTGCTTGAGATTGAATGCCCTATAGCCTTCATTTGCGTTTGCTGCAGATGCCGTGACTGAGCGCAAGAGAGCTCGGGTCCATGACATGAACTGGTCGGTCTGGACACCGACGAATGGGAACGGAGAAGGTGGAAGAGATTTCTTAGTTTTCTTACGTGAGATCAAAACCACCGTTAAAGGAAGCAATACTGCAACGCTAGCAGCGAGCAGCAATTGCAGTAAGAAGGTCATTTCGACAACATTCAACTGGCGTGATCTCTAGCAGAATGCCGGATTGCGATAAAAGATATCGCGATCCCTAAACGACAATGATATTCAGCTTCTTTACTTCGGGCGGGCTATCGCCTTGGCTACCGATAAGAGGTGCACAAGAACAGTCAAGATGATTAACCGATTTTGACCCGAAAGGAGAGGGCGTGTAGATATAGTGTAAGATGACGATATGAGTGAGATGATCGGCAGCGCGCGACACGAACCGTAGCCGTAGCAGCGGAAGGATCATTCCACTGCGCACTCCCGCATCGTGATCTGGCCAGCGCCATTAGACGGTATTGGCAAGCCGACTGGCGGATATTGACTAGATTCGCCAACCGCATGCATCAATACATCTCAAAATTCACTACCGGCACATACGATACCTAATTGACACTTCCAGCAGAAGCAATAGTGCCAAGACACCACACAGGCCTCATAACCAATAATCTCCAGATGTTAATTATATCACGTAAGAAGTTGGGGAAGAATGAATCGAAGAAGAAGGCGATGATTATAGTATACATGATATGTCATATACACACTTTGTATGTGTAAATCAAGATACGCCAGCATTACAGTCCATGATAGAATTCCTAGGCTAGAAGAGCTAGTAGGAGCCGTGTGTGGTAGCGTATCTTGGTAGGCGCTTTAGCTCCCGCTTCGGGCCTTATGATACTGGGAGCAGGGATTTACAGTAGATACAGTACTGGGCGCAGTCGAAACCCGAGGTCAGTGTCTCGCAAAATCACACATCGTTCAACACACATGCTCAACATCACTTACACAGATCGTACACACTTGAGAAAAAGAAAAGCACCTCGAATATTCATTAAAGTAAGGCTAGACAGAAATCATCGTGCTCTTTAACTTACTACGAAGTCTATGTTCTCTACAAGAACTGTCATTTATTGCGCAATTCAATACAAAAATAACAACAAACTCCAGTATTTACATTTTCCGTTGCACCCACTATGCTCCCTGGGGCCTGGTTTGAAAAAGCGTGCCGATCAGTTGACATTTATAGTGAAGGCTGCGCCAATCCCGGATAAATCCTCTCATGTGATGTGCCCCGGCATCCCCTTCCAGACAATGAACCACAAAGTCCTAGCAAACGGGAGAGGCGCCAAGTGGCGAGATGCAATGCAACGTCCTGAAATCTCACTGCAGAAACTCGCTGGTTTACCAAAACAGGCCGCAGAGTCCGACGTGGCACCCTGGAACCAAGCAGGGCACTTATCAAGAAGCAACAAATACTGTAAGTAGGTGTCTATTTTCTGACAGGCGAATACGACCTTCAAGCTCTTTCACGTCGTGTTACCGTCGGCGAATTTGTAAAAAGCTCTTCTACTACTGTAATTACAATACTACCTAACTAACCCCCATTCCCATTCCCATCGCGCCTGCAAGACATTGCGAAGGATGGCGGCTTGCGCATGGATCTAACGGCAATGCACGATTTCTAGCCCACGCACCCAGCTGAAAGTTCCTTGCTGCCTTCTGTCCGACTTCCACACCCGCGCTCTCTCTTCATGCGAGCTCGGCTCCTACATCGGGGAACAGGGGCCAGCAAGCGAAGCGGGCGGGCTTGCTTCCATGAGACCCCTAGGGGCGCCGACACGACGCCACATGAGTGAGACTTTAGATACCGTAAGTATTAGCCTATGCTTACGTATGTAGACAAGACAAGACAAGACAAGACGTCTTCCCATGGAAGCACATTGGCCCGGTTTGGGGCTTCACACGCAAAGCAAAGACCTTCGGTTTTCTTTCTTTTTGTGTTACATCGAAAAAACTGTGACAAGCCACTCACACACAAGTCCGAAATTGCGGTGCTCCCCCGATACGGGTTGAGTTATGGATATCAACAATTGTGCGGAGTAGAGGCCTGTAAACTGTCAGCTTGTGCCGGATTGCGAAATCTGGGATGATTGAGAGTAGCCGTACGATGTGATAGACCATTCGAGTTTTCGCGCTTCATATGTGTTAATCATTCATACATGCCATGGATTAATTCTATGCTATTGTACAAAATATGCTGATGCTGATATCTCCTCAGCGCCAGCTCTATAAAAATCTTTTAAACTTTCTTCGCAATTTGGGTATCAAACATCATGATCCGGCCCTAGATACTTGCTATACTCAAGCGAAAAATGGTCAGTCCGTCTAATGCGGCCATCATCTATACTGTTATCGCCCCCTTTGACATGCTCGATAGTAGGACCTTGATAGTAATTATGTTTGTCGCTCTGGCTGCCAGGCGATCGACCAGTCCTTCTTGAGTTCATTGTGTCGAGGTTGTAATACGCCGAGCGAGGGTCAGGGCTATTCAGTCCCGACTGCTTCCCACCGGGACTGGTTGTCGTTGACCTAGTCACCATCCCACTCAAGCTCCTCCGGAGAGATCGAAGCCTTGGCCACTCGGCTGACGCGAGCGGGCGCAAAGGTGGAATGGAGCCCATAATGATGACAAATGACTGTTCGATGGCAGCCCATAGCGCACTTAAGCTGGCAACATACTCGGCGTTCTGGCTTCCATGAGAGGTTTCCGCTGTGATCGTCTTGAGAATCGATGCAGTCATCGTAAAGAGAGATAGCGACAGCAACGCCGAGAGTGCGACTTTGCGACGGGTCGGCATGTTAAGCCTCCAAATGATGAGGACCGGGAAGAGAACATATGTGAGGTCGGAAAAGGTCAAAGTAGCTACAAAATTGCCCATGTCAGATATCGGATGACGCCATGTACTGGGAAATATACCGCACTTACATTGAGAGAAGAACGCCAAGTACAACTCAATGTTGGGATCCCAGCGCCTCGCCTCTATGGCCGGATTCCAAAGCCCCTCAACAGGACTGCACTGGACGAAGATGACGATAAGAAGTGCTATAGTGGCTAAGCTCTGGAACGTCGTCCAGATGATTAGATACCATTTTAGCCATCTTTTGTTCCCGAAAAGCCGAATGAGGAGGACTGCGACCGAAGCCCTAGCAAAGAGTGTTCCTAGCAGTCCAGGGATTGTCGACAGCCATACCCACTTGAGGATGTTGACAAGCTGGTCGAAAGTTAAGTCTTTATCGTGTTTTCCAAGGCCCCATTGGAGGGACTTGGTAAGGCAGACTTGAAAAGCGATCTGGCCAGCCTATGAGGGTATCAGTATCTCGGACCAACCATCTCGTACATGAGTCTTTTTGCAGATTGGGAGACTCACGGTCGCAACCAGCATTAGCCAGTCATCTGATAGTAGGCCATGAAGAATTCGTGCGCGAACATAGACTCGGCCCGCGACGATAACAATGACTACCGCTGTGAAAGCCCAAGTGACACCCAAGATTGTTGGCTGGCGACCCAAGTCGTTGGGATCTGGCACAGCAGTTGGGTCCATCTTTCCTGTAATATGCAATGGAAGAGTGTGATTCTTCCGTGGTACCGCAGAGAACACCCCCACCTCAACAGGCGCAAAATCGCAGTCGAGTGAGTGAAAAAACAAGTCGTCGTTGAAGCCTGCTTAACGTGACATGAGCAAGATCATAGTGCGAATCGATCGTCTTGCTGTCGATATAATATACGATGGTGTCGTGTCCCCCAAAAAATCCCAAACCTGAGCACGGTCAAGAAACAGCCGAGATGTAAGAGACTGCGACTGCAACTGGAGTAAGTTGAGTGCTGCCGAAATAAGAGTCCCCTGATTACCTTCCCCCCTCTCCCTAGGCACAAGCCAGCAGCCAGCAGCCAGCCATGCCATAAGCAGGATCAGAGGGAGTGGGCTCCTTGTTGTAGCAGCCATTTAGCCCTGAGCCGAGAAGTGGGTTTGGCCATGCCGTGAGCTGCCGTGAACTGCAGTGAGCTGCAGTGAGCGGCGGCTGACCACGCCGGATTGGTCGGCGAGATTGTTCACCTGCATTGCTGACTTGGCATGCTTCAAGTCTGCATACGCAATGCCCATATAACAGCACTACTATTCCCGGAGTGGGCAGCTGCCAGACAATACCTCGGGTCCGAGAATAACTACTGGCATGGATTGGTACTTACTTAGGTACCCAGCAGAATTGTTTCTCGTTTGGGAGTATTTTCATGCAAATCAATAGGCCGTCCGATCATTTCCGAGTGCTACTTAGACAGTAGAAGATATTAGGGGGAGCGTATGGTGACATTGGATAGGTAATGTCTTACCTAAACTTCCGGTAGGTTAGAACGTAATTAGAAGTAGGTACCCTACTGCAACAGTGACGAGACTGCGCCTATGAGCGGCCGTAACTAGCGGCTCCTAGGTAGACAAAGACAGTGAGACGGGACTCTGTAATTAGTTCCCGGTAGTTGCATAGTGGGAATTATTCAGCGCCTGGGGCTGAGCTGAGCTGTGTAAGCCAGCTCCTTCAAACAAATGCGTGACGTCCGCGACTCTCCCCGCCTGCGGCTCTTCTGTTCAATGACTTGTAGCCAGAAGTGAGATATTGTGTAAGCGACCGGCACGATGGAGCTCTCCAGCATTTTATCGTATTGGAAGCCCATTACTGCCACCATCGCCTCGTATTACGTTTCTATTGCTGTCTATCGGCTGTTCTTGCACCCTCTTGCAAGATTCCCTGGCCCCAAGCTCGCCGCTGTGACTCGCTATGTTGAAGCATACTACG
Source organism: Nemania sp. FL0916 (assembly GCA_022578715.1). Lineage (NCBI taxonomy): Eukaryota > Fungi > Ascomycota > Sordariomycetes > Xylariales > Xylariaceae > Nemania > Nemania sp. FL0916. Next base: position 29,510 of record MU390232.1, read on the forward strand.
ATCTGGTCTGCAATGGCCAGTATACATTCAAAATTGCCGAGATGCACAAGCAATACGGTATGACTATCCATACTTATCATTATGTTTCACTCTTACGCCTCTGGTTCAGCCTAACAGTTGTAGGGCCGATAATTCGCATTAGTCCACATGAACTTCATGTCAACGACCCCAGCTTTTTCGAAACACTGTATTCACGAGATGGCCGATGGGATAAATATGACTGGACTTATGATGCTTTTGGGGCCGATCTCTCCACAATCTGCGCTCTGGATCACTATGTGCACAGGCGCCGGCGAGGCCCTCTAGGCAATTTTCTGTCCAAAGGCAATGTGTCTCACAAGCAAGACATCATCACAAGGCTAATATCGAAGCTATGCCATCGACTTGACGACTTTGCCGAGGCCAACAGTGGAACAGACGCTGCCCGCCTCAAAATCAGTCCTGCCATAAGCTCATTCACAAGAGACGTGGCTTCAGAGTTTCTCTTCGGGGAATCTCAGAATAATCTCGATTTTCCGGACTTCAATCCTGGCTTAACGACTGTTCTTCAAGCTTCAGGTGGCATTTGGCGAATATCAAAACATGTACGGTGGTATGGTCGAGTTATGAAATCACTTCCGCTGTCCTTTGTCGAAAAATTGAGCGATGATAATGGCAAGGCATTTTTGACCTTCCTGAAGGTGAGTGTCTTACTGGCTGCGTCAGATACATGCACATTGATGTTGTAACTCCCTTAGTTCCGACTAATTAGTGGCGCAGGACATGATCCGCCTTACCACAGAAATCCACTCAGCTTGGGCCAACAAGACCGCGAGTGCCGATGCGCCGCATACGATTGTGAACGAAATACTTGAATCAGATCTGCCACCAGCCGATAAATCATTTGAGCGATGCTTCGACGAAGTGATTACAGTTTCCAGTGCGGCTTTTGAAACAACAGCCCACACTATACGTGTAATGCTCTATTTCATATACAGAGACGAGCAGATCCTCCGGCACTTGCGAGACGAGTTAGCCGCTGCTAGGGCTAGGAGCCCCACGAAAAGCCTCAAACTAGCCGAGCTGGAGCAGTTGCCTTACCTTACAGCCGTACTAATGGAGGGCTTGCGCATCGCTCCCGCAGTCGCTACCCGGCAAGCTCGGGTAGCGCCAGATCGTGACTTAGTCTATAAATCATGGACAATCCCTGCTGGCACGCCGGTAGGGATGACGAGTATTTTGATGCATCACGATCCAGAGCTTTATCCGAACCCGGAACAGTTCAACCCAGAGCGATGGGTAGACATCAATGATCGAAGGAAGGCAGAGAAGACATTTGCGCCCTTTTCCAAAGGTGCAAGGATATGTGTGGGAATGAAGTAAGTGGGCGAATCTCCTTGAGCCGTCATTGCGTTGAGGCTCATCAGCGCATATTTCCGGTCTCACACTACTAACTTTTCCTGCAAGTCTCGCTTGGGCAGAGCTCTACATGCTCATGGCTGAGCTTATTACACGCTACGACTTCAGTTTCGATACTGCGTCATACGACGACATCAAGTGGACTAGCGATCAGTTTATCATCGGCACTAGCGGCAAGGGTGGGCTGCCCACGACCGTGAAGAAGGTTCAGGTGTAAATGCTGCGATAATCTGACATGGCAGATTGATCAAGCTATTCTGTGAGAAAAGAATAGCTTGATCAATCGACCTCGGGGCGCCAGTCTTGCATCATGTCCTGTAATATCCAGGATATGTCCAAAGGCCGCAGTAATCCCAAATCTCGGCTAGAGACATACAGGTAGGTTCTGCTTCTATACGAATTTGTAAGGGCGGTTAGCACAAAGCGTGCTACGTTTCGTTCACGTCATCTATAGACGCCAAACAGCACATCGGCTACAGTGGGAGAAGGGTACTACCCAACCTAGCTCTATAAGCATAATTTACCCCTCTGTTCTACTTATAGCCATGATCTGAATAGGAAGTACTTAGGTGTCAGGTACCCAGCCTACCTCCATAACATATTCCCCTCTTCCCCAACGCCGGCCCCTAATTATTCACAGAGCGTCTTTGTCTGCCCGCTACGGCTCTTGGAATGCGACGCTGCAAGACGCGCGACCTGACTGCTACATTGTGTAGTACTGCACGCATAGCACAATCCTTTGCAGGGACTATCGGACCCGAATTCATAAACCGGCTGGTAGCCGAATATAATACCAGAGTCGCATTCGTACCCCATCACCGCTATTTCTAGGGCATTTTTCCCGTCTCAGGCACTGAAGATTGCATGAAAAGAGCGGTGCGCAGTGTGATTGGGGCAACGCGTCAGGCGACAGATGTGACAATTTACAGGTTTCGAAACTGGCACGGCTGCTTTCTGGAATATTGCCTACGACGTGGGCACTCGTAAACATATGATTCTGCTCCGCCGGAACGCAACGGTGCGAACGTAGTAATAGGGGGCTGAGTTGGGGGTGCGCCCAGTATGCTGCACGGAAACCGAAACCGGGCCTACGGCATCGCCCACGGCGCTACCGAGCTCTAACGCAACGTCGCCGCCGGCTCCCTAGAGGCCCTAAATCGACCCCCGCAGCGCCCCGGTTCGCCTATGACGCCCATCGGCCCGCTAGTTGACTTTAGATTTCGGTATGTCACTAATTAGCTGCTTCATTCGGCGGATGAATGCTTAATTTAACGACTGGGTGGAAATTGACCTAAACTAACATGTTGTTGCGCCAGTATGTGCAAGTGACAGTGGGTGTTATTAGTCAACCTAGGCGTTGCATCCCTGGGCTCTCTCCCTACCCGCTGCATACCACGTACTGTAACTCTTCAGCGATTTTTGCCGTCCCTACACCAGAGTGATCTGTGTTCAAGTTACTTGGCTTTCATTTTTCTTTTTAGACTTAGTGTTGAGTGGTTGGAGTCACCAAAATGGACGCTGCAATCTCCCACATCGAAGAGTTGGCATCAACGGCCAACGAAGAAACACGAAGGGAGCTCAGACTCAAACTTCTTAACATTGCGTACTCGCTTGAAGACGTGAATGACACTTTTCACCGGTTTGCACATTGTGTACGAACGTGCTTCCCCAAAAATAGATTTCATCATCTGATTAGTAACACTCTTTAGCATCTTAGCTCAGCCGTCGTCAAAATCGGACTAGATCTAGGGCTCTTTAAGAGCCTTGTCGAATCCAAAGATGGTGTTACGCTAGAAAGCATTGCAACAAGAACGGGAGCAGATATATCGCTTCTCGGTATATCAAACTGCTTTCTCAGAACGCTGCAACCGTGTTGCTCACTCGCTGTGGTGGACAGGCCGGTTGATGCGCTATCTCGCCCGCGTCGGCGCCGTGGACCAGGTTTCTCAAAACCAATTCGCTGCCAATCATACGACTAGAAACCTTTCTCACAAGTCATCAGAGTCAGGCCTCGCCCATTGGTATATATAATTCCGCTACCGAAGATAGTCTATTGCTGACATAATATGTAGTTTTGAGGTTGTGGCCCCGATATATCAGGCTATGCCGGCGTTCTTACAAAAGATGAACTATGCCACACCTCTTGATCCCGTTGACACTGCCTGGCAACGGGCCTTTAATACACCAATGCACGCCATGGAATGGCTAGGTCAGCATCCAGATAAAATGGCCCGTTTTGGCGAGTATATGGCCTCTCGCGACGGACCAAGCCGTGGCTGGCTTGATGTGTATCCCGTGCAAGAGGAGCTCGCCATCACTCATTTGAAGGAAGATACTGACCGGGCTGTCTTCGTGAACGTCGGAGTGGGATTTGGACATCCATGCGCCGAGTTCAAGAGTAGGTTCCCTGGCGTACACGGACGAGTGGTCTTGCAAGACCAACCTTCCATAATCGGGCAAATGCCCCAAATCCCAGGGGTGGAAAACATGGTTCACAACCTCTTCGACGAGCAACCAATTGAAGGTACTGAACAATCATCGCTTCTATTTTGCAAAAACAATTGTGTTAACTGAGGCATTCAATTAGGCGCCAAGTTCTATTTTATGCGAGGCATTCTACACAATCACCCAGATCACCTAGCCAAAATTATTCTAGAGCGTGTTAAAGACGCTATGGCCCCAGACTCAATCCTGCTCCTTGACGACTATGTCGTGTCCGAGAAGTTGCCTGATTTCTTCAGCAGGTCAATTAGTGACCTGACTATGCTCGGCACCTTTTCATCTCAGGAAAGGTTTGAGGAGCAATGGCGCAGTCTTTTTGACAGTGTAGGCTTGCGGCTCGCCAAGACTTACCCGCTCAATGACCCTCCTACTAGTGAGACTGTCATGGAGGTCCGGCTGGAATGAGCACAAGCTGCACAACTACAAGAGAAACATTTTGTAGATAAGACTTAGTCAATAAATAAGATGCTTATTTATTGAAATCACGCAGCACCACGTAGTATAAGTTGAGCTTCTTTACCTCTAGAATGCCTAGTCTATATTCTACTCCTTCGGACCTTTCCACACGAATTCGAGCATGCCCAAAGCCGATCCCGGCGGCTCAATCACCCTGCCGAGCGTGAATGACGGATCGACCTCTTCAAAAAGAGCTGTGAAATCAGCGACGGTTCTCTCTTTTGCGTTGAAAACCGATGCCACGGTTAAGTCAGTAGCCCTATGAGTCATAATCAGTCATTATTCCCGAAAACACAAGGCAATGTCACGAACCTGAGTTCTTTCTCTTTCCAAAGCGCAACAGTCCCTGGTTCCGGCATTATCATATCTTGAATGATGACTCTAGCCCCTGGCTTGAGCGCGGGGACTAAGCCCCGAACGATCTTACCGCAGTACTTATCAGACCAATTATGGAAGATCAAGCGGAAGAAGTACACGTCCGCACCACTAACGGGCTGCGAAGTGAAGAAGTCGTGAGTCATGAACTTTATCCTACCCTCGAGGTCTTCCGGGGTCGTGCACTTCTCGATGACTTTCTCCATGTCCTGCACGACGGCGCTGAGACCGGCAAACTCCCGCGCCAGAGCCATGGCTACGTGGCCATTACCACCTCCGACGTCAACTACTTGGGCTTCGCCCAGTGATGCCCAGTCATAGTTCTTAGTGATGTGCGATAGTTGCAGCGGAGGCCTTTGCGCCATGACGGACATGCCTCGCGCCCAGCGCGCTGCGGTGTTCGCATCCTTGGCGGTGATCGCGTAGATGGTCTCTTCGGAGTTTTTGGACAATGAGTAACCCTGCAGACGAATTGAGCAGAAGTTGACAACAATTAAACGCACAGCTGACTCACCGTCTGATTCGCTTCCTGTGAATCAGGCCATTTTGACAATGCATCTACCATCTAAATCCAAGTTCAATCTCTATCCTCATATATTCTCGCCCGTCTAGGCGCGTAAATACTGACCTTTGTTGCAGCAGGCCACATCTCCTTCGTAATGACAGAGAGCCAGACATTATTTGCGGACTGATGCAGCGCCTTCGACGCAGCTGTATGAGCCACGTAGCCTGGCTCGGGCTCACAGAAGACGCGCATAGTCATGGCATGGCGGAGGATGCGAGCCGTCATGCTTTCTGACATCGGCGTCTGCTTTGCGATGTCACCGAAAGTGGTCCGGCCATGTGGCAGGACCATGTCTGCTATGTTGAACTCGGCAATTGCTTGCAGACATATTGAGTTATTGTGCTTGATTGCCAAGGCAAGTAGTTAGCTACCGCTCGTTTATAGATCGCGAAGGCAGAAGCTTACACCGCCACGCGTGTTGATCAAGCTCAGGGGCTCGAAAAGTAAGTCCTGGAGCTCGGTTGTAGCGTCGAGGACGGCATCACGGTCCCCGAGTATTGTGGGCGGGAGCCTGAAGGTGCTGTCTTCGTCAAAGCTGGGAGGGGGAATGCCCTCGGCAGATAGAGCTTCTTCGATCTTGGCTACAGACGTGCTGATGGTTTTTGCAAGCTGTAAGAGACGGGAAACAGATTCTCCTGAAGCCATTGTCTTCTTGCAACTGGATGATAGGCAAGACAGCAGCACAAGTGTCAAATATGAAACTAATCTTATACGGCCGAAAATACGAAGTTAGCCAGTATCACTGCCACCTCTGCTCTTTCACTTGAACAACACAGAGCTTTGGCAATATCAACGGAGTGGGGATAGGGTCAAAGAGCCGCGTTAGATGTAGGTCTCATAGAGATCAGGTACGGCTAGAGAGGAACTACCCGCTAAGCAAGATCACTATCAACCCCCAAATGCCAACACCATGACAATTACTCGATCGCTGGCGATAGAAGCGAATCATAGAGTAATTTGATAATATGCCTAATAGAATAGAGGCGTGTAAGAATATGCCGGCAAGCTCCCCACGCTGTCTGGTACTTTGACGTCAGGTACCTATACCCCACAGATTACAGCTTATGCCGGATTTTACTTTGGATTATGTCGTCGTCGAATTTCGTCAGATGTAGTGAACAGCGATCACCTGGCGATCACCGTCCCAAGTTCGGGGGGAGCGTACCCCCAGGGTGTCTGTAAGCATCTTACATGCGTTGCGGTCCCGCAAATAGGATCAAGGCACAGGAGAGCTAAGACGGCACGCACGCATGTAACCGCCGACGTAGCATTCAACCCCAAGAAAAGAATGGTTCCGGCAGTGTGTACATCACACAGATGTCATGGAGCAGCTAACGTCGTACTCGGATTAGAAAGGGGCAGGTGGGTGTAAGTGGAATGCCTCATGGCATAGCATGATATGTAAAAGTCGAAGGGACGTGAGTATTGAGTAGATTTATATGAATACATACCTAATTACTGAAAATCGCAACAGATATTGCATACCACGATTCAACGCGACGTGCAGATCTGCTGCTCAAATTACTATACGATGAGATCGTGTCTTTGATCGCCTGTAGATAGTGTCAATCATCTTGCTTCCAATTTTCAGAGGTCATGGCCAGTTTGAACTCAGATGACGGGGTCGACAAAGCAATTGCGAAGTACGGAATATCTAGGGATGCTGCACAAAAGTCACTGCAAGATGTTCCATGGGGTCCCCTTGAGAAAATACTTGCGAATCTCTGGAGCCCTGATAACCCCGACGGTTTGTGAGTTTACTATTCAGCGTTCTCCTTTTTTTGATTGCATTAGAGACAGCGAACTGATTTGACAAAGAGTGTTCCTCGGCGGGGGAGAAAATCCACTCCTTCATGAAGAAGTAGCTACATATATCCGAGAGAATGTAAGGACTTATAAATGAGACAATACACTTTAATCTAACTATACACCTAGTTTACTATCAACCCCAGTGATCATCTTGCCTACTCGGTAGGCCCGCTTGGGTCACCACGTCTAAGAAAGGCGCTTGCCGAGTTCTTCAACACAGATTTCAAGGCACGTGAGCATGTGCTTCCAAGCGAAGTGATCGTTCTTCCTGGAGTTATATCTGTTCTGGAAACTCTGTCGTGGGCGATATGTAATGAAAACGAAGGCATCATCGTTCCAGTGCCTTTCTACCCAGGATTTCAGTCGTCAGTCGGTGAAAGATTGCGTGGGAAGCTTGTACCAGCCACTTTTCAACATGTCGAAGGTTATCAGAATCTTGATGATGTGTTTGAGCCTCGCATGAACAGAGAAGCATTAGAAGGCGCGTTACGAAATTCTGAGCAAGAGGGAGTGAAAGTCCGGGCAGTATTAATATCTAAGTACGTACAACTTCGCCAAATAGATAGGAACATTCCGGCTGACATTGCTGTCTAGTCCGCACAACCCGCTGGGGAGATGTTATGTAAGTCATCCCATTATCTCATTCTGATAAGTTTGTATACACTGATCAATTACGGGATAGCCGGCAGAAACTTTGGAAGAAATCGCTCGCTTTTGTGGTCGCCACAGCCTTCATCTTATCTGCGACGAGGTGTTCGCGATGTCAGTTTACCAGAATCCTCGAGGAACTGATCTAGCATCATTCACCTCCGTCCTGTCGTTAGATCTCAGCGACTATATTGATCAACAATTTGTTCATGTCGCCTATGGTATGGGCAAAGACTTTTGTGCGAACGGGCTTCGAGTAGGAGCGTTGCGCTCCAAGAATGAGGGTCTCATAGCAGCAGTTTCTAACATATGGTATAATACACTTCTCTTACTACATGATCATTATATAGCTAACTACAGATGTAGCATCAACAAATGGGTGCCATACCTTGCTCAGGACACCTGGGCGAAAATGCTCGAAGATCGAAATTTCTTAGATGCTTTTGTTGCGAAAAATAGGAAACTGCTCCGGAAACACTGTGGAATTCTAACTGAGTTCCTAGATCAGCATAATATTCCGTATTGTGCTAACATGTAAGTTTTCCGACTGTCATCACTGTAAATCTAGTGCCATTTGGACAAGTCTCACCCAGTTATTTGTCGGGAAAAACTGGTTGCTATCAAAAGAGAGCTAACTATAACGGAACCAGGAACGCTGGTATTTTCGTTTGGGTCGACTTCGGGCGTTATCTCAACCGTGAATCTCAAGACAGCAGAGGATCAGGCGAACCAACAACCAAAGCATTACCATCTGATGTCCGGGTTCACCAAGATAGCGAAAATGATTTGACGAAACGCTTCTTCAATAGTGGAGTTATGATCTCTTCTGGGAGTAGCTACTCAGCTGAGGAGTTGGGTTGGTTCCGGATCAGCTTCACTGTCGAGGAGCAGGCTTTGCATGTGGGCTTGCAGAGGTTGCTGAAGTGTTTAAAAGAGATCAAGGCGGAAGATAAAAGCAGCATATAGTTTGGGGATCTTGGCTCATTGAGACAAATGAAGAGCCCTGTCTTCGCCGCCCATCGCCACGTCTGTGTGACTTATATGGAGCTAGGATATCGCTCGAGCCTCCAAAGCGGAGATCATGATACACCTCAGGATTCTGCGTATAAACTTTGAAATAGTTTTGGGGATTGGTCGATAAGTATTATTAACGCGGGAATGAGCCTGTGGCTCTCTTACTTCCTTGATCTTGCATTCTTAGGCAACTATAACCTGATCGTATCGAGACCAGCCCCTATAAGTTCCATTGCTACGTGCAGCCGGCTCCCGTAGCCGGCTCCCGAGGCTACTACTTAGCTAATACTTAGCAACGAATCGAACAAGATAGCGTAGATAATCAATTAGAAGCGAGTTTCGCTTTAGACTTTCATTCTCGGTAGTAGCTTCTGTGCCCAAGTAGTGGTAGCACATGTCCCGGACTATGTATGGTGCATTCTTGGCAGGTCCACTCTCGACAAACAACATTCACTACCTAATTTTAGAATAAAGCTTTTGAAGCAAACTTTATGAAAAAATCGATTTCCAACTAGGAGCTAGCCCACATACAGTGACAGCCTATCCTTAGTCTTAGATCTAAGCCGCGATCTATTGAACCCTGCGGCCGGGACGAAGTTATTCGCCTCCACGGAATCCCAGGACAAGCCACGATCAACGCTTTCATGATGAAGTTCACGCTCGTTAATGTCGACCTTGATGAGGTCATGGCAGATGAGGAACAGCAGTATTCCTTACGGGCGCATGCAGACGGCTTCGCGAAAGCGCGATTCAACACCTCCTTCCACACCGAACGTGAAGCGCCTGATCTCCCCAGCAGACCCTCTGAGGAGCCATATTCATTCAAGCGATGGCTCCCGCTTATTCTACGCTCACGTGGGCTCGCCCCTACAGACGCACAAATTGTCACGTTTTCGCGTGCCCAAGCCCGATTGCTTCTCCAAGCTGCCGACGCATCTATACCCTCCGGCTCGATCAATCGCATCTATCGGGAGGAAATTGATGAAGAAATAATACCCGCATTTGGTTCGCTGACCTTTCCTCCCGCAGGGTTATTCATGAGACTCGAGGCCTGCTCCGCCAAAGATGGAGTGCAGAAATACGGCCGCGCTGCGCTGCGCTCTGTCGGGGAGATCCTGCTGCTTCTGTTAACATCGCTGCGAGCGCGCAACGCCCTTCACAATGCCCTAGAGGGAGATGCTAAAGTATTTGAGCTATTCTTCACTCCCTGGAATGATCGCATGCGAAGCGAAAGGGAATACCGTGTCTTTTGCCCGCCGCCCTGTTCCAAAGATTCGCTGCGCATTTCGGCAATCAGTCAGTATAGATGGTACCAGCAGTGGCTTTTCCATTACCAGTCCGCCGAGAACCGGAACCAGGCGGTGGAGAAGATTATTGAGGGAGTCGATAAGATAAGGGAGCAGATCGCGGCGGAACTAGATCCTGAGAATGAGATGGATGCATTGTTGATGCGACAAGGACTCACATTCGACGTGTTCTTTGATGAGGGGCACGACCTTGTCCAACTGGTTGAGTTGAACGTGTTTGGGGCAAGATCGGCGTGTGGAAGCTGCCTTTTCCAATGGATTAGAGATAGGGAAACGCTCGAGGGTCGCGGGAAACCTGGCGATGTAGAGTTTAGGGTAACCTATGTAGACCCTCCTCCTTACGAGAATTCTTATCCGTCGGAGTCTGAAGACGAGCAAGAGGATGACTACGAGGAAGAGGGTGACCACGAGGAATGAAATCGGGGAGATAATATCGAGGGTTAATAAATATATTTAAATTAAGAAATTAATGAAGTAATGGCTTTAATAAGTTGACCTAATTAGTACGATACAAGAAAAGGGGAGAAGATTGGGGTAGAGGGGGGTGATGAATGAGTGATAGATTCGGGGCAAGGTAATGGACATAACTAATTAGTACGATACAAGAAAAGGGGAGAAGATTGGGGTAGAGGGGGGTGATGAATGAGTGATAGATTCGGGGCAAGGTAATGGACATAACTACAAATCAACGCAGTGGCATTCGCTATAAGACATCGTGTAAAGATCAGTTTGAAGAAGGAAACTAGGGGCGGACGAAAGGATATCTGCCGCAATTTCATCTTGGCTACGCTCCTGGCCTGCCTTGGGAGTAGTGGTGGTTACATGAACCACATCGTCGCTGATTCACTGAAAATGAATTCTTGTAGAAGGAAATAATGTGTTCAGGCCTCGTACTAGGTATTATGTACCATCCCAGTCCATATAGCCCTGCTGGCGCAACGCACCCATTAGCGCAATATTGGCCACGCAAGATGATGCCGACGATGTAGTCGGCCCTCACAAGCTCCATAGTAGATATAATAACACACGCCTCATTCTCAAAAAGTTAGACCGATAGCGGCCTTCATCTTGTTCACAGCGCCAAAGAACTCGACGAGCCCCATAGTCCACCACCTCCGTCTCGTCCAGCCCTCAGTCCACGGTAGCCTCTCCTCGACGAATATGGCGCGAACATAGCTGCAGGGTATACTCTTCCCATCTCCGAAGCAATGCATCAACAGCGCCACCTGGCCGCAGTTCACCGTGTGCTCATCCGGCCCGTACTTCAAGCCCGGATTGTCTAGCAGCTGCTGGTCTATGCGCTTCTTGATGAAAGCGCCTAGGTTCTCTATCGTGATCGTCTTCCCGCCATCTGTGGAACTCTTCAAGAGCTCTTTGATCAGATCCCTCTGGGGAGCACAGTTCCCTTGCTTTTGATCGATATCGCGACGCGTGAGAGAGATGTCGTGTTCGATGGAGCCGTGGAGTGCAAGGTTGCCGAGGTCGATGACCTTGCGGCCGCGCTCGTCCACCTGGCTCTTCGTCCAGCAGCCGAAGTACGAGAAGAGTGAGTAGGGGTTTCGGATCAGCGCCCAGAGCTTCGACCAGAAGCTTGGCGGCTTGCGAAGAGAAGCAGTGGCGGGGTCCTGGTATTCAAAGTACGTGGGCACGGCGAAGACGGAACCAAGAAGGGGGCTCATGCCCACGTGCTTCATTGCCGCGTTCAGCTCCTTCATAGGGATGTTGCGGCCGCTTCGGGCTATGTAGCCATGATTTGCGAGCGCGTTGACGACCGGACAGGGGCTTCGGCTGCTTCCTGTAGGTTCCGGAGAGTACTCCCCGACGGGAGGGGGCCGTACAAGAAGTGGTGATGATTCAGTAGGCATTCCGGCTGAGCGAGAGAATCAAAGATATGGAAAGGGGAGCAATGTTGAGAGCTCGTGCTTTGATCGCCCAGGGCCTTCGAGGTTATTAAATTCCAAGGCAGAGCAGATAGCTGATTGTTCTTGGGGCTGGCTGAACCGTCTTCTCACATCGCTGGACGGTAATGAATAATGAACCAATCCCAGAAGACACCTGCCTACGGCATCGACTTAAATCATTGATGGTACCGCTTGAATGGTACCGAGATGGCCAGACCCGCGGCCATGCCGTGTCCGGCCTCATACCTCTACGCCCTTGTCATTAGCTAGCCACTTTTATAAGTCAAAATTGGCGAGACCCGCGAACACCTAAGGGTCTAGATGTGATACCCCCCCTGCAATGGCTGCGGCTGATAGCCACTCATAGTAGCGCAACGGCGCTTTCGCAGTGCACCAGAAGTGGTAAGGCCAAGACCGCCACTTCGCTACTTTTGTCCATCAATGTCAGCAGATCGCGTGCCCGCCCCATCTTTTTTGGACGTGCAAGCTCACCACTTTCCATGGCTATGTTCACTGCGAAAAGAATCTCTTTGAAGCTATTCTAATTGAATATAAATAATTATTCTCAAGTTGAGTGCTTTTAAAAAAAATTGAATAATATCATAGAATGTATAATAAAGTGGTGAGCATGCGAGTTCCGGACACGTTGGGGCGGGGGCACGGGTAGCCGGTATCAATACCAGGTATGAAGTAGGCTATTGGGCTATATCAATGAGCCGGCTGCGCCCATTCTCGCCAATCCCCGGCCGGATATTGAAAGATTCGAGGGTTTCTCAGCTCTCAGCTGTCCGCTTATATTCCCGAATGGAGCTATGGGGGTGCCAATAGATAATCGGCGACTCAGTTTGCCGGTGGAAGCTCTGCGGTTGCAGCGGTTCGGTCTGCCGGCATCTGTGTTGGCGTGGCTTTCTGCGGAGTACTCCGTAGACGCGACCGATAAGACGTTGTTCTATTTCATCAGCCGCAGCTTTGGGTTGGTCAAAGGTACCAGCGAGGCTACTTAGTACTCAGGGACAAGCACCATAATATCAGAAATGATTATTCTTCGATCGGACGTGTCACGTTTCTTGATCTCGGCCCGGCCGACTATACATCCCTACATACTTATCGAACCACCCTGGGATCTAGGATCGAAGTCACCTTAAAGGTCTCCCCATAAAGTCCCAGAGTGCCCATTTCCATAATTTGTTCAAGCCATTCAACTTGCTTCCTTCCACTTATCTACTGACACAAATCAGCAAGAGGCGATAGCACTATGGGTGGCACAACGAAGTCCCTAGAAGAGGAGCTTCTCCAACTCACTCTACAGATCAGGGACAAGAAGACCCAAGATGCAAAGTACGCGAGCTTTCGCGGTGATAAGCTCATTGGGGTGCGTACCATCTGACATCTATCTTTCTTGTAGTCGTTGCTGACGTACCCCAGGATGAGAATACTCCCAAAGTTGGATTTTGGAGCGACTTAGAAGCTGTTCTTGCCTATAAGAACTGGCCCGCTTTGAGGAAGTTGATAGACGGAGCTTTCTTGCGCAAAGGACTTGATGTAAGTTTAGTTACTCCTTCTCGGTATACGATGTCCACGAGTCGGTAACTGATATCTTGATGACAGGGACAAAGCCTTGCCCAAATTGCCGGATCGCTGTCTAACTACAGCACACTTAGACAAAAGTTTATCGACCAGCAAGTGAGAACGAAATACGATGCAATGCTTCACCGTAGGTACCCCAGATGCACTACCAGGTTGACCATCGTCCACGCCACGCACCGTCAATCCATCGTCTAACTTGTGATTAGCTCCATTGACGTATCTGGGAGACTGCTTCCAGTACCGTACCGCCGATGGCAAATTCAACAGTGCTCTGAACCCTCATCTTGGCCAGGCTGGTGCTCCGTATGCGAAGACCGTGCCGTCGAAAGGAGCCCCCCTCGGTGCATTACCTGACCCCGGTGACATCTTTGACAGATTGATGTCAAGAGACTGTCCCAGACCCAGCAAGTCTGGCCTCTCGAGCATGCTTATCTATCACGCGACAATTATCATACATGACATCTTCAGGACGAATGATAACGACAAAAACATTTCAGATAGCTCGTCTTATCTGGATCTGTCCCCGTTGTATGGCTATACAATGGAAATGCAGCGCAAAGTCCGAGACGACAAATACAAGCTTGGGCTGTTAAAGCCTGACACCTTCGCGGAGGACAGGCTTCTGAGACAACCTCCTGGTGTATGCATCATGCTTGTCATGTACAACAGGTACCACAACTATGCTGCTGCGCAACTGCGGCGAATCAATGAGAACGGCCGCTTCTCAGTCCCCGAAAAGTTCCAGCCTACCTGCTTAGAGGCAACAGTGAGGAATTTCGTTCCCCAGGATCAGCTCACGGCCCAGCTCAACAACTACTGCGAGGATTACAACAAAGCCTGGCGTGACTATCAAGCGGCCGAGCCGCCTGAGAGTGCAGGACAATCTGCTAAAGATCATTTCGAAGCTACCTTCGGTGCTCAACTGAAGGCAGCTGCTCAACCCCTTGAGGAAAGCCTAGAGGCATATAAAGTCAGCGAATCAGAGCGCAAGACTTTTACAGACCTCTATGATGCTGCCTGGACGAAGCTTGATGATGATCTTTTCAACACAGCCCGCCTCATCACCTGCGGCATGTATATTCAGATCTCGGTTCACGATTATTTGCGGGCTCTAATGGGATTTCATCAGTTTGACACCAACTTCACCCTGGACCCTCGGAGTGACTTTGACCAAAAGAAAACCACGCGTGGCCTAGGCAACCAAGTGACGGTCGAGTTTAATCTGCTGTACCGGTTCCATTGCGCCATTTCTCAGAAAGACGAGGCTTACACAGAAGAGTACATGAAGCTGAAGATGCATATCGAGGATCCGTCTTCTATCAGTCTGCCTGAGTTCCTTCAGATCATGAAGTTTGCTGCCGCGGAACCGAAGGTTGAACCTTGGGATGTGACCTTTGGATTGCCAGAAGAAAAGTCGGAGTTTCGACGCAACAAGTTTACCAATCTCTTTGATGATCAGAAGATGATTGACGCCCTTACCGAGGCTATGGATGAGCCCATCTCCGAGTTTGGGCCCCGCAACGTGCCCAAGTGCCTGAAACCAGTTGAGATTATGGGCATCATGCAAGCCCGCAAGTGGGGGATCGGAACACTGAACGATTTCCGCGAATTCTTCAACATGCCACGGCATGAGTCATTTGAGAGCATCACCAAGAATGTTGACATACGAAACGCGTTGCGGGATCTTTACGAACATCCGGACAAGGTAGAACTCTACCCGGGCATCTTCTGTGAGGGCGACGAGTACATGGGCCTGGACCCTGGCCCAGCTGAGGCCAGCTCGGCGCTGTGGACTGCCATCTTCTCTGATGCCATCACGCTGGTGCGCTCCGACCGCTTTTACACAGTGGACTGGAACACCAACTCTCTGACCTCGTGGGGTATGAAAGAGGTCTCGCCTGACAACAACGTTTGCAAGAGCTCCGTCTTCCATCGTCTTCTGCAGCGCGCATTTCCTGGTTGGTATCCGTACAACTCAGTACGATTCTTCCACCCCTTCTATACAGCCCAGCAGAATGCTGTCTATGCGGAAGCCCAAGGTTATAAGAAAGAGTTTAAGATGTCGCAAGAGCGCAATCACAAGAACAAGAAGTCTGGCGAACGAGAATTCGATGTTAGCGACTCAAATCCAACGAAACCTAAAAAACCGACGTACCTCAAGGATGCTGAGAAGATCAAGGCCATTCTCGATGATAAGACGGGAAATTTCATCCACCCTGCATTGGCTGACCCTTCCAACCTTCCAGGCAAGATTGGCGAAGTCTTCAAGCCAGGCACGACGACTCGGCGTATTAATCCAATCGAGGATTCCAACGTTTTCAAAGAGCTTGAAGATGAGCTCCACTACCTGAATGATCTCGCACGCGCTATCGTTAAACGAGAAAGCATCGCGGTGTCAAACGGGACTTTCCAAGTGGACGCGGTTAAGGAGTAAGTGTTGTAACCTCCAAAGTGCCGAGCCGTTTTGGCTAACTTCTTGTTTAGTTTCGCTATCCCCATCATGGCTCGTTATATTGCCGATTTTCTCGGTTTCGGCCACCTCTTGATAACAGAGGAGAACCCCAAGGGAACCTACTCCGAGAATGAAATATATCAGCACATTACCAATATCCAAGTGTTCTTGTCGTACAACGCGGACGAAACAAAACTTCTGAAGCGTCGCAAGGCCTTCACCGAATCCTTGGTTCTATTGTTTCATCTGGCATTACGTGGAAACATAGCACAGGCAAACCAATGGACCATAACCCGAGCACTGATGGGAAAGAAGAAGACAAATCCGATGATCGAGCTGGGCTTCAAGACTGCCAGTCAGATACTGCAAGATGAAAGCGATCCGGAGAAAGCGGCAGCCATATTGCTTTTCATCGGACTGGATTTTGCTTACAACTCTGTTCTTGTCGTATGTTTTAAGTTCTCGATTATCTGCTTATTGCGAAGCACGATTGCTGACCATTTTCGTAAACAGTTTACGACCGTCCTAAGCGAGCTTCTCAAGGAGCTCTACAAGGCGGCCAACCTGGCAAAAGTAGCGCCAGATCAAGCGCCCCGCTGGAAGAAGATTCAGGAACTGGCGTTTAGCAACAACGAGAAAGATTACAAGGAACTCGTCGACATGGTGAGGAAGGTGGCTTGCACAACGGTGCGACTACCCATCATCCGAAAGGCTCGGGAGACCTGTAATATCAAGACTCGCTCAGGCGAATGGAGTTTCTCGAAGGGTGAGATCGTTTACTTAGACATTGTACGTCCATTACTTTCCTCTTGATCTTCTCTTCTCTCTCGGCCGTCCCAGGACACATTGAGTAAATAGCTTGGCTAACTCTTCCAAGTTGCAAGCCAACAAAGACGGGATCAAGGCCAATCGAGGGGTTCCTTTCCGGCCACTTGCGGTGCACTCGTCTGTCTTGGTTGACTTCACGGCGTATCACCCCCAACACCTAAGCGACTATACGGTAGCAACAATGATCCGGCTTGTTGCTCAAATGCGCAATCCGCGTCGCGGGCACGATACGCAGGGGTTTGTGAAGAAGGTGCGCCTTGATGACACGTCCGAGGGGTACGCCAACTTCATGGCGCCGATGCGCCTGCGGCACATTGCGTCGCAGGTTCTCGCCCATCCAGACCATAAAGATGCCAAGGGGGTCTGGTCTAAAGATATTCTACGCCCCGGCTCAGACACGTACTTGACGCCGACGTGGGATGAGATGGTCCCCTTCCCCACGACTTGGAAGCTCCGCTTCGACGGCTTCGGCAAATCGGATTACAGCAGTCCGGATGGCCACCCGTTCGGCAGGCTTGCCGTGCCAACGCTTCCGGACGACGCGCCGCCGTTCTATCAGCCGCAGGGCCTGAGTCATTTCGGCGGCACCTTTGCCACTTGCCAGTGCTCTGCGGGGACCTGTGAGTGTAGTAAGAAACACGATGAACAAGGGATGGAGGACGGTGACGGCAATTCGGCGCCCCCGAAGGACATCGCGGCAATGATGCCGACCCTTTCAACAGGATGTGGCTATTCTCATTATTCTACTTGATAGAACAGGCTCAAGAAGATGCGTAATGCGGGGAGTGTACGAAGTAATCATTGCGTTGTTTGAATGGCCCATATCATTGAAGGACCATCATCTGCAAGCTCTCACACGATAAATGTTTAATAGAATAAACAGAAGGATATTAATATGAAACGCACGTACATGCACGCGCATATGAAGCCTTGAGTGAGAAGGCGGATGGGGCCGAAGGCCCTATCGCGAAAGTGTGAATAGAAACAGCCAGCTGTACGGAGTATTGTGTTTCAACTGGAGGTGAAGAATCTAAGTCATGTAGGAAACAGGTCTACAAAGCTACGTAAATTTTGAACATGACACAAGCCACACCTTGTGGGGCTTTCTGTGGCTAAGCCACGCGCCCTGTCACCTGCACCATAGGTACTTAAGTACGGAGTACCTATCAGGGGCTTTTGAACGCATCCATTATAACCGCACCATACGCACGGCCCGACCGTAATCATAAATGAGTTGATGATATTCATATTTACTGCTGACTCTGTTAAAGAAACGAATTTGAGTATTGACATAATCGTAAGCAATAATCGAACCCAATTTCAATGCCAGAAGCTCGGATCATACACCTAGTCGTGACTTGTGAACAAGGGATAGGTACCGTAAGACCCCAAATATCCCAGGCTACCTAGCAACTACTACTCAGAAATTTGTTTGTCTCATCATAGGTATGAATTTTTATTTTTATTTTCTTGATTTTAATGGTTATTATGATAGCGTAGTTTAAACTAACTAGCTGCTATCTGAGCCTTTCCAAAGTAGAGGCTATCCGGATTAGGTACTAATTATAAGTGTGTCCCTGATGTTGGATTTCAACCACTGCGCCAAAATATTGATTTGTTTTATATAATCCAACACCGTTCCTCCCGCTCTGTTCCTATCAGTGCTTCTTCAATATCAAATCTAAGGCCTAGAGGGCTACCTGAGCCCCCTGAAAGCTGTCAACTCAGCCAGGCCGTTTTTCCCGCTATTATAATCTTGTATGATAATCATCAAAGGTATTTCTTTCTACTCCTCTTCCGAGGGAGTAGATGTCTTTCTAGGCCGACTAGGTGAGGGACCAAACAGGTCTCCATCATCCTTCAGCGGCGTGTCTGCCTCAGCATCTTCCCAGCCGTCGGCATCTTCAGCGTCGTCTGGCTCCTCTGACTCGATGGATTGGACAACGACACCCTCAGCAGAAGTTGTGGCCTGGAAAGGAGGCGACGCTATGCCAGGCTGCGCCTGCACCAGCTCTGGTTCGGAGTTGGAGTTTGCCCCCGCAGCATTCAAGTTGTGTGTTTGTTCGTGACTCTCATGCATATTTGTATTAGATTGCACGGGGTTGTAGTAACCGTTTTCGTGGACCGCCTGCGGTGCCGGAGCCACGTTCGATACGTGGACATTGTTATGCTCGTTAGGGGCGTGCGTATATGGGTTAGAGACCACGGGGCCGTAGAGACCCTCTTCGGGGACTGTCTGTGGTGCTAGGGCCATGTTCGATGCGCCGACATTGCCATGGTCGCTAGGGGCATGAGGGTTCTGCGCAAGTCCTAAGTTAGGGACCGATGTGTCAGCCCAACCGTGTCCACTTTCCTGTATGGCTCCTGACATATTCCAGTTGAAATCATTGTTTGCTAGGAGCTGCGACACGCCAAAATCCTGAAGAAAGGCTCCATCGGCAACCGGCTGCTGCCAATCGCAGAGGCGCTTAAATGAGCTTGGGTGAAGAAGTTCCAGCGGCTCGGCCTTGCGCTTTGTGTTCTGGGGATTACTTATCATAGTAGAGATGTCTTTCCCAAGCTTGGGCAATCCTTCCAAAAAAATCACAGCGTGGTTGGCAGACATTTTCCCCTCTAGCAGCCCCATTAGCAGTTCCTGAACTTGGCTGTCGGACTTCGTTGCCAGTTCCAGCCAAGCTGACTTCTGATCAACGCCAGTCGGGTATTTCCCTCGATTGGGGCGAACAAATAACTGAACTCCCAATCGTCCCAGATCGAAAATGTCTGAATGCATTATGCTCTCAAGCTCTTGTTCGTCATCGCCTGCGAATCGCTGGAATCCGAACACCTTGACATCTAGCGAGTCGTCCCAGCATCTGGTTATGAGGACTTTCTCGAGCAGTAGTTGTCCGTGCCCGACGGCACGAGAGTGGGCGTAGTTGACGGCGTTGGAAACTGACTGCAAAATATAGAGTTTATCCAAGACAGCTTCATTGCCCGACTGCTTGAGATAAGTGGCCAGCGTGATTGTCGCCGGCTCAACGAAGTCACCGATGAGCCATGGGGGATACTTGACTTTCAACTGAAAGCTAGTAACTGGGCAAACAGCCACATGTGTAAAGTTGTGTACATTCGGCTACATTGTGGTTAGTATGTAAATACAACGGTTTTCCTTCGAAATTCTCATTTGGTCACCAGCTTACATGCTTGCCTAGCATCTTCGAGATATCGCAATAAGTCAGCAGCCGGCGTTTTTCGGCTTCAAAAATCACCGGTGTGCAATCGAGGCTCAGCCGCCGCTGATATGCAGACATTCTATCCCCGTCAGGCGTTGATACCATAAAGAAGGGCATCTCACTTGATGAATCACTCGTCTTTGACTCAATAGATAACCAAGCCACACCTTCATCCGTTTTCCGAAGGTTGGCAAAATTGGTAGGATTCCCGGGATCTATGCCTGGAATTCGCACTGGCAACTCTACAGTGCAGCGGCGGTAGAACTGGTAAGCCAAGCGTTTCCGCTTCAGAGCTATCGTAGTGTCGAATCTAGGAATCCATACGCGGAATGTCATCCAGTCTCCGACGTTGACTGAGACGGAATTGGCGATCCGTGCGACTTGGCCCTGGGTAACTGGCATGGTGAAGTTCCAATTCGCCCCGGAAAGGTGCTTGATGTTGACAATGCCGTTCAGACTGCTTATTTGGACTTCGACTTCTTGATCGACATCGCGTTGCGGTTTAATATCTATAGCAAAGTGCAAACGACTAATGCCCACGTCGTTGTCTTTGGTGAGTTGAAAGTCACAGGGACACTCATTAGTGTCGTCAGCGTCTGTATGCCCTGAACCAAATATGAAAGAACGGCGATTTTTCGGCAGCTGATCCCATCGGAGTCCGAAAATAGGTCCCGAGAGTTCGTCGAGACTATTGTTGCCAGCCCAGCCATGTGTTTCATCCCAACACGGTCGAGGATCAAACTGAAATGCTTCGTTGGCATGGAAGATTGATTCTACGTTGTTATGAGGCACCTGGAATGCCCCGACAAGGACCATATAGTTGCCCAAATCTAAGGCTTCCCCGGCCGAATTCATGATTTCGTTTAGCCCTTAAGAGCTAACAATTTCAAAGAGAAGTGCAAGTCGGGTTGAGATAAGATGTCAGTTGAAGAGTATAATATGTCGATAACAGAAGGGAGATAACTCAGAGTGCGGTGTGGTGTTTGGGAAGATTGAATTAGCTTTTCTCGTCTACTCGTGCCTCTCCTGCAACTATATATACTTCTGCGTTATGTCGCTGTACTACTATGTTTATCTTTGGCCGCATCAACCCTCAGTGTCGGTGCGTGCCCCTTGCCTCATCTGTTGCATGATTAGGAGTACAAAAAGGTATTTTGATTCATTACTCGTCTTCTGTATGGCTTTGTAGTCTGTGATTTTGCTCCCTATTGTGTGGTTCTCCCTTGCGCAATTTTGGGGGTACTGTACTACCCCTGGTGCCAGATCGGATCACAAGGATAGCAATCACAACAAGAACGGCGGTAAGGTACATGATTTTAATTGGGCCATGATCAGTCTGCTGACATGATGGTCCCTGGGAAGTTGTGCTACTCTATTATCTCATAGTCGTACATATTTTGCCACGACGCCGCTCCTTAAGGCTTAAGCGAAGTTGAAGTGAGCCATACGCATGATAGACAAAATGTCAGGAGTCAAAACTGAGGAGCTGCTTCTAATTTATGAGCTCAGCTGCGCCTCTAGAATCATATGATGATTAGTAAGTAATTAACAGTATTTAAAGACTTTGAGATGGGTGCCCGGGCCGCATTCAGCAACTATCCCCCTGTTTTCTTAGGTTCATTAAATATTGACCTTAATGTCGAGATGCTGACCCCATCATTGGATCTGATAAGCTGGTGTCCTGTAGGACACAACGGGGCCAGCGCAACCCACGCCCGCGCGGCCCGCCCCAGCGAGCTGTATGGGGCCTCGTTAGTCACGAACTTGTACGAATTTATTTTGTCTCTGCCGCAGTTGTTTTGTGTCTCAGAGAATGCAAGGGCTGAATGAACGAGGGGGAGCTTGTTTTGGGCAGTATACTCATCTGACCTCAGCTTAGGCAGCCATTGTAGTGAGATACGACAGTCGGTGTTTATATGAGATATTTCAACCCTTGTAGAGGGCCCATGTTACTTTTCTCAGTTCTCTCTACACTACGGTACCTCTTTGCCTATTGCAGAGGACATGATGTCCCTTACCTTCAAATTAGGTTGGCACATTCGTTCTTTAGCAATGATTGTGAAGGGAATAAAAATGCTTCCGCAAAACTCAGATGCCAGGACCTTCATTTCTTCCAAACTTCGGTACATGATGTCGTTGAGGTACAAGGTGAATACACTAGTGACGCTAAAACGAAGACTACCTACCTAGGTAGCTATGATTATAACTCAAGCGATTTATACTCAGTATTGTAGCCACAATAGCGAAGCGGCACTCTAGACTCGGAAGAATGTATTAAGGTACTCTATATCGTTAATTACCAGTGAATGGTTGGCTATCTGGCTGGCTGTCATATTTTGGCGGTACTGTCACCTCATAATTTGTAAGGTAGGGAATGGGGATCGAGCTTGGCTTTTCTGGTTGAAGACGTCACCTCGAAATGGGCTTTGAAGCGGGCTGTCTTGTGTTACGTCTTTTCCTGACTCTCCCACCGGCCACGCGGAGACGGCTTGGACTATGCTGTTGGGAATTTTCAGGGGCGGCTTGACGAGAGGTAGCCCTTCCACGAAGCCGTAGACGGCGGTCGGAGCCGTCTATGATGTTGGCAGTGTCTAAGCCATTCATGATTCTGGATGTTTTTGGTGCCTTGTGAGCAGGTGCTCTCCGCTTCGGCGAGGGTGCTCTCTGCGTCGGCGAGGGTGCTCTCTGCGTCGGCGAGGGTGGCCACCACTCGAAGTTGGTCCCGCCATCTTCCCGAAGCTGATAGAGGGAGAGATACTCCCTTTCTTGGAATGTGAGGTCCCGGACTTCTGACTGCTGTTTCAGTGACTCTGCCAACTCATCCTCGTACTCTCGCGCTTCCTTGCTGAAGTGAAACGCAAGGGTGCGGCGTTCCGCCTCCCACCAATCCTCCACCGGCATCAACTCTCGTAGCTGCATACGCAGCTCGTCTTTGGTAGTCCCCGCCTGTTCCAGGATGCGGTTGGTAGCGTCGGCGACATCTCGCCAGAAAGTGTAGAGCCCTTTGCGACCGCGTCCTTCGTGGACAGCTTCCCAGAACAGGTTTGGAGTCACGCCCTCGTACCCTAGCTTCTTATGGAGCAGGCTGAAATTTGCAAAAACAATCATGAACTGGTACCAGCCGCTAGGGACCTGTGTACGGAATTTATCGAGCGTTTCTTCGACATCGGGGAGCTCATAGTGTTGTGCCACGCACAGCTGCAACTTGGAATAGTTTTGGGGCGGGGGCGTCGGCGTTTTGCGCCTCTGTTCTTTTAGCCACTTATAAAGACTATTTTCGACGCTTTTGAACCCAGGCATCTCGGGAGGGGGGCCCCTGAAGACGTAATCGACCGGTGTGTTAATAACCATCTTGAGTAACCTTCTTGTGAATCCAAGCTATGACCACTGTTCTCGTGTGTGATGACGCGTTCGGTCTGAAAGACAGGCACTCGACGTACGTCCTTGGTAGAATTCAAAACGAAGAGGAATAACGATGTGCCGCAAATTAGGGAGGCAAAGAAGGGAGGTTCACAGCGATTGCCGATTGTCTTGCTGGGTAGCACAACCGGGACATGGCGTGGGCGTTTGCCCGCGTTCCGTGTGTACCGCCAATAGAAGGCTGCAAGTAGGAAGGGCCATAAACCCTGGGGTGATGGCGATTAGTCAACTCATGACGAGGACTGTACAACCGCCACGCCACAAACTGACGATCCATTCAGGTGGCCTCGCACAGGCGCCTAGGCTCTCTCGCTTTACCAAACGTCGGACCGAACCTTGACCAAATGGCAAGCCACACCTAGTTCCCTCCCTAGTTTCTTCTGTCTTCTGTTCGCTCACAATGCCTAATATTTTGGCCATTTGGCGCAGTGGGTAATTTCCAACGGAAGTCGCATAAATCTCCGAGGTGTTCGTGGGCGATATTTGAAACACATAATGATAGGTTTTATATGGACTGACCACAGGCACTATACAGTATGTAATTTACTGTACATACATACAGTGTATCTACCTAGGTCCTACGGAGGAGCTGGTGCACCTAGGTTACATTTCTGCCCCTCTACGAAGTGCCATATCAATATCTCACCAGCTTCGACACTTGAGTGTGAATGCGCGCTGTCAAAAGAGAAGATTCTTTATTTTAACGACGCCCATGTGTACTATTTTGCAACCTGGTCTATACATTTATGTAACGTTAGGTAAGAAGAGGTAAAGAACATGGACCTAACAATGTGGTTTAGAAGATACACTCTCGGCTCAAACATTTCCTACACTGTTCTTTCCCTCACGGCTTCAAGAATGAATAAGAAATGTAAAATATATGATAAGAGAACTACCGGTATATAGTACCTACTGTATATACACAGAACGAAACACATGAAAGGCTTTTATAGCACAGACTCGGACGATCTCACCAAGCTGATGTAAGCACACTCTTCTACGACTCTGAGTTGGTATTTATTATATAGACAATTATAGCTTGGAAATAACCTGTCCGAACTCACGACATAACGATATACTGCGCGGTCATGACATATAGAAAACCGACTTCCTTCGTCGTCAGCGGCCTATGCCACTGCCCATGGCTGCCAAGCCACGCTACAATTGAACGCTCGACGTCTGCACGAGCGACACCGTGATAAGACATACGGTCGACCGCGCTCGTGGCTTCTCCTCAATAATCGCGCTGACGACCCTGTCGACCAACGTCTCCGTCCTGGAAAGATCGATATGTCCCCGGAATCTATCGAACCCGGGGCGTGCCCCCACACGACTGGCACACTCCGCGAAACACCGATGACTTCGGGGTCACTTGTTAGGCTTGGTCTTGAGAGAGCGGCTCACGATGTGCAGATATAGACCGACAGAGTGAACTGCGACAATTCATTCTCAAGAAGCTTCTCCGCGGACCATTTGGACAGCAGATACTGGTCTGTCGTGCTAGGCGCTGTGGCCCTAGAGGAGAAGAACGGCAGTGGCAGCCACTTGGGGAGACCCAGATGGACTAATCCATTAACCGAGAGAACGTTGGTGTGCTGCAGGGCTCTGTGGTCGTTTCAGAATAAGCAATTCGCTGCGCAGTGTGTGATTATGTCAGATAATTTGGCAAGATCATTATATTGCCGGCTTCAAAGCCCAAACTCGCTTTGTCGAGGTTGCATACCGCGACCCGAACGGCTTCGTGCTGCTGTATAACTACTTTCGCGGTGTCGCGAATGAGACATATAGCTGCCGACCCTCATATTCTCCATCAGGCTCGGAAGCAGGGAGCGGCCAAAGCAACCTGTAGAGGATGGTGAAGTCAGTCTTGAATAGAAGCACCAAGCCACTGCCTACGGATTGGAGATAGCGGTATCAGATCGCCAATCTGTCACTGAAGATGAATTTCTCTCTCCCAGTTCACTAGTCTCTTTCAAAATGCCTGGAATCACTAGATACGCTCCCGTTTCAAACCGGTATCTTTCATCTATTAGTTGCGTTGCCAAAAGCAGACTGCTCACCCGATACCCAAGGCCCCATTGAGTTCACATCCCAAAGTGAGGTCTGGCCCATCAAAAAGGGCTGGAATTGATCCAATGTGGAGGGCAGGACGTTGTCACCTATAAGTCTCATGAGTCCCTCTTACATTGGCTTCTCTCATTTCTCCCATATTTATGGCAAACTCACCTTGAATGTGCGCCATCATGAAGGAATCTCCATCATTAAGATCCATGTTTCCTGTAGGGTCCAGGGACATAGGCTGTGAGGTGGAGGTCGACGTGACTTGGCCCAGTTGGTCATCAAATAGACGCTTCAGAGTTTCAGAAGCCCTTCGCGCATCATGTGAAGAGCTACTCAGCTTGATCCATATATCTTGGGCTTTTTTAAGCGCTGTCTTGATCCGGTCTTCTGTGGCTGGGGCATTGCTTGGCCAAAGTTTGTCAACTCCGTGATGAAGTATCCAGCACAATAACATAGTCGCCGTCAGAAATTCATGCTGTAAGAAGGAAGACACTCTCCAGCGCACGCTATGTAGCCAACCGCCTGGCCGGGTCTCCTCGTCAAAGACTTGCTGGATCTCTAATAGACCTAGTGAGGCATCAAGACAAGCATTGCGAG
Source organism: Nemania sp. FL0916 (assembly GCA_022578715.1). Taxonomy (NCBI): domain Eukaryota; kingdom Fungi; phylum Ascomycota; class Sordariomycetes; order Xylariales; family Xylariaceae; genus Nemania; species Nemania sp. FL0916. Next base: position 55,645 of record MU390232.1, read on the forward strand.
AATAACTGAAAGCATTGTCCTCGCTTTCGGCCTGGCTCGTGTTTAAATATCTGCGGTGCACTATGATCGTGCCCTTATGGAACATGATAGAAATGAAAAGCCGGTGCAGGATCACTTGGGGTGAGTCAGTCACCGACAAATGTAGAGGTTTCATGGTGAGAGGAGGCGGGATACTGTCCTTTGCCGATTGTAGAACGCGATCGACTCTCATTACTTCGCTGTATGGAAACGGAACCACCGCGGTTGCTAGGTCAACTGCGGCACCCAGAGCCCTGAACACTCTCCTCCTCGCTATGAGTGGTAATGCAGTGGTCATCTCAGTTTCAGGTCTGCTAGGAGGGAGTGTCTCTGTGCTCTCGTCAAAATCTCCATCACTCAGATTCCGAGGCTCTGCGACGTCACACTGCCACTCTTTCATAAGCCGTGGCATGCCCGTTTGCGTTGAGATGAGAACGTCGCCTTGAATGAGGGTAGCCCACATGCGGCGACGCATCTCTCCAGCGAAAGGGGACAACCTAGGGAAGTGCGAGGAGTCACGGTGATATCCCATTCCCATTGCAAGATTGATGGTGGACCCTAATAATATCCATATGTTCTTGTCTGCGTCTTTCCGGACGGAAATTTCGATGATTTGGTAGTGAAAAAGGGTTTCTAATACATATGGCTCTTGATTGGTGTACTCGCCAATGATTAAGCATTGTACAATTCTCTCGCGATATGTGTTTATTAGCGGGTTGTGTTCTTCTCTAGCCCCCGTATCATTGATTCCGTCAGCTAGGATGGAGAGACACAGCATAGAGAAAAGTAGTCCGATCCACAGAATCGGGGCTTCGGTGGGCGCCATCCAAAATTTCTCATACTGTCCAAGTCAGTCTACGTGATACGCCCCTATCACTCACGTGGCACATTTGAGACTCACTTCGCTGAGGAATTGGGTGCTGTGAATAGCATCTGATACAGCGTGAACCATTAGTTTTGCATCATAGGCTATTCGAGGCCCTTAGGGATCGGGTTACTCACATGGTGCTAGGTCCAAAGCGTTGAAATAACGCGATATAACACGATCCACCGTTGGTCTAGACGGCATGGTAGCTAAGATAGCTTCCCTCGATATCGGGTTACATCCATATAACAGCTGGGGGTGGGAGAAGGCTGGGGCTTGTCCTTGTTGGTCGACGTCCGCCCTCAGATCAGCGATATCATCAAGAATAGCAGTCCAGTGAGCGCCCCCGACATAACGGGATTCCTTCGCACCATACCGCAGACTGCCAGTATCAGATGGAGTAGACACAGTGGTGATAACGCCCGTATCATTGACGCCGGGAGGTAGATCAACCATGCGTGGGTCTGCAACCAAAGGTGTTGGCTCATTACCGTCCAATTCGTCCTGATTCTGATTCTTCACCACGTTCATGACGAGCTGTTCTAACTGAAGAAGACGGTCCTGCAGGCTCGGACGCGCTATATTAGGCACAGATCCTCCGCGACCATGTTCATACGAACACGCCAGCGACAGACCGCGCGAGGAGCAGGTCTGACAAGGTTGCTGACGGTCGCAACGTAGTCTGACGAAGTGTCAGCGAGAGGCCGACGATTCGACCGTTCATTATTCCGGCTCAGGACAGGACACGCCAGATAGGGCACTTCCACTCACTTTCGGCGCCGGCAGAAATTGCAAGACACTGTGGGCTTGTTCCGTCGGACGCCGCGACTATGGCCCTGCTCCTGTCCTTGGCTCTGTTCTGGCAGCGGATTCGCAGACATAGTTTGGGGGAGGAGGAAGAGGAGGTGTTGAGTCTTCCACTCTCGGCCAAGATTTAGCACTATGTCGTCCAAGTTTCAATGCACAGCAGCTTGCAGCAACTTGAAGCAACGCAGTGGCGCTCGCGTCTTCTACACTGAAGGATCACGGCAGACAGTATGAATTTAACGAATTGTTGAAAGAAATTTCGAAGGGACTAATGCTGGATGGCAACATCACACGCCGCCAATCTCGGTGTACTAGTTGTCTTCAACGGGCAGCGCAAAGGAGACTTGCCACTTTGCCTTCAATCCTTTTCGTGCAACCAGCTGTGCAATTATCATGCGACATGAAACAATACAAATAATCAAAAAATAAAGTAAGATAGCGGGATACGATGTACTAAGTAGAAGCGCGACTCGGGATTATGGGCTGGAAAGGGGAGAGCATGGACGGGCATGTAAGTGCAGGAGCAGTATCTGTGAATGTTTCCATTTTTAGAAAAGTCTCCACCATGGTAGCCTAGCGAACCCACAATGCATCACATATCCACCCACTCAAGCCTCATACAGAACCCCATGTAAATCAGTTTCTAAGGTACTTGAGGTAAAACACTTACTTACATCTTGTTCACATAAAAAGGCCGGGAGTACATATATGTAGATACCTAAATTCTCGTTCCCGAGATTAACATCAGATCTTAAATCCGCGGCACTTGTGGGGCCGATTTCTAAGTGGGCCCGTCACCCATCCGCTCCGCGGGAAAGGGATCTCGGATCTGCACTAGGTAATGCTTGTTAGTTGTTAGTCCCTAACCTAACGAACTACCTACCAGCTTACCAACAGGCACAACATGTCTCACACACTCACGTTGCCGCCGAGCAATCCTTTCCATCTCAAAGCTGCTCGCACTCGCGTAATTATTCAAAAGACATATCCATGGACCATGGACGAGAGCAGTTGGTCTTTCCCGCGGGCAGTCTTATTATCGCGTCATTACAATGAGTGCACGGGACGCAATCCCACGTCGGCCGAGGCCTCGACGCGGAGATAATACGAGTAGAGCAAAGCATGGAGCAGAATATATAATGAGCTGCAACACAAACTGTCTGCCAAATAGCCAAAATGTCTAACACTAAAAGTATATTCGTCTATTCAACCTCATAATACAGAGCATTATCAAAATGCCGTCATCTTCTAGCTCCATGACAGACTTGGAGCTTGGTGAAGACCCAAGCGAAGTCGTGGAAACCAAGAAGAGACCCAATACCGAGCCGAATCACGGGAGTCTACCACTCTCCTCTAACCAGCAGACTCTACTAGTAGATTGGTCCGGACCCGATGACCCTGAAAACCCCAAGAATTGGTCGAAGCAGAAGAGTTTCGGGCATGTCATTATCGTCGCCATCCTATCCATGATCATGAACATCGCCGCCACCATCATCGCCCCAGGCGTGTCCGGTCTAATCGAAGAATTCAACATAAACAACGAAACAGTCGCTACTTTGGCTGTGACCATCTATCTCCTGGGCTTTGCCCTTGGGCCCCTCTTCATCTCTGCCTTTTCCGAGATGTACGGTCGTCTGGTGGTGTATCATACGAGCAATTTAGTTTTCTTTGCATTTGTCATAGCCTGTGCGCTAAGCCGCAACACGGCGGAATATATGGTTTTTCGATTCATCTCGGGCTTTGCAGGTTCTGCTCCTCTCACCATTGGTGGTGGTACCATTGCCGACGTTATACCTCTTCAGGAGAGGGGGCTAGCTACCTCGCTTTTCGGACTGGGACCTCTCCTCGGGCCGGTAAGTTTCTCTGTATCGCGACAATGACTGGCAAACGCTAATATGCACAATAGGTGATTGGCCCTGTCGTTGGTGGGTTCTTAGCCGCTGCCCTTGGCTGGAGATGGGCTTTCTGGCTGGTGGCCATTTTGGTATGCTTTAGCAACCCCTTGGCTACTGGAACTTGAACTGAATACTAATGTTTCAAAGGGCGGTTCTGCCGGTATTGCAGCTTTGATATTCATGCGCGAAACGCACCCGAACGTCATCCTAAAGCGCAAAGCGACCCGACTTCGTCGTGAGACGGGAACGCTAGGGCTCAAGTCCAAATTCGATAAAGGTTTGACGGGACGACAAGTCTTAATCTCGTCGCTCATACGCCCAACGCAACTCCTGATCTTCTCGCCTGTCGTGCTAACCATATCGATTTACGTTGCCCTCGCCTTTGGCTTGCTATATCTCCTCTTCGCGGCGTTCTCACCGTTGTTTGAAGATATCTATAACTTCAGCCCTGGAGTTTCGGGCTTATCATACCTGGGCATCGGCGTAGGAGAGCTTGTGGGCCTGGTTGTATTCGGGGTGTTGAGCGATAAGATCGTGAAGAAACGCATGGCTGCTGACCAGACTACTAGTCCTAGACCCGAATATCGATTGATACTAATGATCTGGTTTTCACCTATCATGGCGGGCGGATTATTTATTTTCGGGTGGACGGCTCAGTATCGTATACACTGGATTGCACCCATCATCGGGGCGTTTTTTGTGGGATTTGGAGTTTTTTTTATCATAGTAAGTTATGCACAAGAGTGTTGCAATACCGGAGGATATCAGCTAACTATAGTCCGCCCAGTTACCATCCCAGCTGTATTTGGTCGATATGTTCGGCTCTGAAGCAGCGGCTTCTGCACTTGGGGCTAATACTCTTCTCCGCTCTCTCTCCGGCGCTTTCCTCCCTGTAGCTGGGCCATCTTTGTGTGCGTTTGCCTCTGTGTCTGAAAGCAGCCCTCCCCATAAGATTGTATTGCAGTTTTAATTACCTACACATTATTCTGACTATGACTTAGATGCAACCCTACATTACGGATGGGGAAATACACTACTCGCGTTCCTCGCCTTGGCATGTGCTCCAGGACCGATTCTCTTCTATAAATACGGAGAGAAGCTACGCAGCAAGACGACCGTCAAATTTTAACTTCGGAAAACGAATTATTGACTCCGTGAAATGAGTCGCCTCATCATTATATCAGATGTGATAAACTATTTCACAACAGACCCGGGCAATTGCTTACTGGGGACCGCCTCACTGGCCACCACACGGACCATAAAATCCAGTTCAGCAATGCTTTAAAGTTAGAAATTCCGTTGTAAATAAGAATATAGGATTGTATTACCGGTATATTAATAGCTTTAAAAAAGTTCTGCAAAACCGGCACGTGCGATAGCCTGTAAAACGGTGACCCGTGTGACCCATGAGCTATGGGTCGACTTATAAGCCGATATCAAGGTACCTACAGGTCTACATATTATGAGTTATATCCTCTCGACTCTGAGTGCCTTGGACATAATGATAGTAGTTTTACAGAGGTATTGCGCTTGCACGTTTTAAGTCGCAACAATGCTCAACAAGAACGAAGTAACAACCCAAGCGCAAGTCGAACGATTATATCATTGTACATTTCATTCATGTCCACGATCAGGGTCGATTCCGATTGGCCAACCCAGGCTCGCTAACCCCCAGCTCCTACCCCTCTACGTGGAGCTTTCTGCCATTCACTTTACCTACTCCTGTACTGTACTACTTGTATTGCTACTACCCGCCACTGGTACCTTTCCTCTTCGCTCGTCTGTCCAGCGATCAACATTTCCGATCCGCGATTGACATGACTTGACAATGCGTGGACGCGGAGGCGCTCGAGCTGGCCGAGGCGGCAGAGGAGGCAGGGCGACTTCTGCACCATGGAGCCGGCTCAAACCCGTTGAGCTTGACCCTCTGGAGTCGATGGGATTGCCCTCGAAAGGCGACAACCGGTACGTCGACGTTCACGATAATACTATACTCATGCACTTCACACATCATCGCGTACATGCATTACAAATAATCGAGACATATCCAGAGATACCTTTGATATGCGTATGACAGACGAATGTCCAATCTTTAATCGCATTCGAAAGGCCGTCATCTGATCTGCCACAGGTTGCTCGACTTCAAGACGCAGGAACGTTACTACACTAAGATCGTCGAGCGATACATGAGCTTCTGTTCCGATGCCGGCGAGCGCGACGAACTGCTGCGTCGATTCGCAGCGCTGAACGTGTCCTCAGCGGATGCGCCCTCGAACCGGTCCGTCCCCAAGAGCGTGACGCCCTCGAGCACCGGCGTCGATGACTTACACGCCCTCACCGACGTACTATCTGCGCTTCGGAAGCTGCGCGAGGGTATCGTGGCGTCTAAGCGCGTCGACGACTTCGCCATTCAGGCCTACCTCTTCTGCATCCGGCTGTCCGTCCTGGTCAAACACCCCGAGTCCTACCACCCCGCTATCCTCCACCTCTTGCGCCGCATACATCCGCTCCATAGCATGACCACGCTCGAGTTGAACGAAGTGACATCCTACCTGGTGCTCGATGCCGCCTGCAGACGCAACAATCTGAGCGAGGCGTTTGCGCTTCGACATCGATACCGCTTAGCAGATGCCAAGGTAGATGCTGTGCTCGACGCGCTTACGCACGACAATTATGTCCAGTTCAAGAGATTGAAGCAGAGGGTAGACGGCCATCGCGCCAAGCTGCTGGAGTATGCCGAGGACACCATGCGCAAGCACCTGTTGAAATGCTTTGGCAGGACTTATCTTAGCGTGGATTTATCCTATCTGGAGACGTGCGCCGGCTGCTCTTGGCCTCGCCTCACTTCGGAAGACGGAGTGGGCTGGGAACTAGATGGAAGCAAAGTTGTTATCCGAAAGGTGAAAGGAAGGTAATTATTTTATTATTGATACCCCTGCTACAAGCAATAGAACACGCCCGGGAATGTTCATTGCTAGCTGATCTTGCACCGCACCTCACCTCTGTTGATGCTGGGGCCTGGCTGTGATTCTTCTTGTGAAAATATCGCTACAGTAACGTTAAGTTAGATCATAACACTTTCTTGGCACTCATTTTTGCCACAGACTCCTATTAGACAGACAGACAAGATGCAGCCATGGGTTATGTTACTACCAGGCTGCTCATCTCATGTGATACGTAGCTCGGAGAATCCCCTGGGAAAATACCTCTCAGGACATAGCGGCCCATACCATATAATCATATCAATTAATCAACAGCTGCACAAAGAGCTGTGAATCGACATAACGTTCTTCACCTGCGATGGTGATCTAAAGATCATACATGACCTTCAGAAACCCCGTCGTGTCCCTCTTATCCAGCTCCCAGCCATTAAACCTATCCGTACCCAGCAATCTCAAGAGATAATACTCTCCCGCCACACCCGCCCAATTATCGACGAACCCAAACGTGCTCGAGCCCGCGGCGCCGAGAAACACGCCCGGGATCTGCATCCCGTCGACGAAGTGCCAGAACGGCTCCACGGGGATATTCTTGTATCGGTCTTCCGGAAACCCGAACCCCAGCGCCCCGTGCAGCGTCGGGTCGCCCGAGAATACGAGATCTTGCCAGGTTGGCGAGGCGTCGGGGGTCGACGTGTTCATAGCAAGGAGGGCCTGGAGAGTATTGTTGGAGCACCGCATCGTGATGTTTTGCGTGGGTACCGCGGCGGGGGCCATTACCTGTGTATGTATGAGACGGATTAGATACCGTGGATAAATCACTTATTCATTTTGCATATGTGATAGCACTGCTGTACTATGTTTTGTTTGGATTTGATAGCGCAAGGAATTATGAGTGAGAAGTGCATAGTAAGCAGCACTTACATAACCGTAACGGCGCGTCCCGTCGACGAAATACGCCGCGTTCAGCGCGATGCCGTCGACCGCGCGCCCCGTCGCCTCCGCGACCGCGATGAACAGCCCGCCGTCCTGAGCGCCAAAGCCCGGGTAGGCTGTGCACGACGGGCCAATGGGGATTGCGGTCACGTTCGGGGCCGCGGCGGCTGCTCTAGGTCCGGAGAAGAAGGCCATCGCCATTGCGACGGTTATCTTAATTGTCAAGATCTTCATTCTGAGATATATAGATGTTGAATTACTGACGGGAATCAGACTGACATAGGATTCACACCTTCATGCGTGTTTGGCAGGTAACGGCAATTAGCCTTTATTTATATTGTACAGCTCCTTGTCCGGGCTCTTGGGATGCTACCTATGCGCACGATCATCTTGGCAGACAGTAGACATTGGCTGGCTAATACTGCTGCAGTTCATCTATCTCCCTGTCCGAGCCAGACAGTCACTTCGTCTAGACCTATTGATCTATGAAGAGGTTGGAGGTGCCGAATTACCAATGTATGATCTAATCATGGCGGGAGGGTAGCAATGCGAAGACACGATATTATTGACATACCGGATCTCCATGTACGAATGAAGTCATCGAGAATGGCATGTTTCTGTAGTGCGCCTCTTATCGGTCTGGTCTATGTCTATTGAGTATCGCGATGCTAGTGTTCGAGTGATCTAGACGTTACGAGCTGGCTGGGTTTATAAGAGATTATCGTGACTGTTAGGATGCATGGTTCACGCAAGTACAAGAAAGCTATTGTCTTTCAACAGGACGACATTTGTGATTGTATTTCTTTGTTCCTGGCCAAGGTCTAAACCAACGCAATCCAATGTCTAGGAGTTCTTCCTCGCCCCTCAATCTCGCCCCTCATCCCAGTTTCCAATCCAATCCAATTCATCATTAATATTCACGCAAACTTCGTGAGTTCATCCCATCTCCTCTCCTACTGTGTATCCAAACCTCGAACACACCTCCGCCCAACAGCCCCTTCCCATAAGCTACCTACCTACCTAATTCATGTTTCCTCGGGCACTCTTTGAACCCACAAAAGCACCACTCGTCCGGCACTGTGGGCTCTCCGCAATCCGGGGCGCCACACTCTTCGATTAGGAAACGCGGGAGTGCCGGGTCAAGCTTGGCGCAGGGACGGCCCGCCTTCGCCTTCTTTTTGCACCGCTCGATCTCGAATTTGTCTTTTCCCGTCGCGGAGTCAACGACGCGGCAGCCGCATATGTAGAATAAGTCGTGCTGCTGACACATCTCAATGTTTACTTCTCTTCCTTTCTTGGTTCTTCTCTCTTGTCTTTTTTTCCTTCCTTCGTCTCCTCTACGTCTTCCTCCGAGTTCCGGTTATATGCTTCAGCTTTGTTCGATGTGTTGACTTTTCCTTTATGCGTGTCCTTCGACAGAAACTTGGTTGGTTCTTCGTGAGAGCGAGTGTGATGTTGTAAGCCGCTCTGTAGATATAGACGAAGGAAAGACCCGTAGGTCGAAGAACTGGACGTTTGATCAGACATAAAGGAGCTGTACTGCCGTCGCGTGTGCTTGCTTGAGTACTTGTTCTGTGGCTTGTTCGGCTGGCAAGCTATCCGTTGATGAAGATGACATGATTTGTAAGAAGGCCCAGTCCATCCCGAATTGATATAAATATCACTTTAGTGCATCGCAGCACAAGGGTCGAATCTCCGTCAACAACGAGAAACATCTTGTACAACACGGGTAACGCAGCGAATAGAGCCGTCCATACACTTCTCCCTAGCTCTGTGGTCCCCACACAAGAGGAAATTGTCCGAGCGTAATGATCCTCCGCAACGCTCTGAACGTAGTAGCCAGGCCGCTGAGTGACACCGAGCTGCCTATGGTGGTGACAAATCCGGTGAATTTGGACAGTCTCACCAACATACCTTCCAGTCCAAGTAGATCACTTCGGCGCTTCAGACGGACCCCGTAATTCGCTCTCGGTACGAGGGGAGCACATAGCACACAGCTACGATGCCCGGGCAGTTACCCAATGGTTACCAAATCCACCTGAGACACAAACATGATATGGCTCCCAATAGATGCTGTTCGCCACCACGCCGGGCGGATGAGCGTCGTAAGTTAGGCGACACCGTACTGCTATCGCACACAAACTCTCGCCTCAGCCCCTGTCCTGCCAACCAACACCATGAGTGTTCTCCATTCGTCCAACCTGGTCCACAAGGCGCCGGGGTGGTGGACTCGATGAAGGTAGCACTTGAATCTGTGAAAATTCCCCTGTGGCACCATCTCGCATTGGAGACGCAGGCGCCATATCATAGTCACCGTAGTTATAGTCATCATCGTAGTCATCTAACTCCATTTCATCATACTCACTCCCCGAGACACTAGGCTCGGGCGATGGCGACAAATATCTCTCGGCCGGGAGCAGCGAGAGCAGAGAGAGCATGTCTTCTCTAAATCGCCTCGACATAGGCGTCGTTGGCTCCTCAGGGACTGGCGCCGCCTCCTGCGCCGGATCTTTAGGCGGGTCTGGATAATGTGCCTGACACCTATTTTTCGTCATAATCTGCCCAGCACTATCGTTGTTCGTTGGGGCTGGCGATGACGCCGTGTGCGGATAGTAGGACAGCGTGCTTCCTCTTCTTCCACTTCTGTTGATAATTGTTTGCTGTTCTCGCTGGGCTGGTGTAGTCCAAGGCGGTGTATTTGTATAAGAAGGCTCACGATGAATAGCATTTGGGTATGGAACCATGACGTATCCTGGCTGCGAAGTGAATGAAGATGAAGAGGATGGTGTTGATGCCTGGCCATGCATAGATATGCTATTGATAGATTGACGAGGCGTTGTATCTAGTATACCGGGTTCGTCTACTTCAGAATCGCTGTCAAAGCTAAAGATGAGGTCGGACAGTTCACTCTCATATGAGTGACTTCTTTCTATAGGCTTTGGCGCGTAGCCTATTGCTGGAAGTTTCGGGTTCATGATGGGTTGAACACAGAGAGCCATGAATGTAGATCGTGTTGGATTTGAAAATTGTAGATGGAAAGAAATGATGAGGCTGGTATGTGAGCCCAATATGCTGAGCTGTAAATGACCTACAGCTGTTGGTTACCTCTCACGAAAATAGGACCTGAGTAAGAGTTGGCGAATGAGAAACCGAGCGAGATTATACTGCACGCCTAGCAGCGTGGAAGCTCATTCGTTTCGGTTCCGAGGTATACTTCTATTATCGTGAACCAAGCCCCTAATTAGCCCGTATGGTTCGCATTAGAGACGAAATTCGGCTCCGGCAGTTCGAGCTAGGATCATTGGCCGGATCCTGCGGAGCGGACATCAGACCATACCTACTTACAACGTTACTTACACGGATGAGCGCATGTATGCCGCTTGGTAGCCGGGTCTAGACAGATATAGTTAACTCTCCCACATGGACAGCCGGGCTAAATAGCCACCAGGACATAATATTAAGTCCTTTGTTATTCCGGAGCGCCGCCATGCCAGAATTGTGCAAACGAAAGCGACGAGAGGCGATGCCAAGTCGGCCGCATCCTGTCAGATGAGAAGATATGCATTCGCTTAATGGCCACGCCGCAGCCATACCTCCGACACATCTGGCATGCTTCCTTCAACGGTCCCTCTCCTGGGGCCGAGATCGACGCCTCCATTCCGCACATATATACTCACGTGGCATCATCTGGGGGTTTCCATCCTTTCATGCAACAGCAGAGACGGGAAATGCCATCATGTCGCGTGTTGCACAGCATATACGACAGACGGGACACACTCCTAGACTGGTCCCGAGCCGCGCGGCCGTGTCCACTCAGCGTTAGCCTCGCTCTCGCGTGTTTCGTATCCGGCGTAGCTGGATATCCAGTGTATAATATAGTCCGTGTCAAGACCGGAGAATACAGTTGGCGTTATGCAAGATCGAGACGGATACCAATGCAGCTGCATGCGAGCCCCCCTGTGGACAAGCCCGACATTGATTGGGTGGTCGGCGCCCCAGTCCAACACTAGTATCCATCTCACAGCATCGCGTTTTTCCGGGAGGGCGAGAAATACGATCTATACGGCCAAAGAGCCTCAGAATCAAATGGTCGATCCCGCGATATGTGGATAGTAGTTTCGGTGACCGGCCGGTTTGTCAGAATTTACTAATCCAAGTAATCAGGGGTTCGAGCCGAACTAACGAAAAGAGGCTTAAGAAAAGTTTATTTTGAGCTATGACCCACGGCATTGGATTTGAGCTTGACAGTCAGCTTCGAAAAAAATTACAACGAATAACATGTGTGCAGACATTCCACGATGCTTTTGAGACTCATTGTTAAGCCTCAGGTTTCTCATATTATAGGATGCGTTGATCCTACCAGTAACATAAATCAATCATCTTCTATATCATCGTCGCTTAGTACAAGCTTTTGAACTTGTATAGAGGCCACGGAGCCTTGACTGTGACTACTAGGCCGTATGGTAAGGCCCTTCTTGCGTGGTGATGATTCTTCGGTAGGCTTGTCGGTAGCCCAGGATTCTCCGCCAGCTCCTCTTGGATCTTCGTCCGAATCCATGGCGTCCTCGTCGGTAGCTAGTCCAATACCTGAAAAAGACACGACTTTCTCGATCTCTTTTAATCGAACCATGAGGCTTGGTATTTTGCGCCGACGAGCAATCTGTGACATATACGGCAATCTTTCAAGCAGCATTTCGCGACGAGCAGAGCTACCTAGAGATAGCAGAGCGGTGCACTGGCCATGGTCCGGTATCTTTTCCGGGAGCTGATCCTGGGCTTGATTACGATTTCGCCGAAAGCTCTGGTTGCTGGGTCCATCGCTAATAGAATTATTCGGGCGCCGGAAAGCGGATGCACCATCAGTCACGTCACGTTCAGAGTCGTCGCCTTTCAATAAGATCGAGGCCCAGTGATCGACTAGAGCTTCTAGCTCCTCCTTCTCTCGCCATAGCTTGAGACTTGTGGGATAAAACATCTTAAATGCATCACCCCCACCCCGTCTAGCTCCAGTTGCTGTCCTCTTCACGGGACTAGGGAGAGAGAAGAGCATACCCCGTGTAGCTACTTGGAATGCAATCTCTTCCTGGCGTAATACATGACTGGCCGAGTTCCGAGTGAAGAAGCCAGATGCTCCAGAGCTACGTCCACCGAAGAACACATCCCAGGATGGACATAGGAGGTCGCTCTCAGATAGAAAGTCAATGCATCCTCCCATGTAGTCTAGGAATGAGTTTGGGTCGGAAGCACCCGTCGGTTCACACGACAGGACATAATTTTCATGCAGAGCTGAAATGAAGGTATGCGTATCGGTTCCCGTTTCATCAATAAGTTTGTCCACGGACACTTCGGATCTCTTAGGCCTGGAGCAAGTATTTAGGTAGTTGGGTAATAATTCAGCCTTTCCTTCCGCAGAGAGATTGTCCATGGGACTCTCTTCACGCCTGTTGTACACCACTTTTCCGATCGCATGAAATATGCCTAAGCTTGCTTCTCGCTGAGATATAAGCTGTAGCGTTTCCACCTCTCCTCGTGTCAGAGAGACCGAGGTCTTGATGGATCGTTTCGGTTTACCAAAATTCACTTGAGATCCCCAATCAGCTTCCGTGTCGCCTTTTAGGCACAAGAATTGCAGGGAAGAGACAGCGCTTCTAATATCACCAATCTCGCCGAGTCTTTTAAGCACTAGTGGGCCTGGTGTCCGTCGTCTGCCAGATTTCTTTGCTTCTTTCTGCACTATCAGCTCAAGAGCGGCAGAAAGGAGAGTGGGGGCTATGGCGTTGAATTCAATTATGCAAGTTCCGGGGTGACGGCTTATTTCAGGACCTAACAGTCGATGAGCAGTGAAGCTATCCGCGGATGCAGACGTGGTCGTCAAAAGTGTCTCGGAGATCACCATCACAACCGGGGTAATTGGCTCCTTGGAGGTTTGCTTGGCGAATAGAGAAAGTGATGGAGTGTTTACTGCCAGAAACTTCAAGACTGCTTTTCGAAAAGACGTCATAGCCGTCGATGAGCGTGCAAATGTATTAGGGAATTCCTCAATGAGCATGATTTTCTGTGATCCATCGCTATTATTGCTACTCTCGGGTGACGAGGATTCCAGACCGATATCTAATTGGGAGAATTTGCCCCCTCGCGTCATGAATTCTTCAAATTGAGCTGAAGCGGATTGAAATCCCTGAGTGCTACCGAGCGAGGTGGTCGGGTTTCGCCATTCCAGAATTTCGCATCGCATATCTTTCGCAAGCAGTCGAAGCGTAGTGGTTTTACCAGTCCCAGCCGCTCCTTTGAGAATCAGCAATCGTTGCCTCATCCGACCAGCCATGACATCCTCAAGCCACCTCCTCACATCCGCTACCTTTTTCTTGTGGACGACGAGTTCGTCTAGGTTTATAGGGCCAAATCTCTCAGACCATGGCCGTTCTTCATTATCCAAAGCAGGATCCCGTGGTGGTATAGGCGGCCGCAAAAATCTCTGGTTGGAGGCAGTGGCTGTAGAGCCGTTACTGCTGCTCACTTGAGAATCCTTGAAGCGCCTCCTAGCGGCCAAACCAACGTGGCTCGCCGTTGCTGCTCGGTGTTCCCCCACGTTATCATCGTCAGATAATGGGTCGCTCGTTATATCATCTAGCATCACCAGCGGACGTGTTGCAGCTCGTTCGGCTTGTTTCGAGAACAATGTCTTAAGGTCGGCTGTTTTTCCTTTCTCGTCAGATTTCCCCTTCGCCGGCGGCCTGGCACCGCTTTTCTCCGGGCTTGCGCTCGTGCTCTTTCTCCCACCCTTTGCTCCTGAGCCATTGAGGGAGAAGGATTTGAGAGGCTTCAGGGGAGGGTTGGATGATTGGGCGGCAGCCTGACGGGACGGCCGGGATGGCTTTCGAGTCGGACTCGGCGAGGGAGCAACGGCGATCGAACCATCTTTAGGCTTTGCATCGGGCGAAGAGAATAGGTAGTTCGTCAGCGTGTTTACAGGAGGCTTCTGGTCTTCTTCATCGTCTGAGCTCGGCACTACATTCCGTTTGCGACGCTTCGTAGGCGGCACCATAGTGCACCAGATGCTGGACTGGCATTTGTAGGTGTTTCTGGGCTCCCTCAACTCAACGCGTAATTACACAACTATGCAGGTGATCTGCGCTAAAACGTATTGCAAATAAGATATGAAAGCAATTCGCGGAGTAGATGTGCTTGACGACGTTGTGGCGCGAATATTGTTGAATGGGATGCGAAGGGATCCAGAATGAGTGTTGGTAGTGCAGCCTACTCCGTACAATAGGTATCAATTAGGTAATTGTCGCCTATGTTACGGCGCGTCCTTCGCTGTAAACCAGTCGCTGAAGGCGCGCTATCAGGTGACTAAGCTACCGCTACCACTTCCACTATGGCCTACGGAGTACGAAGATAGTCCATCTTCAAGCAATATTCCTTTGAGTCCTTCTATGAAGAAAAGACATTCATTACCTACCTAGGTACTTAACTACGCATATATGATACAATCTCCCATAGCTACAATTCACCTACCATACAGAGTCGAGCTATATTTTTGCCTGTTTTGTGAAACCATCGACCCCGATCTCCATAGAAATTAGTGTGTCCAGCCCGCAAAGTCATCAACAAGCCGGACGGCAGCCGCCAGGTAATGCTCATGTACGTCTCCCCACGTCCTTGCTGCTTCTTTCATCGCACGCACAGCTTGGCAACGTTAGCTCAGAATTCCTTTAGTAAACGAAGAGAGGCAAACCTTTGACAAAATGAGCATCTGCTGAGTAAGGCCCGTTCAGCACTTTATCCTCCACATAATTCCACTGCTTGCCGGCAACATCGCCTGGCTTGATGTAATCAGGGTCAATCTTAGGACACTTGAGAATCGTGTAGACTGCAATCGTCAACAGCCACCACTGCCGTACTAGGCCGATGTGGAACTTCTTCGGGATCATCGGAAGGAGGATTCGCACGGCGTGGCTTGTTGTGAGAAGATGAACAATGAAGAAATTGTATGAGTGTGTACCCGGAGGGACTGTGGCCACAAGAAGGGATACTGCCGCCTCCTGCGATGCCTCGAACTCTTTCTTTGGGTCACTGAGAGACCAAGCGTTCCAGTACTCCATGACAAGGTCCTCGTGGTTCTCAAAAAGAGGCCCCAGGTTATCGAAACCCGGTTCTTTAAAAGGTTTACCGAGTCGTTTGTCGCCGGCCATTTTCGTGAGCAGCTCCAGTGGACTCGACGACTTGAGTGACGATGGTTTCGTGTAAGATGGATCGTCGGTGTACTTATGAAGAAAATTGTACTGTGCTGCAGTCAATGCCAAAGCCTCCATTGCAATTTCCTTGTTGTCCATCTCATAGGCGTATCCGATATGGATCAAGGGGTGGCCAACTAGAGATGTTAGTAGTTATTGACAACGTCCAAGTCTACAGGAGAGACATACGACCCCCGATGAGACAATTCACTAGCGGTTCTTTGCCACCAAACATGTATTCCTCTACTACCTTCTTCCAGTCATAATGGTGTCTCATGGCTAGACCGTCTTCGAAGAAGTCAACGAAGGCACGCTGGTACCTCTTGTCTCCCAGAAACTCTCGCCAATCGTCCTGGGTGACTTCGGCAGGAGACGGCTTCCATGGCTCGAGCCCATGAGCTTCTACATCGTAAATATGGTGCAGTTGCGTCTCGGAAGCGCCTAATAGATATGCCGAAGACAGAACATGTGGCATATGATTGTCATACTGTAAGTTGTGATAGAGGATGGAATGGTTTACATGATTTGCTCTCAGAAGATGCTTCAGCGTTCTAGCACGTTTCTCTGGTGCAGTCTCCACATTGTGAACTTCAACCGGTGGGAGGTCAATTGAGCGAGACTTATCGTCATTGGTAGTGATGAACCGGTTAACGACCGGTACATACGACAGAATTGAAGCCATTGTGAGGTATTGTTCACGTTACTGCCAGGATAATTCGTGATGTAGGAAGAGAGAAGAGTATGGCTGTGACGCAATGTAGAGTTGGAGACGCGGGGCGATGCAGGCTCCCGTCGTGTGTGTGTATATATTATGTAGTTAGCGCGTATATTTGATACAAGCATATAGAGAAAACGGCCCGGTGCGACCCAACGTGAACCTTTTGAAAAGCCGTCTACACATGCAAATTCGCGACCAGGTTGCGCTGTGTAAGACTTAACTTTCAGTCCTCAGGTAATCTCACATTCAATAATACGGGCTCATGCCTATGACAATGTGATCGCGATCCAGACAGACCAGAGCATATACCGGGATACAAACGTTCGCCAACATGATTTTGTTTGCCACTCTTAGCAGCCTCTGTCATGTACGCGCCTTTTTCTTGCGCACATGTCCGCTTCCTCGCTTCCATGAGGCCTCTTCGCTTGGAATTGATGCGATCGATATTTCTCAGTGCTTTCTGGGCTGCTGATCATATTTGAGAGCATAATTCCTGTAGCACCCGGAAAGGCCTCCAAGATGCTTGGGGTTAGCACTGTCAAATCGGATCCGCTCGGTTTCCATTTGGTAAACAGTTTCCGAATAACCTGCGCCAAGAAGCGTGTTCGCCCAGGTTCCAGTGGCTTGTCGGCTAATAAATTGAGATAGTGTTGAAGTAATGGCAAGCCTTCAGCTATCTCCAATGGGATAAGCTCAATGTTGCTATCGGCGAAGTCCTCTAGGGCGTGTATGCACTCTCTTGGTAATCTGTGGGTGTTATCATATCTGAACAAGGCCAGAAGGAAGTGTGTAATTGGCAGCCCGAGGTCCATACGATGCCTAGTATAAGGGAGGCCAACCTCATGGTTCAGAAGGATCTTAACTTCAACCCTAGATCCTCGTCTGATGAATTCCGAAAAAAGAGAACTTTGTAGTGCCATAGTAAAGTGATGGGCATCCTCTGATTGACAGGTCAACTGAAGAAAGAATGCCCAAGGTGTCTGCCGCCGTCCACGGTTGGGATCAGTAACACTTTCAAGCAGCTGTCGGACAATACCTATCTGGCCTTGTGACCACGGGTACGTCTTCATGGCCGTTAAAAGGGGCGATTCCGAAACCTGATCGAAATGGGCCGGATCCTCTTTCAATTTGAGGGAAACATATCTATCCACACCTGCTCGAAACATTTTACAGTGGAAGTCATGTTCATTAGACAAGACCCTCCCAAGAAAGGTTTCTCTGTAAGTTGAAATTTCTCGATAGATATCCTCAACCCCGTCTAAGAGGGTCAGCGCAGTGTCGGTATCTTCGTCAAGGGCATCGTTAGCATATGCTAGGCCTTCAGACCACAAAGCATGCTCTTCAGGCGGTACCCAAGTACTCTTATAAATCGATTTTCGGAACGAATATACGTAAGTTTTCAGAATCGATGAATTGACTTTGAAATTAGGTTCGCTCTCGCGGAGGACGTAGTCATTCATCTCGCGCGTCAGCAAGAAGTCTTGTACTGACTGGTGCAGAAAATCGGCTCTTCCTTGTCGTATCTCTAATAAACCACCACAGCGAGCATTAATTCTCCTTTGACAGGAGTCACGGGTCGATACTTTTCCATCCGCAGCCACTTCTTCTGCTGTCCTATACAAGGCGTAATCACCGTCTTCGTCTTCGTATTCTTGTAACCTGTAATAGTCCAGATCTAAAGACTTTTTTGCAGTAAGCGCTGTAAGGAGAAGCTGTCCCATTCTTTTGTGGTACTGATGATCCACTTGGTTGATTATATGCCTGAAAAAAGACCCGAGATTGTTGGGGAGATTGTCCAGCCATCGTCGTTATCTGTCGAGGCAGATGGTTTGAGAATGTCCGAGCAGGGTGCATTCAATTTTTCGAGGATCTTATCGAGTTCGAGAATGCGCTCGGTCGCGCCCCTTGCCGAATTCTTAATGTCCCTAGCGGTCGATATCAATCGGGACGCAAAATCAAGGAACCGGACAACATTACTGACCAGCTCAAGAGCAACCAGAGCTTCCATTACGTTTGATGCCAATATCAGTCGGAGGAGTCTGGGGTTTAAATGTGGCCATTGCCAGCATTATGTATGCGTACAGCCCAAGTACAGTACATGGGACACTGCCACACGCTGCACCCCAAGGCACACTTCGTCAGACTGTTCGAGCCCAATCATGTTCACATACCTATGCCAAAATGCGACCTACATCCCCGAATTGCTGTTCGAATAAATTCAGAATCAGAAATTGTGTCCTCGATAAGTATTTCATTACTTAGGCGACAACCACCAAGGACGAACTTGTATATCTGGATTGTTTAAAGGCTGAAGATGCAGGTGGCCCTACGACACTCAAGCTGTACACACGTACCTTCGGGGCCTCCAGAGGTCATTCCGCTGGAAGCTGATTAATTGCGTCAAACTAATATATACTATAAACGGGGCTAAACACTAAATGCACTATCTACATACCTACCTAGTACCTAAACCTAGGTACAGGTAGGTAATGAGAAGCCGGCGCACAGCCTCTTTCTCTTCACCATCCATCATGCCTTTACATCACATTCTGCTCTATGCAGAGCTCCTATCCAACATCAAGCAAGTATCCGTTGGATGCAGTCTACCAACTGCAGCTTCAACAAGCACGCAAGCAACAATCAGCGCAGACGGGCGGGCGCTCAGCGTCGCGCACAATGGGTCTCGCGAAACCATCCAGCTGCCCGCGCGCGTGATTCCGCTGCCGCGATTGCCTATCGCCAAATCCGGAGGAACGAGGCTGTCATGGAGATTACGGCTTGCCGCACCCGCGCCAGGACGTCTTCTTCCCGCACCAGATGACTCAGCTCCGCCCTGGTCGGCCATAGACCTTGAGCCTGGGTCTGCTGTGGTATGCAGAGCCTGCAAGTCCAATGTTGTTAATGCGGGCACGTTGAAGGTTTGGAAGGACCTGCCGAGCGAGAACTGGGCTGAAATGATGGAATTCTGGCATTGCCACAAGCCGCACAACCACCACAATGGCAGCAACGGCGATGACGAGCACTTGGCTAATCGCGGGTATGGCGCGAGCTCGCGGATAATGGCCCAACCCGGCATAGGCTTCGTCGACTTGACATCGTTTCTCCTAGCTGAGTCGGATATAAGAGCGTCTTCGGTGAGTCTGTCTTTCATATCGTCGTGATATAGCGTAGTAATCTCCCCGCATCGGTGCTTTGATGGGCATATAGAAGGTGGCCAGAACCAGCATTCTTGTGCCTTTCAGTGGACTGGTCACCGATACTCATACCCTAGACGAAAACTATTTTTTCAGTCCACACGCACCTGGTTTGCTGGACCCTTGATCGCCACGATCTATGGGACCAAGACTAGCGTGCACGGACGACGCCTCTGTCTTTCACTGAGGGTTTCTTGGATGTGGAAGTCTTGGGATTATACAGAGGTACATGATTTATGTGTATATATCTCCTGAACAATTGAATTGCCAACTCGATCAATTCGTGCTATTGTGTCTAGTTATGATCCCGTTCAACTCCACGTACAAACTGCTGATTGCAGGCAATCTAGATTTCTATCTCAAGCGCAAGTGATGAAAAGACCAAAGCAACAGCCACCGTACATTGCGCGTCTTGTAAGTCCCAACTAGGCGTACGGAATGAACAGGCACTGTCAACCTCGCTATTCAAATGGCAAGTCTTCGTCCAACAACAAGCCCATAACAACTCAGAAATACCTCCAAACATAGCCCAGTGCATCAGCGCCATGCTTCTCGCAATGATGGCTCGGTCCGGGTGTTCCAAATCCATCCTCGTTCCCATAAAAAGCGTTTCCTCAGACACATACAGGTCTATAAACTCTGAAGATCTACTGAATATATGGATATTCAACGCCAACATCACGTACTCATCGACCGCGGCACCTACCTCGCCCACTACCGCTGTGAAAGTGTTCTACCGAACCGTCAGCCGGGTGGAGGCGGACAAGATGCTGGAATCTATAACGTCAGACGTCCAGGATATATCTCTACCGTGCGAAGCAATTTCCACGATCGCTGGACTCTTGGACGAGAGTAATGCCTTCATCCCGGAGAGCGATCGCAAATTTCAAGGGTGGACGGTTGGACTCCTGGAGAAGTGGGATAGTAACGATAGGCGACTCTCCGTTTGATTATATTTTCTATGGAGGTATGATTCTAGTTGGGCGCAAGGCACTTGCCATCTTCATACTGGTCATATGGTTCTTCTACCTTAGACGATGGAGTTGCAATGTATGGTTTCGTTGGCTTCCAATCAAATGGGCCGCTCTACTCTGACATATACATTATACCCTTCAGCATATCGTGGAATTGCAGGCGAAGCTCGGGAGCTGCTTGGACATCATCGCACAACCTCACTAAGAAGACCTCTCAATACCAAAATTAATCGAGTTTAAAACTAAGGCTACTGGCACTCATAAACGTTTGATGTTTCTCTTGACTAATGCACATGGTGTTCTATAAACACAGGTTGGATAAACAAAGGAAACAGATAATCGGTTGGGTGCGAGAGTATCTTGTCTATTCGATCTATTGCGCCTTGGACGAGACGATCCCTGTGCGATATCAAAATTAGAATTACAGAGGTATAATAAGGGAGAAAGCACAGATGATAGACACTCACTTTCCACATCAGCGATGCTCTGTTGAAGTATCTGCTGAAGGGCCCGGGGGTTCTCGAGTTCCTTCTTCACCTTGGCAATGACGTTCTCGGCCAGTTCTCTTTGCTGGCGCTGCTTGACCTGGCCCTCGTATCGTACCCACGAGTCTAAGACGGACTTGGCCTCGGCGGCTAGAGCGGTGGTCTGCTCGAGCTCGTAGGCCTGGGCCTCGAGCTGGGCGGTTTCCTGCGCAAGTTCGAATCAGTCCCACTATCCTATTTCTAGCGCAGGTATTGCTTTTCTCTTGTTATTACCTTGGACACTTCGAACAGGGACTTGGTAACGTCGACCACGCCACCCATCTGCTGGACGTTCTCGATGCGGGTCTTGACGGCCTGGGTGTGGTCGGCACGAGCAGCGTTCAGGATGCCCTTGATCTTGTCGTTCTGGGCCTGCGCCCACTCAGTGAACATGGGGCTACCGAACTTGATCACGGAGCCCCAGACGAAGAGCAGACAGAAAGCGACCACGGACTCCTCGTTGACGACATAGTACTCGCTGCTGATTCCGTAGATGGAGAGGGCGGCGGCGGAAGAGAGGATGGCGGTCTTGGAGACGAGCGAGTTGCCGGGCAGCGCGTCGATGAGCGACTGGGCCTTGGCCTTGGGCTCGGGAACGGCCGGCGTGGATGTCGGGGGTGTGGGTGTGTTCGAGTTGGGGCGCGACGCCGTCAGCGACGAGCTGATAGCCGGGATGACAGTGCGCGGACTGATAGTCGGGCGGAGGCGGGCCGCACCTGTGAAAACGGGACGGGCAAAAGGTGAGCTACGATGCTGATGCCGATGACGATGCCGGACGAGCACCGATCGAAGCATGACAGATTGGATCGGACTTACCCAGGGCGCGTGTGGCCAGGCGGGAGGCCATTATGTGGTGATGAACGAGGCGACGGCGGCGGGTTCGGGGAGGGAGGTCAATGTGCTTGCCGGGAGCAACAGGCAATCTGCATCACAGCTTTCGAGAATGCCGAGTGAGGTTTTATTCGGCTTGCACTGAGCTTCAATCGGGTGCTGTAATTGGCTGGAACAGCACGTGACTAGTGGGCACTGTCGCTCGATTTTGCCCTGCTAGAGGGGCCTACCTAGCTTAAACGGGCAGTAGGCACCGCATTAGTCCACTAAGATCGAGTTCCTTACACTAAGCCAACCAGCCTTGCAGCCGACATTCTCGAGGCTACCTTCAACTTTTTTTTTTCTTTGCGCTCGTTTGTATCTGCGATTCTTTTCCACGTCGCATTGTGGCACGATCACAATTCAATCTCAAACGACAGCTAGCATCAACATGCCTAGTACTATCCACGACAAGCCTCTGAAAAGGAAACGAGTCAACGTTCCCGAAAAAGCGAGCAAGCGGACGAGATCACAGAGCAGCGACGAAGAAGATGACGCCGACGATCGTCAAGCCGAGATTTTACTGCTCGAGGAGGAGATCCTGAAGTCTAAGAAGAGCTACAACAATATCACCGTAATACAGGGCTTTGCAAAAAATCAGGATGACCCCGAAGTTGCGTTGTTCGCGGCCGTTTCCTTGTGCAGAGTATTCTTGCGGTTGCTTGCGTCGGGAAGCCTGTCGCGCAAAGCCGGCCAGTCTGAGAGAGAGCTTGTCGTGATCCAATGGCTCAAAGACCGGCTTTCAGACTACAGGAAGCTTCTCCTTGCTGCACTAGGCGAGGAGCACTCTACATCTACCGCCCTCACTTTGTCCATGCGACTCCTCAAGGCTGAGACGCAGACCGCAAGCGACAGGGGAGACGCAATATTCCCTAAAGAATTTCTGGCTAGCATAGTGGAGGTCCTAGTTCAGAAAAAGTTCGAGGAAGTCCAGGAAGAGTTCTGTGAGAAATACCTTGGAGAGTATGCCGACCTTCGCTTTCATGCTTTCCAGGCCCTCAGGTATGGCATATCACTTAGCGATCCGCGTTGAAACCCACCTAGACTAATTCTTCATAGTAATATTCTATCGAGCCATGATGCGTCATCAATCGATGATGACATGTTCGACAGTATTTTTGACATGCTCTCGTTTTTTGACCAGGTTCCACAGGACACCGATGACCTAGGCTCTCTCTACGTCAGTAACCTCCCACAGAAGAAATCGGACGTCATCTTGTCCCTGTACCAGCAAAAGAAACAATGTCAATCAGCATGGGTCGCATTACTGAGGTGTAATCTTGATCGGCGTCAAAGAAAGCGATTACTCGAAGCCATGGCCGAATCTATAGCTCCATGGTTCACCCAACCCGAATTGCTCATGGACTTCCTTACCGATTCTTATAATGCTGGAGGGTCATTATCTCTAATTGCGCTCTCGGGCGTCTTTTATCTCATCCAGAATCGAAACCTGGATTACCCTTCGTTCTACCAAAAATTGTACTCGCTGCTGGACGCCGATGTGCTTCACTCGAAGCATCGATCAAAGTTTATGCGCTTGCTAGACACGTTTCTTTCATCATCCCATCTCCCTGCAGCACTGGTGGCGAGCTTCTTGAAAAAGCTCCTTCGGCTTTCGCTCAATGCGCCGCCATCGGCCATTGTCGCTGTGATTCCGTGGGCTTACAACCTCATTCGCCGCCATCCCACGCTCGCTTTCATGATCCACCGTGTCATGCGAACTCCCGAAGCGAAGGCTGCTGTGGAAAGTAATGGAATGGAGGATCCCTTCGATGAGAGGGAAACGGACCCCATACATACTAAAGCGATTGATAGTTGCCTATGGGAAGTTGTGCAACTGCAGTCCCATTATCATCCAATGGTGGCAACTATCGCGAAGATATTATCAGAACAATTCACCAAGCAGTGGTACAATATGGAGGATTTCCTGGATCATTCGTACAGCAGCGTGAGCTACGATCGTATTCTAAGCCCAAAATCATGTCGCTAACGAGACTATAGTTGGTAGAAGCTGAGCTATCAAAATCGGTGAAGAAACCTCCCGTTGTTGAGTTCATGATCCCTAAACGGATTTTTCTGCCAAACGATCCCGAAACGGGAGTTGAAGATAGCCTCATGGTTAAGTTATGGGAATTTGAGTGATTGGAGCCGATCCCACAGATTATCAAGACAAACAAACCGCCAGGTGATCTAATGACCTCCGATCTGGGAGCGAGATGAGTCAAAGATGCAGGATTTACTAATCCGACCAAGCTTGATATGCTGTGCACTCCCCACACGTTGAGGTTTACGTGCCATGTGCCCTGTCCCAGCTACCCAACGCCGAACCAATCTTGTTCGAGGTGAGATAAAAGTGCCAACATAGATATGCTATTTCTGGAGCACTACTTTGGCAAGCAAAGCGATATCCCGGCCATTCAATGCCATCACTAAGCATTGTATCAAGGCCCACTATCCAGCCTCTACACCGCCACGTAAGGCCGAAGCTTGACAAATGCCGGCATACTGCCACTTCATATTTCCTGGATATCTTGACACACAAATACTGAGCCCCACTCCGAGCTACGTTGGGTCAAGTGGAGGAGGTTATCAGATATGAAGTTGGGCACAAGCTTCGTTTCAGATCTCTGCAGCTGCTTCACAACGAGTGGCTGGGACGCGACGCGAAGTTCTGGCTAAAATCGGAGAGTTTGTTATAGATCCTGAGCCGGAAACACTCCCGATCTATAGGTGTTACACCGCCAATCCTCGACTAACGAGTCACCAAACTGGAGATCGAGATGAATTCAAACTCACTACGAGAACTAATTGTAGTGAACTCCTATGCCACCAGCACAGATTATCCAAGTGACGAGTGAGATATCGAATGTCTGCTTCAAAACTGCTCCGAGGCCACCAGCTACCTGAATTATGCCGCCACCAAGCTGCTCGTGTTCGAAACATAGGTGGCAGGTGGGCTTGAAAGTACCATACCGACACACTAGCTCTCTGCAAGACCGTGAACCAGGTATTTCACCTCTTTGATCGAGATGCAATTAGCTAGAGGAGGCTGCAGCATTGTAAAACAACGAACCCCGCTGCCACATGGTAATTAACCCAGTCGTACCACACTACCTCGCCAGGTGTTCATGAGGATATATCTCTTGATGGTATACTATCATCATCGTTTTTCGCATGTCCGCAACAACCGGGTAAAACTAGACACGGCCGCTATATACAATAGTGATTTCATTAGTTCAGTTGCTATTCTGAACTTTCTCACCGCTGTTTTCGGATAGCCGATAGAAGGATTCGAATACACTAAGGATTCCAACAGGCCTCCTACCATTGCTTGTCAGCTAGAAAATATCATGACGTTGCCCGGAAAATACACAGAATCAGTCATGACGTTTCTCTCGGCCCTCTCTCTCGACAGACATCAGATCAAGATCACGCTGGAACGGGATTGATGCGATCACATCTCGTAGTGTAGGCCTGGCCGCGCTTTTATGCGGCCGCGATCACAGTCTTTTCGTGCCTAACAGCTTCCAACTCGGGTAGGGGCCCACTCTCAGCTCTTTTCGTCCTGTACGAAGTACCTATTCTCCCTAAGTAGGTATTATGAATCATATGAATCCCCGACTCGGTGAAGGAGCGGATCAGGCGGTGGAAGGTGGCCGTAGAACACCGCCTGATCTGCCCCTCCATCTTGGTCAAGCTCGCGTCACGTATTGAATAGATCGCGATGCCTTCGATCTAACCGCGTCACGAGTCAGCAGCATTCGATTACAGACCATAACCGTCCTGCTTTGACCTAACCTAGACTGAAGAGCCTCGCAGTCCACCTCGGCCGCAAGGGATTTATGCGCGTTCATGCCAAGCATAGTGTGGCTTCTCCACTACGCATAAGGGCACTGAGGATTTGTGCGCCCGTCACCCAATCGCGCGGTTAAGGCGAAACCAGCTGATTTAAAACACCGCGCTTCACCACCGCGCTTCCTGGTACTGGGCGGCTGAGCCTTCGTCAACCACGGCTGTCGGTAATATGTGACAGCGACAGTAATATGGTCTTTCTTCTCTCTTGCAAAATATCTATTTTGCCGCTTGTAATAGCGCGCGCCTCCTAGGGTGAGAGAATACCGCCCGGAACGCGATCCGTATTGACAAGGGTCTTCGCCAACCTCCTACTTAAAAAAATTATCGACATGCGGTCGGGAGAATAGGCCCTGCTTTCGCCCCAGTAGTACGAAGTATCCCGAGGGCCTTCACAGCTTTTCCGATCTAGCTTACCTCGATGATCCCGCGACGCGCTATGGCAACAAGTAGATCACGTCTGGACGCGACCAAGGGCCACTCAAATGTTGATATTGTTCCCACCTATACCAATGACACAGGAGATTTCGTCCGTTGGGAGGCAAAATAGTTTTCTCAAATGCTATCAGTTGCCACACAGGTTCCCACCCGGGTCGGCTCGGCCAGACTCCAGTGCACGATCAACATATATATCCAGTCACGTTGCGCTTAGCGAATGCTCAATCTGCTACTTTATCTACGGCCAGTAAGTATTTCGTGCCATGCAATGCAACTAATGAATAGCTATCGCCGATGCCCACACCGGTTTGCCAAATAGAAAGTCGTTGAAAAACAGTCATTCTACACTAGATATACGCCTCCGATATTCATACCGGTAGCTACCTTCCAGGGTAGTTCCGTAGTATGCACTAGGTGGTAAATGTAGAACTTCACCGCACCGGTGTGCTGCGCTCAAAAATTCTCCCTGCCCCTTGTGGGCTTAATTTAGCACAGGAAGAATGCTTCACCGCAAGAAAATTCTCATTAGCGAACAGTCCAATGTGGAGTCCAAGGGAGTTTCAATTTTTTTATTTTCATTCAAGTCATGGAGTGACTGGAAACGAGACGGTCAATAGCTGTGCTAAATCTCTTCCTTCAAATCGACTGTAAGTGGTAGATGTTCCGAAACAAGTGTAGGTAAACTCAGCTACCATTCACTATGTGCAAGTACCCCTGCGGGTCTTTGTGGGTAGCGTAGAAAAAACAAGCATGGGCGAAGAAGAGATCGACCCCGGGCTCCTTGTCTAGCTTCGATTTGGGAAAGTGACATTGCCGTTCTCCCGTTCCGAGATCCAAGCAGCGTCCCGTTGCAGGCTGGGATGTCAAGGCTTCGCAGACTACTGGGACGTAGGTACGTACGGACGGTATGTACGGATGAGTAGTCAGGCTGTGATTGCGAGGGATGGGCCCGGCGATCTCGACGAGCGTTGTCGGATTTGCAGCCGAAACCCTACTCATTACTGGACTTACAAACAAGACTGAAGTGAACCCGGCAGATGTGCACCATAGAGAGCTCGAAACAAAGTTTTCACTGAAGCGTTTCTGCTTTCGCCGCGTTTCAATTGACTTCGGCACTATTCCAAACCCCGAGTATTTACGGCATCAACTTGAAAACAAGCCTGGAACACCGGCCGCCAAACGCATGTGATTGAGTAGAAGAACATGGACTTATTGACTGTCGTTTCCCGGACCAAGTCATGCCGAGGATGAAAAGACTCGCTGATAGAAAATCGTCTTGTGAAATACCCATAACCACAATCTGCGCAAACGTCGCCGCTGTGCCAGACACATCGTCGCCTTGCATTTGCCATTGCATTACCGTTGCTATCGCCATCGCCATTACGTTAGCGACTTCCACTGCTATCACTATGCCATTCGCCAACTGAAGGCTTGATCTCCCTTTCAACCACCAATAAGTCGCTGAGGTCCGGGGATAGGCCTCTGAGTGGCCAAGACTCGTAGCATCGTCTCGAGCATAGACTGGTCTGGTGCCCGTATCGAGCGTACAACTGACCAGACTAGTGTAGAGCTCACGGCCAGTACTTGACGGAGAGACCTGTCATTCCTCCACGGACTGGGCCACAGCAAGTGTGAAAGAGCTGCCCGGCACTGCGGCGTCCTGGTGTGCATGTTCCAATGGTCTAAGGCGGTTAGGTAGCATTCTCATCGATGCCCAACCTCTGCACCCACTCCTAGCCCACGGTAGTGTACAGTACTATGTATGCAACGCCAGGGTACTGGGAGGTACATTGGTCGATGGGAGAGCACAGCTGCGAATCGCTTCTCGGCAGTCTCTACGTATGGCTACGCCTATGCCTATGCCTATGCATACACTATATGCCGACTTTAGCGTACTGAACTGCACTACTACTGGTCTATACTCCCTGGTAGATGCTGTACGTCCGTATGGGAGTGAGATAACGGAGAGCACTCGGCTCGACGGCCATCGTTCACACGTATGTGATCAATACCGTATTGTACTGGTGAGAAGCCATGAGAAGCCATCCCGTTATCTCACCACGAGCCAGCCAGTAACATGGCCTGAAAGGCAGGCCCTCCGTCACACCCGCTGGAAAGCTCGTAATACGTACTAATACGCCCGGCTCCAAGCCTGGCCGTTTGTCAGGCCGTCTCACGATAGCCATACGATATGGTGCACAGCCAGAGCGATGGCACGTTGATCTCATTTGCCAGGCTTTCCATAATCCTCGACTTTCAGCCGTCTCGGGCTTTTCTTGTACGTCGGGTTGTTGTTGGCGGGGGACGATAAGCATAATGCCATACAATACTGGCCCGAACCACGGCACAATTTTGTTACCAGGCTCGGGGCAGAGTCGGAGCATATGGGTCAGATAGGGAGGGAGACATCTAGTTTTGGAGACAGACCATTATCGTTCGATGTGACCAGAGCAGTCAGTGCTGCACTTTCTCTGTTCAGGTTCTGTCCTCGTTCTTCACCTACTTTTCAATTTTTGGCGGCAGCCACACTAGGTAAGCTCCACCTTCGAAGCCGGTGGGGCTTGGTAACGGCCTAAGGGTCTTGGCGGGAGCGTCGATAGCCCATCCGGAAGAGCTTCCATATCGCTGTTCCACGCACACGCCTAACCTACCTAACCTAGTACACACCCCCGTAGCAAGCGGCCTACACCACCAACGCTAGGTACCTAACACCACCACCAGCTCTTTCGCTTGCGCTCCTGTTCGCCAGCCAGCCAGGCCCGGGAGGGGGTCTCATGGGCTTGTGGTCTTCTGGTGCCCCACTGAATGCCGTGACACTCCTATGGCTCTCCCCGACTGCCCGCGAGGGAACAGAAGATGTGCGGTAGTATCATGTAGCGCATGTAGTGTACAGAACTATGCATTCGTACAGAGCCATGTACATACTTACCATTCTGTGTACCTCCCAGAACAGGACCTGCTTCGTACATACATGCTACACTACTTGCTGAGGTATCTTCTGTACACTAGCATTGACAGTGATCCCTGCGGGACTCATCAGCGATCTCAACTGGAAAGCTCTCTTCCTTAAAGACCGCTGCCTCCCCCCGTTCAAACGGCGCCCCCGACTCATAGTAACAGACATACATCTTTTATTGTTGATATTGCTCGAGATTCACACGATCTCGCATTCCCCCAGTGCATACACTGCAGTTTCTAAGTCATACAGCGGCTTTTGGATCTGACTACTCTTACTCATCAGAATTAATTAATTATCTATTCACTTCACGCCATTCTCCTCACTTACCACGCTCGCTCTCTGTAAACGGAACGCACCCCCGCACCCGCCAGAGACTCATATCCGAAGCTTGAGTGTAAGTCAAAACCGCCCATGTCCAGATCCTGCCTACTTACCCGCCTGCCTCTCGCTTCTGCTTGTGCTTGTGCTGTGCTGCTGCCCTTGCCCCCCCCTGTCTCTTGTCCCAGTGACAGTGCCCTACCCGGCTTTCCCGCTCTCCAGTCGGTCCCACACCTGCACGCACTCCCACACCACTTACACCAGATTCGCACCATTTACACCATTTGACGTCCCAACACCACCCAAGCACCCACCATCCCTCCCACCACCATTACCTTCCATTACCACCTTAGACACTTTCAATACTACCTCCCCCGATACCACCTCCCACACGGCCCAACCTCTGTGTCTATCATCCCGCACATTACATATTATACTCCCTCTACCCCCCCTCCCCCGACTCCTCTTTCATTGTCTCTTGCACAACATCGTCTATCTGCGTGCACTCTCCGCCCTAGTCCCTTGAGGCTTCAGGTTTGCTAGGCCAACACACCTTGGCTCTGTATTCAGGACTGCATTGGATTATTCAGCATCGCTGCGCTCGCTCCTGATGGTGCTATCGCCTTGCACGACAACTCCGTGTGCTAATACGACTATCTACAGTGCCACACCTCACAACTCATCACACAATTATTTTGGACACACACTCATCTCTCACGCCACACTCACACATACGAGCCTCCGAAATGGGCTCAACATATCAACAACAGATGCATACCTTCTACCGGCCAAATTCTTTATCGGTAGATACGAGTCAGGCACAGAAGTTCTTTGACGACGACACTAGCATATTGGACGAGAGTATCCTGGACCGTGGTATCGACTCCGGTTTGGAACTATCACCCCATATGGGAGGTAGCCGCAGAGACTCCTTCGCTGTTGCAGGCGCCCTCTTTTCTCCCAAAACAGAAGACTGGCAATCAGTAGATATGCAGTCGGTTCCGTCAAACAACCCCTTCCTAGAGCCACAGAGCACCAACCCCTTCACAAGGCAGGACGCGCAGTCTCATGCCACCTACGCCTCACAGAATCAGGCTTGGTCGATGGGTCACGGATCGGGTACCTGTACTCCTGTACAGTATGATGGGCTTGAGGCTACATATGATGGTGGTGCATCCATCTTCCAACGTTCTCTGCCAATGCAAACGCCCTTCAGCAATCCCACCGGGCATGTTCCCTTGTTCTCAACTTTTGGCCCCACCAACCCATCTCTGCCAACCTCGCCTCAGAAGGATTGGATGAGCGCTGATTTCAAGAGCCAATCCTTGAAACGGCCTCAGGTCGATAGCTCGGCCATCCGCTCCCACAATGAGATGCGTCGTGGTGACGGTATCCGCAAGAAGAATGCTCGGTTCGACATTCCCGCCGAGCGGAATCTGGACAACATCGATACTTTGATCTCGCAGTCAACAGATGACCAGGAGATTAAGGAACTGAAGCAACAGAAGCGACTTCTTCGCAACCGGCAAGCGGCCCTAGATTCCAGGCAAAGGAAGAAGCAGCACACAGAGCGACTCGAGGAAGAGAAAAAGCATTATACTGGTGTGATTTCCACGATGGAAGACGAAATAGCTGAGCTCAACCTTAAACTGACTCAGCTTCTGCGTGAAAAGGAGTTCATGCAGAACCACATTGAAGACATGCGCTTAGAGAAGGAGGACATGGTACAAAGACACACCATCGAAACTGGAGAGCTGCGCAAGAAGGTTACCATCCTGACTGATCACGTCCAACGACTTGACAACACTCCCATGCCTAGTAACAATGGATTTGGCAGTGGCTTCAACGACATGGATAACATCACTATGGATGGCACTTGGGACAACATGACTTACATGGAGGATTACACCATGGAATCCGAAGTTAAGCAAGAGATGCAACTCGTGCATCACAAGAAGCCCCAGATTACCCTTGCCGCCGAGGTTGAGAAGCCCGCCACCCAAGGTGGTCTCCTATTCATGTTGTTCCTTGTCGGTGCCTTCGTGCTCTCTAATAGGTCAACCCCGACATTTTCTAGGGTTTCCGATGATATGCGCGAGGCTTCCGCTACTTTGTTGAACAACATATTGAAGGACGCCGATGTTGCCCATGCTTCCAATAATGCGTTGGAGCCCGCAGCCCCGCAGCCTTCGGGTACGGCATGGCAAACGGCTCCCTCGGTGCCGATGGCTAGCCATGCCATGGATAGTGTAGCTCCCTCGATGCTCGGTGATCTGGCGGATTCCCTTACCCAGCCCACCGAACAGCAAACCAACGAGCAATTGTTCTCCCTCACTCCCGCGCAATATAACGGAATCACGTCGCAAGATTTCCTCCGCGCACCACAGCCCCCTCCTTCCGGTCATAAACGACGCAACCTCGCCGAGGCGCTAGCAAACATGCGCCCCAACGACAAACAATCGGCATCTGAAGTATACACCCGCTCTCTGCTATGGGAACAGATCCCCGGTGACGTTGTAAGAAATTTTGCCAAGATGGTGGCAGATTGCAACGGCGCCAGCAGTGGGCAGGCGATGTGCAGCGATGCCAACTCATGACGAATTACGACGATATGATGACGAATTGAAAAACGACTTAGTTCCTTCGCGATTACCCTGATTTTATTCATTAATTGCCTCGGTTCTTCTGCATATACTTCCCGACGCTCCCGCGCAAACCCAGATCCAACATCGCTCACGCAAATACGAAATCTCCTTCTGATCTACTTTGTCATGTTCAGATTAGCGAGCGAGCCAGCATATGTGTCTTTTTCATTTTGGTGATTTCATTTCCTCTGTTTATTTGTTTGTTTTTTTCTCTCTTCGGCCCCACGATTGGGTAGTAGCATGGCGAAAACGGTGGTTGGGGCTGGGGCGGTGGTGGCAGGTCGGAGCCAGCACATTTTGTACAACGGTCACGGACATTGGGAAACAGGACAGATGCTTATCAAAGGCAGCGCGCTGAAGCATACTCACCAGATGTCTATTGGGAATTGTTCTTTTTTTTCATATCTTTTTTGTCTCTTTCTGTTCCCTTAGGGGCTTAATACGACATTTCGAGCGGATTCAGCACACGATATTCACCGATCCGAAGTTTTGAGCGCTTGAGCGATATAGGAGAGGGTTTTCTTTTTCATCTCCTGACGACGTACAGACGTACATTTCCTATGTTACCACAATATCAGAAATGGGTGTTATCACCATACCCTACGAAATGTGGGGGATATGAAATGGGATGGAGCGAACTGAACAGGTAATTGGTTACAATGCATATTAAACTTTCAATTAGCTACTGAAAGTTGGAAGCGGGAACGAATTAGCTACTCGGCGCCCTCTTCTCATGTTATTTACTAGCTTGTAGCAGATAGTTCCATCGACATATTCATACTCCCCAAATCGCTTGACCCAAATATCTATGCATAGTACTTTGTGATGTGATACGACTAGATCAGCTAATCGATTTAGAGGTTCGCCAATATACTATACAGCTATCTCTTTCTATAATGTACAGGCGTTCATCTGCCGCCCATACGTAGGTACCTGTCATGCGAGCATCAACTCTTTTTGGGCTCCCCGAGGGTTCACCAATAGAGACTACCTAGAGGCTGCCTATGTAGATAAATCGAGCAACTTGGAACTTAATCAGGTTAGATATCGCAAGTAGCGTTCACTCTTTGCCAGTACTGCGGTTGCGTGCAACAGGTTTATGAGACCCGCTCCAAATTCTGGAGAACGCCCCAAGATATTTTTTTTACTCGCGAACGAATGGGATACACTACTATTTCATCAGCAGTACAGCATGAAAATACCCTAGGCGCACATACGTGCTACTGCAACCAAATCTGCGAGCTTGCTACGGAGTACTGTAGTATGTCGTACCACCCACGCTTATGTGGTATTATGCATGCAACCCGCAACAGCGCCTGGCCTTCCAAGTTCCCTCCCCTCCGCTGCTGCCCCTCCCCCCTCTGACCCCACTAACTACTAGTAGTAGTGCCCCCAGCCCAAGTTAGTCAGTCCCAGGGAACGCAGCTCAGCGTTTGCGAATCAACTTCGCAACGCCCTGATCACACACACACCACACACCACACACTCCACGCGCGCGCCCATGCGCTGCTCCGTCATACAGCGGCCCCGGTGGGTGTGTGGGACGGGCGATTGACTGGCTGGGAATAAATAAAATCAGAAATCAAAAATCAGCAAAGCAACACAACGCAGCGCGACGCAACACAACACGATGCAACGCAATGCTACGGTACACTACACTATAGCATTCACATAGGTTAGATAAGTAGACTTAATGCCCATAATATTATGCAACCCCGTGAAAACCGAGCGACGTTGATGTATGGACTCGCAAGAGCTCCCGCAGGGCATGCCAAGAGGCCGATTCTCCAACCACCCAAACAACCTACCTAACCTAGATGGCACAGAATATGTAGATAGATAGGTAGATAGGCAGATAGATACTTCCAAGATTCTATTTTGCTTGCTGGCATCTTACCTCTCTACTCCCATTCTCCCATCCCTCCTCCATCCTCCGCCCCGCCGCACGCGATCTCATCTCACATGTACATACATACATACATTTCTCTCTAAGCCAACTCTGGTATGCAGAGGCGCGGGGGGAGACGTCAGGTGTCCCAATCTTCAGACTTCGTTGGAATTAGGGCCCTCTCGATCCCCTTTTTCCTTTTTATTTGTTCCTTTAATTCCTTTTCGTGATATCTCGTTCGTTTATTCTCGCGTTCATATCCACTTATATAGCTCAAATAGTCGCGCGCAACAGAGAGATATAAAAAAAATAAAGAGATTCCCACAAGCCATGTAACCGAATAGATCGGCGCTGTTAGGTAGCGGGCCCTCGCCGATGTAAAGTCAAAATAAACTCACCTAGTCTCCGCTGTTTATACTCTCGAACTAGTCCAGGGTTAGAACTGTTAAAGTAGTAGCGCATCGCCTATTTCGGAAATTCCTCACGGAAACACATACACAGAGAGGAAGATAGAGAGAGAGCTAAGGTATCTACAAAGTCATGGATCGCCCGGGCGTAGTACTACTACAACCACTAACAGAGAGGTACTTTTTGTTTAGCTATCCTGTTAGTGACCGGGGTAGGTAGTCAGCCGAGACGCCTTCTAAATCGGGACACGACGAGCTATGACGATTTTGCAAGTGAGCTCAACTGGTTTTTGTTTTCGAAAGCTCTCAACCGAGACATTGGCCTGGGTGTGGCGTGACCTTGTTTAGAGTATTCCTAGTGAAGAGCCAGCCTACTGTAGGTTAGATATGCTCGGCGCTTGTTCCCCCACTCATCTGGATCAACTTGCAAAGGCCATCAGCTGTACGTTAGATGATCTCAAAAGATGAGACACGCGAGTTCATTTATAGAGAAAGCCACGATACGTATGTTTCACCTCCAGCCCTTTCCCGTGAAGCTATCCCCCGCCGTGGCGTTTCCTTCATGACCGGTTTATACCTGATAGATCATGAGCAGATGCAAACAATCGTGATATGGTAAGATCAAGTAATTACGAGAGGGTGAGTGCATGTACGAGATGTGTGGTGATATTAGTTATTCGGCTTAGATAACAGGAAATAATCTTCCTTGGATCTATAGCCAAAGCCACAGCTTTCAGATTTACATGGAGATCGTATCTCCCTTTCCGCCCTGGCCGTTGTTTTTTTTTTCTCAACAGCTTACGACTAATCTTGCGTAATCTACTTTGTATAACTCCGGGCTGACTGACTGACTGACTGACTTACCTTACCTTACCTATTGCGCACTTACATACACACTCAACACACCCTCCTGCAACAGCCAGCCCCCGCATACAGCATACCTTACGCAGCACCTGCTCTCTGCTCTCTCTACTCCGTACCCATTCTCAATGCACACTCCCCTATGTAGTTGGTAGTTGATTGCATCACGGTGCTTTCGTCGGGGCGCCAACCTCGGTGAACCGACTTCTGCATCCGTCCATCCAGGCTCCATCTCCATTCACATTAGGCACATGCAGTATCTACTTTCGTCCATGAGAGCCAGGACAATCATCCATCTGTCGATGCTAGAATAGTCTTGTGGACCATACATACTGTACTATACCATACATATATAGTGTGTAGATGACCTGCCCCAGCCTAAACCCAGGCCGGATCGGGTCGGGGCAGGGCGATGCGATGCGATGCAGCGCAGATGCGCGATGGCTACCGTTGTGTCGATGACGAAACAAAACAGTACCAGGATTTCCGGGCAGTTATTTCTGCGTGAGAATGATCATTCCGTGTGAGCGTTTGCTTGTTTTTGTTGATGTTTTTCGCCGTAGTAGTAAGGGGTCAGCCCCCGATCCCTTTCTTCGCTGGACTTTTCTGACCACCCTCTCTTTCTCTAACACCACACGCGTACGTTTTCGCGAAGCTCCTCAGAAAACTACACTAGAACTGTGGCACACACCTCATGACAAAGAAAGCGCAGGTTTTCGGGAGTTAGCTAACGGAGCTAATGCTGCAGCCCGCGCACCCGATTTCCCTCAGCCAAAAAGTGGAGGAGAGCAAGTCTGCCAATTAGATGGGCTGGGCATGATGGGCCATGGCCGAGGGCGGACGTAGGGTATTACATATGTATGTAGGAAAGGTAAGGTAGCGTATGTAGTGTCGGTGCTGCTTGAAAATTCAAGTGCAGTTAGTTTTCTTTCTATTCGTATTTGATCTGCTCCGTCTACGTCTATAGACCAACTCCCTTCCTCCTACCGGACAGTAGCATCGCCAAGCGGTCATGAGAGCGGAGCGGGCTTGTGCACGATTTGGCACTGGACGAGCCATAGAAGAGCCAGTACAGGATCTAGATACCTATTCTAGCTTAAATGATGGGCCGGCCCCCAAGGCTGGATGGATATGGATATGGGGTACAGTAGTATGATATGTATGTATGTGTAGTGTGTGTAAGTGTATGCAGGCTCGAAAAAAGTCTCCTCTCCGCGTTCCCGGCCCCCGTCGGACGAATGACGGGACGGACGATCTGGTCACCCACTCGTTTCTTATTTGCTGTGAAGAAAATGGAAATACCCTTACATACTTAAATGATCGGGTGCAGTGCCGCGAACTCCACCCCCGATGATATGTCTGATGTTCCTGAGACACGACAACCGCGTTTTCTTTTTTCGCACGCTATGCGTAGGCGTGGAGGATCATAGTATGCATACTACTACTGCAGCGTCCGCATCAAGACTCATTTTTCTACCTATAGGACAATTTTTCGTCATCGCAAAAACCCGGACGGCGATATTCAACGTGCAACTCAAGCAGCGGAAGAGTCATGCAAAATTGTTATTGGCTGGCAATAGCAAAATAATTCAAATTCGTTTCCGAGATTTGCCGCAATATCCACCTTATTGCCCTCTCACACAGAGATTTCTCAGATGTGGTTATCGGTGTGATATTGGAGTAACCTGGGCATGACTGTTTGTCACCGTCCCGGCACCACCCGATCGCGATGTATCTATCTGCTGCTGCTTGTCAGAGAGGTTGACCGGACCTGTCTTCCGGGCTTACATCATCCGCACGATACACAATGAAACCACACTTATAGACCCTGGGGAAACACCAGTTCGACGTGAGGCTCTACGCTTCTCCACCCTCTTAAGCCCTAACCATCTAAATATTGGATGCATGTATGAACATAATAGTGTGAAACGGCCCAGACGGGGACACACACACGCACACACATGTTCACCCACACATATATATGCACACCATGAGACACCCGAAGGAAGTAAATAAGGCTGTCATGCTCCCACAATTCAAGCAGGCGGGCGGGTGGTGTAGCTGTAGCTGTACAGTATATGCCTTTGGCGCGTTCTAGAACCTCCAAGTTGTTGGAGACAATTCCCTTGAGGTGTGTAGTGTACGGGGAGCGGCAAACAAGCGCCCACCCCCCCAATCCGCTCCGGCGCAGACAGCAGCAGCAAGCAAACATGTTCGAAGGGTCCTACGGGTTCGCATTACCGAGCTTTCCTATTCGCAGCTCGACTGAACTTTCCTATACCAGCCTACTGCGGAAACAGTAGTCTGACCTCATACATATCGAAAATGTCTTGGCGGAGCCAATCGAGAGAGTTGTACGGTGATTTTTTTCGTCGTCGAATCTAGATGCTTGATCGTTCGTGGTCGACGATAAGTAAGTAAGTAGGGGCCGTTCTCGGAATCGCTCTCCGATACAAATATCGTGACTCTTCGGTAGTTTGGCCCCCGAGGCGCCGCTAGCGGCAATGGCATATTATGTACTATTCTCTTACATGTTGACGAAATCCTGCCTGTTCCTATGTCATTATGATTTTAATGAACATGAAAGACGTTCTACTCTTTGTGAAGCAAATATATAGATGAATAACTAATATGTTGTCAGCCTGCGAGTGCGCTTAATCATACATCGCGACAACGGATATATCAGAACCCCTGAGTCGTCGGGAAATCATCTTCGCATTTTCCTGCCAGCTAGACATCTCGCGCAACAGAACGGGGTCTAACAAGGATTACATTAAAAACCCGTCAAATGATTTGCGCCTGGGTAGCAGCTGGGCTTGCATCTACATACATACATATCTAAATGCCACTCCTCTCCATCTCCACTGCAACCAAGTCTTTACAAAAACAAAAAACATTTCCCCGAACTCCAGCCCACGAACGCCAATGCACGAACAGCACGGCCACAGGATGCGACAGCACAGGACACACGCTAGGTAGTATGAAGATACCCAACTACCGACATATGACACATGCAGCTGAGCTGAAACTCCATATCTCTCTCTCTCTCCAAATTCTTTCTCCCTCGGGAGAACTATTCGCGCGTGATGCGATGTCGAGCCGGTTCATGTCTGGACGAGTTAGTTAGTCAGACCCGAACCCAGCTACATACCTACCTATCAACATAAGTCATTAAGAAGGTAGGTAGGCGTAATGCAAGTAATGCATCGACGTTCGTGAACCAGGAGTATGCAAGTCAGCAAGGCAGATCAGACCACAAACCGCGGAGCAGTCATATGCGTATCAGAGCTTTGATTTGCTTTGCTTCCACTCACTCACCAGCCACTTGAGATACTATCTCACAAGGTACGTTACCCGTGCTGACGCCCTGGGCCCGCGGTGGTTTCCCGTGTCCGAGTTCGGCGCGCGATCGCGTTACGCGTACACAGAGCTTATAGTCGCAAGATAGAGCAAAGCGTGCAAGTAAGCGTAGCAAGCAAGCATAGTGAATCAAAGAAAAAAGTGAAGCAGGTAAAAAACACGTCTCGAGGTACATTAAACGCCGGCAACTCAGGCCCTCCACACTACTACATTCTCTGATAGGCTGACTGATTGGCTGCTCGAGTGCCCGTAAGTTAAATGTGCCGCTTCGCGGCTGTTCGCTCGCCTTGCCTCGCTTACATAGGAAGTACGGTATAGAGCAATCTCTGGCGAGATGAGGTGAGGCAGGTCAAGCGAGGGGATAGATATTTGCATAGAGTATAGTAGAGTATAGAAATGCTAGGGGGTAACTGCGTCGGAGTAGGCTATAAGCCCAAGTAAGACCGACCGAAAGCCACGGGGTAAGTAATAGGCAAAAAGGCTGCTTACGCGGAGACCTTATATTCACCTAGTATTACTCCCTAGTTGCTCAGTATTATTATCTATCAGCTCGTTGACTCGCACTATCATATTGTACGACGACAATATAGCCCCTTAAGCGGCTGATGATTGTACAAACAAATCCATGCCACGGCCAGAAGAAAGGGTATAACAACACAGCAACGGCACAGCAAGAGGACGTTGCACGGCTAGGCTACTTAGAACTCGTTGACCCAACCCAACGACGAACGGGATGCTGCACAGTGGCTCGCAGGAAAGAGCGTATATAATATAAAAATAGCACTAACAATAACAACAACGCTGCGACCGCCGTCGGGCCTATTAGCAAGCAAGCAAGCACCGAATAAATACTACCTAGATATGTTTGTCTTTATGACTCTATGTATATCTGTGTAGGTGTATGTATCTATGTCTATTTTACTTAAGATACCTTGACAATCCCAAGATCGAATGTACAGTACCATGCATTGATGCCCCTACTTAAAGCTAGAGCCGTTTCATCGAAACCAAAGCTCATGAAACCCAAAATATGGCGAGAGAATCATACGATAAAAGTACAGCAAGCAAGATTCGACCATAGTTGTTGTTATTGTTGTTGTCGCGAGTATGTACGTGCAAAGTAGATAGTGTAGGATGCCGAGAGCGCCGAGCAAGACCGATACCACCATTGCTTGACTACCGTATTACATGCTACGCTACAACAGCAACCTGATTTTGGGTCGGGCTCTGGAACATAGTATGTTATGGCTAGATGGCTATATGGGTAGATGAGCACTGTAGTAGTGCAGTAGTGCAGTAGTGCAGTAGTGGTGAGAGAAGCAGCGGCTATAGTTGTTCTTATTGTTATTGTTGTCATGATATGAGCCACAGGACATATACATTCAGTTCATATACAGTATCGTGTCATCACATCCCGCCCTGGCCCATTTCAAATGGTTTAGAGCTGATGGGTGAGCAAGCAGATGGTATTCCACACGTAGCCTTTCTCCTTCAGCGATCGAAGGGCAAACCATATTTCTACGAGTCCATATAAACATGCTTTTCCAAGCCCTGAGTTGCAAACCGATGTCCAAGTCGCCGACTTTGGCTCC
Organism: Nemania sp. FL0916; assembly: GCA_022578715.1. NCBI lineage: Eukaryota > Fungi > Ascomycota > Sordariomycetes > Xylariales > Xylariaceae > Nemania > Nemania sp. FL0916. The sequence continues at coordinate 95,942 of MU390232.1, forward strand.
GATATCGATAGCCAAAGGCCCAGCGATGAGTCAATGTCTACCTACTTCGGACTGTACTTCTCCTTCCAGATCCTGCGAGTGAACGTGTCAAGTCAGCATTCCAGCACTTCACAACACTAGGTAATTGCTAGTCTAGCGTAGCGGCCCATGGCTACTGCGCCTAGGGTAGGTGCTTGTAAGCAGGCCAAGCCTCGATTGAGCCCGAGATAGAGGTACCAGCTGTGGTAAAGTGGAAAAAGTCCCCATGCGCATCATGCTAGTAATCCTTAGTGATAGAAGAACTGATGAGTTGTAGAGTGCACTTGCACCGACACTGACATTTGGGAGTGGGATGGGTCCTCTCCCCAATCAGGCACAGCGAATGGCTGCACAGAAAGTGCACTTTTCGGTCTGAAATCCGGCTTTGGTTGGTGCGTTGAATCATCGACTAAGAACCTCCCCCAGGCCATCGAGATAGGACGCGCGAATGACGGAGCGCAGAAGGCTGGCCGCATATCTGCGACCTCGTGGAGACGGGGATGTAGAAGACGACTGGACAATGACAAGATGGGGCCAAGACGAAAACCGTTTAGTCGGTTGATTGGTCAATTGGCAGCAAAACGTACATCCCAGGAAACGGACATACAAGGGACCAGAGAAACAGGGCGAGTAGTATGGACGCCCAACCACCTATCAGCTGTGATACGCGCGAGTCATTTGAAACCGAGGCTTTGCGGGCCTGCAGCTGTGCCCTCAATGTATGGGGTAGATCGCATATGCATGGGAGCTATGTTGGGAAGCGGTGGTAACAAAAAAAGAGCCCGCGAATCAGAGGAGGGGGTTCCAGATACGAGAGCGTGGCAGTGGATAGGTGACAATAAAGTGCTTGCGTGCTTACCATGTATTTCCAAGGGTCTTGCTCCCGTTCTGCTCAGCCAACCGGTAGTATCGTGCTGCTTGGAACTATGGGAATGGTCACCGTCGAGTTAGCCGTCTAACATCGTTCCCTCTACCTAGCACCTGAATGAAAAGGGGGCTGGCGTGAAGCGAGGGAGGGAGAAGATGGTGGTGTGAGATCCGATTTGCAGATCAGCAGGGAGTGAGCTCAGTAAGGAAGGGTACTTTAAAGTTGATGCCCAACAATAACAGGCATAGAGATCCCGATTGCGACCAACACAGCTTTGAGCCGACGAGCTCCCAGGACGCAATGCGAGAACCCAAGCCGGCGAATGTCCCGTGGCGGTAGTGGGCGCAGCAAGGGAGAGCAAGCTGGTACACTGCGACGTTTACCATGCTCGGTTCCTCAACACGGGGGGCTCGCTTTGCTGGTGTTGCTGAAGTCTGGCAAGCCAGGGGCACCCGTCTGGGAACTCTCCAGTTCTGATGTGTAATGGATGGGATGACGAATCTGCCTTTGTGCCTGATCAAGACGTACCTTGTCTTTCTTACACCCAAATCCCTCGAGATAGCACCATGCGGCCTCGTTCATGGCATCTAACCGGAGATTAGCCTACCGAGGTCGCTGGACTGGCGAGCCTGTGACTCAGAGATTGCTGGCATGATAATGGAGATTGGAGCAGAGGGTAGCAGTCTTACCAGTATCTCCGAGATTCGCGGCCGTTTCATAATACTACCCAGCGCCCTTGGTTAGTCGCCGTAGAAGCAAGAAGCGCCACTCCCTAGTCGTCAATGAAAGACGAATAGAACTGCAGTGGCGAGTCGTTGCCGGAGCATCTGACTTTGCCTCTTGATCATTCGTGACCCCCGTGTCTCTTCACGGTAGTCTTTAGACCGTGCTAGTCTTAAGATGCTGCCACAAATCCGAGGATGAATGAGGTCAAAATCACTCACCTGCTTGGCAGCCACTGGGTCCTTTGCGATTCCCCAGCCGTGGCGGAAGCAGTTGGCAAGCTCAAAGATGGCGAGAACCAGCTCACCCTTGGCTGCACCCCCTTTCTTCACGCCGGCCTTGAGAGCCATCGTTTCTACCGTAGCGGCATTTGATGCGGCCGCTGAGAGGTACGTGAGAGCACGCTCGACATCTGGTTCACAACCCCAGCCGTGCCTGAATAGAATTCCACATTAGCCCGTGAAAGAACCCTCGGCGCTCTCTGTTAGGTCTTCAAGCCGGTGGCCGTCCTTCTGCCATACCCCTAGTCCCCAACCCCCCGTGATCTCTGCTCTGTTCTCCTTACGCGCCATGTGCGGGAAAATCGCCTCGGCCGTATATTTGTACCAAGACGGTCAGACACTCACCTGAGCGCGAGCCCGTACAACACCTGGCTGAGAGGGTTGTTGGCCCCATGAGGATCAGCGAGACGGCCGAACAGTTCCGTCGATTTCTCGAGTGAGCCCTCCTCGTGCAAGCGGATGGCCTCCTGGATGTCCTGGTCAATCTCCTTGGAGGAAACAACAGTGCCTGACGCTCTGGGCGGCGATGCGCTCACACCACCGCCACCGCCACCGCTACCGATAATCGCGTTGCTCAGAGCGCCAAGATCCGCGAGAGATGCCGACGGTGATGCCGACACGCTGCGTGACCTGGACCTCTGGCGCTCCTCGTTGGTGGTGGCGAGTATTGTGGCGCGCTTCTCCCATTGTTGCTCGTGCTGTTCGCGGGCCTCCTTGGCGTCGACGACAAGCGGGGTATCGGCGGTGCCGGTGACGTTGATTTGCGGTAGGTCCTCGGGCACGAAGTCGGACGTGGTTGGCGCGTGGCGCGACAGGCGCAAACGGTGTGACAGGCGGTGATGTTTGGTGGCGCTACCGCTACCACTACCGCCATCGCCGGACCCGGAGCCGTCGCTATCGCCCGAGACAGACAGCAGACTGGCGCCGCGCGACCGCGAACGGAACACGTCGAGGCTGCGACGCTGCTTAGACGGCGACGAGGCCGGCTCGCGCGCACTCAAGTAGCGGTCATGAGAGTGATCGTCGGCGCGGTACGTGGGCGGGTAAATGATCTCGTGTGTATTTGTGTCGGAGCGGATGAAGGTGAACTCGGGTCCGGCCAGCTTGTTCAGCGTCTCCGGATAACTGGCATCGCTAGTGTCAAGCCGGTTTTTCTTCTTGATTAAATCACGAAGCCCCATGGTGGACTGGAATGGTCTGGCTATGCGACGGAGCAGGGGCCCTGTCAATGGAGGGGCACAGGCACAGACACAGGCACTGAAACCGACACAGGCGCAATACCACTCGTCGACGTGTGCTGTATGTAGTGTGTAGGTCGTGTATGCACGCTGCTTCGTTCTTACTGCCTTCGTACAGATGACGACAGCGACGATGGTGAAATGAGAGCGAGGTCACCAAAAGAGAAAGAGCTTCATAGCTTCGCCCCTTCGTTGCCGTGCCTGTTTCTTTCATCCTCAATCACCCCGACGTAATAGAGACCACCTGCACTGGACCGGGGCCATCTTGGCTTGTTAGCCTACGAATATGCGCCGGTCCTGGTCTTGGTTCTTGGTGGACAAGTACTGCAGGCGGCCTGAGGTAGGTACTTCAGCTGAGTAGCAGAGCTGAGAGATACATGCCTAGCAACTGGTCGGTCATTGGGGGTGGCTCAGCGCGTTTCAGATCCATTTCGCTCAGCATGTAGTGTACAGTAGGCACTGGCGGCGGTTGGATTAAGTCCCTTTATTTGGGCGCGTCGGGGGGCCGCTTGCAATCGGTAATCAGGTGGGTGGGTAAGATCTGGGCAAGGTTAGGTTGGCCAAATCTATTGTGTTTAGGTAACAAGGTTAGGTAACCTAGGTAGCCACCACCTGCAGTACACACATGCTGCACTTACCTCTAGACCGCGAAGAAATCCCCGCGACCGCGATGAATTCACACCGGAAACTACTTCAGCTATTTTTCCTGTTGGGTAGACCTGCTAATTGAGATACAGCCCTTCCGCTCACCGGATTTCGTGTCATCAATCTTTTCACCTTGCTCGTCGAACATATGATGATCAGAAGAATTAGTTTTATTACTATCTTAATCTCGGTCCATTTTTGCACATCGTCCCATTGTTGTTTCCATGGCTCCGTTTGAGCATCTTCCTAGATACTGTTGAGAATAAAATTGAAAAGGAGAAACAAGGGGTTGAATCGCAGTTGGGTATCACGTCCATAATGAGAAAGCCATTGCATCCAGGAAGCCGGCATCATCTATCATCTAAGCAGAAATCTGCTAGATGCTTTTCTGTATCCGAAAATTCTTGTTTTCTTGTCCGTCACAAAGACCGGGTAGCCAAGGACTAAACGACGCCAATCACGCGATACAAGGCCCGATGCCCTTGGTCAACCGTGCGGTCAACGGCCGGCAAGAACTAAAAGGTTAGTAACAACAGTAGCTAAGACGAGAATCCGATGAAGTCCTTCTGTTCGGCGAAGCTCAAGTCATCATCGGTGTGACCGATGAACTCTTCCACTTCATCCGAGTCCACATCATCGCTGTCCACTACGTCGTCGTCGTCGTCGCTGGATAGGTCGTCCGTCTTATCTGGGGAAGCTCGCTTGCTCGCTTTGCGAAGAATACTTGCCCTTTCGATATGAAGTCGTTTGCAGCCATTCCGTCTACAAACGCCGGTGTTGCTAAAGTCTGGACATTCGAACACATGGCGGGCCGGGCATCGCGCACCCTTCTCACAGTAGCCGTAAATGCCGAATGCCCGGCACACGGGGTCAGCTGGGGAATGCTCGGCATGGACAAACGAGCACGAAGGGTTGTTGCAGTTTCCATTGGCGAAATGCATGCAGAGGGGCGTGCGCTCCTCGGTTTTTTCATGTGACAGGTCGCAGTTGTCTCCCATCGGACAGTCACTCTTCAGGAGCCAGTTCCTGCAAATGGCGATCTTCGAGACGTCGTGCACATATCGGCAGGTCGGGCCCTTCGCGCAGGTGCCTAGAGTTCGATGTTAGTTTATTCCCAAGGGGGCCTTACCACGCCGCCTCCCGTATAACTAGGTAGTGAGGTAGGCGTTTCTCTGGTTGGAGGAAGACGATACCGGTCCATGAGAAGGTCTTGCAATTTTCGTCGACCTTCTTGACGCCGCCGGCGCGCCTATGGTCCCGTTAGAATGCCGTACCACTACACTTATTATGACATACCGCCCAGCTTGCACGATTCCGTGTCTGATAAGGTTGCCATTCTTGGTGCGATGGAATTTAACCCCGAACAATTCAGCTACTTTAGGCGTGGCGGTTGGTGGGTTCAAGTCATCTAGAGAGCCGTAGTGTTAATGAATACGCGATGAACGACAAGAAGGGGACATACCAGGGACTTTAACGAGCTTGCTTCCTTGCTGCGTGACGTAAAAGCGGACACCCTCAACCTCTACTTCGTATCGAGAAGCTGGTCTAGACGAGTTAGAAGGCCTAGTTGCACTCTCTCCGCCAGCCTTTTGCAAATTGGTGAGGAGCCGAAATTTTTCCCGTCGATCCTTGTTTAGCTGATTTTGCTTCATGGTCTGTTCAATCGCTTGTGTTCGTTGTTGCGTCTCTCGCTCGTATACATCGCGATTGATGAGCTGGAGATGGCGGTCGTTCTTAGTCACCCATGAGGCCGCGGTAGAATCTAGTGATAGGTTTTCCTGGCTAGAATTCGCAGATGGCGTCGTTGGATTCAGAACTAGAGTTCTGTGGCGATGGGTGGGTGCAAACCCAGCCCGGCCACCACGAGAGATTCGCTGCGGGTAGGGCGCTGATCGGTGATACGATCCTCTGCCAGCAGAATAGTTAATATCTGCGACGTTCGTGTTAATGCGATGGCTCCAACAAAACAGCATGGCTTTGACGTGATCGTACCATGATTTCTGCCAAGACTCTGGGCTTCTTTGGCGCGCTTGATGCGATCTATATGGTAAGCGAAGACGTGAATTAGCGATGACGGCCGCGACGCATTGACGGCGCTGCTGCTTGTGTAACATACTAGTTAATCTGTTAATCTGATCTCTCAGCTCCTGGTCCTCGGTAGTAGACATAGTGACGTGAGGTAGCTAAATAGTCGCTCTATCCATGTCAGAATATGATCTTTTCTTGATAAAACCTATGATACAAGTGAGATGATGGTGGGAGGACGACGACTCCCTCGATAGGATTGCAGGTGGTCGGGTGCTTATGTATGTATGAATGTGGCGAAACAAGAAGGAAGATGAAGGTGGATCAGCACTTGGAGGTAGGTGCCTACGACCAAAACGTGATTACCTGGGGACAAGAACTGAATGGCGGCGAAACAGGGTAGGAGAGGGTAGCGGATGTATATGCAAAGGGATCAGAGAACGATAGGTAGATGTAATTCACCATAAACAAAGACGTAACGGGGGGTGGACTGGGAGCTTTGCGGTAGGAAGAGACGAGGATGATGGCCCGTTCCTTTCCTGCTTTCCTTCTCTTGCCCCAATGCCCACTGCGATAATGCTTTTTCTTTCTTTCTTTCTTGCCTTCCCTTGCTGCTTCTTTGCTTGCGACGGCGACGATGTCGTCACTTAGCGATGCAGCGGCGGGTATTGAAGCACGAGTGCTGAGGACTATTATGAGGATGCAGTGCTATGACAATCGGAAGCTGCCTTAGCAGGGGTTTCGATCTTCTATCACTAAGCGAGGGTAGTGGTCTGGTTGTGTGCGATATTGGAAAGTGATGAATTGATAAAGAACGGATGGCGGATGGTGGAAGATAGATGCTCGAAAATGTAAAGTTACATGTGACGCGATTGCTTATGTACGGTGCTTTGATAATGGGATATTGTTGGGACCGGGGTGGAACAAGATATGGGTACTTGGCGCCAGTGGCCCAGCACGTGATCTCCACTCCTTATGCGCTAGTGTAGGTACGACACCATGTAGGTGCTGTAAATGGCCTGCTAGCCCGCGGCTGCAAACGGATGACAGCATCAAGCTAGCAAGGCTGAATAGTGCCTACAGTACGAAGTAGGTACATACTAGGTACTCCGTACAGTACCTGCCTACAGAGTACGCTACAACAGACATTGCGGCATACATCATTTCCGTTACTTCTCATCATCAACGCGGACACTAACATACCGCCTAGCGATAGCCGTGAGCACATACGCCGTATCGTATTCGCCTGCTACTAATCTACGCCAGCCAAGTATCCTTTGTCTACCCTGTCCAGCTCGCTATCGACAAGTTCGCCCGCGCTCGCCAGCCCAAGACAGGGAGCAGCTCTCATGGCGTCAGTCAAAGCAGAACCCACGATGAAGCCCGATCCTTCAATCAAACCCGATCCCGATGCCGTGAACTTGCTGCCCGGTGCAATGTCCGACGACGACATCTACGAAGATGCCGGCGATCTCGAGTTCGCCGACCTCAACCCCGCGACAAACCCGGCTGCCGCCGACGTCTACCTGACACACGTGCCCAAATATCTCCATCAAGCTTGGGCGCAGTTGAATGATGACGAGGAGATCCGCATAGGGAGTGTGCGGAAGTGGATCGAGATCGGGAAAGATGGCCGGCAAACGGTGCGTCGCGCTTCTCCGCCGCCAAAGCCGGGATTACGTCGCCTAAGCTGACTATGAAGCGCAGGAACGAATGGCCTTACTGTTGGACCACGCCGTGGCAGCCCACCAGACAATCCCAAAAGAATACAAACTCGAATTCAAGGATCTGAACCTAGCCAACGCATATTTATTCACGGAACAGGACCTACCCGGCTTCAAGTCCAGATCGCATGGCGCCAACAATGATCTACCTCCCCACCTACGCCGCAGACAAGAGCAGCAGCAACAGCGTCCCGACGAGAAGACACAGCCAGACGCTGGTGTGAAGAAGAACAGATACCAGCCCCGCTACAGAAAGGCGATACCAAGTCGGTCTCTCCCTAGCCACACTCCGCTTTCGACTTCTCCGGTCACGGCATCTATGCTAACGTTTGGGGCAGAGAAAACCACTTTGGCTGGCAAGTTTAGCCGTGAGATCAGCTGCACGCCCGTCTGGACGGAGGAAACCAAGCATCTGTTGAAGACGATGACTGACGATGCGATGAAGCCCAAAGTGGCTACAAGTATTGTCAAATCATTCGATACCAGCGGAGTCATCCAAGCCGGTGCACATGTGACGAACGACAAGTTCGCCAACATGGTGGTGAGTATCGTATATAGTCGTCTGCGGAAGCTAGCTAACAGTCGCAGCGCACGGGCCCGGAGCAAAAGAACAAGAAGAAGCAGAAGGAGGAAAAGGCTGCGCGGTTGCCGCAGAGCGAGCTGCGCGATCGCATCTTCCAGTGCTACGATCAGTATGCCTACTGGTCTCTCAAAGCATTCAAGCAAACCTTGCATCAGCCTGAGGCATGGCTACGTGAGAATCTGGAAGAGCTTGCTGTGCTTCATAAATCAGGGCGTTTTGCGAATTATTGGGAACTGAAACCCGAGTACAAACGGCTCAATGTGCAATCAGTCGAAGGCGCTCCACCAAGCCCAGAGGCGAACGACTCCGACTTTGACGGCGATGATGATAATATCGAAATGGAAGACGTAGTAGGAGCGGGGGCCGATTGATGACTGGCAATGTGGCTGCATCCTATAGGAAGGGTGTTGGGCTCCTTCAGCCTGAGGTTTCTCATCATTTCATTCAGTGATTGTATAACAAAAGATACCCCTAATGCCGCACTGTGAACCGAGATGGCTACACAGACGGAAAAGTAGCATGTTGCTACCTAGATAGTAGAAGACGATTCGGGACGTAGTCTAGAGACGAACAACAATTGATTAACGTGATGCTTTGAGAGTTGACCAAAATCCTCACCTATCATGCCGTTTGTATTACACATATGGATACATATTCCACCCCTTCTGTTACCAAGATTGTGTTTCCTCAGATTGGGAATTACTTCTTTCGGCAGAGAGACTAAAGTCATCCAATCACAGAACTGCAAGATTGGCTAAACCCCACCCATATTTCTCTCGTCTCGCCACTCGTCTTCTAAACCATCTACTGTACGCATAATTAAGCTCACTCCAGACTCGCTCCAATTACTCTGAAACTACAGTAGGCCGTTTTAGCGGACCTATTATAACACTACAACACCAACATCTTTTCCCCGCCACTGCGACGCCACGGCCCAAAGAAAACTATAAATGAAAATGAGTCTTTTCCTAGATTTCGATGGGACCATCACAACCGAGGACACGGTAACGCACCTTGCCAACTTTGCCCTGCGCTTCCAAGCTGAGCGCAGCGGTGGTGGTAGTAATAGCCGCGGTGACGGTACTACACAGGTAGATGGCGCCACTAGCCAGGTGCATCAGGACGGAGGCGGAAGCGGAGGCGGAAGCGGAGGCGGAGACGGAGATGGGGATGGGAACAATAACCGAGATGATCTCTCAGCCCGCTGGGCCGCCGTAGTGCAAGCGTACGTAACCGAGTACAAAGCGCACGCAACATCATACACGCCCCGCGAAGCGGAGCGGCGGCACGTCGACACCGAGATCGCGTTCCTGCGGTCGCAGAAGCACGTCGAGCGGGCGTCGCTGCGGCGCATCAACCAGTGCGCGCTGTTCCGCGGCATCTCAGCCGCCGCGTTCCGCGAGGGCGGGAGGGCGCTCGCGCGTGACGGCGTTGTGAAGCTGCGTCCCGGCTTCCGGAGGCTCGTGCGCGAGGCGCTGAGGAGGGGCTGGCGGGTTAATGTCGTCTCGGTTAATTGGTCTGCTGCTTTCATTGAGGGCGTGTGCGATTGTGACTGCGACGGCCCGACTGCGACAGGCGCAGGCGGGATACATGTCGTTGCGAACGAGGTGCGGGAGCATGATGGCGCTGTTCTAGGGCCCGGGGTACTAGCTGGGGATGGATTGCTCGCTGACGACGAGGTGGAGGAGGCGTGCGAGCGCACGGGGAGGAATCTCACGAATTCGTGTGATAAGCGAGACGCTGTGCGAGAGGTGATGCGCCAGCAGAACACGGAAGACAAGCCGTTCTTCTACTGCGGCGACTCGACCACGGATATGGAGTGCTTGCTCGAGGCAACTCGGGGCATCGTGATGGCAGACGATGAGTCCTCCACGTTGATCAAGACGCTCCGGAGGCTGGGGAAGCAGGTGCCGCACGTTCGTGATGCCGAAGCGAACGACAGACTCGTGTGGGCGTCGAATTTCGAAGAGGTCCTGCAGCACTCCGTGTTTGGCCCGTCACCCTAACACGATACCCTTACGTGTAGGCCAGTGCATCAGAAATCAGCAGCAAATACGCCCATATCCTCTCTTATTGGCATTAAGCTCACCGTCTTATTTCGGTAATAAGTGCGTATCGAGTGGGCTCTCTCTCTGTTACTCTATAACAATCCATGCGAGAAGGTAATACTAACAAAATAAAGAGGGTTTCCCTTCTACTTGAGACAGGCAAACAACAGTAGCCAGGCTGCTACCGCCAGAGGACGCCATCATTGCAGGTCAGGCAAGATTAGTATAGACATGTGATGATGGCCACGCAAGAAGTCTCATTAAATGAGAGTCACCGTATACCAGATAGCCGCGCGCAATCCGCCGTCGTACCTGTGCTATATTGACGCTGAAACGTCCGCGTAATGATGGCTCATGTGAATGAAAAGCTAAGATTTTGCCACCTATCGGTAACAAATAGGGTTGGCGCAAATCGCGAAAATCTTTGAATCTCATGATACCTAATGCTTCAGACAATTGGCTACGAGACGATTATATGAAACTCGGGACCCAACAGATGAAATACGCCGATGTATGCGTATGAATCCTGTTTAATTTTTTTCTCTCTCTCATAAGGAATTGAAGGGGAACACGAAGTTCTAGTGACGAGATTCACCAACTTTTTCAATGCGTTCCTGGGAAGGCTACACAATTATATCAGTGTACAGCTCCTCAGGGGCAATCCACGCGACGCGCAAAATTTCCCGGATGAATTTAGCAGAGAGCTTCGACGAACGAATCATTGTGGCCTCATTATCACAGACAGGTCTTTGTCTTCTCTTTTTTACCTCTCTCTCAAGAACACGGGCTACGGTCTGTGTCAAGCTACGGCGGTAGCGAGGGGCTCTTCAACCCGCCAGGAGATTGGGCAGCGATTGATGCACAGCATAGCCGCGAAACGATTTCCTCCCTCTCCAGGCCAGCCAATAATAATTCATGTGGCAATTTGTACAGACTCTGCCATGTTTTTATAGCCAAGTCTATCATAGACCAACAGCATCGGGGTGCTCTGGTAGCAAACATATGCGCACAGGCTACGGAAAGATATTCATTCGCGATTGCACCGGGCGTAGATGGCAATAGAGACTGTCGAATTGAAATTTGCATGACGTCGTCAGCTTACAGGCTCTGTCACATGTCTGTTACACTGCTGGGATTGGGGGTATTCAGCTTTAGGGGGAGTGGGCTTTTCAGTCAGCGCAGAGCCATTAAACAACGAGCTTGGACGATCAAAAAGAGCAGAAGTTGACGGAAGCAAGATGAACCCTAGCTACCCAAGTAGACAACTTTCTCGTTCGTGCTATTATTAATGTTTTTGTCACAGCTATGGTTGATCTTCTAGTACTGCAGACACGTGCTTGTCCGATCCATGAGATTCGGTTCTTGTCGCTCATCATGCTGTACACGCCGAATAGCAAGGCCCGGGGTGATGCGATCAGGTGCGTAACACGTGGTTCTCGGCTGACAGCGGAAAGAAATACTCCTGTGTGTGTCGCCGACACGCAACAGCATCGTTGGCAGGGCGAGTTGGGTGTTGGTCACGACTTGGCCCTGAGCCTAAGCAGCAAAAAGTATGTGTGGGCCATTCCACGTCTTCGGAGTCGTCCAACCAACGAGATCTATACACTTTGCAGCCCCCTGACACAATACAACCATGCATAAGTAGGTATATAGAGAAAGAAAAAAAGCCGAGCAGAATGATTTTCTTTTTGTTCTTCTACGTTTAGAACTTTTTTCGCAGCTTTGGTTATGTCAGTTGAGCCTCTGCTATAATTGCCCCTGATTACTATATTCTTTACCACTAATACCCACCACTACATCACATCAACCAATCTCATCACCGTATTTGATCTTGTTGGAGAGGTACAGAATGTCCTATCATCTGCCGAATTCCGGGCCGCCGCGTCCCTCGACGCCGCAAATGCCAAGATACCCTTCTCAGCCTCCAGACAGTCAATATTCGCGATCTCCCTCATCATCACATGGCCACCCATCCCTTAACTATTCTACACCATATTCTCAATCACCACCGAGCCCTCGGCGCTTATGTTCTCCTCCCCGATGTGCCTCTCCACTCTCGGAGTACCGGCAACCGGACTTGTCGCCACAAGAGTACCTGAGCGGTAGCTACACGGGCAGTACTACACATAGACTACAACGTGCAGAACAGAGACGCCACAGTATCAGTGGGGTACCCGACGGCTATCGATGCTCCAAGATCTTGAATACAGAGCTTGAGAAGCCCAGAAGGAAGTCAGCAACGGCTGCAGCGCTTGCAATGAAAGTGAGCCGGTATCCGGAGACCGTGGATCCCATCTCGCATTTACAGCTGCTTCAAATGTTTCAACAGCTGTACGGGGAAATGTTGGATTCCGTCAAGCATGCCACGAGTGATCTACTTCGAATCCAAGATCCCAACGCAGTTTCCTGCAGGGCACATATTTATCGTTTCGACAAAAGAGATAAGTGGAGGGTGTATAAGTCACGGCCCGGAGCCCACGATCGCTTCTACTGCGCGCCTCACATCGAAGTCACTCTGCCCTATTTTCCAACTCGCTCGGCAATCAAGGAGATTATCGCGGCCATCTCGGACAAGTATGGCGTATACGCGAAACACATGCAGCCAGCATACAAGTTCAAGGCCCAGGAGAGATCCTGGAAATTTGAGCCTGGCGCGGTTTACGAATTAACCAATGCCGAGCAGTTCATAGTGAAGCCCCTCACAGATGAGCACGGCGACTATGACAGTACCCCAGAGGAAGATCATCAAGAGGAGAGGGAGCAGAAAAAATTGATTACATACCCGGACCCGGCAAAAGAAAGAAGAGGAGGGTCGGAGGGGACATCCACCGGCGTCATCAGAAAGGAGTGCGATATCAAGGATGAACTACGACTAGGCCCGAATATGGAGCAATGCAAGCAAACCGTCAGGAGCCTACTGGCCAACGAGTTTGGGCTCGATTCTCGAAAGATAGAGGTGTGGTTTTGGGTCAAGGAGGTTGAGTTGCACGACAAAAAATGGTACCCTTGGGGTAGTTTGGACAATACGTACGGCCTGACGATTGCGTCTCAGGACGTTGTCCAGTACAACGCAGAAGATGCTAAGAAGAACGCCAGAAAAGCACGGAGGCCAAGCCGCGGCCCCAGAGACAAGGAGCCGCGTGTCGTTGCCCCGATTATCCGCGTATTCCTACCCGTAGAGCGGAAGAAATTCGCAAAGGATGAAGAGAACGTCAAAGGGCTCAAAAACTGCGTCGAGAGCATAAGAAGCCAAATGTCTACGACGTTCAGCTGCCATAGTCGAGCGGCGTTCAGCATTTCTTGGGAGAAAGAGAAAAGGGAGTTTGCGGACTGGTTTGCTCCTAAGATTATTTACAAGCCGGTCGGAGATGGCGATAGCTACCTACCAGAGGAAGCATGACATTGCCTCTTGAGTCGCTTGAACTTTTGTGGACAATGAGGAAGAGAGGGATGCAACACCAAGGGCGAAATTTAGACTGGGTTCTCATCATAGATTCATCTCGGCCTTTTGGCGAAGCTCGGAGGTTCTGCATTCAATGGCGTCAGGATAGTCGGTAGGATAAAAAAGGTGGAAGCGCAATCTTTAATGTGATAATATGTTTTCCTTTGTTGTACTTGGGTCTTGGTTTCAGGATGTAACTATTATCTATATAATTATAGTATTATCTCACGATTAGGTAGCTAGGGAGTTTATTCGCACAGTTTTAGACAGGCACATCTAAATTTTCGATTCTATCATCAACAGTAGGCCTTTATCCCTATCTGAAGCAATACCCACATAGAGAAATTGCAGGCACTGACAGAGACGCCATGCTCTTCATAAGTCGCCCAGCCCTTCTTGGAACCTTCAGGAATCAAACACGTAGTCACAGTTGAATTATGTTTATATCTTGTCTGCTTAAGAATAATGTAGAAAGAACTGATTGTTCGTATGTGTTGATGGGTAACTACTTACATACAAAGAGTAAAATAGGACAAAAAGTGGGACTCGAATACTTTAGCTCCTGATGTCTCAGCAATGAGAACTTGGCCATTGTTGTCAGAACAGTGTTCAATAACCCATCGTAACACACATTACCTGTCATTCACAACTCGCAGCAATAGGATAAACATCAGGCTTAATGTTTCGGCTCACCACTAGTGTTTCGGAAACTTTAGCAAGTCCAATGAACTATAAATTCGCCGAGAATCTCGCCCCTGCACAACTAACTTTCTTTCTCACACACACACACACAATTATCAAGATCTTCACCAACAACAATACCAAACAGCTATATCGATCAATCTATTAACCATTCTGCCAACCACTCAATCAATTCCTCCATCAAGTTTTCTCTACCTAGCCATCATGTCTGACGATTCCATGGTCACTGTTGTCAGTAAGGACAAAGTTGAGATTAAAGTTTCTCTGCGTGCCATTCAACAGTCCATCACAATCGGCACGATGTTATCGGTCCTCGATGCAACAAAGACGGCGGGCCAGTCCATCCCCGTCCCCGCCGTTACCGGCCGCATCCTCACCAAAGTCGTCGAATGGTGCGAGCACCACCGCGAGGATCCCGTCGCCACAGTCGATGCCACAGGACACTCGTCTCACGACGACCTCAAGGTCACGGAGATGCCCGCGTGGGATGCGGAGTTCTTCAACATCATCGACAAGAACATGGTACTCCACATTATCAACGCGGCCAACTATCTGGAGATCCCCTTACTCCAACAATATGGATGCAAGACAATGGCCTCGAGAATCAAGGGGAAGACTACCGAAGAGATGCGTGCACTCCTTAACATCGAGAACGATCTCACCCCTGAGGAAGAGGAGAAGATCCGAAAGGAGAACGCTTTTCAGGCTTAAAGACTGCTACCCGCTGCTCTAGTCGGTGCTACCTAGGTAGTTAGTTTTTCTCCAAGATGGTGCCTTCCTCATAAATTAAAGACGGCTACCTGCTACTTTGACTGGCACTAACTATTACCTAGTTGACCAACGAGAAGACGGTCAACATCAACATGAACATTCCAGGCTTATCATCTCAATATCAAGGCGATCGACATCAACTTCGTCGTCTATTTGCTTAGCTAAATTGATATCAAGTTCATCGTATTTTATTACATATTTCTCATGACCGAATTCTATAGTATCTTAGTGTGAAACAATGTTATATCGTGCTAGTAATCGTTATTCGGTAAATATAGCTAGTAGTATATCGAGCTGTAAATTGTATAATCACTGTGCCTACAAGGTGTGGGTTTGCCCCTTGAAATTAGCGCACGACTATGTAGTCTTGGAAGAAAGTGTCGGGGACATAGGCGTTCCGTCGAGAGCGAAAAGAAATAGCGCAAGAAAGCACTTAGATCAGGTGCATAGCGTAGGAAGGTACGGAGGACTGTATAGATGTCTATACAGCCCCTCACGGGGGCTGCCATGTAACTTACATTGTCCCTCCCCAACATCGCTGACCACTTCGCAACCCAACAATGACTAGAAACAAATGATAAATATTCAAAATGCTATTCAATGTTGAATGCATCCTGTCATCGGGTATAGTGTTTGTTAAAGGAGGGGCAAAGCGGAACTAATCATGACCTGATTGAATCAGAGCTTGAAATAATCTCAAAAGCCACTAAAAACGTCTACATGAAACTCTATCTATGTCTCGTAAGAAATGACATCGCTAGCTTACACGATCTCAATGTGCTGATAGACTCGCCAGATACTCCTTGCTGTACGGATAGTCAAGATAGCCCTTTGACGACATCTTCACGTAGAAGGTGGCGCGATTATAAGGACTAAATTCCAGCCCCTGATGGATCCGGAATACTAGGTCCGGATTCGCGATAAATGACCTTCCAAACAAGACCACAATGTCCTTATCCGGATATTGTTTGTCAACGAGCTGCTGCGCCATTTGCGATGTATATCCTCCGGCAACGAGGATCGGCCGATCCCAGAGCTTGTATGCGAAATCTAGGGTGTCTGTGAATCCAGACTCCACGGCGCCGGCAACGCGGGACTCGCAGAGATCGAGGTATGCTAGGTGTAGCTGACTGGCTTTCTTGATGACGTCGGAGAATTGGGGGATCGGATCGGCCATTCTCATCCCTTGAAAAGTGCTCCATGGACTTAACCGAAGCCCAACGCGTTCGGCTCCGACAGCATCAACCATCGCCTGCAAGACTTCGACGACGAAGCGCGAACGGTTCTCCACGCTACCGCCGTAGGCATCAGTTCGGAAATTACTAGTATCCTGAATGAATTGGTCGACGAGGTAGCCGTTAGCACCGTGACACTCGACGCCATCGAAGCCAGCCCGTATCGCGTTTTTCGCAGCCGTGGCAAACTCCTGAATAGTCTGCTTGATCTCTTCGACTGTCATCTCCCGGGGCACCGGCGAACCTTCGGTGATAGGGACCGCGCTAGGGGCGAGGAGAGGAAACCCATCTCTCGCCGTCGTCTCGGCGTCACCTGCCCGACCCATACCAAAAAGCTGACAGAATATGAAGCAGCCCTTCTTATGGACTTCGTCGGTAATGGCACGCCAGCGAGCTATCTGTTCCTCGCTCCAGATTCCCGGGGCGTTGCCGAAGCCGCCACATGACGCCGGGGATATGAATGTCCCCTCGGCTAGGATCAGGGTCCCCGGTACAGACGCTCGCTGGGAGTAGTACTCTTTCATCATTGGTGTGGGAATACGTTCATCGGTCGCACGTCGGCGCGTGAGAGAGGGCATTCCTATGCGATGGCTTAGGGTGACGGTGCCGATTTTCAGGGGCTGAAAGAGTCGTGATTGGGATGACATTGTGATAGGTGTAAGGCGTCTGATTTACTGGCCACAGGAAGTTTTCTGTTCGGTACTTGAATTTCCAATGTCGATTGTGTGTAGGAGTATAGGCTGTGACGAGATTCGGTTGGCTGGGCTTCGAGGCATGGTTGGTGATTTATATAGCGTTGCGAAACGAGAGGTCCTTCGTGCCGCCCATTACCAGAATACATAGCCTATCGATGAAGATTAATAATTACGCAGGATTCATAATCAAGGGAGGATATTTCATAATAGACCGCGTGGAACCTCGAGGGAGCGAGATACATCTCACCATACGGGGAGAAGTTAAAGCCAAATGTGGAATTCAGATTCTTCGACTTTGGGAAGAATGACATTTCCGAATATGGGTAGAAGGTATTTCCTATTTGGGAATGGAGTTATGGAAGAGCGAGATCCCATTGGACAAACCGAAGCCATGCTGGCGGGCACTAGCGACGCCGTTGCTTGGAAGCCGGGTTCTGCTGGGCGCGGCGTGCAGTGCACACCCAACGGTGTTGAGACAATTTGATGCGAAGTTCGCTCTTGATCAAAATGAGGACGGTTAGTTACTGGTCATTACTATGTATTATCTCGGTCCCGAAGCTCCAAATTCGAATGTTAGGTATGATATAAATTGCAGGCGGGCAACCTCCGGCAGACAGACCAATTTGTTTCTCAATTCATCATTTCATGCTGAGACCTCTTCCCAGAATGCTTTCATTTTCTCAGAAAAGGCCTTTTCTGACCAGACGAACCGCTTGAATACTTTGATCAATTCCGACCATGTTGTGTGCGTTTCTTCGTGTCTCGCAGCGCGATTCGCGCGCAGAAGCTGCATATATTCCAAGCGATCATCTTCCGTGGAAGCAAATGCACCTCCGACATGCAGAATCCAGGTTACCGCATCAGGATACATGTCCCATACCGGTTCATTGCTTGCTAGGCGTACGGTTTCAAGTAGCCGCGATGGCAGATACGACTGTAAGCTCCAAATCAGTTGACTAAATCCTCCGTATCAACGCTTTTCGAAGCATTGCGTGGAATAGATAATTTGGGAACGCTATTCGCAATGAGAGAAGGAGAAATAATAAATGGTATCAACAAACTTGCACTACTCACAGGTATCACTGAAGACCGCCATTTCTTGCACCGTAGGATTGCTGCGCATAAAAATGCTGCAAGCTGGCAACAATAGGGAAAGGCCGAGCTGATCGGCAAGCCCCAAAGCCTAGATTGGATAGATGCTTGTAGATTATCAACTTGCGTCATCGACACAGCGCCGCAGTTTCCGTCTAAGGTGTCTCGAATCAGCTGCAGCGCATTCATATCTTTGAACACATCAAGTAACTCCTCCGGTAATAGATGGGCGAAATTACGAAAACCGGCTGGTACTATAAAGACGTCCCGAGCAGATGGATCTCTTTTCCATTCGAGCTCGGGGAATGTTGTGTGATCGACAATTCGTTTAGTTCCTGTCATGACCGAGACATTGAGATCTTGCCTGCATGATTGCATTAGAATAGGACATATAGAGGTACAATTTCCTTACCAGAAGATAGCGCGTTTGACCTCGTGGGCCAACCGCATGCCGCTGATCTGACCTATATAGAGCAGCTGTTGTACTGCGTTCATGTGGAGTTGCGCATGACTAGGCATAGTTAAACGAGCCTTAGAGGAGCAACAGAACGTTAGCCCTAATCATTTTTCTTTCCTTCCCATTCAAAGAATGAAAGCACCCGGAGGGGGAATGTGCACAAACATCTATCCCAGCTAATAAGAGAATAGCTGCGAGGGTTGATTCAGAGGCTGCCTCATTGGGGGAATCCATCTTCATGCGGATCAAACCCAAAGCCCTGCTCTGATACCCAAGAAAATCCGCGTCAATTACCGCAGAAGTCGCATACTTGAAGGTAAGCAAAGTGGCGTTGAAGAGAGCTGGGTCATCTGGGCTTGCTTCGTAGAGCGAGCAGAAGTTTGGAAGCACAAGCTCATCTGTGATGCTGAATACTGGCTGAGAAACGTCCCTGAATTGGTCTGAAGATCGTGAATACAAGCCCTTACGGAATGGGGTAAAAGAGGACCTTACATGTTTCTACCCACGTCTGCAATATTGGGAAGTCCGCTATCAGCGCCGGAGATAGGTTGATTCTCATCCTGGACATCGAAGGATGGCATGTTGATCCATGATTGGGTCGCCTTCTTCTAGCTAGCTTAACGGGGTCCTCTCCCGAGCAGACCCGGAAATTGAGGCCGCGCTGTTGTTGGGCTCTCCGCTTCTTCTCTAGTCCCTGCTTAATTGCATGCGACCGGGCCTGACTATTCGTCTTACGAGTATTTTCGCCCTGTACATCAACAGGGACGAAGCGCAAGTGGGTATCTGCGTCATCTTAATATCAGTTATTGGGTCTTTGGGTGTTGGTGCTGTGGTGCTCAGCCAAATCTTGGGAGTCTAAGTGATTACTTTCTGTTGCCATTGTGCCTCTACATTCGCAGCTGCAGGTGGTGAAATGGGAGGTGAAGTTTACAGCAGCGATTTCGACGTCACGAGTGTCCGGCTATTCTTTCCCTGTTCTCGTTGTTTTTCTTTTGGCACATAGAGTCACGTTTCGGAAAGCTAGCCGCCAGAATGCAACTCGTACGAGAACTTGGACATATCGGGATAGATGCTGACAAATGCGGCGGCGCTTAACACTGTCTAGCCCATATTGGACACAATGACCTTGCCCTCTTCCCAAATCTATATGTTTCCACTTTTTGTCCAAAATCGCATTAGCAAAGTACTGTGCAGGCGTCACCTTATCTACTCTAGCTTTGGCTCATGCATATTTGACCAACTGGTGGCTTTGTGGTGATGTCGCCTTGTGGGAGTAGAAAGTAAGAGTACGGTACAAATTTCCTTCCGTCGGTGAATGACTCGCGTACAGATCTTATGCATCAATGATCCGCCCGTTATGGGGGGGCCTGCAACTAAACGTATCCACAAGCCGGCTGACTGCCGAAATGATATTGTAATGGTATCGAATGATTACCCGCCACCCTTTCTTCCCAGTTGCTTCTGCCAGTAGTCTAACGATAGCCTCCGTCCTAGCTAGAATGATGTTTTCGCCGAGCGTGATACTCCCCAGGCGCTTCAGTCAATTCAACCACGGCGAAGCTCCCAACTCGAAACCGCATTGGCTGAGAGCAGGCAATGAGTAGATCATCATGCTATGAGAACAGAGGTAGATCATCGGAGATCTCCGCCATCGCCGAGTCCGTGCTCTCGCTTATGGCACCAATTCCTGCAATATTTCGGTTCCATTACGGTAGCGAGACTAGAAATCTTGCGGCTTCAGCTTAAACAGTTGGGTATCGCATCTACAGCCCAAGAGAGGGAGCGCGCCTGATGATCACCGCCACGGGAACCATCTTCAATGTCGCGCCGTACTAGGGTAGCGCTGGTGGTGAGCGAGCATGTGCAGCGGAGCCCCGGATTGGCTTCAAAGACCCGCGGCGGGCCGCGGAGTTTATGGACTATGAACTAGTGTAAGGGCAGCGGATGATGAATAACTTGGCATTCATCACGATATCCAGCGCGGCGTGTTGCCCCACGATGTTAGGCCCGCCTGCTGGTAGGTGAGCCTGTAACATTGTATCACGTCGCCAGCAATCTAGACACCACGCCATTGTGGTCCGGGCCCTGTGTCATAGCGGCGTGTGAAAGCATAGGCCATAGCGAGAGTCGAAGGTTCCAGCAGTGAAAACAATCTGCCGCTATTGGCATGGTATCTCACCTCGTGACTATTCCATACTCAAGGTATCGACAAGACTTCTTTGTGTTCGCTACCGAATCCAGCTGTGTCTCTGTTAAAGAGGGATGTGGCTAATTGTATTAGAATCCGAAGAATATTTATCATTTTCAGTTTACCAGGGCATGTAGCTTCATACGTAGGATGAAAATTTTTGCCATAGTAATTATGCTGTAATAATTAAGGCCTTACTCGATCATTGCCTCTTCGCACGCAATGACATGGATCCTTAAGACTTCCCGAATTGCATTATATACCAGATAACGAAATAAAGTACGGAGTACAGTATTGCTCATGTAACATTAAGATTTGATATATTAAGTAGTTAGGGAAGACAGAAGCCTACATCCACTCCAGCATAGACCCTGCTTTGATATCATCAAGATGCATCAGACCCCGAGGGCTTCAACCCGGCGGCGTCTTTATCAGTCGTGTGTGCGCGCTGCCACTCAACGACCCTGTCCCAGCTCCGACATTTCTTGTGAACATTGAAGTCTGCCTTCATACCGATTGCCACGCTATCGTCCTTCCGTACCAGCATTGGCGTCAAATCCGCATTGCACATGAGCTGCAAACGCAATGCCTCGATACAATGGTCTACGTGCATGCGGTCACCGACCGAGGCGTGGGTTGTCACGTTCAAGTCGACGAAATCGTGATGATGCCCTTCATTGAGCCACCCGCCGAGGTGGTCGTTGTAGTAGTCTTTCCAGGTGTACTGCCGGATGAGATTCTTGACACCGTCCTGTTAGCGGGCAGCCGGTTCATGCAGGGGCCTCGTCTGGGATGGTTCCCACTCACCAAGCAATGTAACTGATGAAAAACTTCTAACATGCCGCTGTAGCCTTTAGTCTCGTCTGAATCAATGTGAACGAGCTCCTCGGGAGCTTTTCCCAGTTGAGCTGGGCCATCAAGAGGCACTTCAACGCCGCCAACTGGGTCACGATCATGTTAGTTCGTACATAGCGCAAGTATCAAAGTATTTCAACCCACGATTCCAAATCTGACTCCAGGCCGCCTCCAATTCGGGGGTAGGCGGCCCCCTCCATTTCGTCTTATGTGCGAACTCATTCTCAAAGTCGGTTTCATAGTACTCGACAACGCCCTCTTCAATGGCCGGTGCTGCTAGAGATGTAAGCTCTGATGAAATGGATGAGACATGCGGTACTGACAGTATGGATTGAGTAGCCGTGTGCATGCAAACTCATCCGGTCCTCGCAAGAAGTTGTACAACAGCAGGGCCGTACTCGCGAAAGATATGAGCCATGGTAATATCGTGAGTAGAGTAAATGAATGACCACGATATCTCGACTTGCGCAGTTGGGTTACTGTGTCTTCTGGGTCGTCATTCTGACTGATGAAAGGCTGGTCTCCATCTGGCTCGGATGATTCACTCTTCGAACCTAGATATGAATACTTGAACGCATTGGTGAACACCATTGTTGCATATGGCTGATATCTCTGTACGATAGAATGAAGTACCTTGGGAACTTAGGAAGAGCAGAAGGAATTTTGTAAAAAGTAAGATGTTAGGTGGTTGGATGACTTCGTCCCGAGCTCTGCAAAACTTGAAGAACATTAAAGGACGCAAAAGAAACACTTCATCTCTACTTACTATCTGGTTGAATAATTACATCATTGCCCCTAGTTGGGCTACCTCTGAGATTCTTACTAGCTATTATGACGGGCCGCCTTTACGGGTGGCGCCGACGTGTTCATCTGGGCCGGCGTGAAACCTGCATGCAATAGTTCCCGCCCTCTAGCTACAGACTATTGTAGATCCTTGGTGGTGTGATCGATGTCGATAATACCATATTGCATTGAAGAAAGATTGAAGATCGCACTGCTCAATATGGTACGCTAGATTAGAGTTCGGGATCTATCCTGAGGTTTGTTGTATGTAACACCCTGCAATGGGAACTTATGCAATGATCGGCGCTAGCGGCTGTCAAAGCCGCAAGAGGTAAGACACTGGGGTTGCACAATCCACAAGTAGTCACCGCTGGCTCCCGCGGTGGAGGCAAGCTGGAGACAAGCTGGACTAGAATCCACACAGGTCCCACGTATAATCGACGGTGTTATGTACTTTAGTTTTGTAACTTTACTCCTGCTCACAGGAAGGCGTACCGAAGTAGAAAAAAATGAACAGGCTAACAGAGGTGATCAGCGGCAATAGTCCCACTAATTATGTTTGAATTGGTGAGTTTTGTTGTTGATATTGCTGGTTGAACAATGGTCGAGCTAGGCAGTTGGCCGATTAGACAGTTACATTGGGCACTCAGCTCCTGTGATGGGCAGTCTGAGGAGGCAACCAGTCGAAGCATATTCTTGATCCAGTGCTGCCATTGGCAGATGTAAAGAATCATGCGATTTCAATGTTTGGATCGCAAGCTATTGATGTGCGTGGCGTCATGTTGCGTCACATTTCGAAAGTTCTCCTGATGGCTCGGATCGTCAATGATGTGCTGTACTCCTTCACAAGATCCAATACAGATCAAAGAAGTTTGAGTATGACCATCACAGGGAGATCATCTCATGAGTTATAGCAGAGGCCGTCTATAAAGAGAGCTCATCCCATCTGAGAAATCCTTCCACAGATCTCAGAGACAACACACAACAACAATTACCACAGCGCCTTCAAAGACCACACCAATTCTACTTCTACCACTTCTACCAACAACCAACATGCATTCTTCGCTCAAGTCCACCCTCATGCTCGCCATGGCTGCTATTGCCATTGGCTACCCGCTAGAATCCCAGAACATTGGTATGTAGAGCTCTTACTTGGCAGATGAAGCAGATCACTTCATGACGAGGAAGAAGCCGACTCACTAACTCAACGTGTTACAGATGCGTTGACCAAAGATTCTGCTGAAAAGCGTGCCGAGAATCTTCCAATTGTTGTCATTGAATCCCTGATCGGAAAGAAGGGCAAGGCTGGCGCCTACGACGAAGACGTTGCGGCCGCAGATCCCTCTGAAGTTCTTGGCAAGCGTGCTGAAAACCTTCCCATTGCACTTATCGAGTCTTTAATCGGAAAGAAGGGCAAGGCCGGCGCTTATGACGAGGATGTTGCGGCAGCGAACTCCAAAGCAATTCTTGGAGAACGCGCCGAGAACCTCCCAATTGCAGTCATCGAGTCATTGATTGGAGGCAATCGTAAGGCCGGTGCTTATGATGAGGATGTCGCGGCTGCGAACTCCAAGGCAATTCTTGGAGAGCGTGGCGAGAATCTCCCGATTGCACTCATCGAGTCATTGATCGGAAAGAAGGGCAAGGCTGGTGCTTATGACGAGGATGTTGCCGCCGCCGATCCCTCTGAAGTTCTCGGCAAGCGTGCTGAGAACCTCCCTATCGCCCTTATTGAGTCTCTCATTGGCAAGAAAGGAAAGGCCGGTGCCTACGATGAGGATGTTGCCGCTGCGGACCCCGCCACGGTGCTAGGAGAGCACGACAACTAAGGTGATTTTGTACGATTCCTTAGGGAAGAGGGAGTCCGGTGAGCGGCAGGGCAAATAATTAAACATCATGATACCAAGCGGAAGGGCGCGGACATGGGACCCGGATCTGTCTCGTGTAATTGCTAGCTTAGCCTCCTGATGTTCGTATTGATAGGGATATTCGAATGCGGAGGACTTATGAGATCTAGGTTATTGGGTCAGCAATATGGTAGTTGAAGTAGCGATTCTATCCTTAATACACGGACGGCTTATGAAATCTATTCCTGACAGTAATGTCAGTCTTCGCATTCATACTTGCTGAATGATGTTAGACTTGGGCGGCCTTATGAAGAAGCAACACATTACAACGCAGCCATAATGGTTAACGCGGAGAATGCGGCGATTCTAGATTCTGCGAGGCGCAAATATTTCACGGCAGTGGGCTGTTTCGTTGCTTCAAACAAAAATCAGAAGTTCGTTGAGGGCGAGCAAAGTCTCGTGAGAGGTCGTAGGTAGTTTTCATTTCTGCTGACTAAAGATCGCCGACACTAAAGTGCTGCATGTACCCTTTCTTTTCTGCAGGTTACGGTAACGCATTACCTACCTCATTTTGTCTAACTTGCCTACCTATGCTTCAGTAGACAATTGGTGTGAGAGCTAAGACACGAAGGTTTTGACGCCTTCATGAGTTTAGAACTTCGGCTGTCGTTGGCGATAGTACACTTAGCTGTACGAAGTTGTCTTACCATCTCAGGGGTTAGGTACATACCTATTCAAACGGATCATACGGGGTGCTCCACCACTCTTTTGAATTTGGCAAGCCCGAGCTGAAAATCGGATCATCATCGTGGCGAAGAGATAGACTCTGTTTAGGTTGCAGAGCCGTCAGCAATCATAAATTGTGAGCAGCGAATTTTTGCCTCAACCCTCAGCTGGGCATGATCTCCAGGACGCCGAGCTAAGTATTATTACAGTAGCTGGCTCAAATCCACAGTCGATCCACCAGATGGCCACGTGAGAGCCGAGCCTTATCTCCACCGACTTTGCGTCTGCCTCGATGGCATCCGCTTTTCATTTCGGAGATAAGGTACCTACCGTACAATGTACGGAGTGCAGCAGCAAGTATTATGCAGGGTGCTGCAGGATTCTCTTGCACACTGCCCTTCTCCGAATGTTGCTAGAAAGCGTCGCAGCCAAGGTCCATCACAGTATCCTTAGAAAACGTGATTCTGTCTAGAGAGTCATGAGGCCTTCCTTCTTTTATTTTGCCTTTGTAATATAGAGAATGCCTCATTAATAGTTGTGGCCCATATTAGACACGAGGGCGACAACCTCATCTAAGAATCAAGATGTAACATGTTAGTCAGCCTTGACATATCTACTTCTAGTGGTTACCGTCGGAGACGAAGTCAAAGTCTCCTCGCCGACCCGCGTACTCTGGACGTAGGATATCTACACCACCGCCATCACCATGCTATGCGTGCATACAGTATAATCTTGGTGTTTGCGTAAATATGCGTAGGCATCAGCAATCTATGAAAGTGTAAAAACACCGTGATTAGTCCTACCTAACTTCAATCTCTGCGCATCGCCTTAGCCGGCTCCGTGACGTCAAATCCTGTCCACTCAGATCATGCAAATGCCCTATCGCCATCCTCTAGCCAGCGACTATGTGTGAGCTGAGCTTTTACCGCCAGGCTAGGTAGTTCTAGTGGGAGTTCTGCGCGGGTAACGCACCGGTGTGTATTATGCACTCGAGCGGCAAAGTTGTAGCTAACCCGCCTTACTTACCCCTGTCCCATCCCTAACTGAGTTAGGTAGCTGGTAGCTGATGCAGGATCACTGCAACAGCTGGAGCGTCGCATTCTCGGCAACGCATACTGCCATTTGGTCAGCAATCAAACGTCACCGCGGCAAAGGGGCTCGAAGGATTTTCGGCTGCGTTATCAGGAACCAATGCCTAGATGGCTACGCTCTTGAGGCAAAACACACAAATCGGCTACGTTACCCCCAATCTGGGGGAGGAAATCCACATTTCGCATTAGGCGAATCCTCCACCACCGCGTTGTTAGTTTCAGCGAGTAAGCGCAACCCCAATTCGTAGGGTCTGTGGTGGTATTCTGTTTGATATTTCAGAAAGAATATGATACACGGATAGAGCCCTACAGCTGGCCCCTATCTCGCCCGTAAATGGCTAGTATAGTACCCCATACTATACACTGCCTGGTACTTTTGACTAACGGTAATATACAATAGGTTGTAGAAGGAAAGGATATTACCATGTTTGGTAGACTGAAGAATAGAACTGCAAGGTCGTATTTCTAAAAGGAACGCCGAACGCCCGCTATAACCAAAATATCTTATCCTGTCTTCTTGCCTTCGTCTTCAAAACATATCGAAAACTGCAATATTGCTAGTGAGTGGAACTTGGCAGTTCATGACTCGGATTTGGAGAGGCTTGACGATTGAGGGGTGGTTCGGAATTGCCCGGCGTATTGTACACCCCAGTTGCCGGAAGCTCCGTAGTTTGGTATCCGGTTGGTAGTTCTGCGCTGTAATGTTGGGCATAAGGCTGTACCAAACCGCCGGGATACTGTTGGTTGTATTGTTGGGGATATTGGGATCCATAGTGCTGGTTATATACCGATGGGTCCATAGAGTTAGGACTGTGGGAGTAGGGTTCGGAAATGTTTGGAGAGGTAGATGTCCCTGGGGCCTTAACGGGTGCGTAGTATCCATGCCGTGGGTCACCGTTCTGGGCATTATACGGCCCGGCTTGTGTTTCATGAGGCGGGTATGATGCGCCGTTTGACGTTCCAGCATCTAGCTCTTTAGCGTTGATGTTGGCCTTACGACGACGGAGGAAAAAGAAGGCCAGGGCTGCAATGGCAGCTAACCCTGCAACACCCACGCCGACACCAATACCAGCTGCTGCTCCAGTCGAGAGCCCACTGGAGGGTTGTGGGCTGGGGCTGGCAGTGGGGTTGGAGGTAGGGGTCAAAGTAGGAGGTGATACAGCTTGTGAACCGGCAATGTCTTGGGGAGTAAGAGCTTTCCACTACATATCCGAGTCAGTTATTGCTAATGCTTCAGGTCAAGAAAAGCGAAACATTTGCTCGCTAGAGATGGATAGAAGCTGCTTGGGGTAGACTTACGGAACCGGACCAGGATTCTTTCCAATCGTTCTTACTAGACTGGATCTCGGTATCACCTTCGGCCAACGTGATTATCTGTGCAGAAGGGATATTCGGACCAGGTGCCTGTGCAAGCCACCAAGTCTTTGAGTCCCAGTTGGCGCCGACAAAAGCATCCTGTAAGAAAGCACGGCCAAGTGTGTATCCTGAAGTTGCCCCTGTATAACAAGGAAAGTATTGCTCGTCGCTATTGACAAGAGGCTCGGTCAAAGTAAGATTCAGGTGACGGAAAGGAACGGAAATGGTGACTCGTTGGGTATTGGAGCCTCCAAGGAATGTGAAATCCAGGGTCGATGCCGAGCTGACAACCTGAGAGTACTTCGGATCATCCTGCTGCCAGATATACAACCCCAAATCCTCATTGTACTTGACGGGGAGATGATCCGCAATCGCGTCGCAAGTGGACTTGGGTAATGTTAGATATGGTGAACATCCGTCGACCGATACTTTGAGGCCCGCAGACGAGATTGAAGCGTTGTTTGCTGCCAGAAGACCATCTTGCGATTGAAAGTCCCAAGGTGACGAACCGTCAACAACCGTGATGGCGATATCTTTCAAAGGAATTGCCTTAGTATAGTCGTCGGTCTCTGTGAGAATATCCCCCACTATGCGATTCTGATCGTAGCCTCCGAAGTATAGAGAGCCTGGCATAGGCGGGTTCACAGAACCGATGTGCATCGCGAAAGAATTAGACGGAATTTGGTCTTCGGCGTTGAGCCAGCCGGGAACAAGACTTGCGTTGATTGCAGGTCCGTAGCCCGTCGTGAATGTCTGGTTGACAGTGCTCGGTGCTCCTATTCCTAAGCAGCCCACGGATAAGGGATACCAGGTGCCGCCCGGATAGACGGCATACGAGGAGGAGAGCAACGCGAGAGAGACATTAGGAACCGTCACGCCGCCAAGGTCCATATTGTCTATCCACGATTGCGCATCATCTCCGGCGACATCCAACCCTGACATGAAATTCGGGCCAGGAGCAAATTGAATTTGGCCAGTCGACCCTGTGTTATCGACTTGAGCCTGGGCCTTGTTGTATAAACGCGCCTTTGTAGCGGGGCACGTGGTATTGCCATTGCAATAGTCGCTCGTAAGTAAAAAGCTCTGGAATTCCCGACCCGGGTACAGAGCTATGCTTTGATCAACTCCTAGAGTGACTTCTATCGCTGGCCAAGGACCGTCCGGTCCAAATGTCAAGTCGGACCATTTCGCAGCAAATGGAACTGGACCGCTAGCCGCTACTCTTGAGACGATCTCGAGATAGAAAAGAAAAGAGAAAGGGAAAGAAAGAGACGAGCGTGTCATATTGAGCAACTCTGCCACGGGCCAAGCACGGTCACCGCAGGAATAGAGAAGCCTGCCGTTCAAAGGAACAGAGACACATACACACAACTTTGAACACAAGAAAAAAAGACCATCAGATAACCTGGTGGAGGAAAATCGAATAATGGAACAGGTGGAGGGGAGAGAAAGCACAGTAGTGGAGGTAGAGTCAATAGGGAACTAAGAAGGTATGGGTGGACGATGGGTACTGGGGGTCAAAGGGCCTCGAGATGGGCCGGGTTTCCGATAGACTAGACTACTTCACAGACGACTCGATGAATGCTACTGTGCGTCTGAATGGTCACGACCGCGTCCGAGCCCAAGAAACACTGTGTTGCCTGCCAGAGGGCCGACGAAACAGGGTGAGTGGTGACCGTAGCAGCAACATGATCGACCTACTTATGACCGTCTGTGTCGGGGGCTGGGTGTAATACCTTCATCAGACAGCCCGTCCCATTCTGCCCAGATTGCATTGAGTTGAAGGATCCGAATGCTTGGAATTCTTGAACCATTGCGAGCTAGGGCTGATCTGACGATCGCCAAGGAGGTTACCGTACTTGGGTTAAAAGTTGAACTTGTTCCGCTCGACATGGTTCGGGGCAAAGACGTTATGCTGTACTCACCCAAAGCACAGCCCAAAATAAGCGCTTTACACTACATATTAGTCCTGATCAGTCTGTCCCAATGTGTAGTCTGTACGACGAGGCTTAGATATATGCATAGTAGGTGGTGTAAATGTGTAAGCAAGCAGTCCCACGCCACGGTACTTGGGCTGGGGCTCGGTATTATTGCAGTGCTAATGCAGGGCTTAGCGAATGCCGCTTCGTCTACGGAGTACTCCGTACTTTGCAGTATTTATACTACTAACCTACTCCGTACCGTCAGTTTCAAATCCTATGCTATTCAACAACATTTGACACCCACCACTACGCCCATCAATCAGACTCGGTTCCTTATCCCGCTAAGACGAAACATAAAAGCGAACAAATTAGCCGCCTAACAAGAAGAAAAACGAGCACACTTTCCCAAAAATGCTGTAGGTATGCTATTATGTGCACGCTACATAGCCAAGTCTCTGACCTAGTGTAGTGTAGATACCAAGTGCGGCTACCTACTAGTATACGCTAGTACAGAAACAAATGCTAAAGATAAAAATAGAATAGTCCGCTCAGCTTCCGCACCCACGCGAATTCTTCAACTCGCTCAATACCTTTGCTCCCGCCCCCACATAGTTTTATTAATCTCTCTCCTATCACTTTTTCCGTTGAAACGATCTCGTGGCCCTCGGTCGTGGCCACGGCGGTAAACGGCTTCATCAAGACATGTAACACTGAGCAACTCGGTCATTATAACCTGAAAGAAAATTATTCTGTTTCTAAACAAGAACGTCCGCAAGTTTGTTAGGGCAAATAACTCGTTATACGAAGTACCTACGTTTGATAGCGAAAGCACATGGTTGGTACGGAGTATTAGACAGTGCTAACACTACCGAATTAAACGTGGTCACTTCAACCCCATACCCGGTTTTACCCCTGAAAGTCGCTCTGCATTAGGTAAGCGTACATACTGTGCCATCGGGAGTCGGTACTTCGAGGAGTACTATAGTAATCCTACGAGAACGATGTTGCCATGATAGCTGTGCCTCAGTCCGACTTGTGGTCTATGGTATAATGCAAGAGATGGGAATGTTGAAAGCAAAGGCTGTTGTTCCAAAAAAGGAATATGTAAAGCATAAATTAGGTAAATGTTAAGTACCTACCTAGGTAGGTAGGTACGACATCTAGCAACAATCATTGTATCCGTAAGTGCGCTGCGACAGGCAGTAATATGCCTTAAGTACCGAACTTAGCACACAACTTGTAGCCACGCACGGTGTAGCCAAAGCCGCCTTGCTCCAACGGCTTTGCGATGCGCAGGCAGTGCACATACCAGTGTCAGGTACTGTATTACTGACGTAAGAGTTGCCGGAATACAACACCTATCCAGTACCTACCTAAAGTACTAGTATTGCTGCCATCCTGAACAACCTTATGCATCTGTCAAACCCTACCGCCTAAGACATATTTACATACGTGGAATTTCGACCTGGCCGCGTATGATAATACAATACTTTGTATTATTCCATCCGACCGAGCAGACAGATTGTGCACCTCACATCAGTAGCATAGACGCGTGCGCCAGTTGGTCCTCGCCTATGCCCGCGCGCAGTGCGACCGAAAGACGCGAATAGCGACGCCGAAGTTCCTCTCGATCAGCTTCAGCCCAGCTCTTGCTAGGCCTCTCCACCTCGTCGCTGCACCACCGAACCCTCGCTATCAATCGCTTTCACATCGAAACTCAAAAGCCATGGCTCCGCTCTGGGGATCGACCTGGGGCTCGGGAGCTGATGCGAATGGCTCTGCAAATGGCGATCTCAAGCCCAGCCTGGGCCAGATTCTCACGTCCAAGCGCATACGCTACACGGCCTCTGCGCTCGCCGGCGTTGGTTTCTTCCTGTTTGCCTTCCGCAACTACGATCGGATCCCAAATCTAGCCACGATGCGAAATGGCTCCGGTACCTCCGTCGCCATTGGCACTAACCGGGACTGCCCACCTGCCGTTGTGCCTTCATTCGATAGCAGCTCTGTCGATTGGTCGCGATTCGCCTATACGCAGTATGTCACCAACAAGGAGTATCTCTGCAACTCTGTCATGATCTTTGAGACCCTCCACCGCCTCAAGGTCAAAGCCGAGCGTGTCATGATGTACCCCGACAATATGATGAGCCCGACCGAGACAGATCCCCAATCCAACGAAGCCAAGCTGCTTGTCAAGGCACGGGATCAATATGGAGTGAATTTGGTGCCTATTGCAGTCCAGCGGCGGTCAGGTGGAGATGGTAAGTTGCAAGCTTGAGTTGGCCGCGATGTGCGCCTTTTCTTGGCATGGAACCTTTGACTGATATGCCCCTCTCTAGCTACATGGGCGGAGTCCTTCACCAAACTCTTAGCTTTCAACCAGACCAAGTATCAGCGTGTGCTGAACGTTGACTCGGATGCTACTATACTCCAGTCCATGGATGAACTATTCCTCATGCCGCCTTGCCCAGTTGCCATGCCCCGTGCCTACTGGCTGTTTCCCGAAAATAAGATTCTCTCATCGCAATTGATGCTGGTCCAGCCCAGCGCGGTCGAATTTGATCGCATCTCGAAGCAGGTTGAGTCATCTGGCCACAATGACTACGACATGGAAATTGTGAACCAACTCTATGCCGATAGTGCTATGATATTACCGCATCGCCCCTACGATTTGTTGACGGGCGAGTTCCGCGGCGATAACCACTTGAACTATCTGGGCACCGATCGCGAGGAGTTTGACCCTGTCGCCATATACAATGAAGCCAAATATCTTCATTTCTCGGACTGGCCGGTGCCCAAGCCCTGGATTTCAATGTCTGAGCCGACACGCCAGGGCCAGCAGCCAAAATGTGTGACTAAGAACGGCAAAGAAGATTGTGTCTCGAGAGAATTGTGGAATGGGTTTTACAGCGATTTCGCCCAGCGTCGTTCCGTACGTATATCCCTTGTATCTTTCAACAGTTCCTCGCTAATGCAGAAGACAGACTGTTTGCAGCACGACGTCAAAGAGTAGACGATGATTAAGCTGCCTGGCTTTCCAATTTTAAAACGGGCGCTCAGTGCACGATTGGGATACGGAGTTGATTAATGGGTTTTATGGATCATGACACGATATATTATACTGTACTTAAACTATACCGCGGCCTGTACGCCGCGTTGGCTGCCTCAGCGTTTGGGCAGTCCTTGTTTAAAATTGTCTGAATACTTTACGATACTTGAAGCGTGGGTGTTTTGTTTTCTCTATCAGGGAGGCCACTGGCAGACCTCACCCTTACTGGAAACTCATAACCTACCCGATCATCAGCGGAGATGATGAGTTCTGGGTTAAATGATACCGCGTATAATCATCAAACAGATTAGGGTCACAATACAGACTTATCCGCGTAAACAACGATAAGCTTGTATAGATCACCATATTACTTCCATTTTTCAGCCAAAGAACCACATAGCAATGAGCCCTATCGGTGATGATATACGACTTTTATAATTTTTTGCTGTGCCTTATTCCTAGCCTCTCGACGATGCCTATCACGACAGGAATATCCTATATTGACGACTTCAACTCCGCAACGTGGTAAGTTATATATTTTTTGCGTGGACGAATACAGCGCCGATGGCGGCGCGGAGCCCATGAGGTAGTGCCAGCAACTTGCACGTCGAGTTCCCACTTTCACCGCTTTATACTACCACGTCCCAAAATCCGACAATCTTGTCACGATCGCTCTTTAAAAATCGAAACTTGGGATTGCTACTCCGTAAGCATTGCAATGCTGAATTTCGTGGTCGCCCCCGTAGCCAATTTAAAGTCATGCCTCTAATTCGAGCTGGGAAATTCTCCATTTAAGTGAAAGACGACAGCCACTTAGTGATGGGGTTCATGCAAGCCACCCGGGACATGAGTGGCTGAAGCTGTTGTGGGGAAGTAGACTATGACATCATCACTCACAAGCTCCATGGGAGCTTTTGCTCCAGCAGACCAAACAACAGCCATCGAGATTCAAACCCAATACCTACCTTCTTGGCTGTTTGATACATATAACACGTCATTACCGAATCTAAGCGCCAAGTGCAGGAACGATTCCAGAGCTGAAAATGCCCAAATGTGTTCCAGTTAACAGCTTCCAACGCGAATTAATGGCATGTCGCGTTTAGCAAGGGATATCTAGTTTGCTTCGCTCCCCAGTTCCAAATTTATGTCCTGCTGAAGCAAGTACGACGTGAGACAAGTATACCTAGCTAAATGAACTCCGTTTGATACCCTACACTAGGAACTGCCTGCCGGGGACACTGCTGCCTTGCTTGGGTTGGGTACCTTTCGAGCCGTAGTTCTTTTCATCATTCTGATGGTCTCACTTCTGCTGCCAGTGTTGATTGATCGTAGCGAGAGGTATCTAAGTACCTACCTCCTTCCCAAGCCACAAGCTATGATTCAATAATGCATCACGTCACACCAGTAAGGTCGTGACAGCCGCAGAATCCACAGTTGTGTCCACAGCCAGCCCTTTTCTCCT
Organism: Nemania sp. FL0916; assembly: GCA_022578715.1. Classification (NCBI taxonomy): domain Eukaryota; kingdom Fungi; phylum Ascomycota; class Sordariomycetes; order Xylariales; family Xylariaceae; genus Nemania; species Nemania sp. FL0916. The sequence continues at coordinate 129,765 of MU390232.1, forward strand.
ACCCAAGTTACCGAACACAGCGAACCACTTACCTGTCCCAACCAACCACTGAACAAGAAAAGGCTTTGTTGATCGACTTCCAGTAGAAACATCTGCCTAGGCTACATGGGCCACGCCACAGTCCCTGCTAGCTCCTGACGTGACGTACGTGAGACAAAAAGCAACGTCTCCCTCCTCACCAGACGGCAACTTTTCACACTACATCTCTCCTCACAACATTTGAAGCTTACAGCCTCTCACCCTCATCTTCATCCTTCCAGCTGTGGCCAACACCACGGCACCTCTATAACCCAATACATAGACGTTGCACTATCCGCATCGGCGTACTAATCTGAATTACTTTGATCCTACACGGTCACCATCCACGTCGCTGCCATGAAGTTGGCAAGTCTATTCACCTTCGCCTTGGCGACGGATGTTGCTATTGGCAGCAGTTCCTGGTTTTCTAAAGCCGGTGCGTATGCAGCGTCGTACTGCCTCTTTTAGTCACCCCTCCCTTGTAGATTCTTGCTTCAGTGCTTGATGACATACTGACGCAATATCCGACAGCTTATAACAAGTGGCACGAGACCGAGCTCGAGCGTTGGTTATCAGACAACGACATACCCTATCCTACCCCAGCCGACCGAAAAGACCTCGAAAATCTGGTTCAAAAGAACTGGGATCAATATGCCGTTTCTCCCTACAAGAACTGGGATAGTGAGAAACTTGCTGCTTATCTGAAGCTAAAGGGCGCCGAAACCAAGGGTGCAGCTGAAGCTAACAAGGATTCACTTCTCTCTCAAGTTCAGTCACAATGGTACGAGACTGAAGACAAGGCTCAGACTGCCTGGTCTGATACCAAGGATTGGATCTTGGATACATGGACCGACAGCACTCTCAAATCGTTCGCCGATAAGCATGGTATTCCAGGTATGGCGCCATCCATCGCCTCAGTCATTTCCCAGCAGCTGATTTTGCTAACTATATTAGTCCCCCAACCTCGAAAGCGCGATACTCTGCTCCAGCAAGTTCGCTCTAATTACCAAGCTGCGGCAAAAAAGGCTGGAGAGGCTGCTTCGTATCCGGGCAACTGGTTGTACGAGACATGGGCCGAGTCTGACCTGAAAGAGTGGTTGGACGTTCACGGCTTCCCCGCTCCTCAACCCACATCGGTAAGTTACCTTCGCGAAACCACTCCAAATTTGCGGATTATTAATGACATGCGTAGCGCGACAAGCTGGTTGCTGCCGTTCGCCGCAACTCCCGTCTCGCATACCTCAAATCACAGGACCAGTTTGAGGCTGCGTCGGCCAAGGCTAACGCTGCCTACGGAACTCTGACGGATAAGATCATCGATGCCTGGGGTGAATCGCAGCTGAAAGAATTCTGTGATAAGAATGGAATTACGGGTAAGTTGGACGTCCTTATGCCGTGCAGGCTCAAGCTGACAACATAAATAATAGTCCCACAGGGCTCCAAGACAAATGAATTGCGTGCACTTGTCCGCAAGCATCGTGCCCAGCTTCTAGGCGATACCCTATCGGATTCCGCTGCCAGTGCGTTTGGTGCCGCCACGACCAGGGCCGGAAACGAGTACGCAAAGGCAACGAACGACGCTAGTCTAGCTGTCCAGGAGGCCTTCAACGAGGCAGTCAAGACTTGGTCCGATAGTCGGCTGAAGGCTTATCTCGATGCTCGTGGTGTCCCTGTCCCCCAAGCTTCTAAGACCGACGAGCTTCGTGCTTTGGTCAGGCGCAATTCACACAAAGCAGCATTGGCCTACAATGCATGGACTTGGGATGATCTCTCTTACCAGCACCTCAAGGACTACCTTGTCAACAGCGGTGATTCAGCTGCCAAGAAAGTAGGCGAGAGCGTCAGTGCTACACGTGAAGAACTCGTCGCGGCGGCTCAAAACGTTTACGCTTCCGCCTCCAAAACTGGCGGCGGTTCCTATGCTTCGGCTACGAGTTATCTCACCCAAGCAACTCAAGCTGCCAAGGACAATGTCTTCGAGACGTGGAGCGAAAGCGAACTTAAATCGTACCTTGACAGTTATGGAGTGGTAAGAACATCTGCTCTCAATCATTATATATCTATGCTGACAATCACCCAGCCGGTTCCCCAGGGCTCCACTCTCAACCAACTTAAAGCCGAAGCTCGGAAGCAGTATACCTACTTCAAGTACGGCACTACTAACCCTGTTGACACTGCGTTTGCCAAGATCGGTGAAAGCGTTAAGAGCGCTTACCAATGGGTTGTCGGCCAATTCAACACCGGCGCTGAAGAGGCCAAGAAGAAGGCCAAGAGCGAGCTGTAGAGACGTCAAGATGGAACTAAAGATGATGGCTCGATCTCGATGGGTGAGAGAGTAGAGCGGTACGAGATTTTACGAGAACACGACCGGAAACATATCAACGGCTACCCAGGGAAACTGGAAAAGTTAGCTGTTCGTCTGCTTATGCGTGTACGAGGGGTAAAGGTTGGTGTTCGTCGGTTGCTTTGCACGGATCATTAACGTCATCGTTGTATTAGCATGACAGTCGTTTAACGACTCGCGAGTCCCCCCATGCTTGTAATAACTACATGGAGTTTGCCACCTTAATAAATTGATATCAAATTAACTACATGTTAATGGCGTCGCGTGAAATTCCGTTCCAAGTGTCAATTGATATTCTCGAAAACAGGCATGTATTCAAGCGGCGCGGCTATAGTAATCGCGAAATCGCCGCCACTCCCCGTTTCCGTAAGCTCTCTGAAATGAACAGTGCCGACTCGCTCGCCCTCCGCGTCCAGCTGTTGCCATTTGACACCGCGCGGCAGCACGACACAACGCTCTCTACAGCCTTCATGTAAAATGGGCGCGACAAGGCACTTGGGGCCAAACATGTACTGGTCAGCGACAGCCCACAAATTCGGCTGACCAGGGAAGTCGTAGAACAGGGGACGCATGAGAGGGTCTCCGCGAACATGGGCGTCGCGCATGAGGCCACGGACATAAGGGCGGAGCTTCTCGCGCAGGAACAGATAGCGGCGACAAATGGCATAGACCTCGTCGCCGTAGCTCCAGACCTCGTTATCAGCACCCGAGAGGCAGTGGCTGCCCCCCGTGGTGCCCTTCCTGGGCTGCGGCGGCTCGCGGTCGCCGTGCAGCCGGAACACGGGACAGAAACAACCCCATTGGAACCAGCGCACGAATAATTCGCGGAACGCGGGGGAAGTTGGGTCGCCCCCGTGGAATCCGCCGATGTCGGTTGTCCACCAGGGGATGCCTGCGAGGCCGGCGTTTAGGCCGGCTGAGAGTTGCGCGCGCAGGGAGGGGAAGGAGGAGGCTATGTCGCCGGACCACTGGGTGGAAAGTTCGGGTTAATTTTGGGGTTTGGGTATGAGTGGTATCGTGAGGAAATGAAAAAGCGAAGTAAAGGGAGAAGAAAGAGGAACGGAAAGGGGGAGAGAAAAGATATGGGAAAGGACAGAGAAAAGGAAAAGAGAAAGGGGCCGCTACGTACCAAGAGAGCGCCGTACTTCTGACTCCCCGCCCAACAGCATCGCACTAGATTGACCACACGTTCCTGACCAGCAGCCTTCATTCCCTCGTAGAAAGCGCGGGAGTATTGTACCGGGTAGATATTACCAACCACTGCGGTCGTCAGTCACGATGTCTTCAAAGCCGGCCAAGTACAGCGGCAGCACTTACTTAGATCCGGGCCAGCGTGGTATCGGTAATTGTCGAAGTCGTAATGCGTGTACTCCGGCTCGGCCTCGTCGAGCCAGAAGATGTGGATTCCGCGGTCGTAGTAGTTCTTCTTGGCCTTCTGCCACACGTACTCGCGCGCCTCCGGGTTCGTGGCGTCGAAGTGCACGCAGTTGCCCACGCCCTCCATGACAATGCGCCAGCCGCGATCTTGGCGAATAAGAAGGCCCTTTTCGAGCATCTCGTTGTAGTTCTCTGATGTGCGATCAACTGTTGGCCAGATGGAGACCATCAATTTGATGTCGAGGGACTCGAGTTCTGCAATCATCGCGTCTAGAGTACTGCGGATGAGCTTTCCTATTGACTGTAAGGGGCTGAAGGGTTGAGTCTCGCACCTAGATCGGGCCAGAATGTCGGGTCGAACTTCCATTCTCCCTCCTTCGGCCAGTGGAAATAATCCACTACTATCACATCCATAGGCAAGCCGCGACGCTTGTGTTCCCTCGCCACCTCAAGGATTTCGTCTTGGGTCTGGTACCGCAGTTTGCACTGCCAGAATCCAAGACCGTACTCTGGCATCTCCGGTACAGTGCCGGCGACCTTGCCGTAAGCACGCACAATCTCCGCAGGAGTGTCGCCCGCTACAATCCAGTAATCCAGCACGCGCGTCGAAAATGCCTCGAACGTAGTGGCATTTTTGCCAAAGACAGCTCGCCCAATGGCCGGGTTATTCCACAAAAATCCATATCCCTCCGAACTGACGGCGAACGGAATAGAAGCCTGTGAATTACGCTGCGCCAGCTCAATATCGGCGCCCTTCAAGTCCAAATAAGGCTGCTGGTACTGGCCCATGCCGAAGATCTTCTCATCCGGATACAGGGCCTCGAACCGCGCCGTCAAGTGCCACGAGTCGGAGCCCAGCCGCGGCTTGAACTCGCGGGGCACGATGCGCAGGGCCGAGCATTTCGGGTCCGTGACGTCCAGCCGCTGTCTCATGAACTCCTCCAGCAGTACCTTGCCCTTACCGTTACGGACAGTGATCTTGCCCCGTTTGTTGATCTGCGCAGAGATATCGCCATTGCGGATGGATGCTTCGTCTTTGTCTTCCTGCACGCTGATCGAGACATCTAAGTCCTGCGCGTCCGGTAGCGGTTCGGAAAGCGCCCAGTCCTCGGCCGGGAGCACGGGTGAGTAAGTGGCGCGGACGCGGAGCGCGTTGGGGCCCCAGGCCTCGATGCGGAGAAGCTCCGAGTCGTACCGGTATTCCAAGACGCTGGCTTCGGGACTAGAGAACATAGTGTCGAACTATTTACTACAAAGCACCAAGGTTGGAAATCTAAGATGATGATGTATCGCTTCTCATCGCCTTAGGGTATTTAGTTTCAGTTTGAATGGTCATCCCCTCTTTGACTTGGCCCGAGCCGCCCCATCACATTTACAGGTTGAGCTGGTTGATTCTTAGAGCGGGCACCCGTGCAGATTTCGGGCAGCCATCGAGGAGTACGGGATGCAGATCCGACGCCGGGTCGTGTGGCCGGGCTTGGCCTCCTCGGGCCAATGAAACCCGACATATCTGTTAGGTAGCTCATACCTATCTGCACCTACTGTGCGGTTGTTACGCTCGCTGGCGATTGTAAGAAATGGGACTGAAGCTAATACAGATTATAGTTGTTGTGAATAGAGTTGTAGATGAAAAGAAGCTGCTCCCCTGCGCTAACTAGATGGCTAATACTGTTCTCTGGATCGTGAACGGCAGAACCTAGCACCAACTAAATTAGGTAGGTATGCCGAGCCTAGAGACCGGAGTTGCTGGCAGGTGACTGCAGCTGGACAGAAATGTATGCGCTAGGAATTGCCGCGGCCGTCAAAACCCCGGTTGTGCAAAGTGATTGTCGTTCAGGGGCTATTGATGACAAGTGAAAATTATCTATAATACTTGTTTGATTGATACCATTTTACAATTACAATTCTTCCTTTCTAATTATATAATGCGTATAAATAGTCATGCTAATTCATGCTAAGTACGGAACGATACTTATATTTTCAGTTATATATCGAAGTTGATACTCCATGATGCTTTGCCAAGCCCTCTTCTCCATTTCCCCAACCCAGCCCCAGCTCTCCTCACGCGGGGTGCGGGAGCTGCTAAATAATATGCCAGGAACCAGGAATCTTTCACATCAGCCGTGAAAGAGGCCCCAGATCCATACCGTACACTACCTAGTGGCATATGGCTTCAGAGCCGGCCCAATCGCAGCAGTGGTGCATTGGCTAAATGCACCTCTCCGGTACTGCTGCAATGGGTTCTGCTTCGTGGAATAATTCTGGGGACGTCCAGTGACATCAGGGCCTAGGCGTGAATATGCATGCTGGGTGGTCTGGAACGGTGTTGATCTCTCGGCTTGGAGCATCCGGGTATTCCTAGATCGTCTAGCTGGAGATATAAGTTCCCTTGGCCAACGCGATGAGGGCCAGAAGGCAACGTGCTTATTGGAGGTTCTGCCCCAGACCTCGAGAGCTTCACATTCTTTGAAGGTGTTGAGCCACGATGCGTACTCATTCTGTACTCGAGAATGGCTGGCGGCTCATAGGCCTGGCATTAATATTGAACCATTCGCCATTTGTCGCAGCACGTGTGGTCGAAAGCCGGAATCTAGAGTCGCCCGAGAGTGGTCGCCAAGTCATCAGACTCGACAAAGATTGGCGGTTCTGGCATTCGTTCGACAATCCCGACGGACTCAGCTACGATCAGTTGAAGGCCTATATTCTACCTTCCGGTAACGATTTCATCGCGAATCCGAGCGACCGCCACCAGTCGCCTTCTTCTGCGCCAAACATCTCAGTCCAGTATGCAAGCAATCACTTCAATGACAGCAGCTGGGAGGCTGTCAAAGTCCCCCACGATTGGGCTATCCAAGGTCCATTCTATGTCGGCGATAATGTCCCTGTAGATGGCGGGATGGGGCGTCTGCCGAGCCAGGGAGTTGGCTGGTATCGGCGTCAGATCACTGTCGAACGGGAGGATACCGACAAGCAGATCTATCTCGATATCGATGGAGCTATGTCGTATGCCATGGTTTGGCTCAATGGGAAGCTGATAGGCGGTTGGCCGTATGGCTACAACTCATTCCGTCTGGACCTGACTTCTCATCTTGTAGCTGGAACGAATAACCAGTTGGCTATCAGACTCGATAACCCAACACAGTCGTCTCGATGGTACCCTGGCGGTGGTCTGTATCGAAACGTCTGGCTTACCAAAGTTAACAAAGCGCACGTTGGTCAGTCCGGAACGTATATAACCACTAAAGCAGTGTCGTCGTCTTCGGCAACTCTCGACCTAGTTGTCACAGTAGAGAACAAAGCGAAGACTGCGAGCAACATTCATATCGCAACCGACGTTTTCGAGCTCGATCTGGAAACAGGAAAACCGGGGCGTAAGGTAGCCGGTTTCCCTCAGACGTCTATAAGCGTGGCTTCGGGCGGAAAGGTCGACTCGAATAGCTCAACGATAGTTAAAAATCCTCAACTATGGGGAGTCTGGCCATCTCAGAAACCCAACATGTATGTTGCTGTTACGAAGCTATATTCGGGCGGAAGCACCAAGGTCATCGATACCTACGAAACACGATTTGGCATCCGAACGTTTGATTTGGACTCCAATAAAGGCTTGCTTGTCAACGGAGAGCACGTTCGGATTCAGGGTGTCAATCAGCATCATGATCTTGGCGCTCTTGGCGCCGCTTTCAATACCCGCGCTGCAGAAAGACAGCTCGAAATTCTGCGTGACATGGGTGTCAACGCGATCCGCACATCTCACAATCCTCCCGCGCCTGAGCTTCTCGACTTGCTCGACAAGAAGGGATTTCTCGTCATGGATGAGATTTTCGATTGCTGGGAACAGCAGAAGAAGCCCAACGACTTCCACCTTATCTTTTCGGACTGGCATGAGGCCGATCTGAGGGCATTCATGCGTCGAGACCGCAATCACCCCTCGATCTATCTTTGGAGCGTTGGAAACGAGGTCGGCGAGCAACACACTGACGTTGAGGGTAGCGCTTTAGCGCGGGTTCTCGTCGATATCGCGCATAACGAGGAGCCTACGAGGCTTGTTACCGCTTCGTTGAACTTCGCGAAGCCCAACCAGACATTCCCCTCGGTCTTCGATGTCATCAGCTTGAATTACCAGGGCGAAGGCATTCGCGATACACCTGCATACTCTCAGCTGTCTGGCATTGCCACACCCCCTCTATACAGTGGTTTCCACTCAGCTTTTCCCGACAAGCTGATCGAGAGCAGCGAAACGGCCTCGACCCTTAGTACACGTGGCACGTACATATTCCCCGTAGTCGACGGGATCAGCGCCCCGGTCAACGACACGTCCGGGGGCAACTCCACCTCGGCGCAAGTCAGCGCGTACGAGCTATACACATCCGACTTCGGCGCATCGCCAGACAAAGTATTCGCCGCGCAGGACTCGCACCCATTCGTCGGCGGCGAGTTCGTGTGGTCCGGGTTCGACTACATCGGCGAGCCGACGCCGTACTATTCCGCGCGCAGCTCGTACTCGGGGATCGTCGACCTCGCCGGGTTCCCGAAAGATCGATTCTACCTGTACCAGTCCCGCTGGCGGCCCGATCTGCGCGCCGCGCACATTCTCCCCCACTGGACCTGGCCGGATCGAGAAGGCAAGGTGACTCCTGTGCACGTTTTCTCGTCCGCTGATGAAGCGGAGCTGTTTCTGAATGGCAAGTCACAAGGTCGGCAGACAAGAGAGGAATATACGTATCGGTTCCGATGGGATGAGGTCGTTTACACTCCTGGGGAAGTAAGTGTCGTTACTTACAAGAATGGCCAGGTTTGGGCGAAGGCCTCAGTTCAGACGGCCGGGGACGCTGCAGGGTTCCGCCTCAAGGCAGATAGGTCGTCGATTACCGCAGATGGCGATGATCTCACCTACATAACAGCTGAAGTGGTCGACAGCAAGGGACGAATCGTCCCGCAGGCAACCAATGACATCACCTTTGATGTGTCGGGCGCAGGTGAGCTCGTGGCCACCGATAACGGTGACCCGACAGACTTTACCGCGTTCCCTTCTAAGCAGCGGAAAGCCTATAGTGGTCTCGCTCTCGCCATTGTGAGGGCCAAGGCTGGTAAGCCAGGGTCCATAACGATTACAGCCTCAGGCCCTAGCCTCAAGACCACCAGGATATATGTTGCCGCCGCCTGAAAAAAATAATTCGCCCCTCGGAAATCCATCTATCCCTTTTGAGTGTCATTTCCGCACCGTGACTTTGAACCTGAAAAGGGACTATGTATGTATCTAAACCAGACTCAATCAGGATGTATTAAAGCTGTATATGCTAGTCTGATTGGGTGTATATCCCGACCTTTTAAAAGTTTGAGGCTCTGATGTTCCCCTTTGAAAGTCACGGTGCGGAAATGGCACTCGAAGGGACAGACAATTCAAAGTATCGCATATGTATGGCTAGAAATGATAGAACTCCACGTTAAGCATAGAATAATGTCTGGGTGGCATGAAGGCATTCTAGCTCCTAGTAGAATTACATGGAAGGTATCGGCGCAAGACCCTAGTTCTCTATTCATGCGGGCTGCAAGGCCTTCGGTGGATAGGAAAGAATCATAAGGGGAGTGCATTAGATAGGTGACGAACCGGAAGGCTATTGGATTTACTAACGCCACGTGGGTGTCTCCTAGTCTATCGTGCATTCAACCGGCATGAGTTCGGTGTGTTGATGGCTACCGAAATGAAGGCTTGAACGCTGCCCAATGGCTTGCGGAAGGCTCACAATTGCATGCCGAGGCGCAGCAACAACAATTAAACGGCAGTTGCACTGCCAACGCACGTCCTTTTACAAGACAGATGGACACATAGGTAGGATATCGGCTGCGCTGACAACGTGGCATGCGTCCTTCGGGTTGGAGGCAATGTATACACGTCAATAGACTACGTCAGGCAGCTGCTGTATCCGATAGCTTTTGGCAACTTTACGTATGCTAACAATGCAGACGTCCCGTGTATGTTGGCTGAAGGTTCAGAAATTAATATTGTAAAGGTCTGATTTTCCTCTTCCTATCAAAAATCAGTGGCCATGATACCAAGTGCTCGATTCTTCGATTGTGCGACCGTGTTAATGCGGCAGCATACGGAATGAACAAGAATACCTTAGGCATGCTCCTGTACTAGGGACGTGTACATACAAGGAGACGTGTTGGAGCACATTAGGGGTACTGTACTGTACGTAAGATTGAAATGTACGTCTACACCTCATTCTCAAAAATTACAGTACTGGCCCATACCGAACATAAGCCACCCACACTCAACTTAATATATCACATAATACTCCGCTAAATACATTATGAAATCTAGCATTATTTCAAAGAAATAAGTCAAAATTTTCTACGGCGTAATCCATAATACTCTTATCAATCGGCATACTGAACAAGAATGGTTTCAACAAGTGGTAGGAGAAGATGTATGATCCTCTGTGGAGGCGACGTGCGTAGTTTTTATCGCGTGTCCTGGCTTTGCCCTGGATCTACCCACTAATTTTACTGATTAAGGCTTAGTGGCCACCGGCGGCATGAGGTGTTATTCCGCGGGACAGAGCCATGGTGCCAGAACATCAGCCTCAGGGGACAGGGTTTCACTTGGGCCAGATGGCGGATACTCCGTATGCTTTAAATGATTGGTTTGCATAGGCAGCATAGCCATCCTCAGTAGTGTCTTCAGCAGTAGTGCTATGTCAGTTCAATTTATCAAATGCCTTCTACAGCTACGGTCCGAACACTGCTCTAGTCGTAATACACATACAAAAGTAAGGTTCCTAAAGAATAGATGTAGAGAGATTCTAGATAGTTCACTCTTTTTTCATTTTCATCTTAAGTTTAAGGCCTACTACCTATGAGCTGCCAACGCCGATGACGACGAAGATCCAGCTGGGGTGTGAAACGATATGGAAGTCGTTGGGACGGTTGCTGCTGTAGCTCAACTCTGCGGGGTACTAATTAAAGCTATCGACTCAACTGCCCAACTACGAGACATCCTTCGACAAGGTCCTGCTCAGTACAGCTGCTGGGTTGCCGAGCTGACTGCGCTTGAAGAAGCAATGTCTGTAATTAAAGACAGCACATCATTGCATAGGAGGGAAGTGATGGGATTAATTGCGATCATCAATGGCAAAATTGAGAATTTGACAGCCATATGTCAAAAGCACAGACCTCCGTCTGAAGCACGCTTTTTTACAAAACTGCTATGGGTGCCGCGTTCTCGATCCATTCAGAACCAGATTGTTCAAAACTTTGAATCTCTAGAGCACGACAAGACAACACTCATTCTCCTGATCAATGCGCCGAAGAATTCAATCTCAGTAATAGAGTGCCCTCAAGAAACCATGGGGAAAGATAAATCCTCTGGTCGTAGCCGAGGTTCGTATTGTTGTTCAATTCTTCAACTAATTGCTTACACCGTAACCTACCACTAAAAGTGTATGGTCTTCTTTGTTGAGCTATATTCATAGGTTCTATACACACGTATTTACTGACCCTACCAACCCCCACATAGGCTCTAAATCTGTCCAAAAAGCCAATTCTAAAAAGAAAGCTGATCCTAAGCAATCCGCGCCAAATCTTGATCACCTACCAGCTACGTCAAGTGGTGATCCCCAAGGAATTCCTAATAGCGGTGATCCCCAAGGAATTTCTGATAGCGGTGATTGCAGAGGGATCCGACCTCTGCGCCCGGTAAGCAGTCACTCTTTCATTTACCAAGGATCTAGTAACTGATTACATGGATTAACATAGGCAACTTACCAGTGAGACTAATACCATTCCTGTATCCGAACTTGATGTCGTGTTTGTTACTAATTACCATTAGAAGCACATCGGATACGTATTTCGACACGAACGGCGAGAATACCGAGCCATACATGGGAACCAATATTTACAGACAGAATAACCTACATCCGGGCATCCACACAGACTCAACCACTTACGGGTATCCGTACGAATATTCATATGAACATATTCAGCCAAATACAGGTGGCGATACCTACACATATTCTCAACCGCCTCTGTCAAATCAATCCTATACGATGGAGAACTGTAATTTACGTGGAGATGATAGCCGCTTTGGTGCTACTATCAATGCCCCAGGACCAGTCATCATGAAAGGTATGACGATCGTGGGCTCGGGGCGGACCGACGGCTTCTGGGGAGTTGACACGATGCCAAAACATGGAAGACGACGATAAAAAGACTTAGCGGCATCCTCATCCGGGGTGGCGGAAGAGACGCCCAGAACTTTGCCAGTGCGGAAGTACTATTGGGGAGGGGTGTGAGCGTACGGTCACCTGCAGCTTATTGCACATGAATGTCACCCCCTTCTTCGCCCCAACCCTCCATCCCCCCCTCTCGATTCATTTCTCTTCTTTTCTTTTTGCCATTTTTGTTTGACCGACTTTCCGCAAGGTTGCGGTGAAGCGTTTGGACCCCATGTGTATGTTATTGTACCTAAGACGTGGGCTTCTTCTTTTTAATACCTGTAATATTAGCTTCTGGGCCCTGCTCGATTACCGGGCCAATTTCTCCGTACACAACTTTTAATTCAATGGCTTTAGCTTTTAGTGTCGACGACATTCTTACTGAGCTAAGAAATGCTACTTATCTAGGCGGATGTAACCGTGCTGCAAACAACGTGTAGGTAATTGGCTTCAGCGAATAATACCATCTCAGCATCCGCAAAATGAGGACTTTTTTCGGGACAGGCATGATTGGTGCCAACATACAGACACTAGTATGGAGTACATGTATAAGTATTGGAGGGAGATGATGATGAAGAAACCTAATCTAGAAGGCCCAAAAGGCAACAGAATCCAAAGCCACAGCTTGAGAAATACGGATATCGTAAGCTGATTCGCAGAGCGACCTGTTTGGTGAATCTACGTGGCCGAGTGGGACATAGACGGGAAGGTCGGTAGATAGTACTTCATGGAACCATGGCCATCCATGACCTCCCCCAAGAATTTTCTAAGAGTTTACTAAGTTGATCCTTTATCAATAGTAGACAGTATCCTGAATGCCACCTCAAGTTTTCAGTATTTACAGTGGACAGAGACCGGCTTGCACCAAAGCCCTAGCAAGATTATGTCACAATATAAGCCTATTTAGCCATGGTCATAAATGTCCAAGAGCTATCCATAGCCAGCGTTCTTTTCCTAAGTTCTCCGCATGACCCTATAATACAATGATTTGATGGATTGGCATTGTTTTTTTGCCAACCATCTCGTTATTCGCCTTGATATACAGGATTAAGCCAATGCCGTCTATGCTTCTTGCGTCTGTCGTCAGACCCAAGTAATAATTCCTATACATTACTGACCTTCTTTGGCGGCAAGGGCGCACCAGTTACGAAATTAAATTACACCACTATATTATTCAAGTGTTCTTTACATCGCTATCTACAGTTCCTTATAGTACAACACAATTGACATTGTGACGACGTCTCGAATCTCTCTGTAGGCACCGATACTTCTCTTTTCAGATATAACGTCTACTTCCTAGGCTGCAAACCCCTATCATCTCGCCTCATGCACCGAAAGGGCTGACAGTCAATATCTCCTTTCACATGGCTAAAGGTCGGGGCCTCACCTCGTACTTATTTGTTTACTCATCCTGTCTTGCAGGTTTCCTCTGTATCGTCGGAGTGGCAGCGCACATTTCGGTTCGCTGGCCACGTATTTCTTGTTCTCCCAATAAGAAGATAATGGCAGATACTGCTCCAGAGAAAAAACCCTTGCCGCCGGGGGCCCATACACAGCTTGGGAAAATTGCAGAGTGGCTTCAAAGTTCTGATGCAAAGTTTCAAACTGTCAACGACGTCAAAATCTGCCAGAACACAAGCGGGCTGGCTAATATAACGGCTGATTTCTTACAACAATTTGCGAGAGAAGTATCGGTATGCTAATCTATAAACTTTCATCTTTCATTGCTATTCGTTTATCGACAAACAACTTTGCCTTCCTTCACTCCGTACCGTTCACTAATCCTCAAGGGCACACCGAGCCCTAAGTTAGAGCATCCCGTCAGAGAGTCGCGTTACTGCTATACACTTCGACTCCTCAACCGTTGTCCCTGTCGACCCCGGGTGGACAGTTGACCTCGTACCCATACATGTAGTGAAAGGACCAGTTATGGTAGGAGGTCACTTGCTGGATCTGAACTCTTATATCCATTTGACGAAAGAAGATAGTGTATTGGGTGAGTTCTTTGGCGTGTTATTACTGTTCCGCTTTGCCTAGAGAAGAGATTGAAATTGAAGATCTCAGCTAGGATGATGTCTACAGGGTTTTCTGAATAGCAGCTTGACACGGGATGTAAAGGAGGACTGAGCATATGGCCGAGAAGCTCTTCTTCGGTGAGGTTGCAATTCAATTTGAGCACTATTTTCATGTAAATTGCGGAAGTCGATGATGATTCGATTGCGTCTAACCAGCCGTGCCGGCTCGAAGTTGAGGGAGAAAGAATTAGTTATTATATCGTTAAAATACATGCGACCTAGTGAGACTGCTTAGCTTATAGAGTAAATCACTTGAGAAGAAATTTCTGGCCTCCTTACTCCCTATGTCATTGCCAGATCCAAGGGTCATAATGTTGTCTAGCGTGACTGGCGTAGCTGGATGTCTAGCTGGCTCATACTCTCTCGGGCGAGAGAATTCGTGATGACAGCGTGGGCACACAGTTACTCTGGGTGCTGAAAGAACATTAGCAACAGCACATTTGTTGGTGGCAAGACGCAACTAGCTAAATTGACTTACTGCTATAACCACTATGTTGTGATCCCGAGGCAAAATCGGCTCTGGGATCCATCCGCTTATTTAGTGAATATTGTCACGGAAAGTTTCAAGAAAACCATGAATAGATGGGACAAGCTGAACAGAGTTGGCGGATATAGACAAGGTCAACTAATCACCTAAAGTAGAATAAGGACGTATATTATCAAACACCTGGTAATTAGATAGTAGTGTCATAGAAAACTATGCCCCGATGTAAAAGACTCAGGAGATGAATCCAACACAAACGTAGGTGCCCTTAACACAATGCAGCTCGAGGCTTTGGGGGCCTTGAACCATTGAGGCTCTGCTTTTCAAATTTCATTCGCGGGTACGTAGTCTCCCTCTCTCATTCTTCTTCCTCGCCTACTAAGACGGGTCAATAGCTCATGTGCTTCGGTATCCATGAACCGCAAGGTGATAGGTCGTTGTCCGGACAAAGGACGTTTTCTTACTCGCAGGACAACTAAGCCTTAGACGGCAATTGATCGCCGATATGCCAAACGAGTACTGTGATTTTAGCCGACCTGAATGTACCACGGCAGTTACCTGGAAGTGCCACACCCCGACCGAAAACAGTCGTACTCAGCGTGCCAGGGTTCTAAGTAATCAATAAATTTTTGATACAATGTACGAGAATCTATACTCAATTTTGTTAAGGCGAAGAAGTAGATATTGGTTCGTTGGTACTCCCGTCAGTACAGTATGTTGGACTCAGGCTAGGTGAGGCCCGGACACTTCCAGGCATTCCCGATGCCACATCTAGGTGCCATACATAGCTACCTTTTTCAAATCCTTCCCGAACTTTGATCACAAGTGGAACGAACTGGTGATACTACCCACGTAATTTACTAACAAGGTATAATTGCCGCTGATCTTGTGAGGCAGTGAGAAAGGTCAGTTACGGGAAGCCCAGACAATTGTTGAGCCAATGAGCATGTGAAATAGCCCATGTTAATTTTTATCTGACATATCAATCGCTATTAAACAATACACGGCTTGAGGAGCCGGCGAGATCCGCGGAGTCATGTACATATGTACCTGCCTATCTGGTAGGATACCGTACCAGTATCAGATACAAAAGTTGTGAGGAGCTAGGTTGTACTACTTCATTGCCACGTCAAAACATTGCGTAATGATTGTTCAAGGTTCGTGTTGTATAGCTGCCAATAATCAATTGCAAAGCCTTTGAAATTCGGTACGGACCGCTCCTATAGATAGACCTTCATCTCACACGACAACTTATCTCTAAGTGATTATACCGTGTTCAATATCCTCAGTTAGATATCTACTCTTACAAAAGCCGCTCACACGCCTGAGGTCTCTGCCAGTATTAGCAGTTGGAGAAACACTACGCCCATCTAAAACTTAAATACCTTAAACAAACGCTATTACCTCCCTATAAACATGCACACGTGCCTGTTAATTGACTACTCATTCCTGAACTACTAATCTCGGCAGTTTGTTTGAGCTCCCAATTCCTGGTTTGTTCTGCCAGAAACCTAAACGTCCAAAAGTTGGTACCAGACACCGCTCTATTCCTTGCATAAACCTAATGGTGAGATTTCTCAAAGGAGCTGCAAGGTGTGTCAGAAGGGCCGACTTGGGCTTCAGATCTGATACGAAAAGAAGCGAGCGCTTCAATACTCGCAAAAATGCACCCAGACTCCGATATCCTCACACCACTCTAGATACCCAGGTTTAAGATTAGCAAGGGTAGGTTAAGCGAGTTGTAACGGTGTGGAGGATGACTGGTACATAATCCTACATGAACCACATCTACTACTTAGGTACCATTACTCATGGCAGCTGTCTGAATTATTGACTGCGGCTGAAAAATAAACTTCGTCAGAAGCTCCTCTTCTTCCATAAAGTTAGTAGGGCCCCAGGGTCCCATGAATGAAATATTCAAGGTTCATCACTCTGCTAGACTCAAACTCAGATACCAGTAAGGGCTCCTTGAAGGTGAAATATTAATTCAAACCTCTTCGCAATCACTAAGCTTCGTGTTGTCTCTAGCTCTAGCCATAGCGTGCTAGGTTTTGGTCGGTGCCAAACGTGTTTTCATCGCTCATTCGCTCGGAACAAATAAAGTCGTGCGAGGTTCCTAGAATCGGAAAGGGTAGTATTTATCAGGGGATGAGAGTCTCAGAGTGAATAAGAGTCTACCTATAGCCGGATTGCATGTGTTGGGGTACGTCTATAATGGAGTGTAAATAATCAAGCGTCCAACTTGACAAAGTTCTACTTTTGCGGTAGGGTCGTGGTACAGTGTTTCATTCCTGTCCGATAACAGCGGGTGAGAGTTTAATGTAGAGCTAAATAGATAGATTAATTGATTTACGGATTCTCTTCATAGCCAACGGAAGTCCGGCGGACCTATATACACGTGCTAAGTAGGTAGGTCTCACCACCCTGGTATGGAAATATTCTTACAATGCTGTCAAACATGTCACATATATTCTGGTCATTTGTCACTTCGGCTTTCTCTGAGCCTCGGGCTCCTATATCAAATTATACTGTGCCTGCAATCCGCAGTATATAGCAAAGTAGCTAGACTTAGCATTCGTAGACTTTAATAATACGTCATTGCGTGCCCTTCTAAATACTACTCTATAAGGCTAAGCTACTAAAATGCGACAATAAAAAATCATCTTCATGTACTATTGTGGAGCTCTTGGCTTTATTGAGCGAAAAGCCGGCGAGGCTCTTAAGTGATACAATCACTGGTTGAAGGAACACAGATGGCTCTTATGGGCACAGCCGTACGCCAGAAACTGTTAGTTTGCGATATTTCACCGTATCCGACCTCAGCAATATATGATAGATCGAAATAGCACGAGCAGTTCAAGCGCACAAACCAAGTAATACAATATTTTACGTGGCTTGTACCACCTGCAATGTTGGCATCGCTTCGCAAATCCCTTTTCCTAGTAACTTATCCTGTCAAAAACTGCTTAGGCACAGTGATTTCAATAAGCTTCGCTCTTGGTTGGATATACACTAATCGCTATAATTTATTAAACTCCATTGGATGTTTCTATTTCAGATTGACTGATCATTGCACTGCTCTAGAGGAGCGTTAAACTATTTCAAATTACTATCCTAAAGCGGCTTTTAATGGTAAATACGTACTGCTGATTAGCTTTCTATTTCGTGACAATTGCAGAGATACTTTTGACCCCTTTTGCCCATCTTTTGACTGCTCCATAGGATCAACTATGTGCGTGGAGTTCGCTTCAATGAGTACAGATAATTAGTAGGAGGCGTTTCCCGGCAACCCCCGTTCCGCATCGGTCCATTCAATATAAACCCATTGGTCTATCCACACATTACTCCAGTGGGCTTATTGGATTGATGATGCAAAAGCTAGGCGAACTCCAAGCACAGAACGATGCTCCCGCGACTGTTCGTGGATCAACTGGGAAAGAAGGCCACTTGATAAAGAACGAGCCGACAAGCACTAAAACCATGAACCCGATTATTGCGACGGAGAACCAGGTGCTCACCACTAAGCACTTATCAGCAATTATGAATTGAACGCGAAGCCAGCCAGAACGCCTTCAGTGCCTAGAGGGACAGACCCGGTCAACTTACAGTGAACTAGCCACGTCTGAGTGACCATGAAGGGAACATTGGCCAGAAGAAGGGGCAAGAACTCCGACAGAGCACCGGTAAATGCCGTGATACCTAGGACCAAGTTCCTCTGCCGAGCTGCTGCCCACAAGCCGGTCAAGGAACTTGTCGGCGGCGGAGTCACGAGGGCTTGATGTGTAGGCTGCGATTTAGCCATCATCACGTACGGGCTGAGCATGGACACGCCTAAAGAACGAAAAATCGTGTCAGCAACCGAAGCCGAAGAACACCAATATCAAACCACACAGCTTATAGCTTCGCCAGCGCCCCAGCATCGAACTCACCAGTGAACAAGCCGCCCCATGCAAATGTAATCACGACGCCTATGGCCGTGAAAAGAGTCCGAATTCCGAAAGACTCGCTGTCTAAGAATTTCTCAAAAGGGGCATACGTATGCGGGTTATTGTAATAACCAATCAGTGCCAGCACGCCCGACATAAAGGCAATGACAAGACACCTGCTAACGACTCGCAGACGCAAGAACGGCTGCGAACTCGCATTCTTCCCAGTCTTCCGCCTGAAGCAAGACAATACACTACTTGCTTTCCATCTCTGCACCCTCAACCACCTCCTCCAGCTACCCTCCACATACTGCCAATCATGTCGTCTCGTCGCCACAACCTCACCATCCGGTCCCCCATCTTGCTCCGTATACCTTAATCTGAACACAAACGGCGCAAAAGCCCTATCGACCGCCTCCTTAGGAATATCCCTATCCCCATCGGCGGGTAGCGCAGCGAGTACATTTCTCAGGGACCTACTACTCGCCACCATGTCCCGGATCTCAGCAATACTCCACGGATCTTTATGAACGCCGGACCTCCAGCCCCTTAGTACGTAAAGCAAGAGAAGTGTCTGCGCGCCCATGAACAGGAGTAGGGCCTCCGTGATTCTTGCCCCGAGCGTCGAAACCCCGAGCGTGTACGCGCAGTTCGCGGCGCTGCCGCCGCCGTGCCGGCAGCTGCCGTGCAGCACGATGACGAAAACCTCTGAAGAGAAAATGGTTGTGATGGCCGATGTGAGGCCCAAGAGGGCCGTGAGCAGGGTGATGCGCCACTGGCTGCGGAATATGCCGTTTATCAGGTCGGATAGGATGCCTTGCACGCTTCCGATCTCCTTGCATAGGGAATGCGCTGCGATGCTCCCGCTTGGTCGAGTAAGGAGGTGGTACGGCTCGAGACGCTGCATGTGCAGGTCGATGATGCGCATGGGGAACGAGAGGAGTGTGGAGATCAGCGTTGTCGCGAACGTGGCGAGGAAATATTGCCCTTCGGAGATGACGAATTTCTGCACGATCGGGCCTGGGTCTCCTGCGGAGCTTGTTGGAGTCGCGGTAGTGGTGCTGCTTGGAGTGGGAGTGGTGAATGTTGTGTTCTGGAAAGCCCCGAGGGTCATATTTTGAAAAGACCCCCTTGTCGTACTCTGGGTCAACATCGTTGTGATGGGCAACAATGTTACTGTTTTTGTAGGTATCCCATCTGAATTTTCCAGCGTGATCGCCACCTGTGCTGAAGATGATTCAACTAATTCGGTAGCGCCAGCCATACTACTTGGATCGAGGATCATGGCCGCTGATGGCGGAAGATTGGTCTCAATAGTGATAGTCGGCAGAGCACTCTCATCCGAATTAGTGAAGATGGGGTCTACAACAGTCGTAGTTAATGTCGGAACTCCATTTGAATCTGTGAGCGTGGTAATATACTGTTCAATTGCGACCTGCAGAGTTGTGGTCGATGTAGGCACGCCACTCGTATCTTCTAGGATTGCGACAACAGATATTGTCGTGGAGTAATGAGGGTCTTCTTCATAGTATGCGGAAGATGATCCAGAAACGGGCGTTATCACTTCCAGTAATGTCGACTGGTGACTTGCTCCATTGTGTGCAACTTGATCCGGTGTGGGACTTAGCTGAGAAGTGTGCGGTGTATCAGCTCCCCCAGTAGCATAGCCAGGTGCCATAATAGCTTCCGCTGATGAACTGGTTTCGCTCACTGTGATAGCCATCGTTGACGAGGGGCTTGGAGTCGTTTCTGGTGAAGAGCCGGGAGCCATAGTCGGGTCGGAGACACTGACGGTCCCAATGGAACCATAATCGGTCTGAGCCGGGACTGGCGAATTACTGACAATCGTACTCGGATTAGGGGTGATCGGATTAGTGGTGATCAGATTAGTGGTAGTCGGATTAGGGGTAGTTGGATTAGGGGTAGCTGGGTCAGTGGTAGTCGGATCAGGGGTAGTCGGATCAGGGGTAGTGATCGGGTCTGAGGTCGTTAAAGTGATTGGGGGTGTAAAGGAGGGACGTGATGTAACACTGACGGTCCCAACGGAACCAAAATCGGACGAAGATGGGATTCTTTGCTGAAGCCAGCGTTCTGTACCGATAAGTTCTCGTATCTGAGTGGGAGCTCGTATCCGGTCCGATGTAGGGGGCAGTTCCTTATGGGAAACCGGTCGCTCAGTCATCACGACAGATCTAGGGGGGCCATGATCCGTGACAGAGTCAACTTGAATGGGAGTCGATATGTTGAATTTCTGAAGGGGCCCCTCCGCACTAGGGATAAATGGTTCTTTTGATGATACCTGCGCTGATTTGTGCTCGCCATGGATATCAGATCGGGGTCTTGAACTGCCTGAAGATTGTATGAACTCTGAACACTGGACAGTCTCGGTCTGTTCCAGTGAAAGCGGCGTTATATTCCTCCTTATGTGAATTGGTGCCAGTTCCTTGGAAGGCCTACGTCCATGAGTATCGCGTGCAGCATAGCTATTGGGCTTGGTTAACTGATCCCGCGTGAAAATCGTGAGTGCATTATTCTCAACGGGCAGTCGATGCAAGGCGAGTTCGATCAGACCAACTAGAAGTGCTAGAAGCAGGATCAATCCAACGAGGAACCACCACCTCACTATAGTGGAATATTAATGATTAGCAATTAAAGATTTCGTCATGGAGAGTAAGAAACTTCTATGAGTTCTCTCGAGAAATTTGGAATAGCTTGTAGACTCACAGACAATGGGCCTATAGTTTGGTATCTTGGTACTTCCCAGCTCGTGAGAAATGTAGATGCCTGAAGATTCCTCCTCTTTGGATTCCAGTTCTCTCGATTCCGCAGGTCCGTCATCATGTATCCTAACTTCGGTCCATGAAAAATCTCTCTCATCTTCTACTCGCATTGCATGTATCGATCCCTCGAATGTCTTTCGACATTCGATCGAGACCGGATCCTTTTTGAGATACTGACATTGAACCTGCTTGTCCAAACGTATTCAGGGGTTACAGGATATATGAGTTTTGAAATGAGACATAGTAAGAGATTCATTGCATACTTGAGAGAATGAGAGTACTAGCGTCAAGGGCCGTGTATACCGTATACCATCTAATACCACTTCAAGATATGCCGTATAGTCCTCGTGATATTCTACGCGCCGATCAATTCAGCTCCATATTCTCTCTCTCCCTCTCCGCAAGAGGCCGATGCACAATAATTACCAGCTACAAATCCCATTCATGCAGGCCTTAAGGCTCGGCCACTGGCGGAAGAGTGGTAAATGCCGTGATTGGCCTGGAAGAGCTAAAGACGTCTCTGATGCTTCTATCTCATGTTACACTACAATATACCTAATCCGTGCCTCTATCGTGTATTCAGGGGTTGGAAGCAGGGTTTACGAGCCCATTTAAGCCATGCCAAGAAATCTATGGCCCCCAAAAATAGCTTCACCGTGGAGCTGAACCGCGGGCATGGGTAGCCCATGCACCTATGCATAACCTTAGGTTCGATTTTCGTACCAATCAGCGTTCTCGGTTTGACAGCCGTAGCGATTTCGTTATCTGACTCGGCAGCCACCGAAAAGCCCTACATTTCGAGCTGACTATGGCTGGACAGACGCAAGGAACAAAAGGGGTCATCGCAACCGAACAACTCCGCAAATGAGATCTCAAGTTTCAAGAAGCTGCCCGGCTCTGAGCTAAGCACAAAGGCTTCGTATCACCCAACGGAAGCAGTTTGAAATCGCAGCTTGTATTTTCGCATGCGCGCGCTAGATCAAGCTCCCCGTGTATATAGATGATGCTCCTGGCCGGCCGTCTCCCCGCGACACCGGCGTGACCTATAATTAGATCTCCAACATAATTACTGATCACCACTATATCCCATCTGAGCTTTGTTTGGTGCATATACGCGGGACAATATTGCTTGGAGCTGAGTTGGCGCGAGGTTTTGCAAGAATAGCTCCGTGTATGCAGCCCTGTAATTCATTCTGGTAATTAGGCGTGCTGATCTCTTCGATTCGCAGACCGACACAAAAGCGCCACAAGGTGGTAGCTTAGATAAAGGTAGCTACCTTAAGTAACTACCTATCCTCTGGCGATCTCAGCTCGCTCGCCTTGACGAGAAATTCCGGCCCGGTACACACGCTGCCATTAGTGACCGGCGCGTTCAGGCCCGGACCGTGCATGACGGGTGAGTTAATGAGAAAGTTCATATCCGGCTCAAGATTCGAGCGGCTTTGACAAGCAAGAGGGGGTAAATCGGCGACGCCAGTGATCTCAACTTGCTCCCTGTGGATAACAGAATATTAATCAAAAGGGGGACCGAGAAGCTGTATAAGTAGGACATACTTAGACCCCTCTTCATCGCACACCCAGCTCTGTGCGATCTCGAGGGTCATCTCGACGGGATCCAGCCGAATGCGGACTGTAGAGTTACTCAGGTCGGCCACTTTGGCCCAGGGATCTACAGTGCCATTCGGGAAGATGAACAATTGGTTATTCATATCGCAAGTGAACCAATGCGGGCTTGGTGGTGGCGGACCCCAAGGTCCCGCATCGTAGTCCTCCATGTCTGTGATGTTGGCTAGTTTCGCGTCGTTCGTTTGCTCGACGCATGGGATCACCTGCTCGTTGCCGTTGATGCTTGTAACATTCATCCGTATCATAGCCTCGCCGCAGTTGTAAACCTGTGTCGGCGGCGGTGGAGGTGCTGGACCTACCCCCACGGAGTACGACCAGACCACGTACCCCATTCGCCATTCAAAATTGCTGATAATCCAAGATAGTGATGTGACATCTGCTGTGCAACCTGCCGTTGAGCTGAGACCTGGCATTGAGGAACATCCAGCTAAGTGGATAAAGGCGGCAATGGAAGCTAACAGCACTTGATTCACCATGTCGATTGATTCGATTAAAGTCTTATAAATCTTAGAAAATAACAACGACTGTGTAATAATTCCCGTCTTGTATTGTCCCGACAATAGTTGCTCATCAGAAGACTTGCGCAAGGGGGCACGACGTGGCTAGAGACGACTTTAGCCGGTGGGTATAGCACAATGGCCGAAGCAGATCCCGCACCCAAAATCATCGAATATTGGCATGACGTAGCGTCTATTTGATCACCGAGATGTAGAAACGAAGCGTTGCTCATGATAGCTTGTGTCTCCGCCTTGAGGTAGCTGAGCTTTGAATCTGGCCGATAAGGATTCCGATACATTTTTATTGGAAGATGTATAGCTTTGATACGACGGCGAGTACGACGTTGTACGCGCCGCGCGTCAGCATAGTCACGTTGTTCAGGTCGTATTATTGAGAGGCCGGATTCCGTTTCGATAATCAGTGTGTGACCAGTTTATGGTAACGGCGCCCGTGAGGCGAGGGACTGCGGAACCTGTGCGTGCATATAGGAGGGTTATTCGGTCAATGTACCATCGAGGCTAATAACAGAAGATGTCGTCGTACTCTGCGGCGCCGTAGATGTGTTCGCAAACCTTCTAGAAGACAAGTTCTTTCATCATACCTAATTCAGCTTGCCGCTGCTGAGTATGGCACGCGTCAGATGCTCTTCGATGCATAGATACAAAACACGGACAATTAAAACGTAGAAGCATGTTGTTCTGAACAATTGCGCTTATAGCTGAATTTGTATCATCGTATCTTAATCTATCTTACGTAGCCGGGGAAAGGTGGAAACACACCTACGAAGAGTCGGACACTTGTCGGACTTGCTGTTCGCGAAGATAACGCGAAAAGCAAATCACCGCTAACAACGGTGGTAACTCCTCGATCAATGCTCGAAATGTACAATAAACACAAGGAAATGAGCAGGAAACACAAATGCGTTTTCGCTGTCCGTGGCCAGGGATGGCTATGGGCCATGCCGTCCAACGGCGTATTGTGAGAGTGGGAGGGATAAGATGCTCCGAGGACGATAGGGTCAGGGGTACTGCTAGAGTCGGAGTGGGCCAACGTCAGGGAGGCTCCGCTGTTTTTTGTGACCCATGGGATGATCCGACGAGGCTTTTCTTTTCGTAGCTGACGATAATGGGCTACTGGCAAACTCGGCCACCCTCTTGCGCCTGCGAATGGGAGAGATAGGTACGTTGGCGGTAGCAATCCGCCCATCTTTGATACCACGCAGCGTGCCCTCGAAATAGGGACCGGAGAATGCCAGTGAATCATGTGTTGCCTTGCTACGTGTTATCAACCGATGATGGGCCTGGTCTCTTCGGAACGCGCCGACTAGGTTTGAATTGTGCTCAAAGTGATCGAGGAGCGAACCTACATCACTACAAGATGTGGTTGGACGACCAGGTGTGGACAGTATCTCGTCTCCGACATCCTTGTCGATATCGCGTTGATCATCGGATGAAGAACTATCGTCGTCGATTTCGAGGAAGTCCTCAATCCTCAAATTCTTCTCTTCCTCGTCAACGGCCTGGCCCTCTTCTGAGCCAGAAGAGTCCTCAAGACCGATTGAGTCAGGCACCTGGGCATACCAAGCTTCTGCAGGCCCAACTGCATGGGTGTTCATGAAATCACCAAAGGTATTAGATGAAATCATGCCGCTCATCATGATGTTGCCAGGATTACCCAAGATAGGTGAGGACTGGGTCTGATCGAAGCATGAAAAGTTGAATTGCTCCGGAGACAAGTCAAGACCCCTTCTGAGGCTTCGATGCGAAGTGAAGATCATCAGCTTGCCTGTTTTTGGATTGACCATTGCAACTGGTTTCTTGAAAGATTTGTCCAGACTAAAACGGCCCACACGTGGGTGACCGCGGCGACCTTTAATAATTTCCACATCGGACGTCTCGGACTCTTCTTCTTCTGCTAGGTTTGTCCGGGTCTGGCAGCGCAGGGGTTTGCGAGTTGGCTCTTCTTCATCGGTAGTGTCGCCATCACCTAGGTAGCTTTGGTCAGTGGATTACTCTACACCACCATGCAGTGGTTTTAGGCTCACTTTGATACCCGTCTAGAGACAGTTCATCTGCTTCATGTGTGGTGGCCGGTGTAGAAAGCGTAGTGGACATATCATTCCCAGTCAGAGGGGTTGCGATGGAAGCGGTATCGCCACCCTCGGTAGCATCATCCAGCCCTTCGAAATCCGAGCTGTCGTCTTGAAACATAGCCGAAGTGGGATTTCCGTAATGATCCCAGTACGCGTCTGAAGAATCGTCGGAACCTTGGTCAACCTCAAGGCGAAAACACGGATCTAGTTTGCTCTTATCAATAAATAGATCTGGGAAAAAGCCATAGGCAGTATCCTCATCCGTTTCAGTGTCGTCGTCGTCGTCCGACTCAGGGACGTCGAACCGAACACGGCGTTGAACAGTGGGAATCTGGACATCAGCGAGACCAATCTCGGTGTCAGATTCGGAAGGGAAACCGTCCCAGCCCGTGGTCTCCTCAACATCATCAAATCCCTCGTAGTCATCTCCCTCGTCATCTCCGAGGGCTTCCTCATCATCGTTGTCGTGCTCTTCTTCTGGATTTGGCCGAGGGGAACTCTGATGAAAATATTCCATTTCGTCAGAAAGGATATGTTCCTCCTCGGCCGCCTCTACATCTTCCTCGTCATCGTCAGAGCCAGTGATATCTTCAAGACCGGAGTATCCACTCTCATCCGAAAGGTCCAGCGACGACAACGAGTCGGAGTCCCGACGACTCTGCGGTTTGACTGGAGTCACCGGGACTTTCAAGCGTATCATTGTGGCGGGCCGCATGTTGTGATGCAAAATTGTACAATATATGCAGGGGTGGGCAGGGGTATGGCCTCGAACTGGAGATCTAGAGGATCACGGCAAACGGCGGTGAGCTCCGAAGCGCCTGCTGGAGGGCTCGAGTCTGGCGAAATCAAACCCCGATAAATGGCCGTTCAAGGTTGACCGTTGCTAATAGGTATTTCTACCAATCCTTCACAAATCGTCTGCTAATATCGAGAGACAAAAGGATTATGAATCGCTTTGTGCTGGTGGAGTTATAGGATTTGAGGCTTGGTACGTGAATGTGTGTATGGAAATTTTTCTTCAAGTCGAATTGGGCCCGAAAGCGTATGGGGCATGAAGGCGCAGATGGATGTATAGCTATTCAGACTTCTCCAATGGCTTCTTCGCTCGTAGAAGAGAGCACAAGACAGTCAAAGTCTGTAAAACTTCGTCGATTGTATGGTTGGTTGAATCTCTCGGTGAACTGCCGGACTACGAGACACGCCCGTCCTGGACGTGTCCCGCAGTGGGTGTTTACAGCTCAGCGACGACCGAAGACATGGTGAAATCGACGAAGTTAGTATTTGATGCTTTTCTAGACGATATTGTAGTGCGACTTCGTTGTCTTTGGTTGTGGTGGTGACTTGATTCCTCGTGAGGAAAAAAAAGATGGAGAGAAGAGAAGGGGAAAGAGACCCTGGGTGGGGGAAAAATTGAGGCAGGTAGTATACCATACACGCAGCGCCCCGTTCTGACCGTGTCCCACCTGCTCCGGGGCATAAGGTGTTACCTGCCTAGCCTACACTACAGCCGTTTACAGGCCAGCGGTAGTGGGGTGCTGGTGGGAATTGCACTGCAGCACCTGTCGTTCGACGGGTCATTGTAGGTGTCTCTCTGCCTTAGGACAACGGTCAAGAATTTTAGTTTGTCATGATTGGTCCGTGCTGCCATTGTAAACCACTATTCGCTCGGCTTGATTGGACCGGCATTAGGTCACCGCCATTTGGTCTCTGGCGCTAACAACTCGCTGTAATCCACCGCTGAAGCCCACTATGACCAACTGAAATACACCACCTTACCCACTGCTGCAGGACATCTTGGTCCACGGCCGGCCGCTCTATCGCAGCATGCTACTAAATTTCAAGCTGCATGGTCTTCCTGCACACACTAGACCTATACGTGAATACTTAACCAGCCTACATGTAGAGAGCAGAGCAGCACGGACGTTATTTGCGCTGTGCCCGTAGACCTAGGTCTGTGTTCTCGGGATGTATATTATCGTATATCTGGGTAAGGTTTCGCCGTGTTTCCGCAAGAAGTCACGCGAGCCGCCGAAATCCATGAAAGTGTAGGTACCAACTTTGCAAGCACCTCAATTTGACGCGCTGCAACGCTCGGGTACCTAGACTCTTAAGAGTCATAAGTACCAAATTTCCACAGATCTGATCGTTTAGTGTAAGACTAGCGTGGTTGGTGGCATCATTTCAATGAAATAACGCATTTAATACTTTTTCTTTTGGCTTCGAACAGAGTCTAGATAACCGGGGTTTCTACTCTTCAGATTCTGAGCGTAGAACTCAGCGATCTCTCTTTCTAGGGAGCGAGCCCAGTTGCTCCATGAAACTTAATGTTACCCCTTAAGTTCCTGGCTGTCGGACGAATTTCTGTCGAACAACCCTGCATGGTGTGCATTAGATGACCTTGTACTCACCGGTTGAGTCAACGAGGGGCGAGAGCGAGGGCATCGGGCTGAGCCATTGGTCGCCCCGTTTCTATGTAGTATCTAGCTTTCCGCAGGCTGCCACGAAGGTGATACTTAGACCATCTATTCTACGCCGAGCCCCATGCGGAGCCCTTCGCTACGCTGTAATAATACGTATTGTTCCACTCCTTCACGATGCATACACGACGCAGGATCTGGATGCGGAAAGCCATGTCGCTCGTGGATGTAGTAGGTATGTATGCGTGCGTGTACGAGTAAAATCGAGCTGCTCAGGATCCTCCACTTCAGAACCGCTCTTGATTAGCCGGTCACCTTCAACCACGAACTTCGAATCCATGGACCATGCCACGGGCCATAGGTTGCCACGGGCCATAGGTCATACATGGCCATACATCCCTAGGTAGGCAGACTCTCCAACGGGGATCGAGAGTACCTACCTACTAAAGACGGTTCTAATTTCGGAATCTGTGCTCCAAACTCCGAGCTTCCAATTTTGTTCGTGATACCTCGATGCACCACCTCCCTCCTTGAATAATTCGTCGTCACTCTTTTCCCGCACATAGAATATTACCCCAGCGTACCTGGAGGCTAGGCACTTGGCGAAGTCAAAGCGCGGGGTTCATGAGGGGAGCACCTTGGCGTGGACTTTCGGTAGCATAGTATTGTCATTCCCATTTCTTCCATCAGTTGGATCATGACGTGCATTTATAGACAGATCACCGATTCAAGTGGGTGTTGTACTCAAGAGCAGACTAAGAAGAACAAAATAAGCTACTAGGGTGGGGAAAAGAAGAGACATTTGAATTTGGTTGTACCTACAGAGTAATGTTCACCGCATTTGCTGCATATGGGAGCTGGCTTTGTTGACACGCAGGTCCGTAGGTAGTAGAAGCGCGCTCGCCAGTGGATGGCGCAACGAATAACCAGGGGCGTATGTATGTCAGTCAAGATCAAGTAGGCATGGCCATACATGCACCCCTGCAACAGACATGGACAGCTTTTCTAAATCTCTTTCTTCGGCAGTAGACATTGGCATCCGCTTTGGCTCTGCCACTGTCCAAATTTAATCACTCCTTTTAATCAAAAGATTAGATTTTAGGTACCGCTACGTAATCAACTCCACACATAGAAATATCTTGCGAAAGTAGACTTTCGGGCAAGACTCAGCAACATAAATACCCATGATTGTGATGAAGTTAGAAACTTCATTCTATGAATTATTTTGGTAAGAAAAATTGGAGGTAATCTTGTCGCGCTGTCGGAAAATGGTCAATGGGAGAATTCACCACCACATAGGTATCGTAATCCGCATGGTGGGTTTGGGCGCAATGAATAGGTGACGTAAGGAGAAAAAAATTATTGAGGAAAGAGGGGTTTCAGGGTTCGAATATAGACTTTGCGGGGGACCCTCGCACTTTGAAACGATCCTTGTCCTCGGGACTAACAGCAAACTTACGAAGGCTAGGCAAAATTAGGTAAGAGAGAAGCTTTGACCCGTGGAGAAGCTTGTGGCAGCCAGTGTGGCTTTCGAATGGCTTTCGAATGGCTTTCGAATGTGGGGCGCTCAATTAGGCGTTGCCCAGTGAACCATGCTATCTGCCAGTCATATAAACATAGGTATACCAACCCAGTCCGATAGTTATACCTACTTGGACGAACGCCTTATGGGTCAGGGTTCCTCACGCGCACCATCTATCGTACCACCTCACCTCGTCTCGCGTTAGCTACAGTGCGGCCCTCATCATCTTACACTCTCTATACTCCAATCATCCATTTTTCACATTCTCTTCTTTCTCTACCTACTTTTAGTATTCCAGTACGTGTACGAAGGTCATCGTATTGAGCCCATCACAGTTGAGCAGCACGCTCAAGCGCAGATATCATGGATACTTCTCAGAAGGCGCAGACAAATCTCTTTGATGTCTATCTACGGCTAAGGCCCCCTCAAGCAAGCAATGCCAATGCCGAAAAGTTTCTCTTGGTTGAAGAGCCTGAGGAAGGCGATGCACCCACCCATATAACCCTGAACCCGCCTAACGATCGGAGGAGAGCTATCGAGAAGTTCGCATTCACTCGCGTATTCGAAGAAGATGCCACACAACTTGACCTGTTCCAGGGCACAAAAGTGCTGCCGTTGGTAGAGGGCGCGTTGGCTCCTCACGGCGGCGACGGCACAGATGGGCTGTTGGCGACTCTTGGAATGACGGGCTCAGGCAAGGTACGTGTCTTTATGATGAAAAGCGCATGATGGAATAATATAGGTTGCTAACATGTAATGTAGACTCACACGATGCTTGGATGCCGGAGCCAACGCGGTTTAACTCAGATGGCTCTTGATGTTTTGTTCCGCTCGATCGAGTCAAACATCATAGACTACTATGATGCGCCCGCTTCTTTCGACGCCAGCATTCGGGCATCGGATGCTTCAGAGGCAAACATATATCCAGCCTCCGCTTTTCTCGAGTCCATGTTTGGCGATGCAACAGCACCATCACGAGCCGCCTCGAGGGCAGGCACGCCAATGATTGTACGACCCTCTCATCCTACTCCCCATCTCCAAGTCCCCGGCCAATTCCCAGACAGCCCAAAAAGCGTGCGGCTAGTTCGTCACATAGATGAACTATATCGCGTCACAGTACTCTCCACGCCTCCCAGCCAAAGACCGCAAGGTATCGAGACTCTAATGACGCCAGTTGCGTCGTATAAGTCAAAGTTGTCAAAGTTGACGACTCCCTCTCCCTCGAAGATGAAGAAGCACTACATGGCTCTTACGTCCGCAGCCCAGAGTAAGAACAACGCAACTAAACAAACTTTCCAAAAGGGCGATTGTTTTTCACCACCAGCGATACCGAGACGTCCACTACAACGGCCCTCCGCGCTTCCCCAGATCCCGGACATCAGCGCCGTCCGAGCCTCTTGCGATCCGTCCGCCGAGTACGCCATTGTCATATCCATGTACGAGGTCTACAACGACCGGATCTTCGACTTGCTCACGCCGCCTGTGAAACTAAACGCGACGAAAGAATACCGCCGGCGGGCGCTCTTGTTCAAATGCACGGAGACGTCTCCCGACCGCAAAGTCGTCGCCGGCCTGCGCAAGGTGATATGCAATACCCTCCAGGAGGCACTGATGGTACTTGAAGCAGGACTGCAGGAGCGAAGAGTCGCCGGGACCGGCAGCAATAGCGTCTCGTCTCGCAGCCATGGCTTCTTCTGCATCGAGATCAAGAAGAGACGGCGCGGCCGCACCAACGGGCCCTGGGGCACCAGCACTCTGAGTATCGTCGACTTGGCGGGAAGTGAACGGGCCAGAGACGCCAAAACCCAAGGCGCCACGCTGGTGGAGGGAGGCAAGATCAACGAGAGTCTGATGTATCTGGGACAGTGTTTGCAGATGCAGACTGATCTCAATAACAATGCAAAGGTACTATTCAAGGGTGTCGGGCCGGGCTCAGGAGCTAACATATTACAACAGCCAAATCTCAGATTATTCCGACAATGCAAATTAACTGAGCTCCTATTCACGAATTCCTTTCCATCAGCAACCGCATCACACTCGCCTGTAGATCGACGCGCACCGCAAAAAGCAGTCATGATCGTTACAGCCGATCCGCTCGGCGATTTCAACGCGACATCGCAGATCCTACGATACAGCGCACTAGCACGCGAGGTGACAGTACCACGGATCCCATCCATAACATCAACAATCCTATCTCACGGCAACAACAACGTAATCAGCCACGCCGCTCAACAACAACAACAACCCGAGTCGCGGCCCGTATCCAGCAGTCTCAGCAGCTCGCCACCCGAACCCCGGCGGCCCGCGTACCAACCCCAGCAGCCATCCGGCACCCACAGCCGAACCTTCTCGCCCGTCTCTGACACGGAGCGCAGCACGATGGAGAACGCGGCGCTCGAGATCGCGCGCATGGCGGACCTGATCGACCAGCTGCACGCCGAACTCGCGCAGGAGTCCGAGGCAAGAGTAGCCGCCGAGGCGCACCTGATGGCGACAGAGGACCGGATCGAGGAGGCCGAGCAGGAGGTGCGCGAGGAGTGCTACGCGGACTTCGAGCAGCGGCTCTCTTTAGAAATGAACCGGTACAAGGCGTCGCTGTCGCTGGAGCAGGAGCGCGGCGAGGCGCACTGGGACCGCAAGGTCGAGGTTCTGGCGCGCAGTGTCGGTGTTATTGTAACGGCGCCGAGCGGTGACGAGGATGATTACGATTTGGAGAATGAGGATAATAAGGAGAACGTCCTGATCGAGAACCTCGAGCAGGAGAACGATAGGCTCCGGCGCGAGGTCACGATCTTGAAGCGCGAGTTGTCCAACCGCACGCCGAGCCGACGCGCGCCGCTCCAGGAGAGAGGCGATGTGCTGCCGAGCATGAAGGGGGGGGATACAATTGCGAGTCTCGGGGGCAAGATGGAACAGCTGAGAGTCAGCAACGGGAGCCCGGTTAAGAATGTCCGTAAATTGCCCGCGAAGAAGTGGGAAAATACCGCGGTGGATGATGACTTGTTTTAAAAAGCATGTGTTCGTCGGCTGGACGAATCTAGGTTGCTCTCAGATCATGGGGGGGCTGTCATATAACCATCGAGTTTTGCGTCCGCAAGAGCTTTTCGGGGCCCCTCAGGTTAGCCTCTGCAGCTTGCTAGAATTTCTGTATTTTGTTTCGAGGTTGTGCGCGTTTCACGGGAGATACCATAGGGATTTATAGTCTGTTTTCAGCCAGAGAGCTGCTGGGGTCTTTGAGGTGTACGTGGGTTCTCTTTCTAATAATAATTCATTCACGCACGCACATGTTACTGAAGCTTCGGATCTCGCATGATCACTTCAATCAGTCCAGAGTAGTCACTATCATACATGGGACGGAGAGATACATAAACCTTACGGGTTGGCTTAGAGGCGAAGATTTATTGGGGAGATTGGGACAGCCAGCGCGTAGCCAAGTCTCGCGAGTATCGCAGTGTTAGCAATCACCTAATATGCGGTCTATATGAGTACAAGTTTTCTTCGGATCGCAAAGACTTGACGACTAAGTGTCATTTTTCGGAGATTGTCATCGAAGCGACAAATTGGCAGAACTCGTTCAGCAACACTACGTAATCTTCGAGGTTACTAAGGTGAACGTATACCTTCGACTAGCTAACAACCGAAACTCCAGGCCTTAGTATTAGCAAACCCGACGGGCTAGCGTCACGAATAATAGCCCCTTTGAGATCTAATTTGGATATTGGTAGACATCCATTACCACAATGGAATCCCATTAGGTAGTCTAGTCACGGTGCCACTCTACGCTAAGCACATGCCGAACGTACAGTTTAAGTGACCGCCTCTGAGGTCTTGCTTGAGATATGTGTATATCTTGGAATTTTGAAGAGGGTTATCGACCGTAGGGTTGTTTCGACTGAACTGGATCGGCGTCTCAGGTGGACACTGTTGACAGTCGCGGCTCTCGTAACGCACCGCTTTATTCTTCGGTAAGAGAACATGCTAACAAGTGAGCACAGGAGCGCGAGGCTGCTAAAGATGATATGGAGTTTAGGAAAGCTAGCGGCGTAGAGTGTTGGTGATACAGGGACGGTTCGGGGTTGCTAGGGGCAATGGGGAGAATACTTGTGACTGAAGAATTGAATGACAAGTAAGTGATTTTCATCGCCTAGCCGAATAAGCTGGAACTCCCTTTCGATTACAACTCGACCTATGTTAACTCCTTCATAGCGACATGCCGGAGCTGAGTGCAGAGGTCTGGTATGAAATGAATTGGGAAGTACCTAGATTGTTGATATTTTCTTCGCCAACAGCTAACAGTCGTCTTCGTGAGCACCAGCTTGTTAGAAAATGGTCTGCGATACATTGCCACCCGTGGGACCTCGATTTCTAGAACAAGGATATGATCTGGAAACACTCGAGATCAGATACGGAATGGAATACGCCGGCGATACCCCTAATCCTTCAGTCCGGGGGCGCCACCAGTAGACACATCTTGGATAGATCTCATTATTTGCAGCACCGCCGTAAGCGAGCGCAAAGTATCACCGCCTCTACATACAGGAAGGTTATTGGCATAGTGGTACTCGGGGACATGATCTCGTGACCGTAACTGAACACTAACATAGGCTTCGGAGAGCGTGAGGAGCACTCATGAAACAAGTTCATGGAAAATCTATGAGCCGACGGTATGCCCAAGTGGTATAGACGGCTTGTCCATAACAGTGCAACGATGATACGAGGTTGGACGAAGGTCACAACACACCGTCTGCGGTACGTTGTACATTGCCATCGTCTTAGTCGTGAAGAAACCCAAGAAACCCAAGCCTATCCCCCTCTGCTATGTCTCACTTGCCCCTTTCCGTTCGCGATTCCGGAGACAGCTGCGGCGGCATCTGACGAGGCCACTCCTCATTCGTGCAATCTAACAAAGCGCGCGCTACATTCCTAGCCGTCAGTGCACGGCTGCCTAATTCGTCCGACCGTTGGGGGGAGAGGAGGTTCACGATAGTATCATTCTTGAACTAGTGTGTGCTGCAAGGAGCCTTGACTCGAATCTGCTCACATCTCTGAGTGGTTTGAGCGGATTGTCTCATTCCATTCCTCAAACGATTCTTCCCAAAATCGTAGAACGTCGAGGTCCGCGGGGTGCATCACCGGCAATCTAGATCACCAGTTGTTACGGCCTGCGCGCTGATGCTGATGGAGTAATTGGCTAAATCGGGGGGCATGGCCTGTGGTTTTTATTGGAAGGGTAGCATCACGATGAAATCCTGTGAGGTCTTGGTCTCTTGGCGCGCTTGGGTAATTTATCGATGGCAAGTTCTAGCTCCCCCATGCCTTGACATCGCCACCTTAGCCGGTAGTTGTTTTGCTCTCACGGGGCCCGTCATCCAACTAGAGCCGGAGGCAAAGTTACAGCAGCCCTTAGGAGGATGACGGTGTGGCTGACATGCCATCTTACTTCGCGGAGAATAGAGGCTCGGCGTTCTACAGCGTAACTCTAGTTCTTTTTCACGGGTTGAAGTGCATCATTTTGCCATTTTCTTGCGTTAGGATGTCTTCCGTGTATCATCGACGATATCTTGTAGGTCTGCTTCCTCACATCGGCGTCCAAGTGGATCTATTCGCGGTGGTGAGCCGTGTCGTTCGGTCTCGCTTAGACCCTGAAATCCCCATTTTTCGCCGTGTTCTGTGCTGATCGCCCCGTGAAGATCTCTCTCGTCTGCGCCACGGTCGGTTCCCATCAAAGTCCACCAACAACTACACCTCGGCAGCATACTCTCCGTACAAGTGGGTATAGCGGTCCGTAGAGCCATCTTCCCTCCACCAAGCAAACTTATTGCCTTTACATCTAGTTAAGAATAACTTTTCAGTTCCACATACAGCCTCACTCTGGTACAGGGGGCCTTCTCCCCCACAAGAATGGCTGCGTGGTTGTGTTGGAGCCTTATTGGTCCGGAAGATGAATGTCTTGAAACTGGTATGCTGCCGCGCCTGCTGGAGGCGTATGTTCAAATGACTACCGCAAGCCGGCCCGCCGATCGAAATTGCCACTTTCACCAGCTCGGCGTATCAGCGTGTCCTCGCAGTTTCAAGTTGGAGTTAGCTTGATGGCGATGTCGCCCCCTACATCGTTGCTCCTCATCGCAGATTGCTCGAGCATGACCTCGTAACATCGTCGGAGCAGCGTGACAATACCCGTCGGGATTGGGCAGCGTGAGAGTAACATCTAATTTATTTCCAAGCCTTGTGCTTCCGCAATACCACGGTGTTCTTCTATCGTGTACCGCAATTTGTCCCAAATCAGATAGGCATAGAGATAGGGGGTTCAGGGTTCAGAGATCCATGGTCGTCCGATCTTCCGTAGAGCATCTATAAGATGCGCGAACCCCCCAGCCATCAAGCTGAGATTACTACTCTTCGGATCATCGAAACTAAAGACCTACTCATTCTCTGTTTGGTAGTATTCTCTTCGAGATGTTGACGCTCGCATTGTCAGCCCTTGTGGGCATCGCTTCTGCCCAACAGGTCGGCACACAGCAGACCGAAACTCATCCCAAGCTGAGCTGGAAGAAATGTACGAGCGGTGGCAGCTGCTCCGCGGTCAACGCCGAGGTTACCATCGACGCCAACTGGCGCTGGCTCCATACGACCTCTGGAACCACGAACTGCTATGATGGCAACGAGTGGACTGACCAGTGCAGCAGCGCTACCGACTGTGCCAGCAAGTGCGCCCTTGAAGGTGCCGACTACGGCAAGACATACGGCGCTTCGACCAGCGGTGACGCGCTGACCCTCAAGTTCCTTACGAAGCACGACTATGGTACCAACATTGGCTCCCGATTTTACCTCATGAATGGTGCCAGCAAGTACCAGACCTTCACCCTCATGAACAACGAGTTCGCTTTCGATGTTGATCTATCGACCGTCGAATGCGGCCTGAACGCCGCCCTCTACTTTGTTGCTATGGAAGAGGATGGAGGCATGAAGAGCTACTCGACCAACAAGGCTGGTGCCAAGTACGGAACTGGTTATTGCGACGCTCAATGCGCCAGGGATCTGAAGTTTGTTGGTGGCAAGGTAAACACGCGTGCCCTCACCACGTAGCAGAAAGACGAATAGAGGCGTCGAGGCTAACACAATATCCAACAGGCCAACGTCGACGGCTGGGAGCCCTCTACCAACGATGCTAATGCTGGTGTCGGACCTTACGGTGGTTGCTGTGCTGAAATCGATATCTGGTGAGGCGTTCTACTCCGGAATGTTGACCTCGATAGAGCAATTGGTTAACATAATTGCTAGGGAATCCAACTCGCACTCTTTTGCCTTCACCCCTCACCCTTGCGAGAACAACGCCTACCACGTGTGTGAGGAGAGCGGCTGTGGCGGTACCTACTCCGACGACCGCTTCGCTGGTGACTGCGATGCCAATGGTTGCGATTACAACCCCTACCGCATGGGTAACACAAACTTCTACGGCAAGGGCAAGACCGTCGACACCAGCAAGAAATTCACGTCAGTATCCAAGATCTGAACTTGATTAGCCAATCGTCTGAGACTAACCCGTCGCTTGCGTAGCGTCGTTACTCAATTCAAACAGAATGCCTACACCCAGTTCTTCGTCCAGAACGGCAAGAAGATCACGATCCCCGGCTCTACCTTCGACGGCATGCCCACAGAGTCCACTATCACCCCCGAGTACTGCGAGGCCCAGTTCCGCGTTTTGGGCGATCGTGACCGCTTCAACGAGGTCGGAGGCATGTCCGGTGTCAATGACGCCCTTTCTAAGCCCATGGTCCTCGTCATGTCTATCTGGGACGACGTAAGTTCTTCTTTCCTTCTCCCTCTACAGCCTCCGTTCTAGACCATAGTGGGCTAATTGGCATCCATCACAGCACTACGCCAACATGCTCTGGCTCGATTCCAGCTACCCGCCCGAGAAGGCCGGCACTCCCGGTGGTGACCGTGGTGACTGCCCTCAAGACTCTGGTGTTCCCTCCGACGTCGAGTCCAAATACCCCAATGCGTAAGTCGATCCATCATCCATCTTGTGTTCCGGCATTGAAGCTAACACTGTGCAGCCAGGTCGTCTGGTCCAACATCCGCTTTGGTCCTATCGGCTCGACCGTCGCAGTCTAAGCTGTTATCGACAGATAACCAAATTCATCGGGAGTTGCCTGTATATAGTTGGAGGAATTGGAGGATCTTAGCGTCAACCAGTCAAGTTGGGTTCCGGCACCAGGTCTCGCCATCCATTGCTCCAATCGCACAGTATATTGTAGCTTTCTGTCACATAGTTTTTGCCTTCGGGCTCGTGAACGGCATTTGCCAAGTTCACTGGGCGACCTGCCCATCTCCCTATACAGACGTATTTATACATATTTCTGCCTTGTCTGTGATCCTCACGGTTCCTTAGAGATTTTTTCTTTGCAAAGACTGCAACTCTTGAGCCTGGGATGTTTAGTTAGTCCCTAATGGAGTCACTGATCCGAGTGGCTTGTCCTCTACCAAGATACTTGGCACGACAAAGTATGGAAAATGTGCGAGGGTAGTGAAGAGTCTGTGGCTGTTTCTCTAGTCCCATATCATGAATAACTGTTACCACTATACAAACCCACGTATACCACGCAGGCCTATTGACTTTTTCCTGTCTCGCTCTTCGGATTTCTCTTTTTTGTCTTTCCGGATATTCTGTAAGCCACCTAGATCAATTAGGAGCCGATCTACATAGTGAACAAATATTGAAAGTAAAAGGCTTACTCTTACTAGGTTGCCGCTCGATGGGCCTAGGGCTGCCTTTGTTCAAAGGTGGCCCATCAATCCCTTGCGGCGTTGATGACCAAACTTGTGTCAGCGGCTCAAGCGGCGGTGTTGCGTTGTACGATGTGGCTTCAAAAAGCTCGGTCCCCGAAAAGCTCTGGCGCTGCCGATCTGTAGGATCGGACATGCCACTCGACTCCGACGATAAGTCATCTTCACTCTCAACAGTTGGAAGCAAATTTGGTCTAGATGGAATCGGAACGCTAGCTTGCATTTGAAATATTTTCGTTTGCAATTCTGTATTTCTTCGTGCAAGGTCGTGCATGCGCTTTTTCATCTCGGCTTGCGTGGTGCGGCTCGCTTGTAACGCAGCGTCTAGTTCAGTCCCAAGGCCTCCTCTGCCACCACGTTTCTCGCTGGTCCCAAGAAATTCTTGTAATTTCGAGTTAAGTGATGCAATTTGAGACTGATACAGATCTCGGG
This sequence comes from Nemania sp. FL0916, assembly GCA_022578715.1. Classification (NCBI taxonomy): domain Eukaryota; kingdom Fungi; phylum Ascomycota; class Sordariomycetes; order Xylariales; family Xylariaceae; genus Nemania; species Nemania sp. FL0916. Next base: position 168,362 of record MU390232.1, read on the forward strand.
TTCGCTGAAGCTCAGCATCGCGTGCGTCTAGTTTCATAGCAGCCACCTGTGCTCGGCTATCAGCTTCGGCTGCTCGTGTCATGGCAACTTGTTGTTCTGCCTCTTTGGCTTGGTGGTTCCGCTCCGATTCTGTCAGCCTCGCCACCTCACTTCTTAATCTTTCTAATTCTCCAAAGCTGATATCGGCTGACTGCATATTTTGCTTCAATGTCAGTTCTCTTACTTCTACTTCGCAGACCAGCGTCCTCAATTCTTCGGCTTCGTGTTTCACAGCCTTGACTTCGACCTGCAGGTCCGATCTTTCGATAATCCATTTCTTTTGTTCTTCGCGCAATGTCTTAAGCTTATTGAAAGTATCGGCTTCTCGTTTATTTGCCAACGTCCGACTCTTCTCGGCTTCGGTCTTTGCTTGAATCTCCGCTTTCTTGGCATCTTCTAAACGTTGTTTGAGGTGCTTATTGGCAGCGATAATATTCTGAGTCTCAGCCTCACTGGCCGCTTCTCGGACATGGCGTCTTCTGAGCTCGCCAATGTGTGTGAGATGCTGCTGCTTTAAAAATCGTTCGAACACCAAATCGTTATATAAAAGGTAGACGTAACCAAGTAGCTTCCTCTGCTTGTCGTCGGTTCTGCCATCGGGAAGTTGCAAACTGGAGCTTGGTAAGTGGAGATGCGATTGCGACGAAGGTTTCTCTGGAATAGACCCATGATGGCTCAACGCGAGTGACGGCACACTATCATTAGTTAATGATTGATGAAGGCTAGATTTGACTGCCTTGTTCGAGTTCATAAGATCTTGAAGTTGGGTCTGGGAACTTGAGGTGCCAAGTTGTCGAGACAGTGCTGGACTATCGCTTCCAGCCTCGGATATCCTGGTACTTGATGAGTCACGTTTCGATTGATGGCTACTCTGAGAAGATTGCCGGTTGACTGCTGGAAAAGAAAGTGATGAGCCCGAGCTACGGCCGTTGTCTCTTAAGGTAGACGCCCCAATACTTCCGGAATTATTGAGAAGAGAAGTTTCCTTATCCTCCTTATCTAGTTCATCGCCGACTGCGTTTAGCATCTGCGCCAGGTCGGGGTGTTCGGCACCAAGACTATCATCTGGTAAGTGGCGGAGTGCCATGCAATCGGCTACCACCTCGGCAGGTTCACTCTTGATCCATCGTCCAAAATCCGTTTTCTCCGAATCTATCGTCAATGTATAAAAGTTCTCGTGCAAGAGATGACATTGCCGAAACCGCTCGGATGCGTGGCGAATTTCCGTGGGCTGTATCTCAATCGCATCCGCATCCGGAGCTTCGGCGTGCCTCAAGTATCTTTGCGGCTTTCTCACGTAATCCATGAAATTAATGGGATACAATCCGTACAGGATAGTGAAGTAGTTCAAAAGTTGTGAAATGGTTGTACCATCGACATCCGACGAAAATGGACACGTCTCCCAATCGACAGCACTAGGGGACAACGTTCGATTTCGGCTATGTTCAGAAGTGGCGTGGACGGATAGCTCTCGTTCCCAAAATAGCAACCTCGCATATATGTTGAAGAGCGTGGGCAGATGCGGAACTAAGGAACTAGGTATATGAGGAAGAATCATAGTCAATACCGTAAGAGCTAAAGAAATGACTGTAGTTGAAGTATCCGTCTGGAGGCAGTTAAGCAGATTGCCGAACAGAGAGGTCTGAAGAATCAGATAGAGATGTGGTGGCTGGCTCTGGACGAACGAGGAGAGCAACAATAGAGAGCTTGCGCGGTGCGACTTTCTGCATACAAATTGATCGACAACGGCCATGAAATCCTATTTTACTACGATTCAGTAGGACATCTTCGGTAGATCTCGAAGAGGTCGGACAAACCTTGGGCCGCTTCTTTCCGTACAAAAGCAGTGTATCTCTCAAATGCTTCTCTTTGAAATCCTGGAGAACATCGGTGCTCTCTCGGAGCAGCTCGACTTCCTGGAGCCACAGATACATAATCTTCTCCGCCATAGGAGCTGCGGCGCCGCTGGTGAAAGAACCAGTATCACTGCCATCGCTTCCGGTCAAGATGTCTAGCACAATGGCCTGGCATTCGAAAGCCAGATCCTTCTCCTGGCTGATATGGGTGAGCAGTGGCAGAAGCAGGTCGAACCACTGCATGACGCGCGCAGGCTGGCCGATCAAGGGCCGCAAGTGGCGGAGCAGAGCAATGAATGCTGCATAGCGTGCAGGCTGCTGGACGATGTCTTGTCGGAACATAGACAAGAGCTCATCGTGGATCTTCTCGGCCGCGCTCTCATCCCATCTATCGGTACGTGTATCGGTTCGTTTGTATACGAAGGCCTCGATCATCTGGACGAGATCGTCGGGCAGCGGGAGCGAAGGCGCGCGTGCGAAGCTGCCGACAGCTTTCACAAGCTCCTTAAGTGTGCTAGAGAAGCCATGTCAGCCTTCAGCCTTCCCTAGAGCCACACAAATTGATCTATGGCGCGTTCTGGCCGGGCCGGGGTTGGGGCTCGAAACCGGTAGATTCGATCGAAAAGGCGGAAGGCAAAGGGCGAAGGCAGTTATCAAAACATACGGGGCTGCTGATGACATTGGAGAATGTCCTGTCGTTTCCGACGACGGCAATGTGGTGAGGATATCTTATGGGAAGTTCATGCGCAGGAGCAGGTTCTCGGGTTGGATCTATCCTCCTAATCTGGCGAACACCGTATGCATACAATATTGACAGCGCTCCTAGGTGGAAGCTGGAGGACTCAACTTGAAGCCGTGCAGTCGTTTCACTAGGTCAAGGAATAACCTTTCTGGACTATCTATCGCCAGCCGGGTATCGTCTTCGTCCATGCAGCTTCCCGCCTCTAGCGATCTTCAATAATACTGTGCTGTACATACAGTAGCTACGGAGTAGGTAAGCGGGGTACAGTATTACGGCAGCAGATCCACCTTGGTTAGCATGCCTATTTACCCCAAGGCAGCGGCCTGGGCCTACCCAAACTCTGACTGCAGGTGATCCCAAAAATATGAGTATGGAAAACCTCGATTTCAAGTGTTTGTTCGCCAGAGACAGCTACATGTACATACGGTATCGACATGTCCTAAAATGGCCCAAAATTTCACATATTGAACATCATCGCAGACCTCGAAATATACCAACAAAATCCCCCTGAAACTGGCGGGCGCCATATTAATGAGGTCACACATGCAGTTACCTACTTAAGGAGGTCGGTACTGTAACTGCATGCGGTCAAGCCTGAGTATCTGCATATTCAGGCGTGCACATCATGCCTCCAGATGCTGAGGATGGCCCACAGTTCTGCCTCTAGAGCCGGGCTACCTAGTCGTTGTCGCTCCACACTTATTCGACAGAAATCCGGGGGAGGGGACCTCTCTTAGTGGGTCCCTTGAGCAGGTACCTAGCCAATTGATTGATACATCCTACGTAACGTCCCCGCTGCTGCGTGCAGTATGGAATGGCCCGATGTACCCCTTGGATCGATGTACTTCCGGAGGCTGTTTGGGATTGGGCAATGAGGGCCCATGAGATGTTGTCAAATGCCCAGCGTGACTTCTCAAACATTGACAGACCAAGCATCAGACAGCCTGTCTTCTTTTGAACCCCATCAGCACACAAGAAGCTATACCTTACCCCTCCATCGACCCCCCAATCTACCACGTCCCCCTCTTCTTTCTTCTTACAAACCTCATTGTTTTTTCTATCTGTTCACTCTCCCAATTCAGAAAGGCTCTAAAAGAAGCCAGCAAAGCAATCAGTCATCAATTGTCTTGCCTCGCGTTCCACTCGAATTATCCGTCATCACGATACGCCTCCCACATCGTTACCGCTACCAGTGATTCCTCGGCTTCATCAACCTCCTCCAACCATGGCAGCCAAATCGTCCGCACCTCCTAACGAGCCAGTTGAGGTGCTGTTTGTCCTCCACGACAAATTTAATCTGACCGACTTCGCTGCTCCTCTGGAAGTCCTCGCCACTGCACTCCATGACAAGAATGACGAGAGTACGTCTCATTTACACAGCATACCGGTAATACCTAATCTCTTGTGAGACACCTAAGTGACTAAGTGTCTCGCTTCTAGGCACCAAAGCCTTTGAGTGCACGATTGCTGGCCCTGATGCCAAGGTCATGTCTGAGCAAGGCGTGGTCATTGGTTCCCAGATTTCATACAAGGAGGCCCACGAGCGCCTCAGCGAGTTCGATGTCCTAGTTGTTGTGGGCGGCAACTCAGATGCCGTTCTAAAGGGCAAGACGGAGCCTCTTCCCCTTATTTCAGCCTTTGCGGAAATTCAGAAAGACGACTCGTCCCGTGAGCGCACACTCATGTCCATTTGCACTGGGTCGCTCTTCCTCGCAGAACAAGGTATCCTCTCTGGCCTGTCAGCTACCACGCATCCCGACTACATGACGAAATTCGAGATCGTGTGCAGTACTGCTGCACAGCGCAACCTACAAGAGAGGACCGACGTTGTTGAGGATGCCCGATACGTCGTCAATAACCTCCGCTTTGAGCTGGGCGACGAGGACGAGAACCCCTACATTCGTCGCAAGTCGGATACCGATAGGCGACCTTCTAATGCGCGGTATGCCTCTATGCGTAATAATTTCTGTGATCCCGATGTCAACTAACGTTTCTGCCTATCTAGCAAGGGCAGCATCTCTTTCAAGGGCTCCAATTCGCGTCGCGAATCAATTGCTCGCCGCGCGGCGATGCGCCTAGGTGGTCTTCGGGTAATCACGAGTGGGGGAGTATGTGCTGGCCTAGATGCAGCCCTGTATCTGGTCAGCATTCTTGTAGACGACAGTGCTGCAAATGAGGTAGCCCGTGTCATGCAGCATGAATGGATCAAGGGGATCGTCGTTGATGGTCTCGATGTCTAAACAATAGATGGATATACATAGATAGAGCGCGTGCTCTGCGTGTAGAAATAGTTGAGTCTCTACTCATGCTCATCAGGCTAGAAAGTTTTTAACTTGCCTGTAGAAAAACAATGCAAAAAATCATGCCAATATTCTTTACGCCGCACAAGAAAGCGATTTGGCTGCTAAGTACACTCGACGCACTGAAGTATTGGCTGAGTTGTTACACCTTACCTTACAACTCAACCTGTCTCTGCCACTAGCTGAAACTTATAGTTTCTAGTAGCACACAACACACCGGATTTACTCAGGCGAGACTCCCGCCATTGCTGCCAATTTACGCATGACGGAGCAGTCATCAAGATGATGAGATGCTATTAGATTGATCTGCAGCCGCCTTGATTGTCTTGCTAAGTACTCACTGCCTCCATATTTTTGCTCCAACGTCCGGACTTGATCTAACTTGTAGGCGTGGCAGCTGGAGGAAGGAGGCGTTGAATTATCTAACCTAAAGCCTATATGAAGAATATTTCTGCAGATCCATCTTACACATTTCACGATGCATGTTGTGAAACTTACGTGTACGTATATTCACTCAACCTATTACCAAGATTCTTTGAGACTACCGTACGACTGCTGTAGTCTTTAAGCTTTAAGATCTCCAAGTGTCGAGCTTTCCCGGCTTGAATCTCGATGGGCCGCTCAACTACGTCTTGAGAGACTGTGATAGAGCTGCGCTGCTGCCGCGAACTTCATCGACAACCTTGTGGGTTTTGAATTACCCTGGCCGACGCGGCTGTTTTCTGTGACAAGCTCGTTAGTACTGGAATGCACTAGGGCTTTAGAAGTAGACTCCGTACCACTCTACTTGCTACAATGGCTGTGTATATGTAATTAATGCCAGATATTAGAGCCTCTCTCGCGGCAGCGCAGTTCACAGGGCCCCGGGATAAATTCTAGAAACGTAGTAAAATTACAAAGTGAAGAAGAAAGGAAGAAACAGAGCAGCAAAGCTAGCTGCCGCCATCTTTCTAGCTGTGCCAGGCTGTTTGCCAGGCCAGTTCAGCCTCAGGATTTATTATTTATGATACCCTGCTTGTTTATTCTTTGCTCTAGGCAGTAGTCGTAGGTGCAAATATTGCCGTCGCAATCCTACTTCTTGTTACACTCATTGTTCTCTAGACAATCATAGACAATCCCCCTTTCTTGTCCCACTCATTTTCCGTTATGGTATGTGTACATGCCTTATACGGGTAGATAGCCTAGGCAATAGGCACAAGGTACCAACCTGACCTACTGCCATAGGCAACGCACATCAGCACAGACATAAGCGACTTGATTCTGTCTTCTTTACGATTCTCTGCTCATCATTTCTTCTCTTTTACATCATGATAGTCCGATCCTGCCGACTTTCCCCCAAAACATCATATCTTACGTTCCGCCATTGCATTACTGCTCGGTCACTTGACTGGCCTGCTAAGAAAATCCTTGTGCCCTGTTCCACTGCTATTGATCATGTCTTCAAACAATCACTCTGAGCAACCCGACTTCGATGTCGTGGGCAGGCATGTCATCGACTTAGGGCATCAAGTCATGAGATGCACGAACATTCCACAGGTTGAACAGAACAAGGAAATGTTAAATGACATACGTCAACTTATGCAAGGGGCACGAGAGTTGCGCAGCGAAATGCAGAAGTTACGGAAAAGCCTGGACGAGGTCCGCGAAGCTGTCGACCTGTCAGTTACTTTGTTCTATAATTATGGGCACTCTTGATCGAGCTAATATTTTCAACAGAGATTACAACAGCCTGGCACGATCGCTAAATAGCAATGCTGATAACCCGTCTTCTGCCGTACAGCCGCTCAAGAATCTCACGACACACCAAATGGTCGATATTCCTCGAACACGAAGAGACGTTGCTTCACTTACGGGTAAGCTTTAGTAAGCTGTAGTATGCTAATTGTTAATTTTATGTTGACTAAGTTGTCTAGACGCGCAAGTTGAACGTCATCTTACGGCATTGGGACAAAGTCCTCTTGGAAACACGGCTGAGAGAAAGAAACAGCTGATGAGATATCTCGGTCTTCCTATGGTAGGATAGATATACGGGGTATTACGAACTGTACCTAATGCACTGGCGTTTCCGACCACTGTCGCCGAATATGGGTGGGCGTTTCTAATCGCGATTAATTCTTGACGCGAGTATGTAGTTCCATAATCAGAAGACAATGCATCTAGGCTTGTTTTCAAGATCTTGCTTTGGTATCTGTGATAGAAGCTGCGCAGAAGGACCTCGGAACGAACCTTGGATACTAGAGCAGGTCACCTGATCTCGGACCTGATCTGCCAAATAGAGTCAGTATTATGTAATCGTGTAAATTAGTACTAATGCACAGTACAGTAGAAGTACCGGTACTGTACGTACGGAGTGCTCCGTACCTGCTTGACCCAAGGCCCACTATTCAAGTTGTACGGAAATTTCAATTCACTTGTGACAGCTTGGCTTCCGACCGAGTTCGCGCAGGCCTGATGAAGTATTAACGAATTTATATACCAGCTACGCAACGGATCGTGCGTTGCCGCTAAGCACTATGGAGAAGGTAGCAGAGGCAGGGGGGAAGTTAATGTTTCGAACGGGAAAGAAACAAGTCTTCTTGTAGGTCCTCATTATCTTCTTGCCGCATTGGCGCGACGTGACAGCGCCCGCCATGGAAATATACGATGGAGGCGCGAGATAACTTCGGGAACGGCTAGACAGGACGACTTGCTTACAGCTTGCTCCGTAATAGACCCAAATATACGGTCACGTTCATGGCACCGCCGCCGAAACAGCCGCCGATATTCGCGACCTTCAAAGTGCCACTGACCTTCAACAAATTCGACCTACGAGACTATCTACTCCACGTCTACAATACGCCCGTGGTCGGCGTGCGATCACTGCTACGCCAACAGCCCATAACGAAGCATAAAGTCCACGGACGAGCCTACCGCCCACCGCCCATAAAGATCATGACCGTGCAACTCACGGAGCCGTTTGTGTGGCCTCGTCCGCCCACGAATATGAGACCCTGGAAGACCCCAATGAAAGTCAACGCGGAAAAGTCGGAGAAGGAGCAGGAGGAAGCCCAAAAGTTGGCTCAAGAGACCGGGAAGATGGCGCTGCGGGACGAGAAAAAACACACGCCCTCACGGAAGGAGCTGAGGACAGAGGCGAAGAGACTATTGAAGGAGGGCGCATGGACCAACCATCGCGAACTGGATATCAGGTATTCTGAGACGGCGGGGTCGCAGAAGAGCTAGGGTATGGGCGATCTACCGAACATGCGCAAAAAGTCACCACCGATTGCGACGAGATGCCCGGACACGGGTCTTCATCTTTCCCGGCTGGGGGAAACTGGCATGCGCACCGTCGAGGCCCATCATGTACGGATACCCTTGAAAATTTCATCTACACGTACGATGTACTATAGGACGGTGGTGAGATATAGCGAACCTCACGACAACAATGAGCGACGCCCGACGGGTCCATGAAGCTCATGTACTGCCTAATGATACCCAGTGATGTTCTTGTTGGAAAAACAAGACTTCGTTGCCCCAACTCCACCAGCCCGCAGTTAGATTTCTCGCGAAAATCTCGAGACCGACGTAATTCTTCGGTAAGAATTCGCTGAAGAAACTTCTGAGGTTAGGTTTCCTAGAGTGAATATCAGGCACGCCCAGTATCACTTTCCTGCTTGTTGGGAGTAGGATATGACTCCCTCTTCTCCGCGCGATCAGTAATCGTTCCCACGGCTTTCGCCAGGCTGATTCAATGTCCAATACCGGTTCTCCAGCGCTCGTGATTTTCAGCCAGGTCCACTCGCCTATGAATTCGAGACCCCATTGTTCGAATATTCCCCGTGGTTCTGTGAGCAGGTCGGCAACAGCCGCTTTGTTTGTGACCCATATGGCAACGAGTCCGTCGCGGTTCAAGTGAGCTGCGATCGGAATTTGGGCAAGGAGTTCCCGAGCCTCCTCTACGCCATACGCAGTTGCGTCTGTACAATCGTGATTAATAACTACCGCCTACTATAGAATATGCAAGGCTTCTGGGTATGTAATGTAGCGTAGAGCCTCGACCAGGGGACGGACGCATATGCGCATATGCTGGAAGTTTCGGGACGGTAGGTAGCGAAATGAATTACACCGGACACTACGTACATCTATCTGACTTCCTCTTCACGGAGCGGCTAGGCCATGGCGGATCGAGCACGACGAGATCAAATTTTGGAGCTCTCCGGAGAAACTCTTCACGTTTGGATTCTACAGTGCCCAACAAGTAGCACGACTGATCCGGAATGATGGGGCTCGTCGGTGCTACCTCCTTATCATCCCCTAGTGTAGGTGATGAAGACTTGTGCTTCCTGCTATGCGACTGTACACCCGCTGGAATCGGCCCTGATTCACCTGGTTGCTTACGAGTCACCCTTGGCAAACACCAAGGTCCGTCGTAAGAGCCTCTGGCTTCCTCGAGCGCTGTTTTGACGGCCTCCAAAGCCATCAACTCAGCGACCGCGACTGATGGCGACGCGTGGCTTGCTACATCTTTCTTAGATTCCGGTATCTGCCATGGAGTCTCTCTGGGCTGCTCTGAGATGATGCGCCGTGTGATTGCTCTCCCTGGTAAGACCTGAGCTTCCTCTATTGAGCGCGGTATGTCGACAACTACAATGGTGCCATCTGAGTTCTCGAATAGCACGCTGGACTCCATATCAGGGACCGGCGATAGATCATGGTGTGGGGAGTCCGGTATGCTTATATTATCAGCCATCTTTCCTGTCGTTTTGGCGTTGTACATACGTGGCTTGCTTTTGCGGGGGTCCGTTAGGTAGGTACAGTACGTACAGTCTCTTACGTACTCTGTATGTACACTAACCCTAAATGAGTGCAGTGCACACCCCGTAAATTTCATATCAATGACGCAGCGGGATTTCAGGCATGTGCTACGAAGACACTCTGTACAACTATTGCTACCTTGTATCTAGACGGGCATCTTGCCGTAATTTTGCCGTAGTACTATGGGATAGCTATTAGGTAGATATGTAGGCGTCTGCCAAGTATGCTACGCCACCGATCTCATCTCACCTAGGATACCTGCCGAAAAGGGTAGGGTTAATTTGGTGCCGAGTGTGCTGCAATGGACTGGCGAGAGAGACTTTCCCAGCCGGAAGTCCATCACCCTGGTTCGTGCCAATTTGTTCCGAATTTATGCCTTCCGTTGCGCAAGGGTCGTCCCGAATAAAAATTTGTTTTACTAACCCGCTGCAGAGACAGATTATTGGAAGGGAGGCAATGACAAACGGGAGCGAGCTACACGCTGGGCACACGCGCGCGTAAACCGCGCCCAATCAGAGCAGCTGCATGCGGATCTAAGATTCAACCTGGATCATGAAGTGGGTAGATACACGATTGCAGGGATCCTGCAGGCCGTCGTGGAAGCCGCTGCGAAAATGCGACACTGACATCAACATGCAGGCCTGCCCTGCTGTGAGCTGTATACACTAATATAAATGAAGCTAGATTGAGACTGTTTCAAGGCTTTAAATGGACGCCATTGTATCTCGTGCGAGCGCTAGTGTAGCGTAGAGTCTGGGGTGCCCTTTCTTGAATTTGCTGTCAGTACGAAGTACTCCGTAGTGTGATGGTACACACATACTTATGTGTATGTCACCCTTTGATCTGAATCAAGTCTACCTACTTTGCCTTCTTCACCTGTCCTGCATCCAAACCACGTTTCTTCAGTCATGCGTATCCTGCCGCTCATGATATCTGACGAAGTCAAGCTTCCGCAGACGGCATAGGCATGGTTAAGGATCTGCGAACACCTCAACATCACTTAGCCAAGATCCCAAGACCCTAAGAAAGATATACCTAGGTTACCTCTTTACCGCGTCATTCATTCATCGCTGGTTGCGCATTGTGCTGAGGTCTTTCTTCTGCGTTGTTCACCCACAATTCTTCTTTCTGTAATAATTGTTTTTCTGTCTCCTATTCCTAACGATTCATCACCTCACTACCTCAATCCCGAATCTCGCTGGCTGAGAATATTTCACCATGGCGGATGCAGACGGTATGTTCACAAATTCCCCCCTCGCCTTTGATTTTCCATAACCTTTTGTCACTTATGGTGGCTCTTAAGCCGAAATTCCGTTAACATCGCTGTCTTCGACAGGAAATACGAGCAAGGCCCTCGGCGATCAAGGCATTAGCCTTGTGGGTTTCATTACTGCACTCGCCACCTCGTTAGTCGTCTTCGGTATCCAAGTCGGTCTTTTCTTATTATTGCGGAACAAGCTTGCCAGAATATTGTAGGTCCACGCCCTGGGTCTCCTGTCTGTATGCGCTGTCATACAAGTACTGACGGGCGCGGTACGGTAGTAAGCCAAAGACGTACCTCGTACCCGAGCGTGAACGCACCGAACCCCCGTCTAGCAGCCCATGGGGTCTGCTCTTATCTTTATTTCGCCTTCGCGATCGCGAGATTATCAATAAATGTGGCCTCGACTCTTATTTCTTCCTCCGCTACCTACAGACCATGCTCATCATATTTATCCCCATGGCTACTGTTATTATCCCTATTCTCGTGCCCATCAATTATGTCGACGGAAGAAGTCATGATTTCTCCACGAACGGTACAAACAGCACAAGCGGTGATGAGTCCGCGGCCAAGGACAGCCAAGGCAGTCCCATTACCGGGTTGGATACGCTAGCATGGGGAAATGTGAAAGATGAAAACCATCGGAGATACTGGGCACACCTTGTCTTGGCGGTGCTAGTTGTCATATGGGTTTGTGGCGTCATTTTCTCAGAGTTGAAGGTTTACATCAAGGTGCGGCAGGACTGGCTTACCACTGCCGAGCATCGTTTACGCGCTTCGGCAACAACAGTTCTCGTCAGCGGCATTCCCGATAAGTGGCTTAGCGATGAGGCTCTGAGGGGCCTGTTCGACGTTTTCCCAGGCGGAATTCGGAATGTGTGGCTGACCCGGGATCTCACGCACTTGCTAGACAAGATCAAAAAGAGAAACGAGATCCACCAGCAACTAGAGGCGGCTCAAACAGAACTAATTCGCATGGCGAAGAAGAAACAGCTGGAGAAGAGAGCGAAGGAAGAGAAGCAGTCACGCGAAGCATCTAGATCCCATCGACCCACCAAAAGCGAGAAGTTGGAACGTCAGAAGCAGGAAGATGCAGCAGCACAACAGCAGGCCGAGGAAGGACAAGGCATTAGTAGTGGTGACCAGCACGCCGTACCCCATGACATTCACGACGCCGAAGACGAAGTCCAGCACCAGAAGTCAAATGCGGATGCGTCAGATGCGGATGCTCCGTTGAAAGGAGTCAAGGCTGGCTTCTCCAAGATAACTGGCGGCTTAGGGAAAGGTGTTGACGGGCTTTTTGGAGGCGCCAAGAATATCACACAAGGTATCGATGACCAGATCGAGACTACGAACGGCTTTATGGCGATAGGAACGTCACAAGCCGCTGCGGAACCTCAGAGGTCAACTGATCGACGTGTGCGACTAACGGACGAGGACGATCCGCTTAGACCTGGCACGGCAGGCTCTGGCCGTCGTAAGCTATCTGACGCTGAAGACCGAGTCATGGGCTCTCCTGCGACCCGGCCAAACCAATCTGGGAACGTCTCCGTTATATCAGACGAGGAGGTTCTCAATAAAGAGAGTATTGAGATGCGGCATATTGGAAACACCACCCGCAAAGCTGAGAACTTGGACGACATGTACATCACCGAGAAGGCTAGGTGGTACGAGTTTTGGAAACCTCCAGAAGGAGGCTTCGCCTCGCCTGTTCCACAAGGGTACGAAGATAAAGGAATCTCTTTTACGAAAAAGAAGACGCTTGGACAGACGCTTAAGGGTATACTCCCATTCATAGGAGGAGAAGATATCACAACCGTTGAGTACGAAACGGCCTACAACGACGACAATGCTGAGGACAGAGATGGCACCGCCGAATGGGAAAAATGGATTAGCAGGTCTAAGCGACCTACTCATCGACTACCCAATTTTGAATGGACGCCGGGCTGGCTTCCGGGTTTGCCATTTGTGAACAAAAAGGTCGACACCATCTTCTGGTGCAGGAAAGAACTGGCACGTCTCAACCACGAGATTGAAGTCGATCAGGAGAATCCTGAGCGATATCCTCTTATGAAGTCTGCCTTTATTCAGTTCAATCACCAAGTTGCGGCACATATGGCGTGCCAGAGTGTCATTCATCACGTTCCCAAGCACATGGCCCCTCGAGTTGTCGAGATATCACCCAATGACGTGATTTGGGACAATATGGCAATAAGCTGGTGGTCAGAATGGTTGCGAACTGCTATAACAATCGCTATCGTAACGGGCATGATCATCCTATGGGCAATTCCTGTCGGATTCACTGGGTCGCTTTCCCAACTGAATAGCTTGATCCAGACGTTCTCCTGGTTGGGGTTCCTCGCAAAGAACCCAACAGTTTGGAAAGTGGCGACGGCTGTTGCCGGTGTTTTGCCAGCTATCTTGCTCGCTCTTTTACTGTGGTTGGTTCCGGTCATTATGGATCTCCTGGCTGGCTTTAAGGGAGCCAAGACAGGGACCCAGAAGAACGAAGCGGTCCAGCAGTTTTACTTTGCCTTCCTCTTCGTCCAGGTGTTCCTCATCGTGTCGCTCGCATCCAGCGTATCAAACATTCTTGAAGGAGTGTTGGGCCAACCAACCAGCATCGTCGACACGCTAGCAAAGAAGCTGCCTACAGCGGCAAATTACTTTTTCTCATACATGATACTTCAAGCACTCAGTGCAAGCTCGGGTACTCTGCTACAGATCGGCGCGCTTGTTGATTGGTATATCATTTCAAGAATCTTCAACAATACGGCTCGGAACAAGTGGACAACAAATACGACTCTCCCCAGTGTGAAATGGGGAAGCTACTTTCCGGTTTACACCAATTTCGCCTGCATCGCTCTCGTCTATTGCGTCATTACACCCATTATTTCGATCTTCGCGATCATTACTTTCAGTCTACTATGGGTCGCAAATAAGTACAGTATGCTCTACGTCAACCGTCTGTCTATCGACACTGGTGGTGTGCTTTATCCGCGAGCTCTCAACCAGACCTTCACGGGGTTGTATGTTATGGAAATTGCCTTGATCGGCCTTTTCTTCCTTGTGAAGGATGAAAACGGGAAAGTGGCGTGTACAGCACAAGCCATCATCACTATTGTGGTGGCAATCCTCACCGCGTTGTACCAGCTGTTGCTGAATATGTCGTTCGGATCGTTATTTCGGTACCTTCCTATCACTTTCGAAGACGAGGCGGTGCTCCGTGACGAAGCGTTTCAGCGCGCCCAGGACCATCGCCTTGGGTTGATTGATGAAGACGGAGACGGAGCAGCGGCATACGAAGACTCGAAAATACCTCATCACACTGGAGATGGTCCATCGGATGCCAAGGGTAGAGTAGCACCCGGAAATAGACGGGGCAATTTCAATCCAGTGAGAGGAATTGCCAATGCGGGGGCGTGGGCTGTTCGTAGTGGCAAGACGACATATAACCAAACTTTAGGCAGAGCCGAAAGAGGCATCAGGAATGCGGCCCAGTTCCGAAACGAACGTAGACGAAAGGACTTAGAAGCGCAGAGGGCCATAGGCGAAGCTCTTTATGGTGGATTCCACGATGAAATCGAGGACCTGACGCCGGAGGAACGAGATGTGCTTGTGCAGCGGGCGTTCGTGCACTCAGCGCTACGAGCGCGACGACCGACGTTATGGATCCCACGCGATGATCTGGGCATCAGTGACGACGAGATCAGGCGGACGCGGGAATTGAGCGAGCACATATGGATATCCAACGAGGGTACAGCCTTGGACAGCAAGGTACGCGTGGTCTACGGACGAGCACCACCCGACTTTTCGGAGCTAGACATCATCCAACTATAAAATGATGCCCGAGATCACACGAAACTGTACCGACTATGTGCGCGTGGGCGTCCATCTTCTTTTCGCATCGCATACCCAGAGGACTATGGAGGCCGGTGCAGATCTGTTATACCCATTTTGCATGAATTAGAGCGTAACGATACATGAATATAAATAAGCATGGAATATAAGAATAGGGGTGTTGAGGCAACTCATACAAACCATAGGCATTGTAAACGTTTATGCTCTTCTCCGATTCGGTGTGATCGACCCGTGATTAGACAATCTTCTCAAATAACCAACACTTCTTTTATATTATCTCAGGGGACCGTTAGAGATACGCTCTATGGAGCTCTGCCGGCTGCATATTAGCAGATTCACGGTTGCATATGCGAGAGCTGTGGCTAGTATTGGCTAGGCTGTAGGTTCAGTAGGTTACATTGTGATAAGGACAGTCCCAGTAGCATTTCTAACATATATTTGATATGAGGTACAAGATGGGCTGTATTTATTCTGACTATAGATATTTATATCGACCATGCGCTTGAATACGGTACTCTATATGGACTACTTCGTACTTCGTATCTACTGTACGTACTCCGTACCTACTCCTTATTCCACGTAGTTTTGAGAGGGAGGCGTTCAGGTACGAGTTTAAGGGTGAACGCCGTAGCAGCCACCACTCACATATTTGGCTTAGCGCAAACCAACGGTCTAGATCGCATGTGGATAGGCCACACGGACTATAACACGAGGTACGTAGGTACGAGTCCCCAACCTAGGTTAGCTCTGGAGATAAGCAGCAACACCACACACTTACCTTACGTTACCTAGTTCGGACCCCTATCGTGCTCTCTCTCACTCTCCTCTGCTCCACCTTGTGCCACGTCTATGTTTCCCCGTATCTGAGCGGCACAGGAGAGCCAGAATCCATTGCCGGCACTAGTTCCAAGTCTTTGTGGTATTAGCTTTGGGAAAACTCTATCATATCGGCCTATTCACATATAGACTGAGCTACAACGCGCCTTGTGAGCCAGCATCTCATCTGCGCTCGATCAGTGCTGTCTACCTACGCCTAAGGCCAACGGTTTCGCGCCTGGGCCAACACGAGATTCGGGGCCGTCTGTCTCTTCTCTCGGTGGTACTTTGTACCCGTTACACTCGTTTACCGTGTGCCGTGTGCCGCACTCGAATAGCTTCCTCGGCATAATAGCATAATACCAGTACTGCTATTCGGCATTCGGCTCATTCCAACCTAAATCCGATCTTATCCTCCGTCGAACTGTGGTTGTACGAAGTACCAACGTGTGAAACCGTTTCCGGGTTAGAAGAGGATTCACGTATCGTCCGTGAGTCGTGAGCCGTGCTCTGACAAGCTTTAAACGATAGCCCCTATCGCAGTGCTGCTTCCCTCAGCATAGGCGTAGGCGTAGGCGTAGGTACGGGCGTCCCGTTGAAATCCCGTCTTTGCCAAACCGGAGCCCTTGGATGCGATCGTCATACGGTGGACCGACCAGAGGCCGCGTGGAAACAACATGATGAGGATAATACGCAGCGGCCCGGCGTGGCTGCTGTCATCTCTTCTTATCTCTCAAGTTCAGGCTTTCTACATCCCAGGTAAGTCGATGCCCTCCAACGGCGAGTTCGCGAGTTCGCGTTGCCCACCTGAAGTCGAGGACGGCGGAGGCTCTGAATGATGATTATGATTTCTAACCATGCGCTGTGGTCCAGGATGGTCTATCAAAAGCTACAAAGAGGGCGAGCATATCCCGTTGATGGTGAATAAGGCCTATTCCGACAACACCCAGCTGCAGTACGCGTACTACGACCTCCCCTTCGTCTGCCCTCCCGCCGGCAAATCCCATGCCTCGGGCTTCCTCAGTGGCCAGAGCATATCTCTCAACCTCGGCGAGGTCCTGCGCGGCGATCGCATCAAGATATCCGATATCGACTTGACCGTCGGCCACGACAACAAGTGCAGCTTCCTCTGCGACCAGCAGGTCACAAGGAGAGATCTGAGACGCGCCAAGGAGCTGGTCAAGGACGGCTATGTTGTGGAATGGATTGTGGACAATCTGCCTGGTGCCACCAGCTTCGTCACTGTTGACAAGACCCGAAAATACTATGCTGCCGGTTTCAAACTAGGCTATGCCAAGTATGACTCGAGCGCCGGCAAGCCTCGTTACTTTCTGAACAACCATCACACCATCGTCATACGCTACCGCGGTGCGCCGGGCCGTGCTGGCGAGGCGGGCGGGAAGGTCGTTGTAGGATTTGAGGTCTACACGAAGAGCATCGGCCCAAGCAACAAGCGAGAAAACGGTTGCCCGGTTGAGCTACAAGATATCGACGATAACTTCGAAATCTACATGCCCCCTAACGCCACGGAGGGTCTTTCTTCGTCAGAACTGACTCCGGCAAACAGCTACGACTACCTGGACGAAGGCGATGATGAGGATACCATCTCTATTCCGTACTCGTACTCGGTGTATTTCCGCGAAGATAATTCGATTGAGTGGGATCGGCGCTGGGATTTATACTTCGTCAACCAAGAAGAAGGCTCGAGGATTCATTGGCTCGCCATCATCAACTCCCTAATCATCTGTGGACTCCTAAGCGGCATCGTCATCATGATCCTCTCCAAAACCATCCGGACCGACATCAAAGGATACAAAGATGGCTCCGTAGAAGCTGGCCGGAAGTTGAAGTCTGGGCCTCGCCCGCGGTCCCCGAGATCGGAGAAACTGGGCTCCGGTCTCCTAGAACAAGAAAATGAAGTAGGTTCGTCCCTGGACGATGCATCGGATGACGAGGCGCTCGAAGACATAACAGGCTGGAAGCTGTTACACGGGGATGTCTTCCGGAGACCACAGTATGGCCATCTACTCGCTCCTCTGGTCGGTTCGGGCACGCAAGTCTTGTTCATGGCTGTTGGCTTGATCTTTCTCAGCGCGGTTGGGATCCTGAATCCCAGCTTTCGCGGCGGCTTCCTCAGTTTTGGCTTTGGGCTTTTTGTGTTGGCCGGTGTCTTCTCTGGCTTCTTCTCGGCTAAGGTGTACAAGGGTTTCGGTGGTGTCAACTTTGGAAAGAATGCTCTCATTACGGCGTGTTTCTTCCCCGGCCTTCTCTTTGGACTCGTTTTCATACTAAACCTATTCGTCTGGGCGCAGGCATCAAGCACCGCCATCCCGTTTGGGACGCTCCTTGCTATTGCCCTGCTCTGGCTCTGCATCCAAGTACCCCTTGTCTACCTAGGTTCCTGGGTTGGCTATGCTCGCACGAGTGCTTGGGAGAACCCGACCAAAACATCCAGCATCGCCCGCCAGGTCCCGCACCAGGCTTGGTATATCCAGAGCCTGCAGTCCATCCTCTTCGCCGGCTTGGTGCCTTTCACCGTCATTTTCATCGAGCTTCTGTTTGTTTTCCAATCCGTCTGGCAGGATAAGAGCGGATACTACTACGTCTTCGGCTTTCTGAGCGTCGTATCCCTAATTCTCATCATCACGGTAGCTGAGGTCACGATCGTCACGATTTATGTGCAGCTGTGCTCCGAGAACTACCACTGGTGGTGGCAATCGTTTGCTGTCGGCGGCGGCAGCGCCCTCTGGGTCTTCCTCTACAGCATCTGGTACTACTTCTTCAAGCTCCATATCACGGGCTTCGTCAGCTCCATGCTGTTCTTCGTCTATAGCTTCATGGCCTGTTGTGTCTACGGGCTACTCACGGGGACCATCGGCTTCTTGGCCGCCTATACATTCATTAGGAGATTATATGCGTAAGTCTTTCCTTCTTCTCCTCAAGCTTACTTGAACCATACTATCTTCTCGTCAGCGCCACATCATCATCCATTCATACTAATCATACATCTCCGACAGTGCGATCAAAGTAGATTGATGTTCTCGAATAATCATTTCTGGTTATATGCGCTGCTGTCATAGTAATAAATTGCCGTTACATATCATGCAAGATCTCTCATAGCTTATCCATCACTCCGGCGCCACGAGTCTCTGGAGGAGCCCTTGGATTCGGCGTTCTTGGATCTGGTTGCTTTTGCCTTTTGCTTTTGGGTTGAATGAATGAATCTACGCCGAACGCGCCAGGTTGGTTGGGAGAAAATCGAGATGAAGAGAGGGATTGGACCGACCGGGGCGAATTTGGATTAGCATCTGCGCGCCTGCTACCTGCCTCCCTTGTTATATAATCTGCTCTGCTCAACTACTTACTTACCTGTTAAATACCTAACCTAGTCAATATATATACCTAATCATCAAACACCAGTATATCCAGCAACAGTGAAAACCTAAAGAAAGAGAGAAAAAAAGCATGATTCGTAATTCTATTCATGTCTCGCAGTAGTACTTGGTGTAGTGTACGCCTGTCTAAATCTAGCGATATATATATATACCTAATTCCGTCCCAGCGTCCTAAGACCTATGATAGGATCATCCTGGGCAACGGGGATGAACCCATCCACTTATCCATCCATCCATACAAGTGGCTATGACTGTATTCTCCAGCCACTGGCAATGCCACCCACCCATACCTAGGTAGTAGTATCTCCAAAATCAAAGAGGGACGACTCTTAGGGTATGTTAATAAAAAAAGAAAAAAACGGACAAAACATAGGTGAAAGCCCCAGGCCCGTGTTGCGCGGGTAAACGCCACTATAATACGCCCGACACCAGGATGGAAAGCACGGAGATGCCGCAAGCCTCCTCCTCGCCTATCCTATCCGATGCATATGTACATGGGGGACCCATCGATCCCCCTCTCTCCCCCTTCCACTTCCGCACGCTAGGCTGTCTGTCTAGTTTTATATCCCTAATATAGTCTTCGAGCGCTCGTAAGTGTAGAAGCTGACGGCAGACATGGGGATGATCTTGGCGTAGCCGATCGTCAGGCCGACGAAGAAGCCCCGGAAGCCGCGCTCTCTGAAGATCATGCCAGCGGCCTCGGCGATGCGTAACCGGTGGCCGTCGCCGACGGCGCCGGCGACTTGCATGCGTCGCCGGATGACTTCGAGGGGGTAGGATATGGTCTGCGACACGGCACCGGAGATCCCGCCGGCGGTCAGCTCGGCCCATGCGCGGAGGGGGGCTGCTTTATCGGCGGGCGCGTTGGCCGGTTGGGGCAGAGTCGCGTGCTTCTGGAGTAGCGAGGACCGGAAGACGTCGCCGATGCTGTCGTGCGTCATGAAGCCCATGCCGGCGTACGGGACCATGCCGAGCATGGTGGTGGAGAAGCCCCTGTAGAAGTTGACGATGCCGGAGCGCGGGGCGACGGTGTGGGCGGTAGTGGTGGTGGCGACGCCGGCGACGCCCCTGACCACGCTCGAGCCCGAGTGGAGAGCGGCAGGGGCTGTCTTGGGCAGCGGGTGCTCGTGGTAGATCTTTCTGCAGATGTCCAGCAGGGACGGGCTCCGGGCGCCGGTCTCGAAGGCCAGGCGCACGCGGATGACCTCGAGCGGGTATGTGAAGAAGACGGAGGTCACGCCGGCCAGGGCGCCGGCAGAGAAGCGCCGGAACCAGGTCTCTTGGTGGCGGGCGGGGATGAGAGCAGCGCGGTACTGCTCGTAGGCGACGAACTTGATGGCGGCGTAGGGGTAGATCTTGAGCAGCGTGGCCGAGTGGCCGCGAAACAGGCCGGTCACGCCGTGGTGGCTGTAGATGTCGCCGAGCGCGCGGAACAGTCCGGCCCACGACCCCGTGTACTTGGCGAACTGCGGGTTGCTTGTCTGGAACAGGATCTTGACGCGGTCGAGCGGCGCCACCGTCGTCTTGGCCTAGTTGAAAGAACAACACGTTAGCACCATCTGTCGCCTTGGGCGGCCACATTGTCTATGCGATACTGTGCGCCGTCTCGTGCGCTGCTCTCGTCGCCCCTATCTGAGATGCAAGAACAGAAGAGGAACAGGAACTATACATACCGCACATCCAGCGAGGCCGCCAGCTACAAACGACCGCACCATGTAGTCCATGCTATGCTTGTTGGGCTTCGGCCGCTGCTTCTCCTGGCCCGCCACCGCCATCTCGGCCCCAACTACCGAGGAGCCATCCCGGGCGATAGGTCGCGTGCCGGACTCCTTCTCCTTATCCGTGTCGGTCGCAGTTGTGATCGCAGTTGTTGCCTTCCTGATAACACCGTCCATCTTGCTGACAAGTCTGTCTGCACCCCCGTCTCGCTGGGTCGGGATCTCGGCGATCGCGGCATCGTTCGTGAGGGCCGATGGCATTCCTGCGCCCGCCCTCTCGCCGGGTCCGACTTTCGTCCACGGCACACTAACAGCCGCTACTAGTCAAGCGCATGCAAAGGTGCGGAAAGAAGTAAATGAATAGGTAGATAGGTAGGTAGTTGGACAAATGCCTATTATGTGTCGCAAAAGCCCGTTGACAGTAGACAAATGTATGTGAGGACGTAGGTATTGTATCGGGGAAATGGAGAAAGTGGTTGCGATGTGTTGGACTGAGTAGGGAGGGAAGGACGGTAGAAAAATAGGGCCGGTATCCGATTATTACAGTGTTGCATGCAGTATTGGATTACAGCGGAAGGCGCGGACGTCATGCGCTGCTGCGAAAACTTGCAGCGGCTAACAGGCTCCCTAGGCTAGTGTAACGGCCCCCCACTCCCCTGATTCTTTTGCCGAGGATTGCCGAACTCGATCCCGCTCTATTGCGGGCTACTACGATCTACGGAGTAATACCCAACGAACCAATCTCGTCAGTGGCTTTTTGTTGTTGGTAATTCTGCATCACGCGACTGCATCACTCGAGCTAAATCCAACGTCTTGTCCTCGGCGACGGTATCATAGCATCAGCCTCAGTCAGCTGTCTACCAGAATTTCAGATCGACAGGATACGAGCCCCAAACTTAGAGAGCAGGTACCTAATGTATTGGATAATCGAGACACATCTCGTACCGACAGTAGTTTTATTTAATCTATTCGTTTGTATAAAATATAAGTTAACCTAGTCTGCTTGTCTCATCCCATTATCGTCCTCTTTCTAATATATCGCTTGTATCATCTTCGGCGCTGCTCTTCTTGTTTATCAAATCTACAATGCCACTTGACCTGCAACCACAAACGTAATCCATTCATCAAGCCGTAAGTATTCGCGCAAGCACTACCAGGGCATTCAATGGGACTCTGATTGGCTCCATACCAGCAGAAAAAAAGAGTAGAGAATCTCCTCGTTTCTGTCCGAAGCATGAAAGAATCAGGTCCGATCATACTCTGTGCCTTGAACACCCGCTTCAGACAGTCGAAACTACGCGATGACCTAACAGCAAGAAAGGCCAACGTGTAATATTATGCTCTCCCACATGCAGACAGTTGAATTCGTGGATTCGTGATTCGTGTATCTCTCTCGGCGCCATATAGTATAAATCTACTACGAAGCAGATACTGGATCGGATCGTCTATTGCGCTGTGAGATAGGCCTCGCGCCTGTCCTGCTCGGCTTTTACGGCCGCTTGCCTCTCTGCTTGAGTGGCGTTGTAGTGAATCGATAGTTGCAGCATCGGGTTTTCGGGGCTCTTTTCCCATTCTTTCCTGATAAGATTTTGTCTCTGCTGGTAATTCATCTTGCCGGCGCCCTCGGCTTTCAGTTCCCGTTCTCTTCGTTCCTGAAATATGTGATAGGCCGGCCTTTCTCTCCGTTCAGGATGCGAATCTAATTTAATGGCGTTGGCATCATCGAGACTGAGCACTTCTAAGGCCTTGTTTATGCCGCTGCCGGATGCTTCCTTTTTCTTTTCACCGCCGCTTTCGAATTGTAACAATGCCGAGGAGAGACCGTTGCTGGGTTTACTCTGTGCTGTCCTCCTGTTCTTCGGTAGCGCTCGTCCAGGAGTATTCTTATCGTCTTCGGCAAGGAGGGCATCGTTTTCGGCTTTTCTTCGTGCTTGCTCCGCCTTCTTGGCAGCCTCTGCTTCTCTTCGTGATAGTTAGCGTCGTGCCTAGTAATAGAGACCTCGCGTCCTCGTCGAATATATACTGGCAAAAGTACTATGGGAGACCGTGGATGTAGCAAGACGGTGACATACTTTTTGGCATTATTCTTCGTTCCTTTCTCCCACTTCGCAGCTTCGGCAGCAGCATTCTTCGCGTCCTCAGCCGCAGCCTTTGCAGCAACGGCACCGGCCTTCCGGGCCTGCCCAACTGCCTTTTTGCTATTCTCGCCTCCCTTCTTTCCGCCCATGGTTTGACTATAAATACGAGAGAAAAAATGGAGTGGTTGATTGTATTCGGGTTGAAGGCTACTAGCTGGGCGTAAATCACCAAATACGAGCCTTTAGGCAAACACACATGTTTGAGCTCTAGGGTGGGGTTACAATGCACCATTTTCGCGGCACTTTAAATCTACCTAGTTATGATTACCTAGCCCTCCAGGATACGGCCCCAGGATACTATGAGAAGAGAGACTGGGTGGGGTTATGCGTCGTGGCGGGTCGGAACCTTGGAACCTTAAGAGGCGGCCAACTCAAAATCGCATCTTCATTGGTGCTAGGTACAATGTAAGTGCGGCAAATATGACAATATGACGGCCTGTATCCTGATATTCAGCGACAGAGAGTTACCCGTAAGCGGGTTATAACCAGCTTGGCTACTAGCCTACATCCCAAGAAAAGATTACCCATGTCGCGACTGTGGCCATAATCACTGATATTCAGTAGCCCTATCCTTGAAGGTTAGCGGTCATCTTAGATTCTTGGGGCAAAACCGCTCAATAAAGTTGAATTTTGATGCCTTAGTGTCACGGCCAAAGTTAAAATCTCTTGTCATGGCCTCAAATACCTGAGTATGCATGTAATGCCTCCTAAGTGAACTGCCTACCTACTATATCCAATATCCTGAGAGATCATGCTGTAGCGCTTACTTGCGTATATTCGCCTTGCAATGTTTAGCAAACCCAGGTATCTAATATCTACTCGTAGCTATAAATGCCGCAGGTCTACTTCATAACTATAGATCATATTATACTTCGTAGGTTATCTAATTAATTAATGGACCGTAAAGGTACGCCGCCTAGGTATTTTCGCTATCGAGTAATTACAGTGCATAGTAGGGGTCCATCACAAATGGGCCTAGCCCAAAGATCGATCTAAGTAGCCTAAGCAAGCTTCCGTTCAGGGTTTAGGAACTTTGGCTACGGCCGTGTGGACTGCCATTACCTATGTACTTAGCAAAGTTTTCTAGACGAGCTTCGGGCACCGATTTTAACCTAGGATTCTACATAAGGATCTGGCTGATCAATATTTCGTAGGTGGCTATTCTTTTAGGACTATTGGTGCTTTGAATCTGTTATTCCCTATTCTACACAAATTTGTACACAACATTGATGTGAAGGTTCATAGAAAATTGCGTCAGTTGTGATCAAAGTGATATTTGGTAGGGTTGTTCATGTCTTCAACAATTCAACTGGCCCAGTTTTCAATTTTCAAACACTTTTACGCTCCTCACTTCAGTACCAGAGAGGCATGTGGAAATACTGGCTGATAGAACCTCATTCTTCAAAGTGAAGATGCTGGTCATCGAAGGCGGGGATTGTGGATAAGTCGAAGTAATGGCCGCGCTAGGCCGACTACCGACCAGTATACCGAGAGCCCACGAAGAGAGCCTACCTAGGTACGATTATTACCCAGAAGAAGTACAGCTCATGATTCACCTGGCCTATCAAAACGTGCATAGACGCCTCGTTTCGGGGACATCTGCAAGCTGGAATATGCAATGTGAATCCAACATGAAGAGGCGCTTACACGCTAATTACTCCTGGTGATGTAGAAGCCTTAGTGTAATATAAACGAAAGCGCTGCGACCGTGCCGCCGAGAGTGAACAGTCAATAATTGTCACACTAATGGCAGTCGTCAATCTCTCCGCATTAAGTAGAAAAGTTTAATTCGGAATGACACAAGAGAGTGAAACTGAATCTGCGCCAGATACAGGTGAACATGACGATATTAAATATCCAGTACTGTGCCGGGCCCCAGCTTATCCCTACCGCCAGCTCCATGGCGATGAATTCCGCCTTTTGAAGATTCTTCCTGGAAACGGGATTGTCGAATGCGTTCTCCATCAAGTGGATTTTGAGCGCAGCGAGGACTTTATTGCTTTGTCTTACGTCTGGGGCAATGCATCCGAGACGAAACAGATACTGCTTGAAGGTCAACCGTTCAAAGTCACGCGGAACCTCTATGCATTTTTGCACGAGCTCAGGGAACAAAACAACCGCGGTCTGGCGTTCATGTCTCCAGACACTTATTACTGGGCCGATGCCATCTGCTTAGACCAACACAACATTGAAGAAAAATCCCATCAAGTCCCCCGGATGATAGATATATACTACTGCACTCTCAGGGTCATCATCTGGTTAGGACCTAATAGGTCTATCACCAAGTCAGCCAAGGGTAGCAAAGCAGCGGTCGTATCGTCTTTTGATGCGTCTGAATTTATCCATCGCGATCAATCCGCAGACAACATCGTGGAACTTCTTTTCCAAAAAGCTGAGTCGTTGGGGAGAGGCTGGGAACTCCCCGATAATGTCGAAGAAGAGGAGTCGGTGTTTCGTGAAACGTTTGGCGAGTCATATGGCGCCGTACTCATAGCAGCCGCTGAGTTGCTGCGTAGGCCATGGTTTACGAGGGTCTGGACGGTTCAAGAATATAGCCTAAGGGCAGACTCATCCTTTCTTGCTGGCCGCCATGGGGTCAATGCGTATATGCTTCTGTTTCTATTGAGAAAATTGGCCAATCACCATCGAATAATTGCCCTGACCGATGGATATAAACGAATTAGTAGTCTTGATACCATGAACAGTCTATGGACCGGAAAATACGACTTTGGAGACCGTGAGCTTGAGCCAGAGATCCCGGCAGCCGAATGTCTCCTAGAAATACGCTCACTCTTGACCAGCTCGGCGGCTACAGACCCACGGGATCAGCTCTACGCGCTGTTAGGTCTTGTCAAGCAGTTCATTGGGAAGGACTTGCCTACAGAGATGAAGCCGGATTACAGCTTACCATGCGATATTGTATATTGGCAGTTTGCTGCTTACTTGCTACAGGAAACTGGAGACCTCGGTCTGCTTTTGACTCGTTATGGCTGGTGGAAGGGAATCCCTTCGTGGGTTCCAGATTTCCGCACTCTTGGTCTCAATTTGAAGGCGTCTGAGAGAGCTAAATCTATCGTGCGTGTGTCACCCGACAAACGAACAATTCATTTAGAAGGCATACGCATGGAGCATATTTGCGACATCGTTCATGAGTGGTCCGAATATCGCAAGTTCGACACTAGTCTACTACTAGATCTACAATACCGTATTCGATACGTAGAGGGGCGGATCTTCAAGCCGGCGTCACAGATTCGGTGTGCTACCTTGGACGATATATTAGACGACTTTCTGCGTCATTTCCTGCGGTTGTTTCGCGATGGGGGGTCAGATGGAATGCGACGAGCCTATACGAATCTGAGAAGACCTTCCGGCCGCTCCCTATCCAGGCGAAGAAGAGAAAAGACGGAAGATAGTTATGGGAAAGATTATTGTATAGCGGATGCGATGAAATATCCCTTTGTTCTACTCGACGACGGCACTATCCTATGTGTCCAAAGAACAGGTATCGAAATTTTGCCCGACGACATAGTCTGTATTTTCAAGGGCACAAGAGAGCCAATAATTATTCGACCTAGCGAAGAAAGTGATACATTCACTTTGGTGGGCCACTGCATGATCAGTTTCGGAACATTCTACGGCCAGAGTTTCGAAGAAGATTTCTGGACCGGCAAGCAACGTGAAGAATTTCGACTTGCTTAAGATACCTATAGTATTCTGGCTTTAAGGCTATAGAGGTAATCTGCCGCGATACTTCCCAGACTTGTGCAAGTCTTTTCTCTACGCATCTTATTCAGGTCCACTTTAAACACGATATATCTGTCTCAGCCTCAACTTTTTGGTATGTTCGATCATTGCCTGGCCCTCGAGAAAGAACTCAAGCATATGTTAGTCAAATGTGCCCTGTTAAAGCGCATACATACCGATACGGGAGATTCAACTAACAATCTATATCAGCGCGAAGGCTATATGGAGCGCGTAAGTCCTGTTGTTTTTATAGGATGACATTCCGCGAGGCGCATACATCGACCTTTTAGACCTTACCATATACACCGAATCAATCTAAAAATACGTAGTGCTAGCCACAGATCGAATTACTTGTTGACTGTTCATCCGTCTAATTGCTAGATATAAGTATTCTGCGATACTCTCTGTGCATTATGATTGACCCGATTCCCAATCGCATTGGCCTGGATACCTACCTACTTATACCTAGGTAATCCATCGAGCGAAAGCAGGGGGTCAACATACATACTAGGCACAGATGCTCATAAAGCAATTCAGCTAGAGATTGAGCACAATAATATTCCATGCGGCACGTTCGTCTGAGGTTATATGTGTGCTTTGTGTGAATTTGTCTCTGCTAATGGGGATGGATCTTGGTCTGTAGCTAATCGGCCCCTATTCCGGGGTTTCGGTGATACCTTTGACCCACTCTTTCGTAACGGTGCAGCCCGAGTTGCGTGCTCACATCTCACCAATTTACAATAACCATCATCTATAAGATACAATCATTCGCCTTGAGTTACGCAGCGTGGTGTAGAGTCTATTCGGATTATTTTTCTCATTTTCAATATAGATCTCAAGACTTCTAAACAGTATCAGGATGCCTACAGAGAACCCCGCTAATGAATCCGGAGACAATCCGGGCGCCGCCGATCTCCCCCGTTCAGAAGATGTCGTCTGCGTCTTGAAGAAGCAGGCTTCAACACAAAACACCTATGAAATTATCGCCTTGAAGAAAGTAGAACAAGACGGAAAGCCTCCGTTTGCGCTCCGTCGGTATTCTTCCGAGAATGCAGAGAAGGTTATACAGCTGTGGAACGACTTCGGAATCGATGGCCCACCGGTTCATCTCCAATCGGGTATCCGGCAACAACTACATGTCATCGTGTCTACGCACTCAGGCACCAGGCTGAGCCTGCAATTTTATAAAAACGTCCTCTCACCATTACTCGAGGCGATCGGCCTCACCGCCACGGAGGAATCAGCGCAAGGAGGAGCTGCGCAGCAGGGCTCTTATCACCTACTAATCACACAAGACGCAGAGAGCGTGAAGAACTTCGCCCAGAACCTTGCAGCCGGGGACAGCGGCAAGGATGATGTGGAACATACAGTCGTGCTGCTCAGTGGCGACGGGGGCGTAGTAGACATGTTAAACGGCTATGCATCAGCGGAAGACGACGATGCCGCGAAACCTCACAGTTCACCACTCATCGCCCTACTACCTCTCGGCACAGGCAACGCGCTCTACCACTCACTGCACAAGACAGTCACAGGCGCAGCCGCGGCCTCGGACCTAGTACAAGCTCTACGCACCTTATTACGCGGGAAAGCCGCTCCGCTGCCGTCCTTCAAGGCCGTGTTCCCAGCGGGCTCGCGCACAATTACGTATTCAGAACCCTCGGATCCTGCATCTACTGAGAGTGCCTCCAAAACTCCAGCAGATTCGGCAGCGAATCTAGAAGAACAAGCAGAGTACGTAACGCATCTATACGGCGTCGTAGTCGCGAGCTACGGCTTCCACAGCCAACTCGTGTGGGAGAGCGACACCCCGGCGTACCGGCGGCACGGCGCCCAGCGGTTCCAGATGGTCGCGCAGGAGCTGCTGAAAGAGAGCCATCAATATCACGCTTCAGTGGAGATTGTCCGTTCTACGGACGCAGGAAAGGAGGCTGTCGCTGTCGCGACTGAGATACTACCTCGAGACAGGCACACCTACGTTCTGGCGACGCCTGTGTCGAATCTAGAGAAGACGTTCTGCATATCGCCAGCCAGCAGGCCTCTGGATGGACAGCTGCGGCTCGTGCACTTTGGGCCCGTGGATGGCGCGAAGACTATGGAGATCATGATGGCGGCGTATGACGGCGGGAAACATGTTGGGATGCGTTGGGCAGGTACGGCGGAACAGGGACAGGATGGAGGAGAAAGTGAGAAGGGGGAAGAAGAGGAGGGTGTTGGGTACGATACTATTAACGAGGTCAGGATCAGGATATTAGAGGAGGATCCGAGGTGGAGGAAAGTCTGCATCGACGGTACCATTGTCGAGATTCCTGCTGGCGGATGCATGGTTGTTAGCAAGGAGACGAAGCGGCACTTGAGGGTCCTTGTTGATGAATCGATTGCTTAGATATTGGATTCAATATTGGCTCTTCTTATAGATTTAACGCATTGGTACGAACGACGCGAGCTTTTGGTCATTTAGATACACAAAGCCTTTTACACGATGCTCTGATCGTTAGGTTTCGCGTAGTTAGCACATGTGATTATCGAACACGAAACAAACCTTGTGTTAACATGCCATGCTAGTAGGCGACAGGAGCAATATCAAGTGAAATTATGCTCTGATATAAATATGTCGTTGTCGTTCTCATTACGTGTTGTGTCATATGCTAGCTCTTATCTTCTCACAATACAGCCAACGGGTAACACGACTCTGTGTCACTTTCTAAGGGCAGCTTGGTATGTATTACATAATTGGATGGGATGTCTATGGGTTCAGTCGCGTGAGTCAGTTCCGTTGCTTACCTGACCTAGTGTGCTCGGAAGCCAAGTAAATTATTCATAGTGTATACATGTGAACAAGAAGGTGTAGGCATAGTTACACTCTCTGGCTGTAGATTCAATGTCATTGATCCTGTTCATACTATCCATTAGACTAGAAGGGACTTGTATATAGCATCTCGCCTGGACCAATCATCGAAGCGCGTAGTATTGGATCAGAATGATTCATCCGCGCTAATGCGGGTTGTGATGGTATGGGGGGGCATGCCTCATATCTTCACAATTGTTAGAGAAGGCATCGAATCTACGTCCATGGAATCTCGAAAAAGTGGCCGATACAATTCGTGATTGGAATTTACGCAGTCATATGATATAATGATTGCAAAGTGACAATTCCCCTTCTACTAATTCTGATCAGCGGCATTAGACAAATTGCATTTATTACTGGATACATAGCTATTGTGACAGTGTTTTGCCTTCAACCAGACGCCGCCATGACTTCCATGGAAGCAGAAAGTGTCGCAACAATCCTGTGCACCTCAAAGCAGACAAGGTTTAACATTGGGACGCCAAACTACCGTGAGGTGAGTACCCCGTCTTCTCTTTGCTGCACAGCTTGTGCACTTACACCAAGTCTATATAAACCGCAAATGACGGAGCGCACGCTAATTCATGCATTGCGCAAAAGTTGGATATCGAAGGTTTAGACATCACAGTTAAGTCGAAGCCTTCAACAAAAGCAAAAGGTAGTAGCAGTAGTACCACTGGCAAGAAAGGAGCCAAGGGCAAGGCTCGGAGCGAAGGCACAGAGATCCTGCTCAATGCTACGCTGCGGTTGAAAGCTGGCCAGCAGTATGCGCTCGTTGGCCGAAATGGTTCTGGCAAATCAAGTAAGTTCATTTACAAAATCGTTTGTTTCGCATAGGCTAATACATCTGTGTATCACAGCACTGCTCAAAGCCGTGGCCCAGAAACTGATTCCAGGAAGTAAGTTGTTCCCAAACACTTACGCTTCAAGTCCTACCACTCTTTCAGAACAACTTACAGATTTCGCATATCGGGAACTCGCTGACTCTTGACGTTGGAAGTACCGGAGGAGACACGCATCGTCATCCTACAACAAACCAACGCCAGCGACGCCGATATGGGAATGGATCCAGAACAACAAGAATTGACCATCTCGCATCCTTCGGTTCCGAATAATCGTAGCGTATTGGAGGAAGTCATCGAGCGCGCTACAGCTAGACATGAGGCACAACGAGAACTAGAAGGTCAGATCTCCAGCTTACTTGGGTCTTTAATCCCGTACCATATTCACTGACGCCATCTTAGATCTGTCCCGGGGTGTCGAGAGCGCCAATCCATTGGACACCGTGAGAAGCTTGCGAAGAGTCCAGCGCGAGCGTCTGCAGAGAGACTTGTTCCTGAAGGCGAAAGACGCAAAATTGCGCAGTGGTGCAAGGGGAATGCAGGCACGCAAAGCCTTGATAGCGATGGAGAAAACAGTCGCGGAGTTTGATACGTTGTATGACAGAGTGTCCAACCATGCTGCGGATATACTGGAGCTAGCGGCTATTGACAGTGCTAACATGCTCCTAGATACCAACAGAAGGACGAGGAAATCTCGCCGGAGACACTCGCTAAAGAGACGAGCGAGGCCGCCGAGCTGCTGGCCGACTTGCAGCTCTCGGTAGAGCCGTCGAAGATGGCAGAAGTCGAGTCGCGTGCCAAAAAGTTGCTGACTGGTCTAGGCTTCTCCGAAACCGTTATGGCGAAGCCAATTTCGACCTTGTCGGGAGGCTGGAAGATGCGGGCGTCGCTAGCGTCCGTTTTGCTTGAGGATACAGATATCCTGATACTCGATGAGCCGACCAATTACTTGGACTTGCTGGGGATCATGTGGCTACAGCGATACCTAACAACGCTGAGCGAGTTGACAGATGCGCCAACACTTGTCCTCGTGTCGCATGACCGGGACTTCATTTCTCTATGCACGGATCTCCTCCTCCTCAAGGACAAAGGCATCACATACTTCCATGGCGATCTGCCGACGTACGAATCGGCACAGGCGGAGAAAAAGCTCCACCTTACCAAGCTGAAGGAAGCCCAAGATAAGCAAAAAGATCAGTAAGTAGTTACCGGCGTCGTTTTTCTTGACGATCATGACAGCTGACCCCGAGGATTGCAGTATTCAACAAACGTGAGTATCAGCAAACCAGCATCCTCCCACTTTGACCAATATTCCAAGCGGAATCGCTTCCGCGGCGAGATTGGTCTCGAGGGGCATTGTGCGAATTTTCGCAGTAAAGCGTATGTGCTAACGTTCAGCACTGCAGCATTCAGAAGAACATGCGTGATGGCAAAGCCAAGGACGATCAGAACAAAATCAGGCAGGCCAAATCACGCCAAAAGAAATTAGATGATCGCTGGGGAATTGAAACCAGCGCTCGTGGCGGCCGTTTTAAGCTGAACCGCGATCTCGCGGGCTATCATTTTACCAGCCGCGCTGAAGTGGAAATTCCACCGGACGAGAGACCCGTCAGCTTCGTTCTGCCTGAACCACCCGACCTGCGATTCCCAGGCGCGTTAATCGTAAGTGACGAATCTGATATGGTCTTCACCATAGCCTCTTGCAGCAGTGACAGTTCCCTTTTTCATGAACTGGTGCCTGGCCTTGCAATATCGGCGCGTTCCTACAGACTGATTGCGTGGGATATGTTGCTGACTGTTGCTGACTTATTTCTGAAGTCGTTGGACAAGGTGTCGTTCCGTTATCCCAGAGATTCGAAGACCAAAGTCACACCACCGATGGTCGTACAAGATATCACTCTATCCGTTCATATGGGCGACCGTATCGGAATCCTAGGATTAAACGGGAGCGGTAAATCGACACTCATCAAGCTACTTGTTGGTGAGACGAAACCTACTTCGGGGACGATGACTGTACACTCGCGCTTGAAGATAGGATATTACTCCCAGCAAGCCGTAGAGAAGCTCCAAAAGCTAGGAGCATCCCAACCAGACACGACAGCCCTTGCCCTGCTTCTGAAAGAGATGGGATCCCCAGAATCGGAAGACGGCCGCGTCCGTGCTCTGTTGGGCTCTCTGGGGCTACCCGGACGGTTGGCGTCCGATGTGCCCATCCGCAAATTGTCAGGCGGTCAATTAGTCAGACTCGAGATGGCTCGTATCCTATGGACTTGCCCCCATTGTCTAGTACTCGACGAGGCCACAACCCATCTCGACTACGAGACAGTGACAGCAATGCGTGAGGCACTGCGCGAGTGGGAGGGGGCCGTCATCGTTGTCAGTCATGACCGATGGTTTATGCGTGGCATAGTTGAGGGCCATAGTGACGATGATGGAAGCGATTTCTCGGAGGACGAGGAAGGTGATGCTCGACGAAGATTGGTGTATCGCCTTCGAGCTGGACAGATGAGTGCGCTGACCGGCGGCGTCAGCCAGTTTGAGGCGAGCTTGGAGAAGAGAGTTGCTAAACTGCTAGACGCATGAAACTGCTTTTGATCGGTGTCTCTCGTCTTTTCAGCCTACCGAGGCACGACGGTTCATGGGCTGATCTGAGCGAGCGGCATTTCATGAGATCTCAGTCATGACGCATAACATCGGACCAATCGTCCCATTCCCCTGCACTCGGCCGTAGCCGTCCCTGCATCGTGGTTGAGCTGGAGCCTTATAAGGCCTCCCGCTTGTGTGACGCATAATTTGGAATACTGGATCGGCATATTCACACCCTTGGCCGTCGAGCACGAGGCTTCCAGGGATACCGTAGTCACGAGCTTCAGTGACGTCTTGTCCGAACGTCTTGTTTTTAGATTTGTGCCGAGCAAACACCTGGAAGCAAATAACTGTGACAAAAAGCTGTGACACAAGCCCAGCGAGCTGTAGTATGTTCCACGTTATTATTAGAAAATGAAGCGGGGCGAGGAAGTCTAATAATTTCGTGCAGGTTAGCAGCTAACTTAGCGCTGTCGCGAACTGTTCATTTCTTTTGTGATCATTTCCCCGGGCGGATCTAGGAAATTTGCCCCGGGCCCCGGACATGTGAAGAGAAAAGGACATCTAGGCCGACGCTAAGCTGCACAGGAAATTTACTTCGTACTGTACGCTACGAAGAACAGGTAGGTCGGCCGGTATCCAGGTGCCTAGTGCAGGTATGGCACCTGCCGCATGCGCCGGCCGTGTGGCCGCTTCAGGGGGCAGTCTTACACGCACCTGCAATAGTGTAGTTTGCCGTCAGAATGGTTTGAGTCGGTCCTTCATTCATCTGCATTCACATGTGGTCCACCATCTTGCATTTGGCGACGGTTCAATAGCCCGACGGGGCCTGTAATAAGAGTTGCGATGAACCTATCTTGATCGATTTAATAAACGGCGTGCCGACTGACAATCCTCCGGCTCATTAATCATATTGTCGCAATTAGTTCTTGGTAGCTCCTCGCAGCTACCCGTCGCAAGGGCGAAAGGCTAGACAATTCTGATCAAACGATTAAGTAATAATCACGGAGCTCTAATCAAACTACGGTAGCTGATGTATCTGCGGCCGAGGCGCGGCCGCTATACGTGTGTAATTGGCCTAATACAGTCAGGCTCGAAATCGGTGCAATAATGGTAGGAAAGGGCAAAAACAAGTAGAAAAAAAAATTCAGCGTCCGGTATGACCAATGTGACAAAACAAATCCGGGGATCAACATCATCACTTTGTCGGCGCGTACCACAAAGCAGGGACACCAGTAATTCAATTGCCACCTCAATCTTACGGTGAGCGGCGCCAGAGGCCAAAGCAGGGAATGGGCAGAAATGATTGGTTGCGTGACCGGACAATTTTCAACATGAAAGAGCCTCAGGTGATGCGTTAGGTACTGGAGGAGGAAAAAAAACGGGTGGCAAGCAAGGGGCGGGACTTCGAAAATGTGCCCCGAGGGTTGCAGTTGGAACAGGGCGCGGGGAAGCACACAAGCCTGCGGAGTAAGTAGTGTAAGGCAAGGCGGCGCAAAGCCAGGGATCTGGAGAAAAATGTGAGGTGGTGTAAACGCTGGCCACGAGACCACGAGGCCAATTCCGTGGCTAGTGTAGGGTAGTGCCATTCCAGAATCCAAACACTCGGTAACTTTCAGGTTTCGTTGGTCTTGTTTTGCAGTGTACAAAGGTGCTAGCAGGTAGACTCGGTGCTTCTCTACCTAGTGTAAGTACGGGCACTCATACAAACACACCAACAGTCTCTACTAGTGTGCAAGTGTTAGATCTCTGCCGCAAAACGCCACTTCCTAACATAAGAAGTATGTTCAGACAAGATCTAGGTTATGTGTGGGTATATCATCCTAAGCTAGTACACTATTCTACAGTACTTTAATTCATTTTGGACTCGTACATAGGCCACACAACACTATGCCCTACCTAATCTACAGAGGTATGCAGTGGAAGCAGATTGTTTAGAGCTGAAATGCTGTACCGGGGTACGAAGTACTGCAGGAGAATGTAATATTTGCTTGGGGTAAAAAGTGGGCACGGCACGGATACCTAGCGTCGTAGCACACCCCATCTTCCTCTTCTAGGTGTTACAACTCACTAAATTATCGTGGAATTCATTACCGTTGATGGGTATGTACGCTAAGTTGAAGCATCAGTGCCGGCGGGCGGGTGACTGTTTGCACTGATGCTTCCCTTGGCCGCTTCCCAATGCAAGCAAAAAACGTGCAGTGTCACCGGATGCGGCTGTCTTGGCCTCTAACAGTCTCACCTAGCACAACATCAGGCGGTACAGGGGTCCTTCAAGTGCGCTAGTGCAATGTACGCTAACATTAGTGTAGGACGGCTGCGGCCCATATTAAAGATGGAACGAGTTGGGGTTGATCTGACTCCATGGATGAGGGGACTCGGACATTGCCAAGCTACAATAGATCGGCCGGATCTAGATGCTTGGATGGCAAGAGGCAAGGTAGCGGAGGCAGGTAATCTACGCTACTGTAAATGAGAGAAATCCTACACTTGAAACATAAAATGAAGCTCGCATGGGCCTATATAGTTGTAGTAAGGCATGGAATCTCTGCGCATAGCTGCTGGTATGAAGTATCACCGCATTTTTACCTGTAGTGCTGTGCGGTAAGAGTAGACGAATGGAAATTGAGTAGAACGAGCCTTAGTCAGTACGTGATGGTAAAAGATGAGTCGGGCCGATGACTTGACGTGCCTCGTTTCGAGCTTGCGCACCACTCAAGAAGACGTGTGGATTGGAGTGAGGAAAATAAGCTTGATGAAGCTCTCAGAGGGCCTGTTGTGTACCGTGGATACTGTGCAGCATATGGTGTAGACTTACCCAGTAAGAGGCGGTGCTGTGCCGTGCGCTATACTAGGGCTACAGCGATCATTTCGATATATTATCTCTACCCGTATTGAAGTACTTCGCATCTGCGGTGTGAGCATGTACAAGGGATTGCTTGTAGCTTCGTAGCAAAATATTGATTATACACTACTTGAATTATAAGCATCATGAACCAACATTCTTTACTGTTAAGCCAACGAAATAATAGAGATAGACCTTATGAAAATGTCAATATGTGTAAGTAAATTGAAGGCCTTCAACCTCTACACTAATAGGTAATGTAATTAATTAGGTATGAGCATAGCATAGAGACCCTCCCTGCTACGTACACTAACACTACGCCAGGCGCTTCGTGCCACGCGAGGAGAATTCCGAAAACGCGACCTACCCTGAACGGAAGGTCATGCGCATGTCTACATGCCTACACAGTCCCAAAAAATATGGCGACAACTCATGTCCTTAGCCGCGTGCATCCTTGTGATCAATGTCTCATACAGTACTTGCTGGCCATGAGCTAGTGTAGTGTAGTGGTGTATGTTCGGCAGCGGCGACGGCGATGGCGACGGCGGCGGTTATAGTGGTGGTGGTAGTGCTGGCGGTGGCGATGGTGGTTGGAATATCCTTCTACACTACTCCGTACCGCTCCCGCCGCCACGGCCAGGAAGCAAACAACATATGGGCTTTTTGATCCGAGTGGTTGACTGTGTCCCGAGCGCTCGGCCAATTTGGAATCCTGCCGGCTGCAAGTCGCAGGCAAGTCGTACAAGCAGGTCGACCCAAGTTCTGTATAATTCGTCGATAGCACAAAGATCAGTGAAGGAATGGCAGAGAGATGCATGCAACCGCGTCTAAACGTACAGTAGGTAGCATGACCACTGTCTCTCTTCCAACGCCACTGTCGCAGCAATTGCCAATGGGAAGCGCGGAAAAGGGGGGAGAAGCAAGTGATTTCTAGTGTGTTTTCTTTGGCGGGCCAACAAATGACATGCGATGTGGCATTCCTTCGACCGAGTTAGTGAGCCCAAGTGGGAGAAAGATGTGTATATGTACAGTGCACGGTACAGTTTTTAGACTTAGCCAAATCGTATACTCTAGCAGCCAGTACCTGACACTAAACGCGCTAATATGTTAACAGACATTCTAGACGAGCGACTACCAAGTAGCTAAGTTAACTAAGTACCGTGGTAGTGCAGGCCGGCAGACAACGACAAAACAACAGCAAACGCCCACCAAAAAAAGAGAGGGCCTACGATTCACATACCTATTGGGAATGGCCATGTAACGTCGCCTATTCTCTCTAGAAGCACAGATTTCCCAGTTAGTGTACACTAGGACGCTTTCGCAGCTAAACGGATGTGTGATGTCGAAACACTATTCGCTGCCGACCGGCGCGCTGAATGATTCCGTACGCGAAACAATTTGGCCGCCCCTCATCAGGCCGAGCATGTGGGATGACCGATGGAATTCTCTACCGAATTCGGCCGCGCAAGCGCAGGTCGACGGCCAGCCGACTCTACGCGAGAATGATGGACTGCCCATGATTGAGATGATATGGCGAAGGCTTTCTGAATGCAGTCTAGACCAGATTGCCGCACGAGAGTGAGTCTCGGGCGAGGCAGCCCAGAACGCGCACAAACGCGACGAATGAATGGCATCAAAGGAATCCCCGATGTGCCTCGGCCCTAGCCGCAGGGCGGATGACCAGGTGACTACGAAGTCGTATACCGTACCTAGGTACTCGCGAGGCGTGAGCAGGGCAAAGTAGAGAATTGTAAGTGGTAAGTATGTTCTTTTACGTGTTTGTTTCTATCTTTTCGTGCTTCTTCTCGTAATCTTGTTGTTCTGTCATAGCTGGATTATGGAGATGCTATCGTGATGTTCCTCTGGCACGTCTTCAACAGGATGTGTAGTGTACGAATACACGACTGATCAAGTCTGACACCGCGAATCTCTCCATATTCTCCATTAATTCCCCAGGCCGGGGTCTCCCCTCGCTGAAGCTCTGAATGGGGGAGTCCTTTTTGCAGCTTTGTGGAGTCCCCGTCCACATCTCGGCCAAAC
Source organism: Nemania sp. FL0916 (assembly GCA_022578715.1). NCBI lineage: Eukaryota > Fungi > Ascomycota > Sordariomycetes > Xylariales > Xylariaceae > Nemania > Nemania sp. FL0916. Next base: position 206,187 of record MU390232.1, read on the forward strand.
CAAGCATTAGCATGATCTTCTCCCCTCCAAGAGCAAAAGACGGCCCTTCTCACCCCTGTCTATAAGCCGGTACCCTGACCGCGGGCCTTGGCCAGCCCAATCACCTCTGGCGGTTGCTTTAGTGTTCACCAGATTTTAAGCATGGTCCGCCGCTAGTCTAGACTTGATCAGCACCTCGTGTCGAATTCCTTCTGATTCACTTGTCTCCGGAATTTGACAAGCGAGTTACTAGTGTAGCTCTGGGTACCTAGGTACTGAAAGTGCAACCGTTTTCGACCCCTGTATCAAGCAACCCTTGCTCTCCCATAGTATTAGTGTCTACTTGCGATGGTGCCGGGGTCGTCCATGGGGATGTAACCACGCCATGTACCTCCCTTTGTGTGAAAGCGGTCGTCTCGTCGCGAGTCTCGATTCCGCACCGCAGCTAGGTATATAATGCCGAGCTGCCTGCCCTCTCCCCCGACACGATCTTCTGCCTTCTCCGTTGGTTACCCCGTCTTGCAACCCCAACAACCCCCGTCTTAAGGGAACCTGCTCAGGAGGGTCAATTCTTACTACACTTCGAAAGTAAAGACAGCCAGACCGACTCAGACCGCAACCATGGCTGGAGGTGTCGCTATTCAGGGGGGCACCACCGATCTCTCGCGTATCGAGGCACCGGTGACGGTCAAGGCCTACTTGATCTGTGCCTTCGCCGCCTTCGGTGGTATCTTCTTCGGCTATGACACCGGTAAGGACTTTTTATCTATGTAGCGCTAACCTCGCTGTTCAAACCGCTGACAACACCGCAGGTTGGATGGGTGGCGTTCTCGCCATGCCCTACTTCATCGAGCTCTACACCGGCCACAAGTACGACTTCGCCACGGCTATGCCCATTGATGTCTCCAAGGATGCTTTCGTGATCCCGGCTTCCACCTCGTCTCTGTTCACCTCTATTCTGTCTCTCGGTACTTTCCTCGGTGCCCTCGTGGGCGGTGATATCGCCGACTTCATCGGCCGTCGCCCCACTATCATCGGAGGTTGCATCGTCTTCACCGTCGGTTGCATTCTGGAAATCGCCAGCACCAACCAGGAGGTCCTCTTCGTCTTCGGTCGTCTGATTGCCGGTGGCGGTGTCGGTTTCATCTCTGCTGTTGTCATTCTGTACATGTCTGAGATTGCTCCCAAGAAAGTCCGTGGTGCCATGGTCTCGGGTTATCAGTTCTGCATCACCATTGGTATCCTTCTCGCCAACGTTGTTGTCTACACCACGCAGAACCGCAACGATACCGGCTCCTACCGTATCCCCATTGGTGTTCAGTTCCTGTGGGCCATCATCCTGGGCGGTGGACTTCTCATGCTTCCCGAGTCTCCCCGTTTCTACGTCAAGAGGGGTGAGATCGAGAAGGCCGCCAAGTCTCTCGCTTTCGTTCGTGGCCAGCCTGAGGATTCGGCTTACATCAAGGATGAGCTTGCTGAAATCATTGCCAACAATGAGTTCGAGATGGCCAACATTCCTCAATTGAGCTACGTACAGTCTTGGCTCGCCTGTCTCAAGGGCTCTCTGTCCAAGGGTGACAGCCCCATCCGCCGAACTATCCTGGGTGCCGGTCTCCAGTGTGCTCAGCAATTCACCGGTATCAACTTCATCTTCTACTTCGGCCCTCAGTTCTTCAAGCAGTTGGGAACCATTAAGAATGTCTTCCTCATCTCGCTCATTACTACCCTGGTCAACGTGCTTGCTACTCCCATCTCTTTCGTCACCATTGAGAAGCTCGGTCGTCGCGCTATTCTCATCGGTGGTGGTTGCGCCATGGTTGTATGCCAATTCATCATTGCTATCGTCGGTGTGACCGCTGGCAGGTCAGAGCTCCACAACAACGCCGCCGTGTCTGCCATGATTGCTTTCATTTCTATCAACATTGCCTTCTTCGCCAGCAGTTGGGGTCCTACCGCCTGGGTCGTGGTTGGTGAGATCTTCCCTCTACCCATCCGATCTCGTGGTGTCGGTATCTCGACCGCCTCTAACTGGTTCTGGAACACCATCATTGGTAAGTCAACCTATTACATGCTACTTACGCATTCCTCGATTTTCGATAGTATTGGCTAACAAGTCTGCGCAGCTGTCATCACTCCCTACCTGGTCAACGCCGACGAGGCCAACCTCGGACCCAAGGTGTTCTTCCTCTGGGGCTCGCTCTGCATCTTCAGCACCCTGTTCGCCTACTTTCTCGTTCCTGAGCTCAAGGGTCTGTCGCTCGAGCAGGCCGACATGTGTATGGCTTCCGTGCCTCCCCGCAAGTCCCGCGGCTGGAGACCCGACCACACCTTCGTCTCCGAGGTGCAGCACACCAGCGACGAGAAGGGCCTCGCCTCCGAAGCCGTTGAGGAGACAGTCTAAGCTACTTCTCTTCCGGCACAGGCGTGACCACTGTATACTGTTATCTCTTCGGGATAGAGGATCATGTTACAGGGGTCTGACGTGTAGAACATCGTCAAGGTTTCTAAACTGTCCTTTAGATTATATATACATATTTACTTTACTATAACCTTACAAGATATCCCCGGGTTTCACTCTGCCGAGTAGCCCATCTATAGTAATAAAAACTACAGAGTTTTTACACCACAAGCAACTATTTTCATCATCTGGCTTCAGACTTAGAACATGCAGGTTGTCTAACACGTGCTTGTACAGCTCATCTCGTACTATGGAACACTGCATGCATTTTGTAAGGCGATAGACAATCTGCTTGAGCTTATCAAGCGGGTGAGACCCCAAGGTACAGCACCTACCGAATCCACCGCAAAGCGGGGCCTTTTGGACCCAGAAATCGCCACCCAGAAACTCTGCTCCAGCGGTCAGCTCAGCTAAGTCTGCCCGAAACCAAAGGACCCAAGCCCCACTGAGACATGTACTCGGTACGCCGTGTTTCCGCTGTACTAGCTATCCTGTCCGAAGACAACAAGAAGAAGAGGGAAAAGCATGCAGCGTCGCAGTCGCACGTGGGACCGGCGCGGCCCGTCCGAAATTGGCAGGTCCTTGCCCCAGCTACAGCTAACCTACATAATCTTTTCTGTCTCTTACGAAGTACGCGCGCGGCGCCGTGCTGAATACTAGACGGGCGACCACACGATTCCAGTACACGACACGATGCAGGACAATAAAACGTGGGTTACACACCGGACACGAATGCCCCCGGCTTATTCACGTGAAATACCAGTTTTTGGTAAACGTCTTCATTTGCCATCTGGGGTACGGATTAATTACTAACTTTATCCTGTCATGTGCCCCTTGCACTTGAAGCCTTAGCAGAAGGTCTCAGGCTGGAACAAAGGTCAAAAAGTCCACCTCGGCCTATTTACTTAATTAATTCAAGCTCGCTATTTTTCTGCGCTTTCTTCCCCGGATTTCTCTTTCACCACTAACCCGTCAATCACCTCGCCTCCCTCCGCCATATCCGGAATACATTTTACTTAATTTGAAATACATGTTGTAGCATACGCAACCCAAAACATGTATCGCGGACCGATTGTTTTTGTAGATCGGACGAATTAACATATTCTTACACTATGCTACTTGCCCCCCCTTGTGTAGAACGCGTGAGCAGACGATCAATCCGTCGACCACTTAGTTGGCTGGTTCATACTCCTCACAGTAGTGCTGGTTTCTAGTGTGGTGTACATCACTCAATCACGACTGGTGTCGATCTCTGTCAGTGCATGGAAAAGTGAAACAGTCGACGTGTTGTAAGCGAGGGGGTATAATCGCCACCGCTCTATGGTGCGTGCCGTTCGTTCCTTCGTTGACTTACACTACCATATCTTCAAGTTCTTACACATATTACGCTATATAATTATTTATGAGCAGATATGCAAGGCACTCGCAGACTCATGCTCCGGGTACAAATTATATCCACCCGCTTATGTCGTATGGCAGTAATCATACTGCACTGCAGTATTCTCCCGAGTGTGGCCAGACTAAACACGAAGTAGATGGCCTTGGAAAATACTGGCCTATCATCGGGTGCCCAGGCCTGCAATGCGCATCGCTCTGCGTGTCCATGCAACGCTCTGTTATCTTGATACTACAGCTTTTAATCTAACGTGTTATTAGCTCGGACATGCACATATTCAGCTTCTAAAGCTTGAATCTGCCTCTTGGCAATTTAATATATCTATACCAATGAAGGTGTCTACCGTTGGGCCCTGCTCTTTATTATTCGCTACCAATCCCGCATTCTAGACCATATAGGACAAGAATGTCCGCGCCTGGTCATATGTGCATCGACTCTCGGCTCTAATTCGTTGTATTTATCTAGCAAGCCTATTTCCTCACTACTTGTAACATTCGCCATCTCATTTCAGTTCTCATCTATCAGCTTACTGCCTTGCCCTACATACTATCATGGGTTCAATACAATCTACCTCTCATTGATCGTGAAAGAGTTCACTATTTACATATTTACACCACGGCTGTTCCATCACAAAAGCGCACCATAGTTTGCTTGGGTAATACGTTTCAAATATCTCAACGAGCCATCAACTTCAACTCGCTTGCTTTCTTATATATTACTTTTGCTATATCTTTTCGACTCGCGGCTCGAGAAGCCGGGCGAATCAATCTACCCTCACCCTCGCGGGTCGGCAGTGACTCGTATTGCTCCCGGGGCACGTCGTCTTGGGAGGCAATTCGGTCGCTTCGTTCCGCATCCTACCGACCGGAAGATTGTGTGTCGAAAAAGCCCAGCGCCGAACGGACTTAAGTCTTGCCCGAACTCCGTGGCTGGGCATTTACTTATCGTAGGAGCATACTTGCGCATATCTACGGTATCTGAGAACAGCACCGTGATGGATGACTAACTAGGACTTTTGATCTGATAGAAACCGATTTTCAGCATCTAACCTAGGTAGCTCGGTTCCAATGGAACGACGACTTTTAAACTCGGCAGTATCACTGCACGTTATCCATTGTCCGGAGCGTCCCTTCAATTCTTCGGCATTGCATTGCTTCTTTGGCATTATCTACCGATGAATCTCTGCACCGGCTGGTTAGCTCTATGCGAATGTTCAAAGGAGGAGATAGATAATTAGTGTATCGCGTAGTCGCCTTATCGCCTCCAACATGTAGGAAATGCGACCACTGCACAAATAGACAGACATACAGCAGACCTGCATAGACCAGCTTCAAGTTGTGAGTGATAACAGTAGGTACCAAGGTAGTTAAAAACCCCATCATTCCATCTAGTCCAACACGTCTTGCGCGGAGCTGAGAATGTACTCGTTTTCGGGCGCACCCACTCATATGAAGGATCCACCCGAGATCAAGCATGAAAAGGTCTTCGTGGCTCAGTTGGCTAGAGCGTTGGTCTCATATTCGTATGATCCAATCAAAGATTGGGATATCCAAAGGTCGTGAGTTCGAGCCTCACCGAGGACACCATATTTTTTCTATTTTTTGAACACAACATACTTTTTGCCCCCCCTCTACCCCTAAACTTTCATAATTGTCTTTAGCAGATTCATATACTGTACGGCCATGGGCTGTTTGTAGTAGCTGTATTTTTCTCTTACAAGCAAGTATACTATATAAATTGATACGACTCTAAGCCGCCATTTAGGAATGGATTGTCAAAGTTGCCTCATGCTTCGATCTCTATAAGTAAACTAACAAAGCTGAAAATGAGTAATTCCTGCCTGCCCGGAGATTTGGCAATGGCTGTTAGACTCCCTAGGCAATCATTACGATTTGGAGTAATGAACTTACAGCCCGATAGCCAAAGTTACGAAACCCAAAGAACACCATGAAAAGCCAACGATAGGTATTATTGTCACATCTACGAAGTAGAAGAAATGCGAATAGATCAAGATAATATGGATTCGTCTAGATTGCCTCAAGCTAAGCCAGCATTCCGCAATTTTTGGACCACCATGCCGTCGGGATTCGAACTCCAACATGTCCAGGGTACAATGCACTCGGATATCAGGTCCTTTCCCTCTCGTTCCGTCCCTTCCATCTCGAGTCTATTTGAACATTCGTTCAGTCAATTACTCGTTCTTTTGTGCGTAGATACTCTCTACACTATGTTACTATATTGGACCATCCGGGGACAAGAGTTTGCGAGATCTATGCACCCGTTCCGATCTTATTGAGTCCCTTAAGCGACCCGAGACTCAGTGCTAGGCCTTGTGATCTGCTTCTTATGCGAACAAAGCCTGTGATAGGTCCATCCTCGCCTTCCTTTTCTATACTTAAGTTGGCCAGAGCATCCTCCCCTGTCTTCGGGTTAGCGTCTCGCGGGAATTTAGAGTACGGGAGGGTACATACCGAATACACTCCTGGCGTATAAATTCGCGCTCAAGAATTGGCAATCACCCTTCATGCTAGCTTCAGGTGTCAAACAGCTCATGTTTGTGCAAGTCATTAGTTGCTCTAAGAATTCGCGAAGGGATTTGGCTTTGCTGTTAATATTCACTTTGTTTTCCCATTCGAATTCAGTCCACATTGTCCGAAATTGCGTTTCTGTACATGTGGCGGGCTGGATATAATCCATAATGTCGACGTGAAGGTCGTTGAGAATGACAACATTGGTGTCCGTGCTATGGGCACCGTCATAGACAACGTTGCCGAAGATGACACCAGTATCGGTGGATGAGACTTTGATAGTGCATTGCACATTGTGGAAGTCATGCGGGCCCAAGTTTTGAGTAGTAGGTCGCTCGACAACCTTAAGGTCACCAAGCGTAGCGAACTCAACCGAGAGATTTTGTAGCGTTTCGGTCGTCTGATTGACTAAAAGGACATCTAAGACGATATCAAATTGGTGTACTTTGACGTAGGCTTCGGCGTACACGGGGTCGGAGAAGCCGGTGAGCTGAACGACTCGGCTCAGCTTCGATGTAAGGTCTTCCGATGTGGCTTCACCACCGGTTGCTCTCTCAAGATCTAGTTCTATTTCATCGGCGCCTTCTCCTTGATTCTTCTTTGAAAGTTGACGAATTTGAACGACATCGTCTACCTGGATCGCTGTCTTCGCCTTCTCGAAAGCTTCCTTCGCGGCTCGCTTCTTCTCCTCAACCTGGACCATAGCCCGGAATGCTTTTCGAGTGTCGTCGAGGAAGACAGATTCGAGTTGCTTGTTATTGGAGAATTCAGCTAATGACCGAACACAGGACATAATTCTATCGACAGAGTCTTCGTCGATGGGTGCCTTGACGAACTGCGATTGGCCAACACGAATGATCGAAATCATGATCAACATGGCTTCGGCTTTGAGAGCATTCGTCCGTGCCTTGTCCGACGAGATCTCAGAGTGGCGCATGACAAGCTTTGTTAGTGTGGCAGAGAGAACGGTTGCCAAATAGTAGTCTCCGTCTAGGATCAATTGCCTCAACGGGGGCTTTTGTGCCGCCTTGACGGCTTCCAACCTTGCAGCCGTAGCGGAAGCGCTTGTCAGGGCGGTCTCCGTAGCGTATGTACCATCTGCCAGGACTCGTCGAGAGCCAGAAGGCTGTGCAGGTTTAGAGTTACCGTTCACCTGTTCTTGCTCCTGCTCATTTTGGCCATCGACGTTATCCAGCAGACGCTGCTCAGATGCCAAGATGGGGATCTCGCCTAGACTTGCGCGTATTTTCTTCCATGCATCCCTAATGTCACTTTCTTCAAGAGAATACTCGCCAACAATCCAGATGATCCCGCGGTAGACCTTACCTGCCCGGACTTCACTGAGTGTATCGACCAACCGAGCGACAATCGAAGGTCGCAGCTTAGGAAACTTTTCAACGACCTCCTTGACGAAGCTGATAACATCGACAGCAGATGTGTTGCTGAAGTCGGCAATGAAGTCCATCAGCAGATCGACTACGCTGGCAGCAACTTCGGAGAATTTGATGGCGCATTGATGTATCGATTGGATCAGTAGCTGGCGGTACTCGGTGTTCTTCTCGTATTCCTGATCGACGGTCTTTGATAGCTCTTTCTTCAACAGCAAAATCACTTCCTCAACATTCTTGCTGGACACCATCTCTAGAGCAATTCCAAGAGCCTTCCGCCTCACGTCAATATCGGGACTTGAGAGGACGCGGAGAATCTCCATAATAAGGTCGTCAAGAACTCCCTCATTGCGCTGGCGCAATTGGTCCACACGATCAAGTACAATCAGCTTCACGTTGTTATCCGCCTCCTTGATGCTCAGTTCGATAAACTTCGCAGCGGCGGCCTTGACAGCGACGGGGTTGCTGGTAAGGGATGTCAAGGACGAAGCGGCTTCATATACGACAGTTGAAGTATTCGCTTCTAACAGGTCAAAGATGAGCCTTAAATACCGCGCCTGTATCCGTCAGTAAACGAATCAGAACTGGTTATGCGAGCTCTCAGCCTACCTTGTTCTGCTGGTTCTGGACCGCGTCTTTGCGAATGAACTCGAGTTCTACTAATTGCAGGAGTTCCTCTGCATTTGGGATACCCTCAAACACGTTGCTCAGATAGGCGAGAGCCTTGTCATGGTCGATGCTCGATAGAGCCGCAAAGGCATTGCGCTTGCAAGTGGCATCGCTCTCTCCATCGAGGAAGGTAGCGATCAGGTCTGAGGCGTCTGGAATTAGAGAGGGGGAGTGTTGGTGGATCGAGGCGACGGCAAAGACGGCGTTCTTTCGCACATAGGCGTGTCGGTGCTCGAGGCAAGACCGCGCAGATGACAGAAGGGGCTCGATCAGCTCGGATTCTCGCAGTTTACACAAGAAGCGCAATGTGTTGCCCCGGATGTACTCGTTGGGATGTTGTAGATCGTTCCGGATGCCATTGCTATATATTCCACAGCCTGTCAGCGCCGGCCGGGTTTGTATGCTTGACTATTCTAGTAGTTCTAGCAATAGCAAGGGCACACTCACCAGACCAGGATCATCTCCTGCTTCAGCTTCCCGCTGGCATCGAGCTTGGGGCAGATCTCGTAGTAGAAGTACAGCAACTTCTTCAGGTGCTTGGATTTCGAGGGCATGACGAATCGAATGATGTGCATGAGGAGCTGCGGCATGGGGTCGCCGTTCAGCATGATGGTCAGGATGCGCTTCATTGTGTCGACCTTGGTCTCGTCAGTGCCTTTCTCCAGCTGCGTGCGCAGCTCCGACATGGAGGGCACATCAGCCGCATTGTCCTGGTGGACTAAGCTGTACGCATTCTCGAGAAATGTCGTCATGATGGGCAACTACTGCGGCTCTCGACCGCCTCGTCAATGCCGTTGTCGTGTCGGTGTCGGGCTCGTCGAGGTGCAAGGGCAAAGGAAAGGCCGGCCCAGGACGAGTGAGACGAGTTGAGGTCCGTGTTGAAAACGCCCCCTCAACGAGGCAGTACTGAAGCGGTATGGCGAGATGCCTGTGGTCTGGGCGCAACCGGGGACGTTGTCAGTAGACGGGAGGTAGTCGGCTGGGTATAATGCGACTATGCATCCCTCAGCTGCTGGTAATGCTGGCAATACCTAGTGATGGTGTGTTAGGTGTAAGTTACATGAAGCTGTCCAATTCGTGCCTAGGTTGTCCATAGAGGTATCAATCGGTGGGTATGCACCTGTAAAAGGATCCCACACAGAAATCTGTCCCTCCTGAACTGTCAAAGTGGGGCCTCTTTCACCTGCTAATTGTCTGTAGTGGATTGTGGGCCAGCACGGCGGTAGGTAGAGCCAGCCAGGTCGAAAACAGCACTGGAAATATCTGGATTACCTAATAGGCATGGGTTAGCGAGCCAATCATATTAAATAATTCCCACCATAGTTCGAGCCCACCACATTGGGTAGAGAATATGCTCCGATAGAGCCTTATCGAAAGGGTGCCTGCTCCATGCCGGGTTGCTCGATCTACTTGGCAGGTTATCCCTGCCCCGCCAAATGTACTTTAGCAATTGAGCTTATTCGAGATGCGCGAGTCCTTCATGCGTGTTTCAACACCGAACGCTCTCACTTACCTCACGAACAATCTAACAACAGCATTGTGAACCTGTATTCTCCAGACTCTTCTGCATCTTTGCGCCAGATTCCACACAATCATATACAGCAGCATGGCTTCGTCCGGCGAGCCTTTCTATATCCGCTACTAGTGGGTTCACTCTACCGCCCAATAAGTGCGGTTCACAGCAGTACTGACGGCGCAATACTTCAGCTCCGGCCATTCTGGTCGGTTCGGCCACGAGTTCCTCGGTACGCACTCCACAAAGCCCTGACGCATAAATGGTCATAGATGCATGTACTGGTGGTGGGCACGCAAAGCTGACTCGATCACGCACATGCGCAGAGTTCGACTTTCGAGTCGTCGGTGACGGCCGGAGCGCAGTCGCGCGCTATGCCAACAACTCGAATTACCGAAACGACAGCCTTATTCGCAAAGAGAGTATGCGCTCCTACTTTTAATACGTCTTGCCCTCCTCGATATGCCAAATAGTCATCTCGCCCATCGCTCGCCCCGGTCTACAGCCTCGCCTTCCCCAAACATGTATACATGAAAATGCGCTAATCATTCGCGAACCTCAACCTGCAGTGTGCGTCAGCTCGTTAGTGGTCGACGAAATCAAGCGGATAGTTAAGTCGAGCGAGATCATGAAGGAAGACGATTCGAAGTGGCCACAGAAGAACAAGGACGGACGGCAGGAGCTTGAGATTCGGCTCGGAACCGAACACATATCATTCGAGGTATGCAAGGAAATCAGTGCATTGGCGCCATCCCTACTACAAATGTCCCGTGATGCTGACATATGAGGATGCACCTCTCGCAGACGGCCAAGATCGGCTCATTAATCGACGTCACTGAATCGGCCGACCCCGAAGGCCTCCGCGTTTTCTATTACCTAGTGCAAGACCTGAAGGCGTTGGTATTCAGCCTGACATCCCTTCACTTTAAGATCAAGCCCATTTCATAAACGACGGAGTGATGGGAGGTGGAAATTAATAGTAATATGCTTCACGCGCGCGAGCTAGGCCATTTCCCTTGGTCCGGACCTAGAATATACCCCCACGTGGCTGTTCGTAACAACAAAAAAATGCTAAATCTGCTACCGCTGAGTGATTCCCTCGAGGGCCCTCGAGATAAACCAAACGCCTTATATACCCATGTTTGCATTCCGTGTCTCACGTGCCTTGCCTTAAGAACGATTATGTGCCTTTCATGGATGCCATGCTCCCACGCCCCTCGCCAAGATAACACAAAGCTCTGGATTTGCCGTCCATCCGCATTGAGCACCTTTCTCCTAATGCTATTTCTTTCCGGTGCACGCTGGGGCTAGCCATATTCCCACCCTGATGATCTAGATATTGATAATTGGTGTAAGTGTCGATAATCCTCCCGTCCTTTCTTTCATCGGAATTCCAGGGCGCTGAAACAGCCCTTATTCTGGACGTGTTTGAGCTCCAACTGTTGGAACCTGCTTGGCCAAGAGAATTAGCTTATGCACTAGCTACATCGCAACCAACAAGACTCACTTTTCGCTCTTGGAATGGAAATATATTCCGCTGACAGTACCCTCCTTCTGGTTGAAGCAGATGTAGTAAAACCCTTCGAAGCTGGCGCCATTGATGGAGGTCACCCTGTGATCGGGTACCAAGAAACGCTCTTTCCAGCGCATGAAGATGTTTTCGCGCTGCGCAAGATTGGGAATCGTCACCGGAACACCCTTTCGCACCTGCTTGCTGTATTGACGGAAGGCAGAGAACTTGCCCCAGTGGTTGAGGTCGATCTTCTCTGTTGCACCCCAGGTCTTGTGTTTTGTCAAGAAGCTATAGCGGTTGCCGATGATCTCGCCCTCGAAATACGTCGTCAGGTCAGGATTGTCTTCTGTTAGGCCTGCAGCAACGAGTTTGACGTAGTCAGCATATATGATACGGCATGTGAAAATCGAGCGACATGGCTTTCCCGGCTTGGCGACCAAGGCCGTGTGTAACGGAAAGGTATGAATTTTATCTGAACGTACCTTGAATCTTGAGGTAGCCACACAGAAACGACTCGCGCAGATCAACGTATTTGATTACGACCTCCACATCATACACCTGGCGTTCGGACTGCTGCGTCCCGGTGAATTTGCTGCCCGGGCGCAGGAACGATGACGGCGATATGGGAAGTACCTTGAAGCAACAGTTAGCTGAATGCGCCACGCCATGCTCTGCTGTTCACAGATCCAAGTCTTTTTGTTGGCTAGGGCTAATTGCATGTGTGCGCACATACCCGAAAGTTAGAGTAATCGAACCCCATTGAAGGCTGAGGCCCGCCATGTTTTATAAGGGCTTCACTATCATCGCTATCGAGCTTGTCGCGTTCTGTGGTGGTGGTATCGACGTCGCATGGCGGACGGTGTTGTTCGGTGGGTGTCGCTGCGATTGCGCCGGCCTGCACCTCTCCTAGGTCGTCTGTCGGTTTATGCGATGGAGAATCTGTGTTGACGGGGTCGGGCGCCGTGAGTTCGGTGCCGCTCCGTGACACGGGTCGTGGCGACGCTGTGACCGATCGCGACTGTGACTCTGCTGTGGTGGATCGCGCATCGGCCAGAAGCTGGGCGATCTCGGCGGTGGGCGTGTCCATGGCTTCAGGCGACATGACCGTCTCGGGTACTTCATTTCCCGAATTCATCTCTAGCCCATCCTCATCGGGACTCCAACCGTTGGAAGGCCGTGCGTCCTCGGGACATGAGGAGCTGTGTGTCCGTGGCGGCAGTGCGGGAGGGGTAAAGGACGAGTTACTGGAGGGCGTAGGCATGCTGATTGATTTGGAGATGTAAGTGGTTGCGATGGTGCCAATGGAGGTCGAGTGTATGTGCGGGCGCGGGCTCAGGCTCAGTCAAGCAAGGTGGATGGAGAGCAACGGCAATAATTCGGATGCCGACGCGACGACAACACAACTAGCTAGGAAAGGCGAAAGATGAAAAGTGGACAGGTGAAAAAGCGCAAGGATGTAAGAGGTCCGTCGTCAAATGTATACAAAGAATGAAAATATATGGCAAAAGAACGGGAACCTGAAGAGAAACACAAGGGAGCCCTACTATTAGAAGGCCAACAAACGAACAAATGGGTACAATATGGTAGACGATGATTATTGTCGAACTTGAGGTGATGAAGTGGGTATGGCCTGTCTAAGACCAGACTGCAAATGAGTTGAAGCTTTGGGTTGTCTTTTGGCGAGTCGAGCGTGAGGGCACGCCAGCTCGAGACTAGCAGAACAGAGAACAGGAGGTGAGACCGTTGGGTTAGCAGGGTTTGATCATTTACACGACGCTACACAAATAGCTACATCGACTTGATGGAGAGGACCAAGGTTTTCCAGCTCACCTTGGCTAGTCAGTCAGTACCTGCCGAGAGTGCAGTAGCGATAAGGGGGCGACTACCTACTTATGGTAGGTAGTTCATTTCTATTATGCTAAGCCTCCCGTCTTCGTCAGGTAGGAGGTAGGCATTGCTGAACTTGAAGTAATTACCCCATACTTCGTACTACCTACCTACATTTAAGATGTGCACTGCTGCCCTACCGTTGACTGAGATCCTGCTGGTGCCAGAAACGCTAGCACTTGTGTGGATGATATACGCGCCGCAGTGCTTCGAGGATAGATACTGCCGAGGTCTGTCAATGCTGTACATTCGCAGCCAAATTGGTGCGATTTGTCTCAAAGCTCAGCACCCAATGCGGCAATGTCTTGGTCTGGACGATCCTGTGAAGGGTAAATAGGAAATCGAACATTTCTCGAATGACGTTACTAATAAAATGGTCACAGTGTTATCGGTGCGCCGCAGCTCAGATGTTGCATTGCATGGGAACGCCAGAATGATCAATCATCGGCTCACATGTCCACGACAGCAGACAGAATTGTTCGGGTCACCAAGGGTCACCAAGCCTACCACTATGCAGCGCTATTAGGTATCACCTAGTCTACCTGGCGGCTACCAACCAAGGCTCTACGTGTACTGTACCTAGGTACTGTATGTGGTCCGTACCGGTAGGTATGTACATTACCATGCCATTGTCACCACTGCGACTTACCTACCCGCCCGTTGGCTTAGCCGTACACGGTTCAGCTCGCGGGCCAAGCCGCTGAAGAATACTGTTCCAGCTGAGCTTAAGCCATCGGCTCACGGCTTCAGACCTCTCCATCTACTTGGGCGATCATTCCCATACTGCGATGGACCCGACAGAACCGCGGGCCGGCCGTGCCATTCCGTTCACGATAGCTACAGATTCCATCCCCGTTTTGTCATCAGTTGCATTAGCATCATATCAATTCCTTATTCCATTCGTGTGGCTGTCCATAATCAGGTATGAACCACCTCCTATAATAAAGTACTTCAACTATAACCTACTGTGAAGCATCTCAAAGAAACGAGGCCGTATGATATGCAGTCAGGACCGGAAAGTATTTCAAAGATATTATTGAAGGCCCGCGAGACATATTTCACAACATCTGGTAGACAACCTTGAAGAGCTTAACATTCGTTTCCGTCCAATGATGACGTCAAGAATACACTGTGCGGATACAAATAAAAAAATGAATTACCTACGTGCCGCGATTGTAGCCGCGGTTGCGGTTGCCCTAAAGAGAGATTTTTCCTGGCAGGTCGCTAGCTCCTTTCCTATCTCAAAGCTAACGCAGCCTGTCACGGAACTCTAACAACCTGCATTGCCGCCGTCTGTCGGATATGTCGGGCGGCATCGTCACTTAAAAGATGCACACGAAACTCTATGGCTGTCGAGGAAAGACGAAGGCACGTGAGTATCCACGTACGCTAGAGCCTAGATGCCAACTCTCGAACCGCCGAGCCACTGTGACGACGACTTGACGTGGCGCGTCATCCCGACTTGAAAGAGATGATCACCAGCCATGTGCGTGCCGTCCCTTTCGTGCGAGAGAATGTTCAATGAGCTTCAATATGATATCGTTCGACTGTCTGTTGAATTCGAAAGTTTGGTATCACACACAGCTTGGAAATCCATGGCATCTCGGCTCCTAATTCCTCGCACTACCTATTATTATTAAAGTTTAGCAGGTTTTTGCTAAGTGCTGTGATATTGCCACGAAACACACACATACGAATGCAAGTATTCTTTATTATGGTTAAAACCTATATTTGCGACAGGTTCATGTCAGGCGCTACAGAATCAGCAAGCTCCTCGTCTGATTTAAAACCCCTGAAGTAATGGCGGCGGAAGGGATTAAGGTCATCAGCGGATCGGCCATTGGCTTGATCTTCATTGATCTTTCTTGATGCTAGTGCCGACATATCTACTTCAGAGTTAGGCAGTCGTCGGTAGGTGATCAATCTTCTCGACCCTAGTGGCTTGTGAGTTTGATTATCCGCTGCGTGTACGCAGGTGGGGTTTCACGGCTTACACTTGTTGAATACTTGCGTACAGATAACGACCGTCTCCAGGCACGGATGCGTGGGAACAGCGATCTCTTGGTCCTCATCATTTGAGGTAGGCATCCAGAAGGACAGCCGACCATCATCGACCAGTGTATCTGTGGCGAAATTAAGTATATCGTCTAGCATGGCTATGAAGCTGTATGGTTTCTTAGGTGGGATGAATGTTGGGTCTCTGCTCAGTGTTAGCTCAATAGTTGCGTCAACTCAAGGGTAGGCTTCTTCACTTGTACATCAACTTCCCCCTTTCAATACTTCGTACTTCTTTTTCCGGATCCCTGCAGCCGAGTACTTTCAGGCCTTCCCTCACGCCGTACGGAGGATCGCACAGAATGCCATCGAGTATCCTGGCTCTGCGCACAGGTGTATTCGTAAGGTCGCTTATGAAAACTCCGCCCAATGCCTTTTCTAATTCATACTGTTGAAAGTTGCCCAAGAGGCTTTTCTTCCCGCCTGCACCTCGCATGCTTCGGCCGTCAATATCGCTGCCCCAAACCAGAGCGCCAAACTGGGCACAAGCAACCGGGAAGCTACCGGTGCCGACGAACGGGTCGTAAAATAGCTTGCCGGGCCCGGCCAAAGCAATGTTCGCAGTAACAAGAGCTAGCTCTGAGTCCATAGAAGTTGTGCTAATGTAGTCACGCTTTTTCAGATCAAAAGTATTGATCAAGTCCCTTGCGCCTCGCGCAATCAGCCTCCCAAAATGTACTTCCGTTGGCGCGGGCAGTTTCTTCTCAGGTATTGGCTCATTCGCCCATTCTTCAAAGAGGGTAAACTCATTGTCTGGTGCAGAGAGCAGGATTGGGCCCTCAAACGGGAGATAAGAGAACGAGTTGATGAGGGCCACTTTCTGCCTCTGAGATCGCGAGCCTCGATAACAGTCTATACTAACCTTGAAAGACGGCGTGACATAACTCGGCCATAAATGAGAAGTGTCCCTCTTGATAACAGCATGCAAATTTTCGAGTGTCTCAGCCGTACCCCAATGCTCATAGATACCATGTGCTAGTATTGAACGCTCGATAATAGCCCGTGCAGCATCATCCGAGCACAGCTCGACGAGGCAAAATGGAGACTGGGAAGAGTTAGTCAACAATTCTGTACAGAAATAAAAATGAACTGGCCACTATGCCATATACTAACCTCGTCATTGTAAGATATAATTTTTAAGTCAACATTTGCCAAGACAGCGAGAGCTCTAATTTCAGCCAGGCGGAACGTCTCATGTAACTGCGTGAAACGAATGAGATATTGCATGGCAGGCAAGTATTATCTGGTGTTCCGACGAAGAGTACGGAACTTGTAAGATCGTGAGGTACAGTTGGGCTAGAGACACCTCCATTTGTGTTTGAAAATGCACTGGCTGGAAAAGAGTCATTCACATCCTGCGCTATGGTTGTGCACGCTTAGGTTTGCAGTGGCTTCAATTGCTAAAGGGTGTGGGCTAAGGGACGGTCGTGTGCTCAGGCAACAACTTGGAAGAGCGCCCCACTGTTCTGATAATCTGATTGGACATATCTTACCTAATACATGAATACTCATCCGCATAAACAAACATCACCATTCATTTATAGCTATTTTAATTTCAAGTAAATCGATAAGAAAATACAGGTCAATGGTGTTCTGTACAACATCGCAATACAACCTACCTACTTCCAACAGAGTCATTGAACGTGTCGCCACTGTGGCTTCATAATCACTGTGACTACGACTCTAGATTCAGCTCAATCGTCACACTCGTTACAGTCGCCTATCATGTTTTTGTTTCCAACGCCCAGCATCCACCAAACTCTAAGATGCTTCGTCACGCATGGGACGATGAGCCACCCTAATCCCGATCAGCTCCCAGCTAAAGCGAAGCCCTGGAGCGCATTTCTGTCACAAGCTTTTGTGCACAAGGTAATGTTTCTCGTATCGTTACGTTTTTTTTCTTTGCTCGAAATGAGCTAACGTAAAACAGGTTGATCTGATCCTACCCGACGAGGTGCTGCAGCTTGTCAAGGAAAAGATCCTCAATGACATGGGACGAGCGCCAAGCTATCAAAGAGTTTTTATGACGCTCGGGCAAGTGCTCGAGGGCGACTTCTTTACGCAGTACATCAAAATTGGTATATAACGCAGCCATATCCCTCTCAGATTTGAGATTTGAGTATTCACATGTGTTCACTAGGAAATATCATGATGCTGTCTGAGGGCAAAATCGACTTAGATAACGTATTTTCAATTAAAGACGGTAAGTGCTTATTTGCCATATAACGTAATTTGCTAACGCTGCCAATCACACAGGGCAACTCACAATGTACCTTGATCAAGAGTCATATGAACGCGTTGGTCTCGTTGGCAAACCGCAGAGTGTCAAGGGATCCAGAGGACTATATTCAACATGGAGTAAGCCGCACGGATAGCATTAGATGTTACCGAAGCTAATATGTTATGAAGTCGTAGAGTACGACCTCCGTAGCCCGTCGGCACTGCACGGAAGGAAAGGCTTCGATCGGCTAGTGTACGCCTGCAAGAATGCACTGAGCCAGCCGACCTTTTGGCTCTTTTGTAATCTCTCCCACAGTAATCATTACTTGCTTGTTTTCAATTCACAAACTTGGTGCTAATACAGGTGCTAGCACCTAGCCCCGACCCTATTGCCAAACACCCCTCAACGAGATATACGTCAAACCCTGGTGTAGTCCAAACTATGACGAAGATCCCTGAGTTGAGAGTCCCTTCAGCTACCCTTGCCGACAAAAGCCGACAAGACTTTGATGAGTATGCTACCGACGTTTATGAATGGCTCTCTCTCGTCCGATTGGAGAGCCCTCGAGTAAAGCGAGATGATAATATTGACCCTTATCTATCCACCTACACGGTACCAGGCGGTCCCTCGAACGGAGATGAGGCTCAGCTGTGCAAGATCAGCTGGCAGGGATTCATACCGCCAAGATGGGTAGCAACGACCTTGGCAAATTTGATCAAAACACTCCCACCGAAGGCATGGTTCTCATTCAGCGCCACCCCAATCACTTGCGATAGCATAAGGTGTGGCGGAGATTGCACCATATTGAGGCCACCGAGCAGCCCAGGAGAATATGTTCTCTGGGAGATCAAGGAGCATAACGAGCGCGTGCGCCGTCTTGCGATATGAACGATCACTTTGGCTTCTTTGACGCTCAGTCTTGACGAGATCGGACATTCCGGTCGGTAAGGTTACTGTCGGCGACCGCATCTTGGACAAGCTGCCTGAGCGCAGCCTGTCCTTCTTCGCTATCAAAATCGTCACGTTGCGCCAACTCCTGTATTCTCCTCCTGAACTCGGGATCGACTTCGACTTCGCTATCCTGCGCTGGCGTCATGGTGCTGACAGAGATACTAAGCCCCTCGGGCGGAGGTGGCAAGCCGTGATTCTGATGTGCGGGCTCGCTATTGGCGCCGTTCGGTAGATCTCGGGTGCACTCTGCCTCCTTGAGCTTGAGATACTCCGCAACTTCTGGGAAATCGCCCTCCTCAGCAATCTTTTGGTGAGCAGTGTAGCCATCAGCACCTTTCGACAAGAGCTCGGCGCCAAGCTCTTCAATCAAGACCTTGGCGGCATCGACTGTTTCAACAACGAACAGGGCAGTCTCTTCGTCTTCATCGCGTAGATTAACGTCAACTTTAAACTCCTGAACGAGCGCACGGAGAAGGTCCAAGTGGTTGTAGCTAGCGGCGGCGTGGATTAGGGAGTAGCCGTGCTCGTCTTGTTGGCTGGCGAGGGCCGGGTGTTCGCGCAGGAGGGGCAGAAGCGTCGGGCTGTTGTCAGCGGCGAGAAGAAAAGGATTGGCTGGCATTACGCTGGTTCTAGAAAAGAAAAACCCCCCGCTTGGTTTCAGGCAGCTCTATCAATCGACTCGACGATTCAGTGGACTAAAACTGAGATATCATACGTAACGAGGGGTAGAATAGAAGAGAGCTTCAATCCCAGTGATGCGACCCAATTCAACTTTTTTGTGGAGGGGCTCATGGTGCATCCTGTAGGGTACTTGTACTTCGTAGGCTACTAGGTAGCAGGAAATATCAGACCCGACAGCATTGCCCCACCAAACCCAGGCAGATTCAGCGCAGAGTTGCGGCTGAGACTACCTAAGATAGCGACTATCCGGGTACCCACACTATGTACAGTACTGTACAGAGTAATGGCACCTAACTTACCTCTCAGGGTATGTACAGTACATACATGTACGTACTTCGTACTCAGTATGCATGTGTACATACCTGTCTGAATTAGTCTTAGGTATCAAATTTGTTGAAAGGTCGTCACAAACCAACTGCTTGAGATTCTCCCTCTTTATGACACAATCTCCTATTTTATCTCTTAAGAGCATTGTTGGCATGTGTTTCGTCAAGACAGAATAAAACTTCAAGGTTGTTCAAGTTCCTGTCATTTCCATGCGCGCCAGTCCCAGGAAAGCCCAACGGCAGGCAGTGCCAGCTTTCCAGTGACTCATGTCGGCAAGAGTCACCCTGAGGAGGTAGGAGTTGGTATTTTCGATCTACAGCTCTCACTTTGCAGCGTACATGATGCCTTCCATCTGTACTCATATAATTGCACCTGCAGTGTTTCATATAAAATACACTATCTTGACTGCATAAAAGCATCCGAATTCTGCAATTTTTCTCTGCTCTTTCCCCGTGTTGTCCTATCCCCGCCCTGTCCTACTGTTTGCCCCAGCCCAATTACGGAACAGGCCCCGTGACTGTTGGTAACCAACTGTTGGTAGCACAGACGAACGGTCGACTAACTTACTCCTACGCCCGCAGTTCTCTCACTACCTCTCTTGCACTTATCACATCTGGAGCTGCGGCTTCGACAGGTCGGTACACTCATACAGCCTTGCAACGGCGGCAGCTACCTAGCACTATTCGCCTTTTCAGCTGTTCATCCCATCATCGTCAACCCACAATGGATCCTCCCCAGGCTCCGTACCGCGAACAGGACCCTCAGCAGGTCTCACAACTCATTCAAACATTAAGCAGTGGGTCCAGCAAGGGAAAGAAAGGCTTCAAGGTCAAGAAGACGACCTACAAGATCACTGGGTCGCCCGATGGCCTGAGCGTCGACTCATGGCGCTTCCAAGACTGGGACTACAAAAAGGGCCATCTACCTACCTATGCGCGTGGTCTCTTCACAACCAGAAACCGCCGCAAAGACCACGAGATAGCCGTGAGAGGCTACGATAAATTCTTCAATATTGATGAGGTTTCCCAAACCAGTTGGGATAGCATTCGACGCCAGACACGCGGGCCCTACGAACTCACTCTAAAAGAAAATGGCTGCATTATCTTCATCAGCGGCTTGGAAGACGGCACCTTGCTCATTTGCAGCAAGCATTCAACTGGAGACCGAAGCGATGTGGAATTGAGCCATGCCAGTGCCGGTGAGAGATGGGTACAGCAACAGTTGGCGACCATTGGAAAAACGAAGGAGGAATTCGCTCAAGAGTTGCGGAAGCGAAACGTTACAGCAGTTGCCGAGTTGTGCGACGATGAATTCGAGGAGCATATTCTAGCCTATGGGCCGGATAAGGCCGGCTTGTATCTCCACGGTATAAACGTTAATGTCCCGGAGTTCATGACTTATCCCAGCAATCTAGTACAACAGTTTGCAGATGACTGGGGCTTCCGAAAAATTGGCCTGCAAGTGTTTGATGACGTCGATACGGTCAAAACATTCCTGGAACAGGTTGCTGAATCTGGCGCGCACGAGGGTCGAGACGTTGAAGGTTTTGTTATCCGTTGTGCAATCAACTCACGTCAAGAAGATCGATACATTGATTGGTTCTTCAAATACAAGTTTGAAGAGCCATATCTAATGTATCGCCAGTGGCGAGAATGCACTAAAGCTCTCATCGCCGGGAAACCCCCCAAGTTCAAGAAGCATAAGAAGATTACCGAGGAGTACTTGCTTTATGCCCGCCAGCGACTAAGCAAAGATCCAAATTTAGGCAAGCTGTACAACCAAAATCACGGCATCATTTCTCTTCGCGACGACTTTCTAGCCTATAAACATATGAAAGGGTCCGATGCTGCTAATGTTGAGAACATAGCCGGTGAGGAAACCTCGACCGTGGCGCGCGACATTGTCCTTGTGCCGATTGCGACTATTGGATGCGGCAAAACAACCATCGGTGTAGCCTTAGCCCATCTTTTCGGTTGGGGTATCGTCCAGAACGACAATATACAGGGCAAGGGCCGACCCGCGAAAATGACTCAGGCTGTCATGTCTCTTTTAGTTGATCATCCAGTTGTTATTGCTGACCGAAATAATGCGGAGCGTCGAGAGCGTGAGCAGATCATCAAGGACATTCAGATGCAGCACAAAGATGCCCGGCTTGTCGCTCTGAATTTCGGTCATGGTGACATGGATGAAGTTAGAAGAGTTACAAGAGACCGGGTGCTGAAACGCGGTAATAACCATCAGACCATTCAAGCAGCATCAGATGAGAATAAAGTCATCGGTATTATGGAAAACTTCATGTCCAGATTCCAGCCTTGCGACCCGGAAATCAGCCCGGACTATGGTTTCGACCTTGTGATCGACCTTGATCCTACCCAGGAAAGTCGCGTCAACGTAGAAACAGTGGTGAACGAGCTGAAAAACAAATATCCACTGTTGATCCAGGAGATGCCAAGTCCAGAGGACATGGATTTGGCCGTCAAGAAGGCCATCGAAGAATACTCACCCGATATAAAACACACGATACCTGATCGTACAAATACAAGATACCAGAAGCGACCAGAAGCTCAGCAGCCCCATAACCCCAATAAAAAGAAACCGCTCGAGTATATGTCTGTATCGGTCCCGGCTAAAGAAGTCAATGTGGCCCTGGAATCGGCTTTCAAAAGTGTTGATCCACAAATGCAGCGATTCTACAAGCAGCTGCAACAGACACGGCGCATCCAACCCCTTTTTCACGTCACCCTCATGCACAAATTCAGTGCCAAAGATCATCCTGAACTATGGCAACGTTACACTACGCTCGAAGCTGAGCGCCAGTCTGAAGACAGTAAGCTTGGTGAGTGTGAAGTCATGCTTGAACGCGTCGTGTTCGATGATCGCATCATGGCTATTGTGGTACGGCTGGTGGACCCAGAGGGCAAATGGACCTGCGTCAATAAGGTGACACACATCACCGTCGGAACACGGGATAGCAATGTCAAACCAAAGGAGAGCAACGACCTCTTAGCACGATGGCTAGAAGTTGGAAGTGGAGGCGATACCGGCATTAGCGAGCGCGTATTCGAGGGAAAGCCAACGCTGAAGGGGACTGTTCGTGGCGTGTTGTCTAGGTAGGATATGCCTCATCGCTATCGAAGAGGGAGGAGAGGCCGTGGAAACCAGCATAATAACCGCCGGAAACATTAACACTACCCAGAGCCTTGAAAGCAAGGAGTTAGGAACGTAGTATGCATGGCTACCTGGTGGTTAGGCTCAAAGACAAAGGTGGCATAGGCGGTTCGTGACGCGGCTCTCAGTCGTGTCAACGTACCTGTATATGATTATTACGGGTGTCTGGCTTCGGGGTAAGACCCGACATATAAATTTACAGCTAGAGAAGTGTAAAACCAAACCCAAATATTCAACTCCTTTCTTAATATATTAGCAGCCCACGAAGAAAGCACTTGTAGATCATGAATTCCCATATGAAAAGTACACAGCGTAGTTCTCCCCAACTTCTCTGCACCAAGCAGTGACGATTGAAAGCCCAACACCTCTAGTCCGTAGCTAGTCTTTAAATTAACACGATAGTAGTGAACTTGAGGGCATCTTTACTTGGGGAAAAAAAACTGTTCGTGAGAGCTAGTCATAGAGCGAAAACTAGCGGTCACTAAAACATGGGATCACAGAAAAAATCTCGATTGGTCTAGTGGTAAGGATACCTGCTTGTCATTGATTCGGTCACGATCGTACAAACACCAGAATGGTGGGAGGAAAGTCGGACAGAAAAAATTCGCAGGTGGCCGGGGTTCGATTCCCCGATCGAGAGACATCATGTTGTGATCTATTTTAGTTTCTTTTTTGAGTGTGGTTGGATAAGTCTTTTTCTACGAATTCTGGATTCTTTTATCTGGTTCATAGGTAAAATAGAATTAGCAAGTAGTAAATGCTTTATTGCTGGTATTGTCAGTATGTCGACGGTGGCTAGATGTGGCTAAGCATGTATTTATTTCGTGCCTGAGCTACTTATTACGTGCGCGATTGCTGGGGAACAAATCGTAACTACGTTATACACGCTGCGCCGTTCACGTTTCTGATATCATATCGATAATGCGCGGCTAAATAAAAACCCTGGAAACCATTACAATGGTATGTTATTCTAGCGCGTTTTCTAAGAGAATTATTTGTTTATGAGATAAGGTAGAAGACATGAGTGTCACTCTGGTAAGCCACTTTGTATCTTGAGTCTAGTCGAGAGCAATATGCTAACTCTA
Source organism: Nemania sp. FL0916 (assembly GCA_022578715.1). Lineage (NCBI taxonomy): Eukaryota > Fungi > Ascomycota > Sordariomycetes > Xylariales > Xylariaceae > Nemania > Nemania sp. FL0916. Next base: position 230,006 of record MU390232.1, read on the forward strand.
TAAAGCGAAACAAGTGAAGGGGAGGTATCAACAAAATCAGCAAGTATACAAATATAGCTATACTTCACACAACTTTTCCGTAGGCTGATAAATCCTTGTTCCGTATGTCCCGTCATAAATCTACCAGCGCGTTCTTCACATCTCCAATTTTATACGTTAAATCCAATATTACTCCGGTAGGGTATTCGTGACTTTGGCGAAAGCATTCCACTGTTTCCATGCTTCGCCACTCTTGATCGTCCATCTCGCTCTCCGCACTCCCTCCTTCCAGCGTCCGTTCCCGGGGCCTCTCTCCGTGATGACCTTGCCGTCGTCGCCCGACCCCATGGCGCTAGTATCGGCTTCACAGAGACCGGACACGACAAACAAGGCGGCAGTGTTCATAAGGACAAATTCAAGGATGGGATCGTCGTCGGGCAGCTCGTCTTGCAGAATCTTACGCAATATCTCGGCGTTTTCGTGAGGCAGCTTACCGGGTGATACGGTGCTAAGCGGGTGTGTGCTGAGACCAAAGTCTTTGGGTTCGAGCAAGAAATGTTCGACCTTGACGTCGTCGCCTTCACCTTGGGCGAGCTGCCAGCAGAGGGTAGGTCCAGCGCACGAGATCTCGTCGAGCTGTTCTTTACCGCAAACGACAAGCCCCTTTTTCGCGCCAGCTATACGCAAGGCCTCGGCAAAAACGGAGCCTAGGTCGTCGCGCGCAACGCCCAGCATACGTGCTTCAATGGCTTCGTCGAGAGGATTACTCAGCGGGCCAAGAAGGTTGAAAATTGTGCGCCATCCAAGATCTCTACGGATGGACGCAACGTACCGCATACCGGGGTGGAAGACGGGGGCGAACAGGAAGGCATAGCGGGTGGACTGGTAGACGGTTGTGATGGTATCGGGGGTGATGCGAGCGAGCTGGGCGGGCAGTGGTTGCATGTTCATGAGCAGATCGGCGGAGCCAGATTTGGAGGTCGACGCACGGTTCCCGTGCTTAGCGAGGAGGAGCAAAGAGGAGGCGAGGATAGACGACGTGGTGGAGATGTTGAAGGTGTGGTGTGAGTCGCCTCCGGTGCCGACAATGTCGCACTGCAGGATAATTATAGGTCAGTATTTGGTATTTAGTAATTTGGTGTTTTAGCATTTGGCTTTGTGCCGCGTGTTTGAGATCCTGTGTTTTGCGCAGGGTATGACCAAATCTGGCGTTGTCGCGCCGTCGCAGTCGCAATCGCAACAAGTCCGTCGTGCGGGAGCGCTCACCAATCCGCCAAGATACTGTCCCTCCGGCCGCCTCCCAGTTGCGATTGCCTCTTTTAGGGCGGGAAAATCGATCTTGGCCGCGTGCCGGCGCATCGCGGCCGAGGCTTCGGCCAAGACATCGGCACGGCGGTCCCAGCCCGTGAAGTGCAGCGCCGTCAGCAGGGAGCCCGTTTGCACGGGGCTGAGCTTGTTAACAAAAATCAACGAGATAGCGTCGGCGATTTCCTGGGCCGTGACGTTTTCCTTTTCTGGGTCGGGCCAGAGACGCTGCAGCAATGGCCGAATGTCGACCAGGTCCGGCTGGTCCTGTGTCGTCCCGGCCATATTGTTTTGTAGGCGTATGGCAGAGAAGCTGCGCCGACTCGAGAGACAACCGATTTAGAGAGTCGATCTGAGTATCAGGCAGGCTCTTGTAAGCCGTCCCCGAGGTGTAACAGAGATTAGAAATCGAGAAGAGGGGGAAAGAGAAGCAGGGGGAATCATGACATGGTTTAGAAGAGCGCAATTGACTTGCGACACGTCGGGATGCAGCAGACTCATCCCACCCACACGGGTGACTCAAGGGGTAAGAGATCCGCCGTCAGAGCCGTTGCGGTCGCTAGCTGTTGCCAGTGATCTCAACTGCCCCGCGGGTGATGGCGGGGTAGGTAGCGACAGGGGTAAGTTGTTGCAGAAACAAGGGTCCTTATCGTACCTTCTCCAAGTTATCAATCAATTAATCAATCAATCAGGGCGGTGGAATAGGGCAGGATTCTTGAAATTGAATGTGGTAACCTCCGACCTCCGACTTGACTTCGAGAGGTACGGAGTACCTTACACTAATTGCACTTACCCCCTGTCCCGCCTGTGCCTTAACGCACTTGAGGAGCAAGACGATTATGTTCCACTTATTTTCGCCCAAGCTTTTTGCGACAAGTCGGCCCTTAGTTTGAAGGTGGAAAGAGAGCAGCGATCACGCTCCTAGCTCGACGGCAACCAGCGCATCAACGTCAAAGAGAGGGGCCTGAACAATTGAATCCAGGCAGGACCTGAGGAATCCGATCAATTGCCCGTAATGCCGCCACGGCTGAGCTGCTCTGCGCGCAGCAGCGTCGGGCGAGCTTTGCAACAAACGACGACGACAAGCACAATAACGAGAGCGCCGGCCTTGACAGCCCCGATAGCGCAGATCGCGGCAAAGCCTACGTCGAGGCAGTATGCGACGGCACGCTCTCCTGTGCCTTTAGGTGCACTAAAGCTGCCCGACAACTACATTCCGCCCACACAGCCGCCCAGTGCACGACGGCCAGAGCTGCGCAAGACACAGGTGCTGCGGTCGTACACGGCGCTGCTGCAGTCGACGCCGCTGATGCTCTTCTTCCAGCACAGCAATCTCACTGCCGTGGAATGGGCCGCCGTGCGCCGTGAGTTGCGGGCCGCCCTGGCCCAGATCCCAGCCCCCGTGGCTGCACCCGACGGTACTGTGCCCGTCGATATCGCGCGCCACATCGAGCTCCAGGTGTTGCGCACGCGCATGTTCGACGTCGCCTGCAAGATCACCGAATACTTCAAGCCCGAAGAGCAGGCCGCCAAGTCGAATGCGTACACGCACGATCTGTCCACGACGGCCTACGAGTCGATCAAGAACGCTACCCCGGACCCATCGTCCGCCTACAGCCAGCTCAGCCCGTTACTGACCGGGCCCCTGGCCGCCGTCACCTTCCCCGCGGTCTCACCACAACACCTGGCGGCCGTGCTCCGCATCCTCGCACCGTCTGCGCCGGCGTTCCCGGCTCCCACGCGGAAGAAGAACCCCGGATACTACGACCCTCTCGCCCAGAGCGGGTTCCAGAAGCTGCTCCTCATTGGTGGCAGGATAGACGGCAAGGCCTTCGACAACGACGGAGTCAAGTGGGTTGGTGGCATTGAAAGCGGCCTCGATGGGCTACGGGCACAGCTCGTCTCCCTATTACATTCTGCCGGTCTTGGTCTTACGACAGCCCTAGAGGGCCAGAGCAAGGGGCTGTGGCTTGCTCTCGAGAGCAGACGGACGCAATTAGACGAAGAGGCAAATGGAGGCAAGCCAAAGGACGGAGAAGAAAGCAAAGCAAGCACTTAGAAGACATACGGAATCTATTTGTATGCGCCGTCAAGCTATGTATAATAGTATACCTAGAGCAACGTATGTACACGAATCTCATTGTAATACCTACTAAGATGCATAGTGGTGCACGTGCCCAGCAAATCCCATGACCGATTTTGTTCGAACCCGGCCTAGGTACTTCGTATTATTGGTATGAATATGAATACGTTCATTTCTACTTGGTAGAATAAATCAGCGCAGAATTGGGTCCTTTTTCGATGCAACATACCATGCTACCTACTAAATGCCTTCAAGATGTATGCTATGAAAGATTATCTATAATAAGTATGAGACAAGTACCGCGAATACCTCTCCAGTGCTTGACTGCAATACGATAAAACCTACTTGAAGTACCCCAATCTATTGAGAGTGGGTCAGTAAACTGCTTGAATAGGCTTAGCTGAACACACTAGATGCATACTAAAATGAGCGACAGGCGACGGGAGTTCCTCTCATTGGCGTCAGCAGCAAGCTCCAGCTTGGGGATCCAGTCTGGGGTCTTGCTTCGCCTTCCAGATTATGTAGGTAGGCACCGTCGCATTCACTCCTTCCTTCGTTCATTCATTCCCTTCGCCGGGGCTCAAAATTACCTACGACAGCCTCCACGCCATCCTCCCCTCCATCCATCCACCCATCCCGACCACACGTACCACAGACATCGATCGATTACGAATAACGGCTCACCGCCGTACGCGCGTCAACAGTAATTAATCGCTTCCGGGATTGGCTAGGGTCGATCAACTGAGAGACAGAGGGAGAGGAAGCAACAGTTACACATACGAAAAGGAGACCGAAGATCGGACCAGGCAGGCAGGCAGCAGCACCGAGCTCAGCTCGAGGTCCCTTGATCTTCGAGCACATACACACGAGACGACCGACGACTGCGCGAGACTCGCGCGACGCGGAAAGCAGGAGCAGAAAGGAGACAGAAGAAGCAGAAAAAGCAGTAAATAGAGGGTCAAAGACAAAAGACCGACCCGCGATGGACTTCGCGCCCTACCAGAGCTCTCCCCCGGAGCACAACCGGCCCTTCTCTCCACCCACGACCGACGGCGCCACGTCGCCGCGCGCATCGCACGACCACAGCCGACCCTTCAGTCCCCAGCGGAACATCGCCGCCTCCTACTCACCGCCGCCGCTGCAGCATCCGCAGCCCCAGCGCGCCTGGCACCACGGCTACGCGGACGAGGACGGTCTGGGGAATGTCGGTGGTATGGGTGGCGATGGGATGATGGGAGGAGGGAGAGGAAGAGCTGGGGATTTCGTCAGCGAGTTCGACACGAGCATCGGCTTGCGCCTCGACTATGAGGCCGTCTTGGCTTATATCGGCATCCCGCCCCTCGGCGCCATCGTGCTGCTGATACTCGAGCGCAAGAGCGATTATGTCCGGTAAGTGCAACTAGACCTCTCATCACTGTCCCTGTTCTTCAGTTATCCGAGATCTAGTTGCTTAAGATCACCGGAGTTAAAGAATAAATGAATGAATGGCTCACTCTGGTCTACAGATTCCACGCCTGGCAGTCCAGCCTCGTCTTCACCGCCGTCTTCGTCCTCCACCTGCTGTTCTCCTGGTCGACTTTCCTCAGCTGGGTCATTGTGCTCGGCGACCTCGGCCTCATCGCCTTCCTCGCGCTGCACGCCTACCGCGACGCAGATACCCTCGATAGGTAAGTGTCCGTTGTCAAATGCGAGATGTAACATCCACAGGGTTCTAACCCGTCAAATAGATTCGAAGTCCCCATTTTTGGACGTATAGCAAGTCGCATACTCGATGATGAATAGAAGTTTAGCAACCTCTTGCTAGCGTGTAATATGGTGGGAGAGTAGACGACTGGTATGAGTTGTGTGCTCATCATAGGCTTGTTCTTGGCAGTCGGCCGAAGGAACTGTATGGCTGTGGTAGACGGTGGGATGATAATGAGGATGCATACCCACACAAACACATACTCAACTATATATATACCCTAGTAGTATCGACACATGTTTGGTACTCACTTATATATAATACTACAAGCCCGCCTTTGGGTTAATAATGAAGTTGGCAGAATAACAATCTTGTCCTGGCAGCCTTTCGATCACTTGCGTTTGAAGTCTTGATCTTTGCACCTTTGAAGACCCCATTGTGTCACTGTTCTGGGGAGTCGTACGTATGGTTCTATTCTCACTAATTATCTCCCTGTTTGTCTTGTCTTGCTGCGTACAGTACCTACGTGTTCAAGGCCATTCTCGGTACCCGGCTCTCGGTGAATTCCTCATTGCCGCGATTATGGTAAGCCATGGAAACTCGACCAGCTATGAAGCAATTTGGCGAGTACAAACATTGATCGTCATATCAGGTAAAAGCTCGTAATGCGATACGAAGTTTGTCCTCCCTAGCTTGCTGCTGTTTTTCCTTGTGCGACGTGGTCTTCCGCGTGTGATACCTAGTCTTGTGTATCATCACATCGTACCTATGTGTGTTTGCTTTTCATCCCCGCTCGACGGTTAGATGTATGTATCTTGGGAGTGCGGAGAGAAAGCGTGGGGGTTGCTGAGCCGTGTGTGTGTGCGCGCGCGCGTTGTGTACGTGTGAGTGTGTGTATGTATATATGTGTGCGTGTGTGTATGTATGTGTATATGTGTGGAAACCTCAGCTTCTGGGACTCGGATCCCGATAACTCATTCGGCTTTTGGCTCACTTACACATACATATACGAATATGTTTACGTACGGAAGCGTTTGTCAGACTCGATTTGAAAACAAGTGGATCAGAAATTATGTCGTGGACGTCTCGGAGCTCCGACTTCCTTCCTTCTTCCTTTCTCTATCTCTTTTCTGGACCAAGTAGATAACTTCTCGGGTTCTACAAACATTGGTCACACATAGTACCTAAGATAAGGCTTGACTTGTCGTCTCACCTCGAAATCAGGTCTCTCAAGCAAACACAATATTGTCTTTCCGAATACAGAAAAACTGCATGCCGTGGTTGGCAGGAACATTAGTGGGTGAAACCGGGAGATAGGACTTGAATTCAAGCCATTCAACTCATGGTGATACGATCAGAGAGGGAGGGCACCGGGTGTCAGATAGTTGATACGTACGTTACCGTAAGACGAGATGATGGGTGTTTCTTTTCTACGCATGCTTTGCAAGTGTAGGACGGCATGTGACGTAGATATGGCTAGTTAGTACACCGAATTTTAATCGAGTATAACGAACTGATTCGAAACGTGCCTACGTGATAGGCAAGTAATTTGCTGTAAGAGATTTCTAGTCTGTGTCTTTTGTACTATGAGACTTTCATCGAAAGCGCATGATGGGTGGGTGAAAGTGTTAGGGTGGCTAGTATCTGTTTGTTTTCATCAGGTCATATTAGTCCTTTCCCAAAATGATTAGACCTTTTTTTTCCTATATCAAATTCATCGCTATCACAAGCCAAGGATAGATAGGTCGGGGTCGTTGTAATGTTTTACCGACAGGATTCGGGGCTTGCAGGCCATCTACACTACCGGGCCAGCAGCCGGGCCAGACTGACCGGCGGCAGTTTAGCGACTCTGACCGAGACAGTCTTGTCTTGTGCTATACCTGTTTCTCTCTCTAGTCTAGAAAACCATGCAAGGTTCTTATGAGAGACAAAACGAACTGACGTATAGGTTCAGGGGTTGGAGACGGGTAACGTAAGTTTAGGCCGACAGTCCTTAAATCTCACTCCAATAGTGTCTTTGCGATTGAAGATATGATGATGAGGAGCTATCAGTTCTCACCGTTCTGTTATCCAAGCACAACCCAAAAGACTTAGCGTTCCATTTGGATATGCTCAGCTCGTCGTTTCACGAACTAGCCCAAGTAACTAGCCTTGATAATGAACGATTAGTTCTACTGGTACTCACGTTCATGGGCCGTTCGGTTGTGGTCGAAGAAACGTGTTCAATATCTAGGCGATCAGACCCAAAATCTTTGACTGAAAGAGAAAAAAAAAAAGGTAGAGTAGTACGGAGTAGACTAACTAGAGAATAGACTAATTAGACAGAAACTCTAGTCTATATCGCTTGCGCGTAGATCCGTCGCACATGCGGGTGGATAAGCCGATGAGCAGTTTTTCCCAATTGGTATCTGTGATTGGCAGGGCCTGTACTTCGTACTACGCCGACCTTGACCACGGCTGAACTTGCCGTGTTAGTTGTATCCGAAAATTATTCCCGCTTCCGGACTGACCTTGAACCGGTATTGGACAGCTATGCGTATGTATAATGCTTGGTATGTAGAGAGGTCGTGGTTTTATAGATACCTAGCCTAAGATAGATAATAGACCTTGGACGCCGACAAGGTATGTACCTAATATACAATGGTCCACGTTCCCAGATTCTTATACCTTAGTCAGCTCTGAGTCTCATCTTTAAGAACCCGACGTATTTCCGAAATGGTACGCTTCGGGATAAGTACCTACAGCATTTGATGTCAATATTTGTTTCTTTCTATATTATCCGCTTGATATGGAGTGAGGTTATTGAAATAACTAGTGTAAGCCCTAGCACCTAGTGCCCTTGAAATGGACATTTCATAGCGCGAGGACAGAAGTTCTCAGTACAGTAAGTAGCGTCCTTTCCCTTTGGTGTTGAATAGTGTAGACCGCAAGATGGCCCGTGCAGTGTTGCTTCATAGCACGGACTTATACCTTAGTATGGGGACGACTGGTCCTACAGGCTTTCGATAGTATATTTACTTCCGTGATATATATGATAGGAAGATAACGGTATTTTGGACTGCTGGTATTCCATATGCCAAAATTATATCTTTTCCATCAACCTATGTTCATAGGCTTATGAACGACGGCCTAGATTTGCATATGCCGTGTGTAGATTACACACATGCATAGGCTCTATTGGACCTCGCATGTTTCAGGATGGTTTCTGTACTGCCTTTTAATGATAAGTGGTATTGACGTCAGGCTACTGCAGGTAGGGTTGCCGAGGTGCTAATACCTATCCCTTTGAGATTCTCTCGTACACATTACGCAATCAAGGGAGTAAGAACCTGCCATTGGCTAGATCTAGACCTCATGGAGGAGGACATTGCGAGCGGATACCGCCAGGGGGACTTTTACCGCAGCAAGGTGACTGTAACATATTACAGCCCGGTTTCGGACGCAAACGCTCGTCATAGATAGAGCTTCTATAGACGACAATCTACCTACAGCATATGTTGGTAACGGAGAGAATTCGCAGAGTGCCGGACTAGTAATACGATGGATGATGAGATCGCCTGTGTATGTGTAGCAACAGATAATCACGGAGTAGTTCTTCGCTACGTTCCGTGGATAGTCAGAATAGGACACATCCCATTGTTTAGTGTCTTCGGGTCCCGATATTCTCCAGATAAATTGAATCATGTTTGCTATTTTGGAGCTTCTGTGGCGCTCGTGATTGGCGGTGAGCAAAGGCGTGATATTTGTGAAGTTGAGTTAATCGCGGCTGATACAAACAGGGTGCGCATGCTTCGGCATTAAAGTTATTAAACTACCAGGTTGGACATTTCATTCATACAATCTCGAATTCCTTATTCAAATTAGTTGATTCAATGCCTGGAGCGCGTTAGCGGGTCCAGAGCTACCCCGGTATAGAACGTACTTCTGCCGGTGACGCAGTGAGATATTGGCTCTTATCAGCTGGGGAAGTTGGAGGAATATTGCGCGACATGAGATAATACCCAGTGAAACTTAAATGTCAGATAGCGCCGGGGAAATGATGACCTTCGCACTGACCCGGCCTAGACTAAAGACGGGAACTTATGGTATCAGTAGCCGACGGGATGGCGCGATAGTGTAGCATTCACACGAAGGACAGATGTCGTAAGGACCAAGCGGTGTCGGCTTTGTTTGCTGTTGTTTGCTCTCGGTTCACGCCATCAGTAGTGCAAAACTCGTGCGTTACAATCGCCTAGAGATAGTGATAAAGATCCATGGTGGCCGGGGGTCAATGTGTATAAAGCTATCCTTGAGAGTGGCTAGCTCATAAGCCGCCTGCCTACGCTTACCTGAGTTCATATGTGCGCATATATATATGAGAGGGCTCGAGTCCGTGTTGTCCGAAAGCATAACCTAGCAGACTCAACCTATACTCTAATTCATGATCTGTGATTGATCACTCCTAGCAGCATCATAGCTAGCGACTCTGCGTGCTCTATCGACCTTGGCATTGTCTCACAAACAGCAGAAGACTTCGCAGGCTCAACCAAGACTATGGCTGTCCAGTTTGAGCGTCGACAGGTCATGGAATCTGTGATGCCCGCCCCTTCCAGAATGAAGGACACAGCTTCGATACATGGGACCGTGACTCCGGAAATTCATCTGAATGAGATCGAAGATCTTTTGGTCATCTCACCATACACAGAACGGAATCACTTACTAGATCTGAAGAGCCTCGATACGGAGTGTGCAATCCTTGCACAGGCGCTAGTTCACCTGGAGTGTCTGCGGCCCGATTATGCCACTGCCCCATATATCGATACCTTCAACTGGGCAGCGGTCATAGAACAAGTCAAACGACTAGCGCAGGAGAAAGGCCACAATTGGAGAGGACGATCCTTCTTCGTAGTTGCTTTCCGGTCCCAGATCCCACCAACGACGGTATACGAGGACCTGGGGGCCTTGGACAAGGCGGCGCACGCAGAGGCGACGGCCAGCGGTGGGTTTCTCAAGTAGGTTGCTCTCTGTGCCGCGGATGCAGGAAGCGCGCACTGACAAGGCTTAGATACTGGTTCGGGAGCCCCGATAAGGATGGCAAAAATCTGGCAACATGCGTGTGGAGATCACAGGAGGACGCAAGGAAGGGAGGTGTCGGTCCCGCGCATCGACGGGCAGCCACGGCAGCTCGGGACCTCTATTCCCATTGGAAGATAGACCGGCATAGGCTTATCATCCGCGACGAGGTAGACAGCTGGGAGATCACCGACTGGGCGTGACAAGCCGGTGGGGTAGCATCAGGCCAAGCCGCTGCATGCGAGCCTGTCAGGGCTATCGTCAAAGCGGTTTGATAGAGGGCCCAGGACCAGGCAACCAGGCACCGAGATAGAGAGAAGACTGGCTGGCGGCAACGAATGAAACGGGCGCAATCCACACGGCCGACCAGGGTCGCACAAAAGACGCGCGAGTCGTTCGTCACACCGTCGCACGGGACATGGAGCACGGAGCACGGAGCATGGAGCACATGGTTTCGCTGCTGTTGCTGGTAATGATTGTACACTAGGTAGAGTAGATCTCTGTTTCGCGGCGCAGGGTTTTGGCGATAGCGAGGATCTGTCATTTGCTTACCAGGAGAAATAGACGTAGATGGTGAGAGATGCGACGAATTCATAGCAGAAATGGATCCAGAAAATCGGAAGCTCTCGCTCCCCCTACCCAATGTAGGATGATGGCCCCCCTAGTAAGCTCGGCCGTACTGAACCATGCTGGACCATGCTGGGCCATGCCGGCGTAGCGCTGCGCTGCGCTGCGGTGAGGGGGAGCCGGACGGGCGACAAATGCCTATGCAAAGCCGGGGAAGCGCTGCGTGCTGCGTGTGTATATGTGTGTGTTGTAGTATTGCAGTAAGGATCGTAGAGGAGACGCGGCAGGAGAAGCAGTAGCAGCAGAGCCAGCGCCAGCACCCAGCACCCAGCAACCACCAAGCAGTAGCACTGCAGCAGTAGTAAGGATTGCAGACAACTAGGTAGGTACAGAGCGGCAGGTAGGAATTCAGATCTAGAATCGAGCAGTAACGGTACCTGGGTGGCGGATTCCCAGGGAAGGGCCGGCCGGGTCTTGCGGAGAGAGCTAATCAGGGGCCTGTCCTGGTGCTCGTGGCCGTCCTGATAGTCTGCTGGCCCCATTCGTCAGCTGCGTGGTGACTGGCGGCTTGAGCACACGCTTAGCAGCTGGGCGACACGGCCATATTTGGCTGAATTGGAAGCGTACGACGGCGGCGAAGATCGCATACAAAGAGGACACGACGTCAAGTTGAGGCTCTTTTAGCAACACTTTATTAGTGGCCTAAACGACATGGAAGATGACAACACCCCCGAACTTTGGCGTGGGGGGTCGAGAGTGGGATTTATTCGCTTCGCGTTTGGGACTGGAAGAGAAGCTCTCCAAGAGACCCTAGTGTGTAGAGGGGAGAGAGAAGTACCGTGCCTCTCCTCCTACCCTACTTCGTAGGTACCTGCCTGTTGCTCGGTGCAAGGGACGCTGACGTAATGTATGAAACATGCAATGATGGGGTGCTCAGGAACGGGTATAGAGATAAAGTTAGATTGAGGGATATACAGTGGGTCTCTTCAAGCTAGAGAGGTACGTACTTCTGTATCTATGACCCCATTCTGTTAGGTAATTTGCCCCGCAGCCACGCTATGCGTAGTAGGTAGGCTGAGAAAGTTCTGCCGCCTCTGCCCGCCTCTCTACCAAACCAGCCAAGCCCATTCTATCCACACGCACAATTTGCATACGCCGAAACCACAAAATTTTGAAGCCCCGCGAGCGCGTCCATTGCGATCGTTCGTCATCAAGCCGACTTCAATCCACACCGCGGTCCAGCCAGACAAGACGATACTGAAAATTGCGCATCGATCGCAGTAATCATGGCTGACACTATCAAAGATGTGCCGTTGAAGACGGTCCAGGTGGAAGCTCTGGTTCGTTGCCCCATTGTTGATGCCCCTCATTGCAAGCCTCCGCCAGCTCGACCGCAAATTATGGTGTCGCCATGGCTATTATTCTGCTGACATATGACCTTGTGTTTAGGTCGTCATGAAACTGGCCAAGCACTGCTCAGCCAGCTTCCCAACAACTGCGACCGGCTCCATCGTCGGCATGGACCAGGGCGGAGTCCTTGAGATCACGAACTCGTTCCCCTTCCCCACCGCCGACGTGGCCAACATCGAAGGCAGCCACCAGAATGACGCTTCGTCGCTTGCCGCCGCTGCGCCTCGCGCAAAGGCCAACATGGCCTATCAGGTCGAGATGATCCGGCACCTAAAGGAGGTCAACGTTGACGCCAACAATGTCGGCTGGTACACGAGTGCCACGATGGGCAACTTCGTCAACCTCGGCTTCATTGAAAACCAGTATCACTACCAGCGTGAGAATGACAAGACAGTGGCCTTGGTCCATGACGTGAGCCGGAGTTCCCAGGGCGCTCTGAGCTTGCGCGCCTTCAAACTCACCCCTACCTTCATGGCTGCTTATAAGGAGGGCAAATTCACAACTGAGAGGTTCGAGCCAACCGCCCGCTTCGGAAACACAATGAAAACTAACCCAAAGCAGTCTGCAGAAGTCCAAATTATCCTTCCGAGATATAGTCGTCGAACTTCCCGTCCGTCTGCACAACTCTCATCTTCTTACATCTTTCCTCCATCAACTACCAACGAAGCCGACTACTGGCGACGTAACGATGCCTACCTCGCTCGCCGATCTCCAGAACAATCCTATGCAGATGCCTCTTCATCCCTCGGCGGACACCCTCGAGCTCTCAATAGATCCATTCCTAGAAAAGACATGTGATCTATTACTCGACAGCATAGAGTCGCATTACACCGAACTGAACAATTACCAATACTACCAGAGACAGCTAGCGCGAGAGCAGACCAAGATTACAGCGTGGCAAACCAAGCGGAAGGCGGAAAATGCTGCGCGAGTTGCCGCCAAGCAACAGCCCCTACCCGAGGATGAATGGCAGCGTATCTTCAAGCTACCACAGGAACCCAGCCGCCTTGAGGGCATGCTGAATGCTAAGCAGGTAGAACAGTACAGCAAACAGGTGGACGGGTTCACAGCGTGTGTCAGCGCTAAAATGTTTGCGGTCAGGGGGACCCTTATACCAGAATGAGGGCATGGATGGGAAAAGCGGGACGAGTGTTTCGGCAGGCATGCATCTGGCACGGCGTTCGGCGATTTGGCGCTCTCATTGGGTTCAAGGAAACAGTAGCCATTTATTTGGTGCAGCACCGTCAGTGTTATCACGTCACATGGGCAGATACGAAGATGAGCAGGCCGCGCTATTACGGGATGAAGAGTGGAGGTATATGAAAGCTCTGCCATTACGAGCAAGACGTCAACAAACTTCAAAAATGCAGACCCTAAATAGAGGAGAGAGGGACTATCGGTGATGAATAAGAGGATTGCGGCCTAAGTCGTCATCTAAGAGCCCGGGTAATTTATGTATATCCGATGAGTCCGGGGACCGGCTAGCTAAGAAAGTAGGGTAGGTCCTACTCCGTATCCGCCCACTTTGAAATATAAGCATACATAACCATGGTATTCAACGGACAATGACTGGTTAGTAATAATAATCCGAGCCAGGGGCTATCATACTCAGCGTCTACTGTGCTATGTTTCCGAGTACTGAAGTACACAATTGCTAGCCCCAATGGAAACTATCATAGTAGCTCCGAACCGGCCTCTCACAATAGTCTGCGCAAAACTCCGACTCCGCTTAAACTGTACCTCCGAATGTTTATCGAATGAGCTTTGCAAGCTACCGATTACCGATTTACAATACGGACTATTGCTAGGCGGATACTACCTACCGTGGTGATGGCGTGCCACATGTGTGTAATTTTCAATACACCAGCCAGTATTGCGCAGGCTGATCGGCTGGTCCGGCAATCCGCCTACGTGGAGAACCCGGTGCTTTACTATGTAGCTTACATGCGATGCTCTCCGATGGGCTCTGGGAGCGACAATCTTATATTAAAACTGACAGTTGTAGCCCTAGATCCTGTAGATGTCGCCGGGCACGGTTTAGATTCGGATGACTGTACGGGGTAACTGTAAGCAATGCGTGAGACGCCACTGAATGCGATCGGAAGTTGTTGCGAAGCACAAAGGAAAAGCAAATGTGCATCTGCCGAGAGACCGAAGTGCGAGGGGTTAGGGGACTGACACACTAAGCCACTAGGCCAACCAGTGAACTAGCGGGCATAGCCGTCCAATCAGCCCCGATTGCTGGGCCGCTCACCGCAGGAATTCGGCGGGCTAGAGGGTCCCTGAGGGCTTGCCAGCCTACCGGCCAAGAGCTAGCGATCTTCGGGGCCCAACGAGGTGCCTAGGCTGGGTCCATACTAACACTTGCTGGGTTCGGTGGATTGTTGCTCAAGTTTTATTTATCTTCAAACAATTATCCTCGACTCAGTAAATAAGTATTAAACCCTTGACAAATGGTCGATAAATGGGCGATAAACAGATTATTGACCGTCGCTTCTCAATTGGACTGTTTTCAAATGTTCGGCTCCAGAATAGGTACTTGAACCACTGTATGCTGAACTTGAGCGGGGAGTGGTATTGGTGTGCCGGGACCACCGCGGACGGCAATGGAGGGGTAGATCCAGTCCCAAATTTTCCTCCGTAGGGAGATCCTTCAAAGCCGACTTATCATCTTATCCCGCCCCTCCATGCTTACTACTTCTCTGTGTCCCCTCCTCCTCTTTTCCTGTTAATAATTTCTCTTTCATCTCCCAAACCTCTCCTCACCATATTCTTCATTTCTTTTCCCGCCTCTATAATTTCCTTTTGCGTAAGTGCCAATTGTCTTCCTTTGGGAATTTAACAAAGAGCCGTTCCGCACCTCCCAATATTCAGCTGCTCACCGCAATATCCCTCAGGCCTTCGTGCATCGTTGTACTGTTCACTTGACTACAAAAGACAGTAAGTTTCAATTGGACTACCACTGGTGGCATTCACTCTGCAGCGAATTGTGATCTGACTGTACTCTACGCAGAAATGGCTGCGCCCGCTTCCAAGTTCAAGGTCGCCGACCTGTCCCTCGCCGCCTTCGGCCGCAAGGAGATTGAGTTGGCTGAGAACGAGATGCCCGGTCTGATGGCCATTCGCAAGAAGTATGCCGATGACCAGCCTCTTGCCGGTTCCCGCATCGCCGGTTGCCTTCACATGACCATCCAGACCGCCGTTCTGATTGAGACATTAACCGCTCTTGGTGCCGAAGTCACCTGGACCTCGTGCAACATCTTCTCCACACAAGACCATGCCGCTGCTGCCATTGCTGCTGCCGGCGTCCCCGTTTTTGCCTGGAAGGGCGAGACCGAGGAAGAGTACAACTGGTGCCTCGAGCAGCAGCTCGTTGCCTTCAAGGACGGCCAGAAGCTCAACCTCATTCTTGACGACGGTGGTGACTTGACTGCCCTCGTTCACAGCAAGTACCCCGAGATGCTCAAGGGCTGCTACGGTGTATCTGAGGAGACCACCACTGGTGTTCACCACCTTTACCGTATGATGAAGGACAAGAAGCTTCTTGTGCCCGCCATCAATGTCAACGACAGCGTGACCAAGAGCAAATTCGACAACCTTTACGGTTGCCGTGAGTCCCTGATCGACGGTATCAAGCGCGCCACCGATGTCATGATCGCCGGCAAGATCGCCGTGGTTGCCGGTTTCGGTGATGTCGGTAAGGGTTGCGCTATGGCCCTGCAAGGCATGGGTGCCCGTGTTCTCGTTACTGAGGTTGATCCCATCAACGCCCTCCAGGCTGCCATGGCCGGTTTCCAGGTCACCACAATGGATAAGGCCGCCTCCCAGGCTCAGATCTTCGTTACCACCACTGGTTGCCGTGACATCCTCGTAGGCCGCCATTTCGAGGCCATGCCTAACGATGCGATTGTCTGCAGTAAGTACTTGATTAGCCGTATATATTTATTGCTACAATAATCTGACTTGATTTTAGACATTGGCCATTTCGATATTGAGATCGACGTTGCTTGGCTGAAGGCCAACGCCAAGAGCGTCCAGAACATCAAGCCTCAGGTCGACCGCTTCCTGATGGCCAACGGCCGCCACATCATTCTCTTGGCCGAGGGTCGTTTAGTCAACCTTGGCTGTGCCACCGGCCACTCTTCTTTCGTCATGTCCTGCTCCTTCAGCAACCAGGTTCTTGCGCAAATCATGCTGTACAAGGCTGAGGATATCGCTTTCGGCAAGAAGTATGTTGCCTTTGCCAAGACGGAGAAGCTCCCTATCGGCGTCTACGTCCTTCCCAAGATCCTTGACGAGGAGGTGGCTGCTCTGCACCTGGACCACGTCAACGCCGAGCTTACCAAGCTCACCGACGTACAGGCTGAATACCTCAGCCTGCCCGTCGAGGGTCCCTTCAAGGCTGACCAGTATGTCTTCACCTATGTCTCATAGAGTCACTGGTTTCCGTTCACTGCTAACATATTCTCAGCTACCGATACTAAATCAAGTGTACATAATCGCGACACCTCATCTTTGCGGGTAGGTAAAGGTGTTTTCTGTTTCAACAAGCATGAGGGTGTGGCATCAACTGGCATGGGTTATCATAAATCGGACATGGGGATAAAAAGGTTATCAGGGGGCCGGCCGGTCATACTTTTCAACAAAAGGCGTTGGCTATTATAATGCATGATTCCCCTCAGCGTTTGATCTTTTCTGTAGACACGAAGAGCTCGTGTCACAATGTACCGACAGCTACGGAAAGAGCTGTATCTGAGTCCGTCAACCGGATCTCTATAGATATAAAGCAGCAATTGCTTTGATGAGAATAAAGACAACCTTCGCACAGCGAAGGAAGATGTAAAACATCATTCATACGTTCCCGTATGCTCCTCAGTGCTCGCCCGTAGTATTTCGACCTAGGCATCTATCCCAACTCCCCGACAATACCTACCAACCAAATTGTACATAACATCACTGTCGTGCTATCTTCTCACTGGGAACTCCGATCATTCAGGAGACATGATCAGTCAATTAAGGCTCCACTGTCACGGTACGCTATATATAAGGGAGTGCAGGCGGTCAAGCGTCCGACTTGACAACGTTCTACTTTTGCCTCGGTAGTGTAACGGTACAGTGCTGCACTTCTGTTCCGTCACATCCACTCCCATGGTCAGGGGTTTCTGCCTCATAGTGAATCACAGGTTTCCTAATTCATAATAGTCACAAGACCAAGCTCCTGTTATTTAATTTTTACTCCCTAAGTGAAAGCAGGCAGCTCTTCCACCCACCTCCTCCTACACAAAATCACTTACAACGATTAAACAGTTATGCTGACACAGTTGCAAGCTGTTCTTATACATGAGAACTTCGCCCGCAGTTAGTCCTCGTTTCGAAACATAGCCTATACCAACTCTAACAAGTTAATATATTTCTCTGCCGAAATATACCGTCATTCCGAACGAGAATGTACTGATGGTGTGCATGTACTGGGGAGCTCCGCGTCAGGAAAAATTGTGTGCTTTTCCACGATGTATTTCGAACTGTAACATTCACTAGCTATACTAGATATACTGCAATCGGCCACTAGCACTGGTATACTTGAGCGCCTCATTGGACATATCATAAGTGATAGGCCTATTGTATGGCGACCCAATACTATCCAACGATATTTTCTGTCATTTTGGACCAGTCTCATAATCTAAGCTACCGGGGGGCTCGGAACAGTGTTCACTGTCTCCGATGCTCCTAGATAGCTGGCTTGAGAGCCCCTACATCATTGTCGCGTGCTTGGTATGAATAACTGGCGTGTTGGTATCTAAATCAACATAATTATCTAGACTCTTCGCTATTGGTGTGGCTATGGTAGTAATTTTGCGTATATGTATGTTGGTTCATATGTGCTCCTGGTACAAGGAGAAGGAGATATATACAAATCTGTAGCTGGGTGATATAGGGGTCTATGATGTGAGCATCTGATTCATAGCCTTTCTTTACTAAAGGAGGCTTAAAAGAACATATATACGTGCAAGTCCAGTGATGGTTCTACCCTTTAGGTAATATGAGTAAGCTTAATATTTGACTATCATATTCATGTTTCACAATAAGTATACATCAAAGCAAGTAGAACATTATCAAGTCGGACACTCACATATTTACACCTGGGTGGCTATGGCCACTTGATTACGTATATATACGTCCGTTGGACCCCCATAAGCTATTTGGGAGATTCGGAAATCAATTGATCTATCTATTGAGCCCTCAACTACACTTACCCTACACCTTGCACTGCAATTTAGCTGTAGACAGCTTTCTATTCACTCTGTGGCTCTATTCTACGTAACGAATTGACTATCCGCACTCTCTTACATGCTTAGGTAGGTAACACCCTGACATTAAGCTAATTGTCACCTACTTCATTATCACGAACTTTGTAACCGTACCTAATATAAAAACACGGAACTCTCTCTACTTCATACAATACAAACGGACTAGACGCGAGTGAAACAGTATAACACCTCCACGGTCATGGTGATGATTCAAGATCTTGATTCATGAAGTGTATACGGCCTCCAATGAGGTCCTCTAACAAGCATTTACGGTCAAACATCTGATTTAACAACGCTTTACAACTATATCAATGTGCACGGTACTATGCTATATCCAGCTTGTATGACACATGTAGTTTTTTCTAGATACAGAAGTTGAAAATATCCATTGCAACTCTGAAAGCCTGGAAGCTTTGTAGTGAGAACATTTCATCTCCATGATAAGGTTGGAGAAAACGCCGAGTGTACCCGGAGGTTATGAATCGTGCATCAACTTATCCATTACCTACAACTCCATAGACGGCGTAATATTACGGCGTCATCTCGGCCCATACGCACACTGAGTGAAGTCCCCAGTTAAAAAGGTCATGATACCAATCACCATACGATGCGACGATGCGCGTACTAACTAGTGTAGCTACACGAAAAGCTGGGCCGAGGCAGCTGGGCAAGCGCTTGTGGTGTATATAGGTATTAGACGCCCCAGTATTTTAGAGTTAATACTAGCTTTGCCCACCCCGACTCCTTTGTCGTTATATTTAGATCATTGAGAGGGATAGGATTCCGTAACTATGCAGTCCTGCATGCTAAATCCATCGTGCTGGATGCGGAGCGTAGGTAAAATACCCGAGATCGAGACCCGAATAGATCCTTCACCACAGGACTAGGTCCGTACGCTGATTACTATACATAAAAAGTAAGTAAAAGCCACCATTCGCATTCAAACGGATGGAAGAAAACATAGGCGTCAAACAAAAGCACAATACAATGTTATATACATATGGATTATAGCAGATGGTATCTTGGTAGGCGGACATACGTAATCTTAATTGTCAGGTGATAAGAACTCGAACATCACTCAATATATAGCCACGACAACATCATTACCTGTTACTCGTTTGCTGTTTCTTCACGACACGTGCTAGCTTATTTTTATAGTATGTTACATAGCAGCGTAAATCGGTCGAGCGGGCGAGCCGTCGCTGTCGACGAAAACAAAGCGCAGAAAAACAACCAGATAATTAATTATAGTAACATGTCGGATGATTAATTGCACCACTTTTCGACAGCCAATGCTACAGCAGGATCAGACAAATACATATCATCATCAGATATTCAACCCATAATATGACTGCTGCGGATGAAAAGCTGCCTCAGAGGCGAGTCTATCTACAATGCTTTGTAGTATTCGTCCTGTCGCGGCCGGAGACCTCACATGATATGTAGGTATGTCCGGCTCAGCCTCAACAGACATGGATGAGTATGTACTACATTAATTACGCCAGTGGCTGATGCTATAAGTATCGATACTTAGACAAGAGCCTAGGCCTAGAGCCACATAAGAACAAGTACAATGACTAGGTTAGTGTACGAAGTATGAAGTAGTTAATATGGTCTCGTAGCCAGGCCCAATTATCATGCGGGAGGCCGTTTAGAACGTTGAAACGCCGCGTGCTGCTGGAATTGTTTTGTTTTGTTTTGTTTTCAGCGCCTCCATCAGCTGGCTAGAGGTGCCCTGCATGCGCCTATGTACGTAGGTAGTATCCTTAACTACCAACCTATTCGCAAACATACGTAAAGAGGCCTCTGACCTGCACGTAGATTGGGTAGCGAAAGGCGCGCTACACGTGTGAGACTGGGGCTGGGCTGGAAGCGGGCAGGCAACAGCGTTGATTTCTTGTTTTGGTTCTTTGTTTTTATGCCTATTTTCCCATTGCCTGCCCTAGTTCATTGCTACTAGTAGTTCGTGGGGTGTACATTTGCTCGGCTAGATCGATATTGTATGCAGACGACACCAGCCTCAGGGCGGATAGACGAGACGAAACTTGTCAGATCGGCATAACTATTCTCGTGAATTATACCTCCGTAGGACAAAAATAATAACGCTAACGCTAGTTGGATCTGGTAAATCTGCTACATACGATTGTATTATAATTAGTGTACTCCGTACGGAGTAATTAAGTACTTACCTTTTGTTGTTATCGTGCTAACTCTTTTGTATTTTTTTCATTTCACTTCGTCTCGTCCCCGAGCTTCGCTGCCGGGCGCTGATGCTATTGTTCAGCAACGGATTAGTTCAGTATGCCGGAGAATTATTAATAGCTGACACAACTCGCAATCCGGCCAGGGGGGGAAGAGCGGAACACCGAAGCGCTAGGTAACAGATGAACAGTGTGAGAAGCCCAGCTAATTACCTACCTAGCTGTCTTTCTTTTCAATTCGTTCATGTTCTTATTGTTTCGTTGCTTTTTGTTTCCCGCGAATGCGTGCCGGAAGTCGGAGATCAAATAGGTAACGTCGGCTTGCATCCGGCGCATATGCGCTGAAAAGCCCCAGCCGTTCACTGGGCTGCTGTGGTTGTTGGAGACATGACATGCTCTTGTGGCGCCCCGCGGAAATAACGACCATAACAATGCTAGGTAGGCAACTCATTGATAGTGTATAGCGGGTCGGAGGGTGAGTCAATTGAACTTCAAGGGTTGCGTACTGTGCTATGGTCAGCTTAACCCTGACCCCCTTTCTATCCATTAAGTAGTCGAGCTTTTGTTACGTTGCACTGCATACGGTTTGGGCGGATTGAGGTACGTAGGTAGGTCATGATCAAGGAAGAATGTTGTATAGAAAGCCCTACCGTACACTATAGTCTGTGCAAGGGTATCTGCATAATCCAGATTTCATGGTTTCCATAAAGAGGCATAGAGAAGCGGAAAGGCGTTCAAATTATACCCACTTGGGACGTAGATCAAGTAAGTACCCTAGAATGAAAAACAAGTAAGGAAGCAACTATAATATTCAAAATTATAGCTTTAGTTACTGAAGAAGTTAGCCGCTATGGTATTATAGCTATCTACGTATAGCGACGCTAACGCCCTATCTAGATCGGCTAGGATTGTATCTCGCCTATCTAGCTCTTGGCAACCGCTCAACGTTGTGGAAATGGACCGAATTGTGGATAAAACGAACCAATCACAGCACTCCGCTCCATCAGTTGTTCTTAGGAATTCGGCTTTCAAATCGAGAAAGAGTGGGAAAGCAGGGGTCTAATACTGCAATCAACTGGAACTACCTATATAGCCTTCATGGACAATATCAGTAGAAACGTAGTAAGATATGAGCGAGTTTCCATTGGGGGGCATCACATCGTGATCCAGGGTCGACGAGCTGCCCCGCTGTGGTTTTTGTAATAACAAGATGCTTGCACAGATCCGGGCCATGATCCGGGTTACATCGAACAGTCCTTAGCTCTCTGTGCTAAGTCGCTGTCCATACCCCAATAATTCCATTTAAGATGCAAGCATGTGGCACGATATGCACCATGACACCTGTGCACACTTCTGTCCTGCGCGCAAGATTGACGAAATTCACTTCGCAGATTGTTAAAATACAAGTGTTTGCCTCTCGAGATTTCGAAGAATTGACCTTGCGGCCTGTGCCAATTGACTAGATTATCTGCGACCAGCAGGATTGTGTAACATCAAATTATTTTGATATGTGATGAACACATAGGCTCTCGAAATCGCGTCGCCTCTTCAAGTTGCGTAAACTAAATTCAATCAGAGCCGATCGTGCAGTACTACCGTCCCACTACCCGGCCGATCTTGAACCGTTTTTGTATGTACCAGAATATTGACAGGCGCGCATTACCCTGTCACCTCCGGCGCGGGGAGGTGAACCATACATAACAATCTCCGACGCTAATCGTACATCATATATAAACATGACCGAAACAATGCCAAGCTACCTTTTTATGACCTGCCTTAACGCCGACGCAGAAGTTCAAATTACCCGAGTCCCTTTACCATCATAACCTTTCGATGATCAAGATCTCCTAATCCCTTTTGACCAGATCTATAATGCCCAGTCTAGGCGGACCGCAGGCAACCGCTACCCCGCAAAGTGAAGTCGTGAGAAGTAAAGCGAAATAGAATAGATAACTTAACCACTCCTGTAACCCAGCAGCCTTTCCGAACGGCGAACAAGGGAATTAGTACTACAATGCGGTTGCGACTGGCTGTATGCAGTGGGCCTCTTTTATTATCGAACGATATTGTATGCAGGGGCGATGAAAGCCCGAACACCGAGTTCCGAGAAACGCCGAACGACGTTGGTTGTGCCGCCAGTGACGCGTGCCTCTTCTTGGATGAACTTCCTAGCTACGGCTAGCTTGCTCTTCGGATCGCTCTCGTCTAGATGCGGAGGAAGTGTGCTCTCGAAATCTGGGGGGAACAAATGCGTCAAGGCTCGAATGACAGTTAGCGAGTACAGAACGTCACGATTCTCTCTTCCATCAAGCAGCTCGCGAAGTTGTGCCAATATGTGATCCCTCCGAGGCGTCATGTCCATATTAGGTTGATCTCTGATGAGGAGAAACTCGGCAAGACAATGCCAAAATTTGAGCTCCCGATTCCTGTGATACAGAGTGTTGTCCGAGTTCTCTAAAGGGGCTCGAAGTGGGTTATGGTCTAGAAACTCGCCCGAGAGCAAAGTCTCAAAGACGGCCGCTCGATTGCGCGCCTCGTTTGCGTCATCCGTAGATGGGATACCGTGGCTCATATTGACCTTGAAATCGATCGAATACACCAAAGTGGCTAACTCCCAAACCACGCGAAATTCGAGGTTGGCTGAATACGCCATCCCGGCAACATCGTTTGTGGATGTTGAAGCCAATGACTGTAGAAAAGCCGCCAGTACCTCCTGAACGCGGTGGTTAGAGGCCAGGGCATTGGACCCGTAGGGCTTCAGGTACCAGTCGTTCTCAAAGAATTTCTCTAGCCCTGGTGCATAGACCTGCTCATAAAGATCCTGAACCTCGAGCAGCTTCTCTTGACTTAATGGAACCTCGACTGATGGGGGAGCGGCATTTCCGATGGCAACAAGCTCTTGGACCTTCATTTTGCGCACTGGAATACCAGAGTAAGCCGGGGTTCGTTCCAGGTAGGGCGACTGCGGTGGATGCGAGGAAGGTGGATGCAAAGGGGCGAAAGAGGGGCCGCCTCCTCGTAGATGAGGTGCCCCTCTGGCTCTGTAATCAACGACATGGGAAATGACGGGTGTGGTCGCTGGGAAATGGGAGGTCGACATACTCGAGGTTGTGAGGACACTATCCAGAGAATGGTCCAGCGGATGGTACGAATGGCCGTCACTCTTGACGTTTGCGACCACCGAGTTTCCCAGAGAAGCCAGACCGGAGTTGTAGGCCGATGCTGCAGAGGCGGGAGCGGTGCGGATTCCTGGCGGATACGAGGCGGTGGTGCTAGGCGTCAGCGGGCTGGAAGCAGACACAGACACGGACACGGGCACGGAAGGCGTGCTATGGGGCAAGGAAGAAGTGGAGGAGGCAGAGGTCGGGGTTGCCGAATTCTGGGCTGAGTGAATGCTGCCTGTTGCGTGGTGCGGCTGCTGGCCCTGCTGCGACTGATGCGGCTGCGAAGGTTGTTGCTGTTGCTGGTTCTTGAAGATGGGATCGTAGCCGAGGCATTCGCGCTTGGACTTTTGGCAATTCTTGCAAGTTGGATGCAGTTCGTCGCACTAGATGCACCAACTTTGTTAGAACACGGGGTGCATATAGAATTTGGTTAATGTTTGTGCTGGCGTCGAGCTGGGCAATTGCCGCAGGAGCAAGAAATTGGAGACGAAGAAGACGACGTTGTGGATGGCTTCATGGTGATGTGGGGAAGGTGAGGGGATGCAGAATGATCAACGGTCGGAGAGGGACAATCATCGACCAAATGGGGCTAGGTCTGCCAATTGACAGGAACATGGCTGTGCGGACAGGCAAGTTTGACAGGCACATGTTCGGGTCGGGATCGAGCCTGCCCTGGCTTGTTCTACTTTTTTTCTGGGCTTTCTTCGACTTTCTTAATTTTGGTTCGTCTGATGTCGGGTCGGCGCATGTTTGCTCGCTAGATAGCTCGCTCGCTTCTCCATAGCGCAGGTCGCCTGTCCCAAGCGAGCCCCAAGCGAAACGAGTAGCGGCCAAACTTCAGACACAACACTACTAACCTGTCTCCCTTGCTTGAACTGCACTGCACTTGCTCGTCTTTGTGCCCAACTAGGCTTCTCACTTTTGTTTCTCCTTACTAGCATCATGTTCATGCATCATGCATTATGCTGCCGCGTTCCTTTGCTCGATGCGAATGAATGAGATCAAGAAGAGGAAGGGCCAATCTATACCTTGATACGCCGTTTGCGACACGTCAAGCAGCCTGTTTTGGTTCGACGCTTGATCTCCTATAGGCGGGTAAAGCCACTCGTGGTTAGGTCGCCCGTGATATGGGACATGGTGCATGCACGGGAAGGAAGCTTCTCACCTTCTTGTGCCGTCCGGCCGTCAGCACTGCACCGGGCCCACCTGGAGGCAGAGGATATCTCTGGCCCATCGCATCCGGGGATAAGCTCGTGTACTGGCTGGTCATGGGCACTTGTGACCCGTAGTACAATGGTTGTTGTCCCGGGACCGGGGCTACGGGTGGTACGGGCATAGCCATGGCCATGTGCGTTTGCTGCTGGGACTGCTGCTGTACCGGGTCAAATGTGCGCATACTCGGCAACGGCATTGCATTGTTTGTTGTCGCATGCGCGCTTGCTCTGTACGGATCGTGCGTCCCGGCGGCCGTGATGGTATAGCCATAGTGTGCATTGCCCATGCCGCTCGTTGCGTACGTCGATGGTGTTGAATAGGGAAGAGGCTGTCGAGCCCCGGGTATATGGGATTGGTTATGCGACATGTTTTCGGGCGCTGGCGTGGCGGCGCCGTCCTTCTCTCGCTGGGCGTCCTGTTGCGCTTTTTGCTGGCCTGGAGGGGTAGGGCCTGGATCTATAGATGATGCCGAGGAGGGTGGTGGCAGCAGTGGTGGCAGACGTGGTGGCGGTGGTGTGGTAGATGATTTGGGCTGGTCAGTAACGACAGTGGCCTTCTCCGTCACGAGGGCAGACGGAGAGGGATGTGGTGATGTTGTTGATGTTGACGTCGACGTCGACGCCGGGATTGGACCTTTCGAAACGTGCTGTTGATGTTGTAATCGGGGACCCCGATCCTCGAAACCCTTCTCTTGCGCTGGCTCTTTCTCCTGCTCTGGTGCGGTGGCTATTTCTGGCTCTCGAGCTGCACCTTGCGCTTGAGGATTCGGGGACTGTCGAATGCGCTCCTGCTGTCGGGAGGCATTGGTCTCTGCCTCAGGCGGCGTGGGAGCCCAGGTCTGTGCCTCTCTCGGTTTGTCCCGTCCTAGGGCAGCTTGTGACAAGTGTTGTGACGAAGGCTCTGGCCAGGATTCCAACGGTGCTGCTGGTGGGCGGCTATGGGCTCGTTCTTCAGCAACGGCAGCGGCCGGTTCAGGCTGAGGTTGAGCCTGTGGCTGTTCCTGTGCCTCTGCCATTTTGATTTGATTTTAAATTGGAACTGCTACGGGGGTCTCGATCTGAGCAGGGGCACACAGCTGCTGCTGCTGCGAAAAGGTAACGAAGCCCGCAGCAGCGGACCAGGGACTGGACCGGACAGGCCCTGGAACCCCGGGAGCAACGGTGCGGTACCTAGACCGGTGGCTAGCTATGCGACAAGCGAGACGTGCGTGCGTGCGCGCGCGAGGGAGCCAGGGGAGGGAATCCCAAGGGGGAAACGCAGCGCCGCAACAGCAGAGCAGTCAGAAACGATGGTGGTGGTGGTGGCCCGATGTTTGAGGTGTTTCGACGCGACCCTGGGCCGAGATTCCTGTTAGCTCAACCTGTCGGTGCAATGGGCGTTTTTTTTTTTCTCTTGCATCGACTCCTCTAGCCACTTGGCTACTCTTTCCGTCCTAGCGCGCCGTCGGAGACTAATAAATAAATGCACGCTGCACCGAAAATTCAAGGAAATGGAGCGTTGAGGCTGCTTGGATGGCTCGTTCGTGCAGCGAGGGTGGTACCAGCTTGTCTCCTTTGCATAGATAGATACCGAGACGTACCCGGTACGTAGCTGTCAAGAGGACAGGCAGCAGTAGCTCAAATAGCGTTTATCGTATATCGCAGGCAGAATGTTTATTATTCTCTCACTCGGCCTCACTCTCGTCCCTATCAGGCCTGTCCTTACTTCGCTTCCCGGCCTCGCAGCCGCCGGACGAGGTCGCTGTAATGGAACGACGAGCTGGAAGGGGTGGAACGCGCCGGCGAAACTGACCGGGGATGTATGTAGTGTAGTGTTATGTTGTGAATGAATGTACACAATGGAGGCTTGCAAGGTACCATTTCAATGTGCAAGTATAGTAAACATACCCAGCTGGCTACCGAGTAGGAATGGTGTATGTACTGTACTACTGTGCAGTAAGGCCCGATACCTCTGTTTCCCTACGCGGTTGGCGAAGACAGGGCCAGTGGCCTCGAGGGTCCAGACAACAATACCTCCGTACGGCTGGCTTTGCGATAGTGCAAGCCTACCTTACTCTACGCCGCTGTATGTATGTACAGTACATACAGTACAGTACAGCACCTTGCCAGCCGTTAGTTGCAGCACATACACACATGCATACATTCGAGCACTGAGGCGCGAGTCAAGACCCGGCGAGGTCTCTGGACCACCTGAGACAAGGACTAGTGCCAACGGTTCCTGACAGGTTCACGAACGATAGATACATACATACGTATGCAGTCTCTGAGAAGGAATCCGGGGCGCGGTTTAGAGGATGGTGTACTTCGTATGATGGTAGGTACTTCGCAGGCGGGGGGCAGGCCGGTGGTGGGTGGTGGATGGTGGAATGATGCGACGGGAGCGGCCGGGTCGCTTACAACGGCGATTGACGATGGGGCTCGTCTACAATAAGCAACAGGAGAGCGAGGGCGTGGGGATAGCTGAGAAACGACGACAGACGAGCAGGCAGATAGGTAGTGTAGGCACTGTAGGGTATGTGTAGGCATGTGCAGGTATGTAGGCATGTGCATGTGCAGGCCTGTGTAGGTCTGTGTCTTTGTAGTGTGCGTGCAGCTGGGCGAGCCGGAAAAGTTCTGTACCGACCTTGCGCAAACGATTGATTTTGCAGTCCGTACCGCGGATTTTGGCCTCGGTTGTGTTGCTGACTTGCCAAATTCCGTCTTTTTCTTCGCTGCCCTACCAGTGTTCCGTACCACACTATTATGTTATGATGCTTGGGAAATGACAAATCTCTCTACACCACCGAGCAGCCAACGAGCTGTTCGTTTTCTGACCAGGGTAAGGCAACTGTTGGGCTGACGCAATGGCGAGTGTAGCTCTAGCGTGAGGACTACCCACGTAGGCAATGTTGATGAGCCGCTCAATGACCGGGGAGACAGGCCAATGCAGTGTGTAGTATACCCAGCACGACTCGATGTGATGTTAGAAGATTGCGCTGAGCTTGAACGAGTGGCAGGCAAGAATTTGACAGAGAAAGTGCAAAATCCCAAGGCGTGCGACAATAGCGCAGTATCTGTGCAAAAATAATGGGGATAAAACGGTAAAAGGGGTACAGAGCGTTAGGTATCTTCTTGTGGAGCAGATGGGCGTTTATCTACGACCGACGCGTAGTGTACCTAGTGTACTCTGTTTATTTGACGTGCTACCATTTAACCACAAGTACTCAAGGTCGAACAATGTTGAATAAGTACTTCCACATTATCTGGTGAAATCCACGACTAGCGACTACATACTCAGTACATTTTTCAAACAGCGGTTGAAATCAAAGGAGTTTCAAAGAGAATTTCATGAGACTACCTTGAGTCAAGAGGAGTGCCTTCACTGAAGATGCTCTCCTTTTCTCTTTATTTGGATACTACTTACACCAACTAACAAGTGTCGCGAAACATGCACAGCCACTGGAAATATGTGGGCACGTGACCCAACGTTGATTAAGTAGGTACAGTACCTGTTGTTGGTAAGTGGTAATTAGGAACTCGCATCGAATGGGAATTGGATCTAACGCCGGCCCCATCGTTCACTACCCCAATCGGTTAGCAGTTCCGATGGCCATCTAGACCCGCCGGGCCCTTCATCTGATCCCGTCACTCCGTCTCCCATAACGGTTTGGACCCGGCCTGCTTCCACCCAAGCTCTACCTAGCTTTCACATGTTACAGTACAGCTGTAGCTTGGACTCTCGTGCCTAATGAGGGCTGCATCATGTATAATGTACAATACCTCTCCATCCATCCGCGGCGAGCTTGGATTTATCGAAATCTGGCTCGAAGAATAATCAGAAGCCACCCGCGGAGCAGGAACTAGAGGAATCCCTCGGCTCTTATTACCCCTATCTATGCAGCCGCCGCTGCAAGCGAGGCAAAGTGATTATATGCCTGCCACTGCCAGGCAGGTAAGCAGACGACAGGATACATATCAGGTATCTATATCAGGTATACACTTCACCATATGTTTTAGTGTACATCTCAGCGGACATATTGATATACATATCGGGTACACATACGGAGTATCATGGATACATATAAAGGCATACGCCGCTATTGATCTCTTGTTGGAAGTCTGTTTGCACAAGCGACTTACTAGTGGCCTCTCGGGAATATCCAGCCAACATCACTGACATCCAATCCGCAGCAAGTTCGTCATGACATTCAATGTATTATGACCTTGCAATAGGCATAGAGCTTCTGTATGCCAGCATCGGTCCTCCAATAAAGCAAGCCGCTATTACCAGGTTTTGATGTCTGGCTCTGGTACACTACGCCTATTACACCATTTAGAGGAGGGTTCCATGCAGCGAATATTGAACAGGACACGTCCTTGGCATCGGAATCCTGGGACTGGAAAGCAGGGCCTTTGGAGCCCTTGAAGCCCCAAGCGTGGTTCACTTTCGCTAGTAGCTGCATACTGCCGACAAGCAGTAGCGTATTGTGTAGTGTATGTGGACGAGGAGGAGAGAGTGGTCAGTATGGCCATTTACACTGCGCTAGTGTATGGACGGCAGAGTACACGAGGTATCTGACATTACTCCCCTGCAAGATCCGGCCAACAGAGCCAAGCCCCAGATGGGATGTGTCTTTCTACTGTAGCTACGAAGTATGTAGTGAGGATTCTCAGACTCGTGGCCTGTGGTAGCTTCAAATATCCGGATTGTCCGTGTCGCACTAAGGCGGCTAACAATAATACCTCTGCTGCGCCTTATCGACAGTCTCAGAAGCCTCACTACCCTGTTTATCCGTCAATAGCAATCTGGTGCTGGTCTGCTTCTCTTCATATGTCTTAATTACGAACCGTATTCTACCTTGCGCGCCTAGGTAACCTACCTGCCTCATACTCCACTAGACACCCCCACACGACATGGTTGTATCCGAGTGTTATCATCCGCCGCTGAGCTTCTAGACTACCAAGTCACTCCTAGGAACCTAATGACGAATTGGAAGCCATGCGGTCCTGACGATCAGGTCCGAGTACCACGCATAGGTACCAGAGGGGTGGTCATATATGTGGATCAGGATGCCATTATTTTAGTATCGTTGTTGTTAGTTATCCTTATTTTGGCTCCCACGCTGCTCAGATTCCATTTGTATTTAGTGACGTAGTAGGTGGCCTTTCGAAGATGAGGAATTATATTACTATATAGGCTGAACCAACAGCGAACGGCTTGAGCCAACAGTGGATAAGTCCTGAGGAATCACTTTGTTTTAGACACATAACAGGCGCGGAATATGGCCCTTGGCATTGTAACCTTTAGATATGCACTTGTGCCGTCAGGGCTACGCCTCTATCTTCTATTTACGTCGATATATGACTCCTAATTATCACGGTACACATCTGATCGTCATGAGGTTTCATCCCGGCTGGCGAGGGAAATGCCGTGCTCCTGAGTCAAATAAGAAATCAGCAGAGACGGCGGGCTAAATTATCTTGCCACCATATAGACATTAAGCCAATGCTTTGGCATAACTACGCGCGCAGCAGCACGCAGATGATCTTCGTCTCGTATACAACAAAAACCAAGCCCCGAATTAAAAGCAAAAAAAATTCGATCATTCCGATGTTTCTTGGCTGATCTACGCATCTAGCATCTAGCTATTAGGCTCTTTAGACGTGGCCGGTCTGCGGACCAGGAGACCCTTGAAGCAGCGGCCGGCAGCCACGCTCTCTCACATACAGCCCTCGAATTATGACGAAAACGACAGATGAATTACGCATATGCATTCTGGCCGAGGCCTTATCTCTGTCCCTTCCACAATGCTCAGGTTCGGGACGCGGCCCGTCTTGCCGCCTATGCCGGCCACTGGTGAAAGCTGGTCCGGACGTGAGCCTCCATCCAATAGCTAATATTCGGCATCACGGACCACCGCCGTCCGGCTTCGAATCTTTCGTGTCCGGTTGCTGGTTGGGAAGGTTCCGGCGGCATCATCGAGTCGTCGTCTTGGTTGATATCATAGATGGGATAGGGTTGTGTTGCTCCCCAACGTCGTTGGCTAACCGTTAACCCCTTTCAGAAACGGCCGCATAGAGCGGCCAGCAGCAGTGCTGACCGGTCAGTGTGCAGTTGAATAAGCAAAAACTGTGGACGAGACATTTATTGTTGTTTATTTTGCGGAATCTTACTGGTGCATGAGAGGAAGCGGCACAATTCATTGGAATAATTATGACCCAAGTTCAGATAATTACCAATTGTTTGTTTCCTTTCAGGTCTATGGACTTTCCTGCTGAAGTAGCCCGTGCAAATGCAAGCAATTCAAAGGTATTAATTCAACAAATATCAAATTCTCTGATATAGATCTGTATAAGTCACCTACCCATCTAAGCCGTAGTTGTCCCAGTAGATCGTCATAGACTTTTAATTGCGCGATTCTTATCCATTATATTTTATAACCTTGACAAATACTTGGCACTATAGTCAACTCTCCAAACATAACACGTTCGTCCTATGCAGACGGTGCTTTTCCACTGACAAATGTCTGCATGTCTGCGCATCTACTCGCAAGCACTTCCAATTTGGAAAGCCGGCCCAAACTTTGAGCCGCTGCTCTGATCTATTACCGTATTCGTCGGCATCTGCCTTTTGAATAGATCGAGTTCTCCACTGCTCTTCAGATCGCGGCGTCTTTGCCATCGAAGAGTTTCGCCGATACGAGGTTCGCGTACTGGCTTGCGCGGAGTTGAGGAGGGTGATATTCTCGCAGTTTTCATTAGATCATCAAGGGAAACTGTCGTCGTCATTCTTTTCGCGGCCTCTTGTGAGCCACGTCTTCGACACTTCGTACATGCCCAGATACAACCCGCTCCCTACCGCCGTCCATACCGATCGAAGTCCTGCACCGCGAAAAAGCCCAGCGACTCCCCTCTCGGCAAAAACCTGCTGCGCCACCGCCAGGCCTCCGCGTGAGCGAGACAAGCCGCTATCCGGCGTAGTCTTTCCCGTCTGATCCGCGCTCCCCGCGGCGAGCATCATTCGAGTCTTAACTACATCCATCGGGGTCGTGACCAGCGCTGAGAAACTGCCAGCCAACGCAGCGCTCATACCTGTAACGAGACCTATCTCACGTAGGCTGTGTTCCTGGCTGACTCCGGGCTGTCCGGGACCATCACGATCCCCGGCCCGGCGCCCCCACATCCGCGCCCGCACGAACTCGAAGATCGGGAACTGGATCGCGGTAAACGGCAAGTTCCGTGCCACCAACGCTGTGTAGCCCGAGAGCTATCGACAAAAATGTGTAAGCAATCGCTATACACAGCAAAATAATTATAGAATATGGAAAAAGGGTAGGTTCGGTTCCAGGACCTTTCGATAGCAAAGCTTGAAGTACATCGAACTCAAGGGCAGATACAGAGATTTTGATCAGAAGCAAGCATCGTGCGTCGCAACAATCTATTGTGTAAAGCATGATGCCTGATTCTGATCCAAACCTTCGTAGAGAGAGCTTTTGTGAAGGTTCAAACTGAACAGCTCAAAAATACTAACCAGTTTGCGCCCGGCACCATTACCGCCTAGCTGTCGCAGAGCCTGTAATGAAGTAGATCTCGCAGATGAAGACCCGCTGGAATTCTGCTGCTGTTGCTGGCGCAGCATCTGCGCGTTCTGCTTGATGACCTCGGCGGGCGTCAGCACCAGACAGGACGCACACTCGGCGATGGCCGAGGCGCCCGAGTGCACGAGCGGCTGCGGGAGTCCGAGGCTCGACGCATGGAGGCCGAGAAACGACTTAGAAGCCTCGTACACGGTGAAGAATGTGCCCTGCAGATTTGACCCCAGGGGTTAGAAATTACACCACATTGCCAGTGCTCATCGTAGAAGTAGGGCTAGATAATCGACTGCTGCTTTCTCGTGAAGGAATTTGAGAGAATGTGGCCCGGGGCGAAAGATTCTGGCTACAAGAGGGGAAGTGAAATTTTAGATTTTTAGATAGAGTACGTACTGCTGCTGGTAGTGTGCCGATGAGGACGACGCCTATGCCCTGGTAGAGGCCCCTGAATAGTTCTCGTGAAGGTAACCGCGTCTTAGACGAGGGATCTGCGAAAGTCTTGAGGAAATCTTGACTTTGCTGGCGCGTTTTGAGAGTGTCTAAAGGATATATTAACAAGTCGACAGTAAACGCTGCCGCTGTACCGGCCTGTCATTCTCAATTAGTTATCGTTGACGACATTATAAACTAGGGGGAGAGTTCATGGATATGGTGGTGTGTTGAAGGGTAGGTACTCACTAGCATCACATCGGTATGTGTACCGCCCATCGTTGCGCCGGCTGCTGATTATTCTTCCCTCTACTGTCTAAAATTATGTCTATGCATGAGTATAAGTCAGTCTTGACCTATAAGATAACAGAGTTGAAGTCTCAACTAATTGTCGCTAATTGGAGTTTGTGTTGAAAGCGGACTATGACATCATGCGCAACTTATAAGCGGATTGAGGTTCTGACCAATCAATTCAAAGGAGCTACCCTATTACGGCCATTTTACAATAACCAGTGTGCAACACGTTTGTTACCTCACTTGCAATTTCTTCTATTTATGACAACTGTGAAGTATGATCATTGAACAAACTTTTATTATGGGCGAAGGTGTTAACTGAGGATGACTAAGGTATGAAAGGGGTTAATCTTTGCACCACAGAATTCGAAACAGATAGTTCCGGCCCGGCTGTTTGGTCGTCACTGCCCTCTTCCTAGATATTCGGGTTGGCACTGTTCAAAGGTTACGAAGGTGTCACCGAGCATGATATGATCACCGTACGGGAGCGCTTTGTATGGGATTAAGTTCTCAGGCTAATGGGTATTGATTGGATTACCGCCTCACCTCTCTAGAATACTTAGTCGATATAAATGCGAGTCTTTCACCCCCAAATGTTGGCTCCAATCGCTAGCTGCCCCTCTTTCCTCATCACGAAACACTATTTTATATTGTGACATCTGTTACACGACTCCTAGGATATAGATTTAGCCGTCTGTTCCACTGCTTCGGAAAGTTGCGCATAGTGCAGCGTAATGATGAGTTAAGTCGAGCACATTTTGAGGGAGATTTGTCGCTTGAATGATCGACCGCACTTTAACAGCGCCTTCTTCTTCGATCAAGACTCGTATTGTGTGAAGTAGTTCGGGTGAAAATTCAGAGTACCATCGATACTGCCAGGTCACCAGCCGGATGACAGCTGCCACTGTGTCCCTAGTGTTCTTCTGCTTTCGGAAGACACGTAGCATGCCTGAGAGTGCCTTGGGGCTGAACCGTGCGGCAAGGCATGCCCGATATGCCTCAGCTGCCTCCTCGTGATGTTGTAAGCGTTCTGCTAAGGCACCTAGAATCTCCCATTCTTCGGCCGATTTCTTGTACTGCATAGATTGCGACCGATACTGGGCCATTTGGGTCCTCCAGATCGTGTATACGCGGAGATCTTCGTAAAGAACCATGAACAGACTATCTAGCCATCTCTCACATAAGCGCTTATTGTTCAAGCGAGAAAGGTGCTCGTCGGTAGTTGCCGTCTAAAACCATTAGTATCAATTTAAAGGTTAGGAGGGGCAAATGTTCTCACGGTATCGCCGTCAGCCTTGACCTCGCCAGGGTCAATGGTATGAGTGGGCTTCTCTACTGACTCGTCACCGTCGCCGTTGAGCAAAGCTGGCGAGGGAGGAGGTTTTGTCTCATCACCTCCTTCTGTTGCGTTGTCCTCGTTTGCGGGGGGCTCGGGTGTACCGCGCAGTCCGTCAATGCTTGGATTCCGCTTTGGAGGGGGGGCTTGTGACGCATCATCCTGTCGCTCGGTCCTATACTCGTCCTCCATCACGAAAACCGAGCTTCGTATCTTCAATAATTGATCCCAGCCAATCTTCGCTGTCATTTCAGTGAGAATGTTATAAGCTAGTTTGAAAGTGCCCCGGTAACTTGCTGAACGAAGGCTCGCCAAACTCTGGTCCACTTGTTCTGAATATCTGGACTCTGGCTCGCTGTCGATCTCGTCAAGGCGAGTTTCGGGCAATGTGGGAAGAAATACCTCCTTTGGCTCTGGCAGTAGTGGTGCGTCCTTTTCCTGGTAAGTAAACATGGGACATGAGTTGAGTATCGTCAGTGCGTTCTCCCAGTCCTCCAGAGCAACATAGACCTGGGCAAGCCGAGCCCATGTACCGAATTCACTAGGCGCAGCGATCGTACTACGATCAGCACAACCTAGTCCCATCTTCAACCTCTCTTCTTTCTGTGCGGGCGCCTCTGCTGTCATTGCCTTTTTCAAGAGAAACTCGGCTTGAGCATCTAGCATGACGTAATCCATGGGGGTTTCCTTCAAGGCCTGATATAGGACCCGCACACCCTGTACCTCCTCATTTCCCATAAACAAAACCTTGGCGAGCAAGGAAGATACTTCAACGTTCTGCGTCCGGAGTTTTTCGAAAAGATTGATGGCAGAGGTAAAGCGACCAGTAGTATGGAAGTACTTCAGTAGGCCAGAGGTCAGGTGGTTCGACACATTGTTGGGTACTTGTACGCTAGAGTCAGACCCCAATTGCCAGCCTGTGATATCGAGCATCAGCATGCGCCTTCGATGATCATTCTTGGACATAGACACGACCACAAACCTCGGAAAAAGAGCGTCTCGGCAGCACTGAGGAAGCGGTGCTCAGTCTCAGTATTGGTGACAGGGTTGAAGCGGCGCACACCCATGATCTTACGTATAGTGTCCCCGCTCCCGTCGTCGGCATACGAGTAGGCGCGCAATACGCTACAGAGATAGGTTTCGAGCCACAACTCGTCGGTGGCCTTGCGCTTCTCGCCGCGCTCGTCAACGCAGAAGGCCTCGACAGTGCCGGGGATGGTGACGTGGACGCGCATGTCGAGACGCGCGAAGGCATTGTAGCAGCAGTAGACTCCCTCGACAATCTTATGGGTGGGTGCTTGACCGTGCTCCTTGTATGTCAGCGTGTTGATGTAGGCGGCTAGACTGGCCGAAGACGAGGCGTCGACGCCGGTGACATGGTGATACACGCCCGTCTAGAGGGAAAAGCGCGTGTTAGAGAGAGAAGAAAATGGCGGAGGCGGCCATCAAGTCGCCATGACAGCAGAAGCGGAGGAGGAAGGGAAGTAGAGGAGGAGTCGTGCCTGTTTGGCTGTGTTTCTCAAGTTCTGCTTCAGCAGGTGGACGAGGTCCGGGGGCCCCAGTTCGCGAAGAGACGCGAGTGTCTCAGTCCGGGCGTCAATTGACTCGTGGATGGCCTCTTCCGAGATTCTGCGCGGCTCTGTCAGGCTATCCTATCGTAACTGCGACGCGTTTCGGGGTTGGGGGGCCGACAAGGCGACCTACTCTGGAACTGCTGGCGCGGGCATTTTTGCCTTTTTGCCGTTGGTTGTGAAAGTTGGCAGGATTTCAAGCAGCGCAGGCAGCTCTCCTGGCGAGCACCTGGACTAGCCTAGCTTTCTCGAGACTACACAGCTTGACGATGGTGTAACGGTTTTATAGCAGCGGGATACGGTATCAGCGGTGGCGGAGCTGCGTGTTAGGAACGCGCAAGAGCGAGGTTCGATGTGTTAATGAAATGGTTTCGGAGAACAACCAAGAGTATGAGATAGAAGACCCGACGGTCGATATTATGAAGTAGGAACGAAGTACGGACGGCTGGTACCTACCATGTCGTGTAGACAGGGCACACCTGCAGTACGAGCCGTCGATTGAGATTGCACGGGTTACACTTAAAGAGTTACGCAACCAAGTATCCACTTAACACGAAGCTAAGTACCTAAAATTACCTTGTTCGTGTAAGTGCGACACTGTCCCTCTGTGGCAGCCCTGTAATAGCTCCCATACCCATGCCCCATTTCCTGCAGATGCACATTAGATGCAGCAATTAGTAGGTATCTAGGTAGCGATCTACTAAGCTTCTCCTCTGCCAACGCGTCTTGCAAGTGATTGCAATACTTTAACGAGTCCTGCCGTTAGATACGCTGGTTCCTCGACACGACAACGATTTTCGGCGATTAAGGATGATTTGCATAGCCACCAACGCGACGTAACAAGAATTTGGCAAGACGCGCGAACGGCTCCGTCTTAGTCTGGGTTAGTCGCTATGCGACAGCTATTCCGCAACGACTCGCCGGCCATCTGAGAATCGCGAGGCGGCAACGCGCCCTCTGACACGATGGTAAGCTAACCAGTCTCATTGCCGCTGACGACTACAAACAACAGGGCTGTCTGCATTCTGAACACGGCGTTGATGTTGATGACATTCACTGACGGCACACACAGCCTGCCTTCGCGGCCATCAACGTCGAGCCCGAAGAGAACGCCGACGAGGAGATCGACACCTCGCGCGAGCTCGACATAGACGAGGCTCTCAAGCGCTTTCAGTCTGCTCTCAAGCTTCATGCCCAGGGCCCGAAGCACTACGACGAGGCCGCTGCCGCCTACGACCACCTGTTCCAGTCCGAGATCTTCCGCCTCCCCGAGAGCACCACCGAATTTGACCGCGCCGAGCGACAGGCCCAGGGCCGTGACTTGTCTGCCCACCTAGCATCGGCCCATGTGCTCGATGTGGCCCAGGCCGATATTGACGGCGGCGCCAGCAGCCTGCCGCAGACCCTCTATCTGGCCTACAAGAACCATGGCCAGTTTGCGCTGGACGGTATCCGCCATCAGACCAAGCTGAACCGCGCCAATGAGACGCCTTTGGAGCAGAAACAGACACTCGCCCGAGCACAGAAAGCCCTCGACGAATTCAGTGCGGCTTTAGATCAAGACCCGTCTGATGCCGAGCTTTGGCGGCGGGCGGCCCGCGTGGCTGCTTCTCTCGGTAGCGCGAGGATCAATCGTTACTGCCTCGAGGCAGCCATCGAACTAGACGATGACCCGGCTGTCGATGAGGTTGAGCCGCCGTCTCTTGCTGAAGGTTTTGCGGGCCAGCAACTGAAGGATCAACTGCAGGTCCTGTCTGACGAGGTTGCATTAAGTCATCCTGCCATGGCTCCGTTCATCAAGAAGACAATGCCCGAAGCCCTAAAGAAATATCTCGATCCGCTTCCCTTTCTTCGGGATTCGACAAAATCTCTGACATCTCTTAGACATGATGTAGACACGACAGATCCGCAGCAATGCCGGATCCATGTGCCAAATCCCTCGTGGGTGGATTTAGGCGCGGCTCTTCTTGCATACGCAAGGTCCAATGGCGTGGGAGCAGGGAAAGCCGTCATTGATATGCCTGAAATACCAGACGTAGTAGACGATGCACAGACCTTGGTAGAACGCCTGAAAATTCAAGGGGAAGGAGAAGAACAGAGACCTGCTGAACAAGTTCCGGTCGTCGAGTCACCCTCTACGTCTAAAGAGGATCAGACTGACACTCCCAAAGAGACGCGTGCCGAGACCGATAATGCATCGGATGATCGCTTACTAGATCAGAGCAGCCTAGCTCAGTCGCGTAAACGGTCACAATCCGTTGCTGGTCTTCCTGATGGTGGAGACGAAGAAGCGGTAGATCAGAAAAGAAGCAAGCGCATTCGTCGCCGTGAAACAGCCGGCGAGACGGTGGACACGAGTACCCTTCTTGCTGCCAACTTGCAGCCGTTCCAAGCTGCGGATAAGAATCTTTTTCAGATGACTCGAAACATAATGGAGAACCTGGGTATTGAAGATAAAGAGACCCTGGAACGCCTCGGCGAAGTTGTAGATTCGTGCGCATCGGATACTCGGACTTCGAAACTGAGCCGTCGTTCTATGATCGATTTGCGTGACTCCCTGACAAAATTTGTAGACGAGAATGCAAAGATCTTGTTGAACAAGAAGACGGCGTTGCCCGTTGGACTATCGTCCTTTCTGGAGCACTCGAAGCCAGGTTCCCAACATCATACTTCAACCCCCCCGTTCCACGAGATTAGGGGCCTTGCTGCCTTTGTTCAACAAGTCAATGACGGCTGGGTAGATATTCAAGAGGTCATATTCCAATGGATACAGCATGTTTGCGCGAACTATTTGAACAGCGCGTGGTCTGACGAGATGAAGAGAGTGGTTGTCCAAATTACGAGCTATTTGCACGAGGACATCTATCGCCGGACAGAATACGAGCTTTTGCATAGCACGCAAGCCGAAGACCCTGAACGCACACGGCAATCTATTGACCGTCTAGTTCAAATGCAGTTCGAATTGCATTTAGACATTTATGAGCGTATCACCAATCCGAATAGTGCGGTGGACTACGCCACACGCGTGGAAACGAAAGCTAGATTGGCACGTTGGTTTTCTCTCGCTGCACAGTTGAGCAAGGAACGAGCGGAAAGTGGCGATACCTCCTTGTCGATGCGCTTCTTGTGGTCCTCTGTGTTTGCTGTGACGCTAACGGAGGGTGCGGAAAGAGAGCATGTTTTGCAATGTTGGAAGAGTCTCCGCGATCAACTCAATGAGGAAGAAACCACAGTGAATATTCTACTACCTAACAATGCGATCATGCCCGAAGTATCTGCACTCGCCGCAGATAGGGAAATATCTAAACTAACTACAATGGATTTTTTCCTCGGACTGTTCCAAACGGATTTGAAAGATCCCATTTCAGTAATTGAAAGCCTCGAACCTGTCTTGAACCCATCGTCAGTCTATATTGTTGCCGACCAAGCAGACCGTCCGCAGAGCGGCTCTCCTGTCCATGAGCTCACAGCATCACCATCGACCCAAGAGCGGCGCCCGATTGCAGAGACGGCAAGTCAGGGTCTCCGTGACCTCTGGAAATTCCTGCTGGGCTCGAGTACTGAACTGAGACTGTTCCTTTGGACCCGTCTTGGCGATGCTTATGATGCCATTGGCTACAAAACCAAACAATTCTCATGTCTTCTAAAAAGTATTGAAATGATCACGAACGATTTCGAACGAAATCCATATCTTGATTCCCCCGACGAAACACGACTACCATTATTCGCAAAGATGCTGAAATTTCTCGATGATCTACTGATCTCAGCGCTGACTGCAGCCCTCAATGAGAATAGTGCCTTCGATATTGTGGATGACGAACACCTAAAGCTGAGTATTGCGGCTGTAGCTAGACTAAGCTGTCTATTGCATATCCCATCCATGTATGAGGACGAGGTACGTGTTGGCATGATACAGCATGCGTCCAACACTGCTACATTTCAGTCATACCTAAACAAACTCCGCGAGATACAAGTGCGGAACTGGTCTTTACTGTATACCCTTCTGAAAGCTGGCATATCTCAGAACAAGCCGGCATTCCCTACACCGGAGAGCGAACGAGCGGACTATCTTGCCGCCATTCATCAAGTGTTGGGATTACGCAAGTTCTGCAAATCATCTAACAAAATATTCCTTCGTATGATGCGCGTTGAGCTGCTGAAACAGCATATGATAGATAACTGGGAAGATTATCTCGGACAAGTCCTTTATGATCTTTATGGTTTGAAACTGGGTGTTGGTCTTTCTGAAGTACAAGATCATGCCTGCCCTCATGAGAAGCTTGAGCGACGGAACACGATGTCCCTAGTCGCCAGGGTGTCCATTCTTGCTCATCGCATGCCTATGAAAGATCTGCTGAAATCAGATCTGAAGAACACCATTGAGCATATGCAGCAAGCGATTGGACAGGCAAAATCTAATCAACAGGTCATCCAGAATATCCGGATATTCGGCCAAACCATGACAAAACCCATACATCCCCTGCGCTTGTATGAGGCCTTCAAGGGTAAAGTTGCTATCGATGCAGTCAGTGTGAACTCGGCGGACAGCGCCCTTGCCAGGCACAGGTGGTTCTTCCTTCTAGCGATGATTGCTTTCACAAAGTTCAAGGGGGTTGATCTAAATCGAAGGCAAACGCCAGGTGCCACTGACGACCTGCGCATGAGCATCATATTCCTCCGTCAGCAATTGCAATTTACACCGGACCAATGGGACGCATGGTTTCGACTCGCTGAGTGTTACGACTATGAACTTGATGAATCAGTTCTCTGGACAGCAGACAAGATAAACAAAGAGCGTGCAGGCCTGATTAAGGATCAACGCAACGCAATACACTGTTATACTCTAGCTTTGTCGCATTCGCGAACGGTCACACTTAATGAGAACGAGGAGGCCACTGATGCCATCCACGATCTGTACCACAAATTTGGGATGCGCATGTATGCTTCAAGTCGGGAACCATTCGCTATGGAGCCTTTTCAACATTCTGAACACAAGCGTTTTGTGATCGAGGATTACGGAGCTGACACCAAGGACGTCCACTCTCAAATGCAGGACTACAAGGTATGGAAGTATGCCGCGAGGCTGTTCAGAAAAGCTATGGAAGTCAAGCCTAAGCAATGGAAGTATGTATCAATCAACTTGATGTCGGGCCTTATGATCATGGGACTAACTGCCGCTAGGAACCCATACATGTACGCCAAATGCATCTGGAAGATGTATCGGAAACCAATGGAAAGCCTTGACGACCATGACCGGTCTAATCAGCCTTCAGTTCAAATGGTTGTTAAGGCCCTTGAGCATTCCGTGGAGGTTGTATCCGCGTTGCCAAAGCCTCGCCACGGCCAAGATCCGATCCTGGAACCGCATTACAAGATTGTGTCAGTGATTCACAAATTGGTCATGCTCGAGGACTTGCAGCCTCAAGAAGCTGTCGATATCCTTCAGCGCCAACCTTATGCCGTTGACAATGGAGAACACGTTGAGATAGCCGACTTGGAAGGCTGGGAATCGTATGTCATAAAATCACTGACCCAATTGCGAGAAAAGGATCGGTCAAACTGGCAACATCGCATTTTTATGCGCCATGCGAAAATTCTCTTCGACGAAAACTCAACAGAGTCCAGCGTTGTCAACGCACTCGCAGCTTTCAGTGTTCTCAAGGAATCGATGCTCACCAAGACGATGGTCATGAACGTATGGAAATGCGATGCAGAACGTCCCGGACGGCACCATGTCTACACTGAACAGTACGTAAGGTTTGTCGTGAAGCTGCTAGTCGTCCTGAAGGATAGAGCGAGCTTTGAAGCTATGCTGCGCCGTTTGCGTAAGAAGGGAGCGGACTACTACCATTTCAGTGATCTTTGGCAGACTTGCTGCCTAGCGTACCTGCGGCTTATACGGCAAGCCTACCAGGTTGAGCCTGTTGTTGAGGACGAATTCAAATCAACTGCAGCGGAGGAGTTTGAGATTATCACTACTAGGATTAGTGAATGGTGCTCGGATGCTTCATCGTCGGATCGTGCCTCATCGGATCCTACTTTAAATGCGCTCCAGGAGACCATCGAATTGAAGAAATTGAACGGAGGCCTTATGAAAGCCGGTGCTATCGATGATTTGATCAACGACTGCTATACCGCACTATATTTTAAGATTGGCAAGTCGTTGCCCGGTCCAAACGCCGCTGTGGTACCTGAAGAAAAGGATCAAGAAAAAGATCAAGAACAGGTTCCGACCGAAACTGGTCCACTTGACAAATACAAAGTCGATGCTAAACCGTTAAATCCGTTCAGTGGTATCTTATACCCCCAGTCACACGATAATTCGGGAACTGAAGGTGGGCCGGGTTATTCCACTCCTGCCAACAACGATGTTCTCCAACGCCCTCGGAAGCCAGGGATTAGAAGAGCAGATGTACTTCGCAAAGCGGAGCAGGCAGTCTTGCGCATCCAGGAAGGGCCTAAACCTATGAACGGGAAATCTCGTAGCTCCGTATCCAGTGGCAAGACCCCCGCGGCTGACGACAACAACGACGGCGACGTTGATGGAGACAGCGACAGGGATAGTGCGAGAGGCGAACCCGAAGGCGATGAAGCGGACGGCGACGTGGAGATGCAAGACGAGGAGCCTGATCGAGAGCAGAGCTCTGTGCCGGGCAGCGTACACGACTCCGCAGACGATGAGAGTGACTTAAGTGATGTGCCCCTGGAAGACCTGCTAGATGAGGACGAAGCTCAGCACCTCATGTTCCCAAACCTGGTACGAAAAAGCCAGAGTACTGAATCTGAGACCGAGGAAAGTGAGGCAGAAGATACGAATTCGCCCATGGAAGATATTGACGAGGAGTAGAGAGTGGCTGTTCAATAAAAGAAGCATGCTGTAATGCGCCAACGTCGTTATGGCCTTGCAGCTAATCATGATATCCAGAACGGATTTCATGGCCCTATCCGCATCCGATATGGCCACGAGGACTCTGATTGGATGTACTACTTGACGAATGTGTGGAGAACATTCGTTCACTGTGCAATATCTGTATTCGAATATGTGTATAGCTATTAGGTAGCAGGTGTTTACAGGAATAGGCAAGCATGCTTAATTCATTGCATCTCTGAATGACGAAACCGCCGTTGGTCCGAAGTGCTCAGCCACTCGTGCGAAGCTGAAAAGGCGCAACTAATCTCCACCCGGCGGCAGCTAAGACTCTTGATGCTTCTTGGCGGCTCTTGTCGTTCCTGATATTGCCAAACCACGGAACTAATGGCTGGTCTATCGGGCCCAGCTCATTGGTTCGAATCATTCGACTTGAGAATTCACCGCGATCTATCTCTCACATGCGACATTTTTGTTGACGTGGTTGTTTCCTGCTCTGTCGGCGTTCCTTGCATAGCTCAAAGCCCGGTTCGAATACGTAGGATATTGTGAAACACGAAGACCAGGGCAGTGCAAGCAATTGTCCAATATCACAGTGATACATACATAGATACGCAAGTACACTACGGGCGGAAGACTATTTGGAAAAACTGATAAAGAAATGAGACGCTGAAGATAGTATAGTCCGGTGTAGATCGTCGGGGCCAAGAAAGATGAGAGAGAAATAACGGTTACGGGCAGGACTCGGCGAAGCAAGCAGCATATAATTACATAGCCACTTCATAAAACAACGTCGGCCCCAGACATCGGTGGATAAGTAGTGCGAGTTTCGGGCAGTATCCTTGCCATATTTCATTTCATTGTTCTCGGTTCTTCGCGCGTTCTATAATTTCCTAACAAGACAAAGAAAATACGACTGCTCACTCACTCGTTTGCAGCACTTTGACTTCGACTTATTGATACAGTCGGCTGTGACTTGACTTCATACGGTTTCCAGTCTATTCACCGCTATATCCCCATTACAGGAGTTCTTATCTCGAAGTTCTGTTCCATCAGGATAGGGGGCTCGGCGTCGAATATGCGGATTCCTACCCTCATTACCGTCGTCGCGGCGGCTGGTGCGGTCACAGGCGCAGATGCAAATGCCATTAAACAGAGGAGACCAGAAACGACGGCCAATGTCATTAAATCTCGAGAACCGGCCGCTCCGCCGACCGCCGTGCGGGATCCTGCGACGAGATCCTATGCGCCCCCGACCCGGAAGGCCGATTT
The DNA here is from genome assembly GCA_022578715.1 of Nemania sp. FL0916. Lineage (NCBI taxonomy): Eukaryota > Fungi > Ascomycota > Sordariomycetes > Xylariales > Xylariaceae > Nemania > Nemania sp. FL0916. The sequence continues at coordinate 274,314 of MU390232.1, forward strand.
ATGGGCGGAACACAGCAAGCCTGCAGTAACACTTTCGAGACGCGATGAGAACGACGATGACGATAGCGACGATGATGACGACAGTGATGATGATAGTGATGATGGTGATGACGATGATCATAAACGCCGACCGAATGCTGGAGCCAGTAAGTCGATCAATGAATTCAATAATCCAAGCCAAGCCAAGCCCAAATCTACACTCTTCACTGCAATTTTCCCAGATCCAGTAACCTCAACAATAACAATGATAACTAACCCTAACACCACAGTCGCTGGCGGCATTATCGGCGGTCTTCTTCTCCTCCTTCTCCTGCTGTTCTTCCTCTTCAAACTCCGTCCGCGGCGACAGAACCGCCGGAAACGCGACGACAAGAAAAGACAACAGGAGGAAGAGGAAGAAGAAGAAGAGCGCAGACGCTACGAGGCAGCAAACGCAAATTCAAACACAAATATGTATACGAACACGAACGGGATTAGGAACATGAACGGAAATTACGCCACACGAGCAGCAGCAGCCCAACAAGGGCCGTATAACTCCATCCCGGGCGTCGACAACGAAGCACCGCCGCACTACCAGCAAGTCGTCGCTGTCCCGCGGACGCTGGCGCTCGCGCCACTAGGACCAGAATCATCGCCGCCGCAGCAGCAAAGGGGTACACCCGGCTCGCCGGCCGAGTTGCCGAGTCCCGTCGACGGGCGCGAGCCTTCCTCTTCGGCTTTCCCGTCGGGTTTCTACGATGGCGATGCTGGGTACGGAAAGGGTCCACGGCGTTTCGAGCAGGGAGATGGAGGAGGAGGAGGAGGAGGGGGGCATCCGGCTGATCAGCCGAATCCGACGTATTAAATTACTAGACATAATCGAAAAGGGGGGGATTAAGCTAGAGGCTTACATATTCTAGGAATGTATTGGATTAGCTTACAGTATGGGTATAAATTTCACGATACACGGGATCATGACAAGAAAGCCAGTCAGGAGTACAATCTGGCATCAATTAACCCTTTCCAAAAAAAAAAAAAAAAAAAATTCGGGCTGGATATCTTGCGCCCGTGAACACGCAGTGGGAGATCACCATTTTGAACGATTTAGATCTATTGAGGGAGCTACAGTTTGTTGATAATAGTTCTCGGGCTACTAATTGCGAGGTCAAGTAGAAGTTGTGATTTCTTACACTAGTTTCTACTTTTCTGTATCCTTGCGTTTTCCGTAACCGCCTCTTCAGCAAGCTAACCTTTCTTGAAATGTAACGACCTTACGAGGTTATTAAATTTGGTTTCAGGACGGCAAACGTCTACTCATATGATATTGAAGACTGGGTAGACCGCAATGACATTCCCTGAGCTATCTACCTACACAATCGTTATGCAGGGACATGATATCTGAAGTGACAGGCGCCCAAATTCTCTCATCCTGGACCCAAAGAGCAATATCAAAGTATCCGACCGTCTCTCATAATTCTTCTTCATTCCGAACCAGTACAAGCCCTGTCCATTCCCTATCCCACAAGTGAATGAAGACGCTCCAGCCCATGTTATCCAGACTTTCCTGCCCCAATCCTCCCAAGACGCCGGTGGCATCTCGCAATTCCTATCTTCATCATCATTATCATCATATCACATATGCATATCAACCCAACCCATCCATTATCCCTGCCACTTAACTCTCTTCTCCCTAAAGATGCTCACCATACCCATAGGCAAGAGGCCAGGCTCGACGATGTCCAGCCCGCCGAAGCGGCGCATGGCCTCGGGGCCGTAGAGCTGCGCCACCCAGCGCCAGTAAGGGTCCATGTCACGCCAGTTGTGCTTGATGCCTTTGAGGCTGTGCGATGCCCCCGCGAGCGCCTTGATGCCTGTTTCCACGGCTGCGCTCGCCACTTCGATGCCGGTTCCGCTCTCAGTCGACGTGGCCGGCACCGCCTCGAGGAGTCTCTTGTACACGCCCGAGAGGCTGTGATGATTGGAACCGGAGTCGAAGTCATAATTTATGTCCTCGCGGTAGCGCACGTATTCCTCGAAAGCCATGAACTGAGCGCGCTCACTCGGGTTTGTCGGTTCCCATCCCCCTTCCACTTTGCCGAATAACGAGGTCATGACGCGGTCGCCGCGCTCGAAGGCGAGTTTCAGGCGTTCGTAGTTATCGCGCTCTACTTCCAGGAAGGTATCGAGTAACGCGCCAGGGTCTGGCACGACCGCTCCGCGCACCGGCAGGACGGAGATGAATGGGTTTCGGAGATCGAGACCGCCTAGCTCGGTGGGAAAGAATAGGTACGCGTCGGGAATGCGGGATACACCGAAGCGGGTGCGCAAGATGTGCTTGATGTATTCTGCGACCCCGACGATGGGTTCGCTGGGAGTGGCCTCGCCTGCGAGGAGAGGAGATGGGGATGCAGGGGATGAGGAGAATACCTCGAGCTGGATACGCCGGTGCGTTTCTAGAATCTGTTTTTGAAGCTACGATCAGGAATTGCATCTCGTAGTAGGAATTGGAGGGTTTGAGAGAATTATAGGGGAGACAGGAACTGAAAATATCCATCACGAAACCCCTTGTTCCAAAGCACGTAAAGGGGGGGACGAAGGGCTAGAAGATACTGACCTGATCCACATGCGCGCGGCCGAAACAGTTTGCGGGCTTCCCAAAATTCGTCGTAAAGAACATCGCGGCGAATGTATTCCAAGTTTGGATGAAAGAGATGACGCTCTTACGCTTGTCGGCGAGCTGGCGGCGGAGGTCGACGATGTGCTTATCTACTAAGGTCTGATCGATCTCGAACGTGCCGGTCTGCGTGGACAATTTGAGAAAACCCCAGCGAATGTCACCAACGGGTAGCGATTCGTCGATGTCCAGCTTCACGGCCGGATCGCGCGAGATGCGGACGGTGCCCGATTTTTTGAAGTCGACGTAAGTCTTGGTGGCATTGACGAAACCAGACACGGCGGCCCAGGCGCTTTTTGCTGTGGAATGATCCCGCGACCAGAACCAAAAGTCCTCGCGGATGCGATACAGCGCGTGCCCGCCCGTCGCCTGGTTGACTGCGAAATCGAGACAGAACAAGATAGATTCGCCGAAGACGTCGCTGAGGACGTGAGACGCCGGGGTGCCGCGGCGGCGAATGCGCGGCTGGGTCGCGGGATCGTCGTCTAAGAACTTGAGCGGCGCGCGGAGGAACTTGGTGAAGAAGTCCACCCACATTTCGGAGACGCCAAGGAGAGACATGACGATGAGGACGGTCTGGTGCGGGAGTAGCGAGTACCAGCCCTCGAACACGGAATGGAACGCCGTAACCTCGCCGTGTAGCTTCGTGTTCACGGCAACCTCCGTCGACAGCAGGCGGATCAAGCGCTGCTTGTCCTCCATCGGATTTCGGTCTTCGTCGTCGCCGTCGCTTTGCTCGAACTCTGGCGGGACAGCCGGAGTAGGTTGGCCAAAGGCCGAGGCACCGAATGCGTTTGAGTACCCAGTAGGCTGAGCCTGAACGGGAGCATGATGATAGGCACCCCTTCCTCTGTGGGCCACGGCACTCTGTCGAGCTACGGGCATAGGGGGTGCCTGGACCGGCATTTGCCTTTGCATTTGCTGCTGCTGGTACATTTGCTGCTGGTAGACCTGTGGTCCGTTCTGGACAGTGTAATTCGCTTCTTCCTCGCCCTCGAGAGAGCTTTGCTGTTGTCGATCGTGGCCCATCAGACTGGTCATGAAGTAGTGCTTGTGGTATATATTATGCCTAGCCGAATGTAGCGAATGATGGCGATACAGCGATCTAGAGCCGAGGTAGTACTCGCGACGCTTTTGATCGATTTCAGGGATCGATCTTCGAGAAGACGGCCAGGCGCCGTCAAATTTGCGAAATTGCCTAAACGCATTCTTCAAGAAGACGGACCATTTGACGCCAATGTAGTGCAGAAAGATAGCCTGGAGCACATCTTCGTGCATCACGATATTGAGGGTGCCGGTGATCTTCCGCTGCTGCTCGAGAGCGACACTCTCGCCCCACGACCAGCTAGAAAGGGCGGCGAGACGCAGATTGAGTACATCCGCCACCTCTGTGAGGATGATCGGGCTGCTCTGGAAATCTCTCAACACCTCGCGTCGTTCATCTGTCAGCAGGTCCGATGCGAGAAGACCACGGATCGCCCAAGTCAGAGTAGCGTGATCAAACTGTTTTGGCGCAGCCAGAATATTCTCGAACTTTGTGAGCTGTTCACGTAAGTCCTTCAGGCCTTTGGCTTTGGCCGGCCTGCTTGGGTCTTTCAATCCGAACAAATTGTCGAGATACGCCTTGAGAGCGGATTCATCTACCTTGGCGGGCTCGAAGACGACCTGCTCCCACCCGCGACGAGCCTCTCTTTTCATTGAATTGCCGACGTCTTCGAAACCCTCGGCCATCTCGATATCTCCTCCGTCATTCTCCACGGCGCCCGCAGCCGTTCGCTCGGTAGAGAGCCACTCGGTAACAAGCTGTGCATAGAGCGATGCATATTCGAGCTTCGACGACTGCGTATCGAGATGGCCCAGCATCGACTCTTCCCAACCGCGCAAGAGCTCAGGTGTGACGGAGGGGTCGTACGTAGCCTGCGCGATGAAGTTATCCAGATGCTTCAGCTCCAGTTCTAAGCCGGTGTTGTTGGATGGGCCCGAGATGATGGTGCCATCCGATGTCGTCTTCATCCCATAACAGTCTTTCACGCCCTGGTTGAGCAGGCCCAGACGTTTGAGCGGATCATTTTCATTCTCGAGACGTTCAAGGATTTTTGCCTTGGTAGCCTCGAACTCGGATCGCTTCTTGGACAGCTCCTCGAGTTTGGTATTAGTGATCTCCTGCAACGTCTGCGAGAAGACGCTGCCACTGTTGGCGGGCATGTTTGCTTGGATGCTACTCTTACAGAATAGCACAGGAATTAGGAGTGTAGTTTAGTTCATCTCTCATTGAGAAATAAGGTCAGAGGGAGGACAAATTTGAGGCGAGAAGGAAGCTGAGGACTTCCTCCCTCCCTTATATAAGGCAGACCAGGCTACCTACCCACATGCATATGTAGGTATGTAGGTAGGCAGCGTCCTTGCCAGTTGTTGCCTGAAGGAAGCCGCGACACTTTGTTCTAAGAATAGTGCCTAACCTTGTAGTGCCTTGGCTCAGACCACACAAACCCCTCGCGGTGGTACGATCGCAATCGCTTGATCTCGTCCATCCGGCCCCGATCGGCAAGCTAGGCGTATCTTATGGTGAAAGGCAAGAGAGACTTGCAGAGGGAAAAAAGTGTGTGTAACAAAGGCTTGTCCAATCATCACGTTGTGTCGTGCAGTCCTACGGTTGCCTTGAGGGACGCAACATATGTCGTGTCACTTGCAGCCTTGCCTTGGCTGCCAAGATAGCTTGTGCAATTGAGTCGCTTATTATGCGGCACTTAGACATGAATGGGGCGAGTGCGACAACTGTCAATAAGAAGGTCGATCTTCGGTGGGTAGGTGTACAGCTACCCTCAATCGTTGATTAGGTAGTCCGTCGTATCAACCATGCATTCTGATTAAATTACAGGTCCTTTTGACATAAATGACAACATGATGCAATGATTTCGCATCTTTCCTACAATTGGAAGACAATGAACCTCCCCGCCTGCCTCCGTTCCGGAAACATGAAGACAAAAACTCAAGGACGAAAAGGGAGAAACGCCAGTGACCGATGCCCGCATTGTGAAAACGAGAATAAAGTGGGTATTGTCCTGACACCAATGCTAAACAACAGTAACAAAAGGCAAGCAGAATATTGGAGACGTGCAAGTAGCGCGGGCTCGGGGGGTAAATTTGAGGCACCTTATGATGCACGAGTGTCCTGTCATGATGGCATTTAGATTTTTTCCTTTCCTCTGGATAGGAGGAGCCGGATGAAGGCGCGCGCCTCAGCGTTGGGACGCCCAACACCAGGAGCAGGACCATTGATGGGGTCAAGTGGCGCCCTCTCGGCAGACGCATCAGGGCCACTGTATGAAAGGTGGCAGTAGTCAAACTGCGGTAGAGTGAAGGACAGCTGAGGAACCAGGGGCGTTGGGATGGACGCTGCTAACTGTTGCTACCGGTCGAAGACGAGCGCATTTACTATATGGTCCCGTTGCCAGCCCTGGTTTTGGAGCGATATGTTCTCCTTTAGAATCTTGCCCATATACGCCACACGGACATGTCTCGTTGATGGTAACTGGGCCATGTTAGTTCAGATCGCATAAAAACTGACGAAGCGGTTAGATTAGCTCACCCCGGATTCCTCGGCAATCCTCCTCGCGAGACTCCTCACGGATTCCTCAGCGTCTATACTGATAACCACGTCTGGGTAGGTGTCGCTTAATCTTGCACGAACCCTGACAAGATTCTTCACGTCCACAACGGCCTTGCCTTTCTCCTCTCTCCGCCGTATAGCCTCATCCTCGTCGACTTCCTCAGTCGTGTCGTCACCCGTGAGGTCATCCACTCCCTTGCTGTCCTTGTCATCCTTGTCGACGCTTTCCCTTCGCATGCCACTGTCCTGAGCGAGGTTGGTGGGATCACACACTATCCACTCGGGGAGGGCGTAATAATTGCCTAGCGAATCGTAGGCGCCATTGGACAGATTTCCGGTCGGCAATGTGACCTCAGCGGCTCTCAGAAACCCCTGGGCAGTGGCCAGGCCGCCCGTGCTGTCGTCGTCCACCGGCTCGATGCCAGAGGCACGTTGGATATCGGACTCCCACATGGCCTCTAGGGCAGAGTGGAGGACCTGCCATATCTCGGGACGACCGGTGACTCTGGTATCAAAAAATTCGGTGCGCTGCAGGTCGAGCTGGCTACGAGTCCAGGTGCGATCCCGAGACGCCCATTCGTGGCGGCGTAAGGGCTTGTCTATATGCTGCGAGAGAGGCGGGCCGACACGCGGGCAGTCGCCGGTGTTGCGTGGTCCGCTGGGATCGTCGGTGGTGGTGGAATGGCGAGGCTGAGTGTTGATGGGCCGCGCAGAGGGCGATGTCGAGGCGCCGTCTGCATAAGGCGCCTCGTGGTCCGACGGATGCGAGAGGCAGCAACCCTGATTTCCATCCGTCGTCAGCAAAGCACAGATGAACACTACATTCACAATTTACCAGGTGCCAAGCACTCTATGTCCTCCACGTGCACACGCAGGCAATAACCAGCAAGCATGGACACAGAGCGAGAGGCAGAACGAGACATAGGTAGAGACAAAGAGGGAGAGCATACCATGGCTTCAGCACGCACGCGCGCGATCGGCACTGGACGGGATAACAAGAGATGCTCTGTCCTTCACTACGTTGGTGTTGCCGTGGAAAAGAGGGACAACGGCTTCAGAACATTATTTCGGTGGTTGTATCATCCATCAGCGTCCGTCCGCGAGGTCCGACAGTGAGCGTGTGATTTGATTTGACTGGGTTTCGTGGATGACACTTGATTGGATGATTTGATTTGTCGAGAGTCGATCGAATTCGACAGCAATTGGATTGAGCAGGGAGTCCCCGGTATCGTCCAAGTCGCCGGCAACGCTCCCGACCGTAAGTCTTCCTGTCTCTCGGGCCCCCCGAGTCTCACGGTCGTGTTCCTAGCCTCACTCAGGCGCGGCTCTCTATGTTCAAATACGAGGCGGTGGGTGTGTTGAGGATGACAATGGACGACGATGAGGTAGATGGCTGAGTGGTTCGATAGACTCGGGTGAGTGGATAAGGCTGGATCTGCAGCTAGTGGAGAGTTGATATACAGTACTCCGTACTACTGTACATGTAGCTTTGGTAGGTCCCTGCTTGCCCAGTCAGGTACCTAACTCTCTCTGTAGATTACTATTGCGGGGCATCATGCAAGAGGCTGGCTAAGAGCCGGCCCCTGTCATTCCAATCCTGCCCTCTGCAACGTACCGTATTTGACTACCAGTACGGAATACCTACGTCATGGCCTTTTAATAGATATAGTCTTTCTACTTCGTAGCAATATTTTCTAGGCACATATAAAAAAGAAAGAATTAGCCTAACGATATGTATAAACACTTCTTGTACATCAATGTTCAGACTTGCGATTGTGAATTGCTCAGTTGTCTGACAAGCCCCCACCTGAGCTCTTACATCCCCACCAAATTAACCATGTAGGCTAGGGAGCTACCGAAATAAGGTGAGTGCTCCAAGTAACCATTACCTAGTTGCTTGACAGACGTACACTACTGTATTCTGATTACTTATGAGCAATACTTTGAAAACAGTTATGACTTGATTTCACGCATTATAATTCATTCATCAAAGTGAAATAAAAGCTTCGTGTTATTGCGATCGCCCAACGACTATCCAGCGACAATTCTCAGACCTTTGAACCATACCAAAGCTCTCTCAAGCAGGCATTCTTTGAGGAGACCAAACCCCAAGGCTCACTCATTGCGCAAGGGGAGTCCTCGAAGTGAACTAAGATGAAGAGCTCTGATGCTGATCCTTTTCTCTCTCCTCCGAATCCTCATTCCAAGCCTCTGGCAAGCCAAGACCCATCTGAATCTGCCATGAGCGACGATCGAACTAGTCTTCCACCAAGTGCTTCGTGCCTCCAATCCACACGAAAGTGTTGCCGTACACCGTGGCCGGCTCGTCCCCGTCTCTGAATTGGATGACACAGCATCGTTTTTCGTACACGCCTGACTCGTAGCGCGCCAACTTGTCCTCGTCTTCGCGCGTCTGGACTTCGTACGCTAGGCCCATGACCTCCGCGCCCGCGGGCCCTTCGTGAAGTCCCAGGCACTGGCCATAACACAATGTTTTGTAGCCCACTATCTTCGCTGGTCTGTATTTGGGCTCTTTGATGAGGCAGAGCACGTCTCGTAAGGTTTCCGGAAGCATGAGAGTGTGGTAGAAGAAATACCATACTGGACCTGGCTGGTCGTCATCCAGCTTCTTGCAAACTGCAGTTTCCAGGAGATCGAAGGCTGTTCGGCTTGGGACTTTGTTTCTTGAGGCATTGTAGTCGGTGTTGGAGGCGGCGGCGGCGGCGGTGGTAGGGGAGTTGGTGGGTGTTTTATTTCTTGGTCCATTGTGAGAGATGTTTATGACGAGAGGCGACAGAAGCTAGGTGTTCATGAATGAGATAGCTTTGATGAATTGAGTATCAACGGCCGATGAATCTGCTAGTTATTTTTGTCTGCAAATTTTGCAAACAGATGAAACGATGCACAAACTTATACGACACCTGGTAAGTAGGCCCACTACATTGCTGGCCTACTCGTACTTATTACCTACCTATGTAGGTAGTAGTACCTGAAACCCTGAAGCACCAAAGCTTACGCACAGCAATCACTATTTCTCTCAATCCAGTGTCGTTATTTTATTAATCTTTGATGAGTATAATGCAGGACGTAGTACACGTAGAGCGGGATGCTAATTCTTCTGAGCTCCACAGGCCGTCAGGAAGCTATGCGGCAAGATATTTCTTCCACCTTGCTGTACGATCCAATTCGTATGCCTTAGCTCTAGTTTTGAGCAGATATTCAAGACCATTTCATAGCAACCTCCCCTTTCCCAATGATATCGTAGGCCAATATGCCCCATGCGAGATTCTGGCCTGTTCTCGGCGGCCGCCTGCTCTAGGGGCTTATATCATGCAATCTTCGTTACCAGAGCCACCCTCGACACTTCTTGCTTCCACATAGACACCTCGCCATGTCTTTCTGCTTCTCTGGGTCCCGCGCATCGACCTCTGAGTCGTCCACACCGTCAATGTAGTCGAACGTGAGTTCCTCTCCACGCGAGATGTTTCTGATGGCAAAGAAGGCCAGGTCGTGAATGTGCTTATCCGCATGATCGCCGACGCGTGCGAAAATGCGCAAGTTCGGCTCGCATGAATGGTTGATGAATCGTGACGGTCCTGACTTGAACTGACCATCAACCTCCAAAGGGGGGCCGCGCAGACGCTCGTCGAATGAATCAGGGTTCGAGAACTTGTCTAGCGCAAAGAGATACACGTCTTTTTTCTGCGCAACATGCGATTCAGCTCGTCGCCGGTTGGCCTCCTGTCCCGTAATGATCTCGCCCATGTACTTGTCCACAAACTGGCCCTTCTTGATGTCCACCGTGCTCCGAACGCCCCAGCCTCGATTCTTCGTCCGGAAGATCTGCAGGGGTACATTGCGACCCTTCTCTACCACGCGATTGGGGCAGGCTATACTGCAGCGACAGCTCTCATGACATTCATAAATGGGATTACGTGATGTTAAGAACTTGGAGCGCAAGCGGCCGGCTCGTTTTCCGCGCGAGTGATACGCGTATACCTTTTTCCCGAGAAATTTTGCGGTGTACCGGTCGTACCTCGACGAATTACTATGCTGGTCCTCACTATCATAGTCCTCGTCTTCGTCCTCGTCATCACTATCCGAGCCCTCATCATCGACATCCTCTAAGCAGGTGCATTGGCTGAACCGACAGTGCTCGTCCTCGTCGCAGTCACACCCAGTGAGAAACTCCTTCTTAGTGGGCTCAATCTCGCTAGTGCGAACAGATTTGTCCATGAACTGGAAGTCGGGTTGGATCATGGTATCATCCTCGTTGTTGATGATGGTGATGGGGCAACGCTTGTGCGTCGGAAAGCTGCGGATTTGACACCAGTGGCAGGCCTCTTTCTCGGCTTCAAGGCCCTGCACGTGAACGGAATCGGGTGGTGAGCTTCTTACGATCACAGGAATGCCGAGGTCCCGGGTGAACCTACCTCTCCGTCATGGTGAAAGAAATGACGTCGCATCGCTTGCTCCATCTTGGCCGTCTAAGTTATGCTGGCTCGTCGCGGTCTTGCAAGTTGTTTAGGGCTAATTTCAGATGTTGTTGCCGAGACCCTCGAAGCCCGTGTCTGTATGATGCAGAGGCAGGCGGCGCATTTCCATGGCTTGGGTGAGGCTCGTACTGTACATAGGCACCTCAGAGGTAGTCAAGCTAGTCACCCTGTGCGAAGACGTGAAAGTGAGATGAAGGTATTGAAGCCCACCAACTAGGATCGCGATTAGAAAAGCGCGTCTGCTAGCGACCACGACCCACCTTCCTAAATGGGTAAGCACTTGAGCGACAGCTCATTCTAGCTTGCTACCGCAAGTTCTTTCGTAATGTCAGGTTATATAGATATATATATGAACGTTGCTATATATATATACACAGTATCTTCTTACGTCTGCATTATGATTACACATAGATCAAAGTCGTGTTGTGAGCTCTCAAGGTATATAATTCGAGACTCATCATAGTATGGAGCAACCGGGGCACGCTCACTTGTTTCCCAATCACTGATACCTATCAAGCGCTAAATAGCGGGGTGCTTGTAAAAAGATGTTTCGAATAACACGACTACAGGTCAAAACGCAAATAGCCAAAGTGAATATCTAGAATTGTGTATACCTGCTCGTATTGCAATACCAGACAATTTGAAAACAAAAGCTAACATAGAGATCTCGGAGCATAATTGGTAAGAAATTAACTAGTCATCTTGAGTGCTTTCAGTGTTAATTGCCTGGGTCTGCTCAAGATGGTAGCAACCCCAATTCGGCTCCAGGCACACGACCCCTAGAACAAGTGAAGGAACCCATGATCCCCTTCCCGCCTAACCCAGGATTTTATCATTACGGATACTGCTTAGCATTTTCAGCATCTCCGATTTGATAATGGCGTACGCTAACAAAGCGGGAGTTCTTTGATAACGTGCAAATATGAAAATACAGACACGTGAAGATGGTTCTAACAAGAGACCGAATCTTATAATTCAGAGGATCTATATACATATCTATATGTTATGTGCGTCATGCTGACTGTTAATCATATAAGAAAACGATAGTCCAGTCTTTCTATCCCCCGGCCCGGAAATCCAAGGGGTCTAAAGGATATTTCCAACACGTCACTCGCCCTCTCTTGAAAGTCCTTCCGGCCTCGAGTCGCATTCATGAACTCATAAGCATCCCGCCGGGATAAATCGCCCATCCTAGCGAATCCTCGCCCTCAACATTCTCATTTCACCCAATCACAGCTAGCTATTTAAACCACACTCCAGTAAATAGCCCACTTAGGATCGAGCACGTTCCAGACGTACGGCATGCCGCGGTCGAGGCCGTTCTCGTCGAAGCCGCGGGTGCGCCACTGGTCGCTCAGGGCCAGCATATCGGTCTTGAACTTGGCGGCGGCGGCCTGCGTCTGCTTGTTCATGCGGCCCAGCAGGTCCGCGCTGTCGAACATGTACGCGAGCGTCTGGTTCGTGTCCTTCCAGCTCGCGCGGTTGCCCGCCGCGTACGTGGCCACTTGCCACGCGGCGGCTTCGGGGGTCGGCATGTATGTCACTGGAGGAATTCATATGTGAGTAATTGCGTGTGTATGAATGGCGATCAAGCTAGCGAAGATGAAATAGTAGCGCGTTGGCGCAACTGTTTTGATGAAAGATAGGGCGGTGTAAGATGAGAGGAGGCTTACTGATGTCGGTGATTACGCCCTTCTTAGTCGGGATCGGCAATTGCCATCCGGCCGTTGTGAATGGCAGCGCCATAACGTCCAGTTGGTTGCCGTTTCCGCTCATGATGGCATCTACAGAGATTATTAAGATTAGCGAAGACCGTCAAATTACCAAAGACTTCTCTTTACTGGGCGAGATAGAAATATACAAGAAGCGCAAAGCTTTGGTTCGACTTCCTCGATGTGGAATCGAGCAGCGCAGATACTTGGAGGGAATACATACGAACGATAGAGTTGAGATAAGCTTGGTGCTTGAGAATATCGATGATGTCCTGTCTGGTCTGAATCTTGGCGGGGAAATCGTGGACCTGTCCAGGAACGGTCTCCTTGAGCCAGGCTTGCAGTTCCCGGTCACCCGCGACGGCCTTGTCATTCTTGTAGTACGAGTTAATGAAGCTAGTCATGAATTCTCCAATAGATTGCATAAGGACAGAGGCGTCTTCGTAGCTGCAGCACCAATCGTTAATGATTCTTCTAAGGAGAGAAGCAGACTGATAAACGGAGTACTTACTAAGGGAAGGACTTCAACGCAGGGCCGTATTTGTAGTCAATCAAACCGCGCTTCCGCAAGTTCGTGAGGAAGTAGTTGCTTGAGTAGTTCGACGTCTCTCCGGACGAGTACACCTGATCAAGCACTGTATTAGAGTCTGGAAATTTGCACTCTTACCATCCGAATATCTCGTGCTTACCTTGTTTGCCCATTCACGAGCAGCGTCAGCGGTCCACGGGTAGTATTTCGGGCCGGTATCCATTGAACCATTGACCAAGCTGTCTTGTAGATTGGGGCGGATACTCCAGGGAGTATATTCAACTGTTCATTTAGCGTTAGTGTAATGATTCCAAGCGTATAGTTTATCACGAAACGGCGCTAGTCCCCCCTGAGCAGTCCAATCGAACATGAACTCCAATCCAAACTATGCGCACCCTAATGATAGGGGAAATGATAAGAGTACCGACTTCTGTTCATTATGGCCATGATAGGATGATTCTCGCTTAGACTTCGGATAGCAGCTAAGTAAGGAGCCTCCGCGGCCGAGTGCGACATGGTTGTGTGCCCCCAAGTTCTTAGTATCACAAGTCAGCAGCTATCTCGAATGATGAGATGCTCACGAAGAGCAGCTCTCGTTATTAGAAAAAGATGTAAAATATTACTCACGAGTGCCAGCCATCGTTAGCGTTAATCGTCATCTTTGCGAACAGCCATTCATCTAAGATGTCCTTGGGCGTGTAGACGAGAGCCGAATCCTCCCGGCCTTTGACGATCAGCCTGATAGCCAGGGGAAGGAAGTCACCAGCGTTATCGATGTAAAAATACGCTTGGCATCCGGCACCGTAAGCAGGGGTTGCCTCCTGGTCTTTCATCTCGGCGAAATCTTCTGAGAACAGGCGCCCTTGAGCATGGAGTTCTTCCAGCGAATGACCGGTGATAGATCTAGCTACGTCTTCGTCGACAGGGAAGAGTAAAGCATCGTTGCGCTGTACGCGACGGAGTCTGTAGGGAATAGACGACAGCCTCATCATCGAAAATGTCCGGTCATCTGTATGGTTGGTCAACATGCCCGGAAGAGGACCGCCTGGCAGCGATGTCGTCCATTGGTTGTCGTAAACCTTTCGGTAGTCATCAAGCGTAGAGAAATTTCCGGCCTGTTTGATATCAGTAACACAATCTGGTTCATTGGGTGCTAACGAGCAGTGAAAGTAATCCACCACAGTGACGTTGGAGCGCGTTGCAGATTTGCCCACGAGAAGAATCGAAATTTTGGTAGAAAGGCCATTTGGATGTTCATATGGGAGTTCAAATGCATTTGTGAATTATGAATAGGTGATATGTGAAGGGCGAGGTATGTTATGAGAGGACATCATAATGAAGTGCTAGGCCCCATCTGTATAAATCAACGACCATAGTTGACGCTGGGGCGTGCTAGGAATTGAAAGCATATAATGTGAGGAGGGTAGAAGATGATCATATTGTTCACATAACCGGTGCGTCGAATAGAACGCCTGATAATAAATATTTCGACTTACCGCAATGACGCCTTCTACAGCCAATTGAGTTTCCTTTACGATTGTGGCACCAAGTTCGAAGACTGGGGGAGCCCATATCGCCCTGTCCGCTTCGATAGCTTTGTCGGCAAGGTCGCCGTAGGGATAAGGGGCAACTCCGAAGGGAAAGGTTCCGTAAAGCCAACCCTTGCGCTTCTCTCCTATCTCAGCGGTCCTAGACATCAAGTTGAATATGCTCGGGACAGAGTATGGTTGAGGTGTGGTGTTGTCGGCGCTAGCTGCGGGTGCAGCTCGCACCGAGCCTGCAAGCAGGCAAACCGATAAGGCGGACTTGATCATCTCTGCAACGACTTGATTCACACCAAGAGAGGTCAAGGGATCGTTGGGCCGATAGGGAAGTAGCTCAACCCAGAAGGGTCCACAAACTCGATGCCGAACCTCATCTTTATATCTAACTGTCCCTCACCCAATGAGCCAGGATAGATGCCTGGGATACGTATATGGTGTGAGGAGTGAGCGAGATCTTCTCATTCTGTTGGTATCTTCTGCTCCGCCAGGTGCGGGCTTACTCATACTCACACAACGCACAACACCGTATGACATGTCCAAATTCATGCCATCGCCGAGCAGAAGCCTCATCCTTGACCGCCTGTAGACGCGGATGCACACGCGCAAAGACAAGGACAAGGGCGAAGACAGCTGTGATCGGCGTCCGATTAATACTCCGTATACACAAAGCGGGTACGCACTTTTCGTATAATGCTCCGAAGATTGTGAGCGCTGGACTGACGTTCTAGTCAAGGTGGCTTGGTTGACTGTGCCGCCGTGGTACATTGAGCCAGGTAATTTTTTGCCTGCTTGCCAAGACTGGTAGCGTCGAAGTTTTCACAACTCACAACGAAGTTGCTCTGCTCATGCGTATCTCAGTCTTGTGCAAGATGCAGTTTATGCAGCTGCCAAGAAGCCGATGATCTCTTCCTTCTTTATGAGTTCCAGGCTGGTTTGTTTCATGACCACATATCATTTACTCTTCCGCCTTCAAAAACTTAATATCATACAGCATTGTTCCCTTGTGTTCCCCTTTTACAATCGCGCGTATTGTTACCGAAAGCAGACGCTTTTCAAATTATATCATATGAAACATATTTGAATTACATGTTACCTGCTTCTTCTGTGAGTTCTCAGAGCTGCATATATACGAATTAGCTAGAACTACTTGCTGCTAGGCTTTGAGGCGCTACCGTGATCCTTATGCTGAGGCGGACCTCCCGCATTTCGGACCCGCCGTCCTCAGCCAGTAATGCCGGTCCGTTTGGCCGGAAAACCTGGGTAGGACTCGGCAAGAACGACTGCCGGAACGACCTGCAGCCAACCCACGAATGCTCCACACATCAAACCGGCAGGTAACATTTTGGTGCCTCAACTAACAGCCCTAGGCTAGACAGACTTAAGCAATTAGATCTAGGTAGCGTTCTTCAGGGCCCTATGGTATCGCCACAATTACGTACCTACTCTACACTGCCTCCTTCGTCATTAGGAACAGCATCAAGCGGCGGCCATGTGGAATTCATGGATGAATACTTAGGCAGCTATACGAAAAGCTCTCATGATATCTACCTAGACCGCATAGTAAAATGCATTATGAGTAAGGCCAGCGCGGATTGCAGACTACGGACTGCCAATCTTGGCGGGTGCCGGGAGCCAGGCAACATCCCATCGCAGCACAACCGAGAATCCGACTGCAACTCGCTGCCCAGGAAACAAGCAGATGATACAATGCTACATCACCGCATGCGTACATGTATGTGATTCTAATCTACATCTCACCATGATTGCGGGTTGATCAGAGAGGTGGATACTGGGGGAGTGGAGTTGAATCTGTAGATACCGCTGCCTGCATGTGATGTACAATGGCATCTGTTCCGTTGATGGCTGATATAAGACTTCTCTAGGCTACTTAATTGCTTCAGTAGACCTTGTGCGGCACAGCAACGCAGTAATTACTGTACACTGCCGTATACCGGTGACTTATATGCACATGCATGGTAGCTACTCGATCTCTAGAGAAGGCTGGCTACCCTGGAAGCGCATCTGCCGGACAAGCTAACGGGCCCTGGCATTAGCTGAGCAATAGCGCTTGTAAAGGACGAAAGACAGAACATTTACTGAGAACCTGCTAAACCACTAACATGTAAGTACTTAATTACTACTGTTTGTGCCATTCACATTGCCATATTGTGCTACTGGTTAGCGTCTACGTGCAATTGTGTATGTGATGCCTACCAATTACAGAGTCTTTCCATGCTGTTATCATGTTATATAACACACGACATGTGCAGATCACACTGCATAACATTTCAAATTAGTAAAGCATGGGCCCAGCGCTTACGGAGGATATAATACGCTAAGCTCAGATCTCTACGGATCTTGCTATACCCTTCTTACACTAGACCAGTTCTGAGCAGCAGGCTCTCCGTACACTGAGCTATGAGCTATGAGCTATGAGCTATGAGCTATGAGCTATGAGCCCTGAACCCTGGCCCGGATCTACGCTGCAGGCTCATACGGAGGGGCCAAGGAAGCTTGTTCACGGCCCCGAATTCATGACATTTCGTGTCCATCTGACCTACTCGTGCAGCACCCCAGCCCTAGATAGCCGCATCTGCCGACAGGGTATCGATCAATCCTGGCCTTGTCGACATTAGACAACCCTCACCCACATCTGCAATATTGCTGCGGTGCAACATGCCTTCATGGAACATGAGTAGATTGGCTGTTTATTTTGTATCAACTGACGTGGTTTTGTGTGCTCGCAAGCTTTATCAACGTTATCTATCCCCCGGATCGACGCATCGGAGGACGCTTTTCGGCCTGCCGGGCGACGATCGGTCACTGCCGGTTCAGGCTGCCCCGACCACAACACAACGCCTCTCCACACGCACATTCACTCTTTCAGAATGTCGATGATGGAGTGCAGCGGCTATATTGCCTCATTTTATCTCATATCATGTTGATATTTTGGCGGAGTTCGCATTGAATGCATCTTGCGACTGCTGCAGACGCTGTTCAATGGTCACGGTAGCCGCCCATCATCGTGATATTGCTTGAACAAGCATATATATAACAGCAGAACGATATGCTCTGTGATTGAGGCGTCTGGTCCATTTGATCTAGATGTAAAGCCCGTGCGCTGCAATATCCGTAGCAAAAGTACTATTTACTATTCACATGACACCGCTATTGATATGTCTTTGGGCCCAAGTCTGGTTACAAACGGACTTGCAGCTTATGATCCTCTCGCTACCGAATTTGGACTCATAGCGCTGAATGGGGCAACATATGAATACGAGTGAATGAGAGCATCGTAGGCCAATCAAATACAAGCTGATTTTTTTCTCGAAAGATATGACTTTGGCAAAATCATGATTTCTTCTGTCATTGGCGCTGCACCGACTATACTCCCTAGCTGCAGAAGCTACTTGTGACTAGTGCAATGGTCATGTCAGGATTCAATTTCTGGTCGATCTCTCGTTCTTCATGATCATCAGTTGCCTCTCCTAAAGGTTCTGGAATTATTCTAGAGAGTGTTAGTTGGAATTACACCCATGTGTCAGGGATCCTAAGAGGGACCCCTGCTATCTATATATAGATAGATGTAATTATGATCTTCGATCCTCTATTATTAAGGGCATGTAAACTGATTTTCGTAAACGTAAATACCGACTCAAGAAGCATGACAACACTGATGAGAATTTCAGAAAAGCCAACGCCATTACTATTGTTTATATCAGCAAGTGATTCTATCATGATGAAAATATCTATCGAATTCGGCCACTGCGATTCTGGTTTGTGTTCAACGCCAGCTTGAAGCTTACCGCGTAGTTCCAGAGCAAAGCTTATTTGCAGCTGACACGGCGCGCCGATTATAGTTATATGATGAATACTAGGGGAATGAACCAGTGCTATATGCGCAATAAGGCTGAACATCCTCTGAATACTTCTCCAATGAGGAAACATAATTACTGGGCTGAATAGGTCCCGACGAATGATCTTCTGGATGCTGGTCACCCCGTGAAAGTCACCTCACGGGGACGATAATGACGGCACCAATAGAGACAAAGGGCTATTAGATTATAGGTAACCATGTACGTCTGGCATAATAGTAGCCTCTATTCAAATCCTCAGATCACACTTCGCTGTGTTGTGGTATGTACTTAGGTATATAATGGTACAAAAAGCTTCAATGAAGATATCGATATGAACCTTACGTATACATGTACGATGTCGAGAGAGTAACAGATTCATTGACAAAAGAGCTTTTAGGTTCCTTGCGAAGGGTGAGAAATAGAGAACCGTCTAGCAAGCTGTGCGTTGTGGTAGGTTGTAAAGAAGGAGTCCGGAACCTACAAAAGTTTGGAGGTACATAGAGTCTGACTTGGATGTGGCCAAGCCGCCCATGTCTGCCTTCATATAAGGAGTGAAAAGAAAATATCTGAAAAGGGGAAGAAAGGAAAAAGAAGGAGTCTTAAGTCTTTAGGTATATCTCACTTGCAATGACCTACTCTCAGAAGTGGCTCAATTCTTAGATAGGAGACCACCCACTCGGTACAAGAAGCAGAGAGCTCCGCCGCCTACTCTGTACGCCTGACACTTCAGCTTCGTGCCCATTACTCATACCGAATCTCAGCCGTAGATATCTAGGTACTCGGGCTCTTCTTGTCCGTCTCTGTAGCCCTGTACCACCTAATGATTCAAGGACGACTGTTGGACTTATTACCTCCTTCTGCGACGATGATGATCTATCGACAATGGATCTTTGCAGCTCCTGAATTGGCTGCTGATCTCCGGGTTGAAAAGTATCAGCATTGGGGCTTGGAGCTGAGAATGTCGCTCTGTTTGTTTGCTGCAAATGTGACCTTTCCGCTCGTTGATAGATCCTGGAACCAAGTAAAAAGGCATCAAACTCGAATTTCTTACTGATGCCGGCGGTATCATCTGTGATAAAGCTTGAAGAGTCCTTGAGACTAATGATTGACGATGAGAGGTCCTTTGCCTTTTCTAAGGCAACTTGGCTTTCTTTCCTTCGCATTATATCTTGTCGCTGGGCCCAATTATCGCTGTCGAGACGTTAGCGGATCGCCCCCGCACATCAGACGTGAATGATACGATATAGGTATATAATGAGCTTAAACCATTTGAGTTAACGGAAACACGCCTTACCATTGTGCTACTTGGAGAAGAAGGTTAAGAGCGTTGACCTGTACGTTGAGCAAAGTCGAGTACTCGGCTATCGCTTTCTCCCGCCATAGAAATTTGATTTTCTGCTCTGCCGTAATGTTTTCAGGGGTATTTGACGCAAAGTCTTCTAATTGCTGCTCGAGAGCCAGGATTGGCTGACTCAAGCCATCAAATGAATTGCCAATCTGCCGAGCCAACTGCAGATATCTCGGGTCGCGATCGTACCCCGGCATTATCCAGACTTTCAATAGATCTATTGCCACCTGAACCGTGGATAGCTGTTCAGTCACAGCTCTGATAATTCCCGAGGCGCCCTGGTATTTGGCGTTGAGGGCGCGTAGCTGAGATATACATTTGAGCACTCTATCGCTCAGTGATACGATCGTACCTACTATCTGTACGATAGAAACTGGATCCATGTCGAGATGAAATGCTTGATCTTTGACAGTCACTAAGAGGAGGAAAAAATAATCATGGGATGCTAAGAATGTGCTAGTCGTGTTTTGAGCTTGCGATATAAAACGTTATAGTTCTTGTGAGATCTAGAGTGGTCATATATAACGCACACACAATTCGCCTCCATGGGAGTCCGTTTCAGGTTGCGCTACTAGGCTTGCGTTATAAACCATGCTACACGCATCTGGATGAGGCACTTGACCCAAGTGTAAAAACAAGCTACTGCTTTCGCCCTATCTTACACTGCGATCGCCGGTGAGGTGGCGTATGCTAATAGTGTTGCGGTCCTCCATTCGACCAACGTACGTATTAAGGCCCAATATGAAAATTGAGGCCGACAAGATCATAGACATGTAGTATACCTCCTACACAAAGACTGTTGAGATAAGGACTCATCATTGAGGGGTTTTCGAGAAATGCGAATCTCACCGGGCCCGAAATTCCTGCCCGGGTTGATGATTGGCCATATAGCGATTGATCTACAGAGGCCTACCTCCCAAGACCCGAGACGTCCCGAGTACCAAAAGGCAGAAAATTTGTCGACAAGCCGCTCTATGCGCAGATAATTTTATTGCCCTTTCGTCCCTCCTTCCAATTCGTTGTCTTGGGACCAATGGTGGTCTCGAATGAGAAGATAGCTTGCACGTCACATCGGTGTGCCGTTCAAATACATGAGACGAAAACTGACTCCCCAGAGTCCGCGGACTGTGAGAAAGGCGTCTCACCCGGCCCAGTTCTTCTGTGCGCTAGTGATGATGAATCTGATTTGAGGCGAACCCTAGCGGGGTAGAGGGAAAATGGGTGAAAAGGAGGGTTGCTCGGATGACTAAACATGGTGGAAATCGGTCAGCGAAGAAAACGATCTTAGGACTTGTCTAGTGTCACAAAAATGGCCTTGGGAATGTGCGGTGTATTGGCGACGAAGTAGTATACAGACGTCATAGCTGTGGCGGAGAAAGTGACATGGCTCCCCCTCACAGGTCCGGTCACTTCAGCCTCGCTCAAAAGGGGGGCCTAAGCAAAATCACACAACCTGTGGCCTCGGTGTGAGGAATTGTGTAGTTTTGGATGGTTCTGCCATTTTACCGGCATGTAGAGAGTGTTGAGCTATAGATGGCTCGCTATGGGTGAGTATTAATCCAAGTCAGGTATTTCTAGCTGGATCAGATACATACGCCTATCATGACAGTCTCCGTATTCGTCATTCTCTTATCCCTCACTCACCAAGTTCGGTGGCTTCGGGTGGAAATGCACTTTAGCATCACAAGATCACCACTTCTAAACATGACATTATGCTTTGAGCCGCTGCATTGGGGTGGTCCTATGCTAAGGTGGAATAGGGGTAAGTTCGTAGCTTCCAGAAAATTTTCTAGTTATGGGCAAGGACTGAGGAATGGAGACCACCGAATCTGTGGGAAAGTACGAACGAACAGTGCATATGGCTACTTCTCATGGAGGGGCTCGTGTAACATATTTCTTCTCCTCTACAATAACGCTCCTCACATTGCAATTCAAGAACTCTTGAACCCTAAACCACTAACCTAACGCTCGACTTTCTTGCAGGTTACTAGCGGCCCTATATCTACTCTGGGAGATTCTCTAACAAGAAGCTCATAACACAATAGGGTTAGAAACGCTGAAGCCTAGTAACTACAAGGCGGTAGTAATACTATGATATGACAACTATAATGGCTAGACTTTTACGAAGACAGTTTATTTATACGGCTCTTTATTTCGGCGGATCTAAATGTTCTAATCTATCCCACGCCAAGAAATCTCTCCGGATATCCAATAACAGTGCCACTTGAACCTAGTACCTAATTCAGCTCAACCGCCGACATAAATGTCACGAGAAGATATCAGTATTCATTTCCGCTCTCACGCTGCGGGTTTGAAAGTAACCCAGACCTCAAAACGCTGCCAAATCCTCCCGTCGCCCATGGTGTCGGGGTCCAGGAGCCTGACGATGTCGCCTTGCTCGGGGCCGTCGGAGTGCACGCGGCCGAACATCTTAGACTTGACCTCGACGGCGGCAACACGGTCCCGCCACCGCGGCTGCGCACACACCTCGCGCCACAGCGCCTCCCAGGACTCGCCGTTGTGCAGGTAGCGGTAGGAGTTCTGGCGCGCGCGGGGCAGACGCGCGGGGACTTTGAGGCCGCCGTGCGCGCCGACGATCAGGACCGGGGCGCCCGTGTCCTTCCGCAGCAGCCGCAGGCAGCGGTCGGCGATGCGCCGGTGGTCGTCGAGGTCGAAGAGGTGGAACACGGCCGAGATGCTCAGGATGGTCACCCTATCATTTAAAACAGACAAGCGGTCCTCTGCCGCCGCCGCGTCGCTGTCCGCGTCCGCGAGTAAGTTTCCGGGACACAGGAAGTGGTCGCGCGGCAACTTGTGGCCGTCGCGGAAGAGCTCGAAGCCGAGCTCGATGAAGCGCGCCTTGATGTCGCTGGCCCAGAGGCGCGAGGGCGCGGCGCCGTCCACGACGAGCTTGCGCAGGTCCTGGCCCAAACAGCACCCGCAGTCGAGGAACAGCGGCTCGATTTTTCCCGGCACGGCCGGCTGAGCGAGCGGCGCTAGCACGTGCTCCTGGTACGCCTCGTGCCGCGCCAGGTCGAGGTCCAGGAACCGGAAGCTGCCCATGCACGGGTACGGGAACTCGGCGTAGCCTTCGTTGCGCAGTCGCGTGATGTGCGCGATCTGCTCCTCCGCCGGCACGCCCGAGTACGAGCTCATGAGCTCGGACATCAGCTTCGGCACATTGTGCAATGTCTCCTGGTAGCGCGGTCTATCGTTAAGAGGTGCTGCCGCCATAGCTTCCTGTGTTCGGAATTTACTGCTGGAGTTGATCTCTGCTTGGTGTTCAGACGGAAATAGGAGCCAAGGAAGACGAAGAGCCCTCGCTTATATACACATTCGAGAGAGATGAGGGGACTGGCTTAGATAGTAGAAACTCCATGGCGTTTTGCAAGCTACTTATAACCCAATTTCGAGATGTTCGTGTCGGTTCCGTTTCGGCTTAAGAATGATGTCTGATTTGGTGACTTATAACTTTGGACCCGCCACCATCTTCCTTAGCCCCTCTTCTCCTTATCCCGGCTCCGACCGGTACTTTACTTAGATTGAACGTGTCTTGCTTGATAGCATAGCCGAAATGGTATACCGTATGATACGCCATGTCTTAATTACTCCAAATAATCGCGTTTTGCTAACACTGTTGGTAAGTCGTGTAGAAAGATATCACAAAAATGTTGTCCAACCCGCAGTCAAATATGACTGACACCTTGGCCCTACGACAAATGGGCTTAGCTGATGCCTAAAAGGGAAAATATTATGTAGCCAGCAAGCCATACATAAGCCTATCGATGTTCTGACGTGGGATAAGCTTGGTACCGAGCTCTTCTAAGACAAAGGATCCGGGAGATCCATCTGCATGGGTTCTCATACATGATTGAAGTTCTAAACTTCAAAGTTTCTAATGCTTTCTCACTTCATTCATCAAAGTAATTTCAAGTATATGCTCTCTTACACTAGTATCGTTAACCACTTAACTCATCACGCCAATTCTGAACTGTCTATAATCCCAGTCAAGTTGTAAACCATGCCTCCAGTCTATGCCGATCACCCATTCCAACTCATAGCCACACCGACATATCAGCTTCAGGATGGCGAAAAAGTATCTCTATCACCCTCTTCTTGTCCTCAATCGCATGTATCATATCTCCAAATCCATACTTCATAGACCACCTAGTTTAGCGCACTCACTTACGAACAATCACATGTAGTCCAACGAATGTATCGATGCCGCCACGCACATGGCGCTAGCCCACAACCTCATGATCCGCTCCCTCAACGCCATGTATCTGCAGGCCCCCCACATTGCAGCAGAGCA
Source organism: Nemania sp. FL0916 (assembly GCA_022578715.1). NCBI lineage: Eukaryota > Fungi > Ascomycota > Sordariomycetes > Xylariales > Xylariaceae > Nemania > Nemania sp. FL0916. The sequence goes on from MU390232.1 coordinate 298,375, forward strand.
AGAAGGGCCGTTCCTACGATTCTGCGAATTATGGCATCAAGTCGTCGAGCATCACCACAGGACAGAGGAGGAGATACTTTTCCCCATGCTGGAGGAGATGACGGGAGACAGGGACGTCATGGCAGAGAATGCCAAACAACACGATGCCTTCCAGGGCGGTCTTACCGTGTTCGTGGGGTATGTTCGAGAATGCCTCTCGGGCGAGAGGAAGTACGATAGCGAGGAATTGGTCCTCGTACTTGACGAGTTCGCGCCTATTCTGTGGCAACACCTGTCCGACGAGATACCCTCGCTCGTTGCTCTGGAACGGTATGGGGCCAAAGTAGACGGTTTCTTAGCCAAGTTCGCTGCCGAGGTGGGAAAGACGCAGAAAGAACTTGGGATTCTGGCCGGGGCTGTGTTTGTGATGGCAACAAACGACGTCGATTTTGAAGATGGTATTCACACCGACTTCCCCCCGATCCCGTATGTTGTTAGTTGGGGGTTGAGGAATGTAGCTTGGTGGGCACATTCAGATTGGTGGGAGTTTGCCCCGTGCGATAAGTCGGGGAAGATGCGGCCACTGAACATACCAAGCGCCTAGTTTGGAGGAAGATTGACTCTAGCTGTGTGATGTTTCTAAAGCGTTAGGTACTGGTTAGAAATTAGAACTTAGTATAAAGATCAACGTTAAAGATAGCTAGATATCTGATACATCGGAGTAATAGCCGTCAAGTCCAACGTGCAGACCGACTTTAGCAGTTTAGCTCGTGTTATACGGTGAATTGGACGGTAATTAAGCCGGTATGATGGGTACAGAGACCATCTAACTATAGATTCTTCTTTGAGTGATCGCCTACTATCCTAAGTAGGTCAAGTTCGAATAATTTGAGCTGCCTGGAGGTATTCTCTCCACCTGCTGCTATCTATCTCCAAAGCTACCTAAAGTTGATACGATCCCGATCCCGAGCTCACATGCTTGCGTAACCTCTAGGTTAGCTTTCTAGGCAGAGGTAAGCGTATGTACAGTACATACTTACCACCGCGGGGTTGTGGGGCGCTCCTCCAGCAGCGACCAAATAGGTAGAAGACCGTCACATCAATCGATCAATCAGTCAGCAATCAATTGCATAGACATATCTGTAACTTTATACCTACTGCCAAGTTCAATTCTGTTATTTAAAAAAATAGATACGATGGAAAAAGAAACAATGAAAAAAAAATGAAAAAAAGAATCGAAGCCGGGCGCTCGACCATGTGATTGCTTGTACCATGCATGTCCGAACCTGTTGCAAAGCTTTGCGTGCCCCGCTTCGACCAGAAAACCCCTTTGGGAGTTTGTCTGCCGACTTTTTTACCATTAGCCCATTGAGGTCTAATTGGGAACATCTGTTGGAAGGAGAGCTGCTTTTTTAAAACTATATGCCTCCTGGTTCGGCTCAGTATTAGGAAGTCGCGGTAGGTACCCGTGCCACGCCCCACTAAAGCTTCAGTTCGCGGGACTCACCACTCGTAGCACCGCACCCGTAGTCTACGCTAGCTTATCGATAGTCGGCAGGCCTAATTTTTATTTTCTAATGCCATCGTCAAGTCAGCTACCTACTTTCTGTAGTCCGGCTGTCGGCCTATCTGGTGATGCCTCAAATCATATAATTATTAATCTTACCGTTGTGCTAGAAAGCCTCAAACGAAATAGACACCCAATTCTACGATAACAGGATACCCAAAAACCGAAGCCTGCTGCAATCCCCAACTAAACCTGACAACTACAATCCCCTTCTGCCCAGCATGGCAGCCATTAACTCCGACATGCCGTTCATACGGAACCTCGCGTCCAGCGGTTCGTGTTTTCTCCTCTCACTCGGACCAACCAACTCCATTCACGCCATTGAACTATCCTCAAATGCCAATCCCAAACGAAAAAAAATACACATAAAAAATCACTAACCGCCCGTCCACCATCCAGACCGCAAAACCCGCACCGCCGCGCTGCAAAGCCTACGCACCTTCCTCTCCGCCTCAACCGCAACATCGCGCCTCAGCGCCGTCGACAACCTAAAACTCTGGAAAGGTCTATACTACAGCCTATGGATGTGCGACCGCGCCTTACCACAACAAAGCCTGTGCTCCGAACTCGCAGATCTCATAGACTCCCTACAACCCGCCTACGACCCGCACGATACCAGCGATATAGACGGTAAGAAAGCGGCGATGGTGGTGGGGGGCTGGCTCGCCGCTTTCTGGGAGACGTTGGGCCGCGAGTGGACGTCCATCGACGCGCTGCGGCTCGACAAGTTCCTCTTGCTCGTGCGTCGGGTTCTCGGTGCGTCTTTGAAGTGGGCTGCATGTCTCGACGATACCGATGCCGACATAAATACAGAAGAACTGGAGATGAACAGTAGTGGTGGTAGCAGTAGGACCCGCGCCAGCGCCAGGAGAGACGCGCTCCTATCAAACCTCGCCGCCTGGCCTTTAGACGTGAGCAGCGACCTCTCGCGCATGCCCGTCGGTCTGCGGCTGCATGTTCTCGACATCTGGGTCGATGAGGCAGAGAAGTTAGGTCTGCTGGACGACGACGACGACGACGCAATCTCTACAGAGACAGAGAAGAGGACGACAAGCTCAGCCGGACGCGAGCTCATAGACGGACTCCGCTTGCTCGTCGAGGCGCAGTCGAAGTCAACGTGCAAGCCCGTGCGTCTGCGGGCCAAGGAGTCGCTGAAAGACGAGCGGTTACCGTGGAATCAAGAGGACGAAGCTGCGGGCGACGATGAGGTCAAAAGGTCAGCAGGGGCTGGCTCCGGCGATGGGGACGGCTGGGACGGCTTTGACGATTGATGTAGACGACCCGAAAACAAAACTTGGCCTTAGAGCATTGCACGGGGAAAATAGGACGGGATGGGCTCATATTTGGAGTTTGGCGTTGGTATGGATATATCCTGGTCCGGATTTACTGTATATTCATCTATAGACTGCTACCTTCAGCCTCGAGAGCCTGCAGAAGAGAATATGACATCGCAAAAGAAGCGTCGCTGTAAAATTGATGCTATGGATGGCGATTAAGCGTGAACAAGCATTATTTTCCATCCCAAATACCCATACCAAAAGCAATAGTAGTGACCTGATGTCCGACAACGCCGGTGTTGGCTTCCAACTAACCTGGGGTCCTAACCTCCAGCCATGAAATCAAAATCGCTTTATATGGGGTATCTCTAGCTCGTTCGCCATCCTCAATCTTCGAGCCAATCGTACTGTTACAAGACAAGCAGTTGGTGGTAATACATACTTTATGATACAGACACCCTTTGCCAGCCCCGAGGGCCAGGGGCCTCGTATTTTCCGTCCTTGGAGAGCACTGTCCCGAGCCCTGGGTGTACTTCTACTTGGAAGGGCTCGAAAGGAACACGTTCGCCGTCGACGCTGATGTAGCCATCAGCCTGGTCGCGCGGAGTGAACCTGTACGCCACGACTTTGCGGTAGGAAACGAGCGAGTTATCGAAGAACCGTCCCGATGCAACAGCCGTCATCAAGTGGACATATCTGTGTGCGGGTAGATCTCCGTCGTTGATGACAACGTCCATCATCCCATCATTTATACAGGCAGCCGTGAAGAAGTTGGCGTTAGGTGCCATGTATGCCATCTATGACAAATGTTAGTGATTCAGCTGTTCCGCGCTCGGTGAAAGCGAGTCAAGGGATGGAACTTACATTTCCGCAATAGAAATTGCCCAGTTTGTCGTATGATACAGTTTGCCAATCATCGGGTACATTGTCATTGACGGTACCGAAGCGCAATGGTGGTAGCCCTTCTCCTGCATCCTCATCTGCAGACACTATCATTTTCCCCTTCCCCTCTTCCTTCTGGCCCGGGGGGCCATGGCTGTGAATCCGCGCGTAGTGAGCTTTGATCTGGGCCTTGTCCTCAATCTCGACCCTGATAGCGATATCACAAGGATATACTTTCTTGGTGAAAATGCGCTGGATGACGCCAATGTCAAACCGCTTCGCACCCAACCATCGCATGTCCTCAGTTCCGAGATCAGACTCGGCAATTATGCCAACCGACTGGCTTAGGAAGCTGAGCAACCGTCGTGGGCCTTGGGTGAAGCTCATCAAGTCGATAGAAATTCGTTTGCCTTTGACTACCGCTAACGCCGCGGGTCCCGGATAGTGGGAGCCGTTCAGATTGCAGCTCATGGCATTGCCGCTTCCGCAGGGGATATGTGCAACAGCAATCTGTTGAAGGGCAGTGCGCGCATCTGGTCGTTGGCCAAGCCCGTTGAATGCCTCGTACGCTAGCCCGTCGCCAGAGCATACTACGACAGTATCGTATTTCGTGATGTCGAGAAGCCGGCATATTGCTGTTGCGTCACCCTGCTGCTCGGTCTCGATTACGTCTACCTGCATCCTGGCTGTCTCGAAAATGGGCACCACCTCTTCCTCACAAATGCGCTTTGCATCGCCGGGTCCGGCATGGGGATTGATAATCACCTTGACGCGGCGCTGCAGCTCTGCTCCGGCGTAGGCGCGGCTTTTGAGCATTTCGACCCATGGTTGCACCGTGGCCATGGCGACATCATCGAGCCTGTAGATCAGCGTCGAGCGCTGCAGTTGCGTTTTAGATTTCTCAGTGGCGTAGTCAATGAGTAGCCCTTGGCGGATAGAGACGGCAGAAGCCCATAGTATATTATAGTAAGGAATAGTGATCTCGGCAGCTGCCTTGCCAATGGGCAAACCGCAGAGCTTAACGCGGCTGTGCCTCGCCAAGTCCTTATCTATGAAGCTGGGTGATCAGTCGCGTCTGTCCAATGTGAGCCAGCTACTAGCACCTCTATACGCACCTTTGACGACCAACCCGTCATCCCGGAGGATCAGGCTGACGTCGTTCGGCAGAGAGAGGACACTGTCCTGATCTATTTGCGGTACCATCGCGACTGAGCTGAGTTCAGCTATTCTATCGAAAGAATGTATATGAAACGAGTGGGAGAAGAGAAGAAGTACGAGAAAATATACGGAAAGCGAATGACCAGTAAAGAGAAAAATCTATGAGCAAAAAGACAGGCACCAATTCGACATGGACGAATGTAGTGATACGTATTACATTGATGGAAGATGAGAGATGGTGGTTGGATACCGACGGTGCCGTCTTTTTGATGCGGCTTGCTACAGAGTATGCGCGCCTCCCCTGTCGTAGTACTGATCTGCCTATCATAGGAAAGTACTAGCTACACTAAGGCAGGTAGGTGGACCGCCGGAGTAGTGGCCGGTGCGGTACTGACGCTAACCAAGACCAGACCGAGGCAGTGCGACTGCTGTAACGGCGTCTACTAGTGCCGTAACCAGCTTCCAGAACTCAGGCTGCTAATACTTACATTGGATGCCTGTGCATGTGCCAAGCATTTTGCTCTTCACAGCTGTCAGGGAGGCGGCAGGTCATTTTCAAACACATCAGTACGACCAAAATAACATGATCTCTCTATATAAGGTATCACTTGTATGCTCCCCACCTCATGCAGCGACAACCGTGCCGCCTGTAATCTATGTACATTTACACCTTGATATAACATCTATATCAAATGCAGACCACAATCTATATCTTGCTCTTGCTCTCATTCTTAGTCTTAGTCTTATCCGTCTTACGTGCCGCCGTATTCCTAGTGCCCTCAAGAACCATGGCAACATGATGACTGAGGGCAATGATATCACCAGCCTCGTCGAAGATGATGACCTCGTAGTCGTACCTGCCATTCTGTACGTGTTTCGACTCAACTCGCACATGTAGCCACTCGACACCTTCCGGAGGCAACGCCTTCTTGACATCTAGATTCAAAACCAGTGTCGGATACCAGAGCCAAGGCAACTCTGACTCGTTCTTGCTCTCGCCCTCGTTCGTGCCTGTGCTTTTCCTGACAACCGTTTGAGTCACGTCAGCAGCGCCTTGCTGTCTTTTTACCAGGCCCTCGAGCATCTGCGGCCATATGTCCGAGACAAAACCAACGCCCTCAGCTGGAAAGCGTTCGCCGGATTCAAGCCGCAGCCACTCGTCGATGACGTTGGGCCGCGCCTGTCCGTGTCGCGGGACATGAATGCGGACGCGATTGACGGCTTTCCGGAGCTTCGGGTGCGGCAGGTTCTTGAGAACTACCCAATTAGCGTCTTCTCCATCGGCGGCCAGTCGAGCCAGGTCGACGGGCGGAGCCGGGGGCGGCGGGTTCGGTGTCCATCCCGTCTGTATCGTGAGGCCGCTCTCCGTGGCCATGTTCGCGTTCGTCACGTACGCGACCACCTCTTCGCGTCCATCTTGCGTTAGCGTGATATGAATCGTCGACGTTTGACGCCCGAGCTTCATGTCCCGAACTGTGAAAGTTGCGGGTCCTATGCGTGTGCGCCGCAGGAATTCAGCGTGCAAGGTGATGGTGTGAGGTTGGTTTTGCCTGGCTAAGGTCGAGCTGAAGTGTGTCGTCGCCACCCGCAAAAGAGTTGCGGTCACAACTCCGCCGTGAGTGACTGTCTGCGTGTTAGAAAAGTTACCTTCAATTTGTTCATATAAAGTATATCGTATGACAAACCTGAGCCGATACACCATTCCGATAGGAAATTGGCAGTGTATGTGTGAGAGCCAGTGGCTTGAACAGCCGTCGCCTTCGCGAATGTCGGTGTCATTATTTCTTTAAAAAATGACGAAGCTGCACGCAGTACAACAATTTTGTATACCAATCATGACATGTACATTACGTGTGATGTGCCAGTATGGGCCGTATAAGGTAGCGTTGAACTTGTATCGGTTGAGAGAGTAAATATGCTGGCAGAGGTAATCCTACTTTCACTTAGGTTATTGAACCAATAGTGTAGGGGTTGGTGGAGTGACAACACAGTACTTGGTACAGGGGGACTAGATCGAACCTCGGCTCAAGGCTCAAAGCACCTTAATTAAGACAGCGCTATCTACAGCAGCGTTGCGGGAGAATCGAACCGGACTCGGCGGCGTCGTCATACTTTACAATGTTTTTGGTTGATATTTCTATGTTTACAATTTTTATTAATTTATAAAAGTACAGCAACCGAAGCCGGCGTGAGTGATGCGCCTTGCACATCGCTTTACAATGCCATGTGCCCAATCTAGGAACCGCCTCTCACGACGCCGATGCCATGCCATGCCATGCCCTGTAAAGCAAAGAATTTCGAACTTGATTGTTATGGTGGAAGGCTAGATCCTGATCACTTCTGTGAGGCCAGGAGCCTGACCCTGAGCTAAGCCCCCGGAAAGCCGCTCATCTAATCCTTGTAATACCTGTGAGGAAAAGGCTCGTTGATTACCCGCCCATTCCACGGCAAGTAAATCAAAAAGAATGAGCGAGAGGTCTTCCAGGTGGTTGATCTAGGCGTAATGTTGAAATAGACGAAAACTAATAGTTGGGCGCTAGCGCCTCGCCCGTTTTTCAACAGGCCCTCCGAATTCTTCGCTTCGGCGTTTTCTATTCCGATGATCCTCAGCGCTGGTGCGAAGCTCACGCCGGTCACCACCCCGTCCGCCCCCGACACGGCCAATTTCTTCGTGTCTGCTATTTCCTCCATCTCCTCGGTGGCGCAATTCTCTAATACCATCGCGACTATTTCCCATAATATCATTTCGAGGCAACACACTCTCCCGTGCGGCATTCTGTTCTCGCCCCGACCTACGCAAGGGATCCTTCTCCCCTTCTCTTCCATGCCCGGATCCCATACCGGATTTACGCTCTCGATATTCGCGGTGATCCTTTGGCCGATGGTCCCTATCCGAACTCCGCTCTAGGCTGCTTCGGCGTTGAGAGCGAGAGGACCGCTCGCTAGGGTCATGTTCCCTGCGACCGCGCTCATGGTCACTCCGATTAGACCGTTCCTTCGGGGGGAAAGGCTCAGAGCGTTCGGTGGTCGGAGTAGACACTGGCGAAGCGCCTGTGAGAACTTGAGCATCCGAGCCTACCAAATTGGTCCTAGAGCCCTTTGGGCGAACGTTTGGACCGCCTTGGAGAATACTATTAATTCCTGACAGCTGTCTACGGCCGTTACGAGAACGATCGTTAGCAGCCGCTGGTCCAGTTGGCGCCGACATGGGACTATTGTCCGTTCCTGGTACATTTGGCAAACTCGCTGGAGATGGGCGATGAGTCGACGTCATGCCAAGGGGAACTCTGTCTGGTGTTTGTAGAGGAGGGGGATGAGGACGACCCCCCATGTGTGAATTATTGGTGTTCGTAGACTGTGGCACTATCTGGGCGATACGGTCCGGATGAACGGTCGTTGAAGTTGGTATAGGGGGTGCGTATGAGGGTTGTGTAGATAAAGGATTTCCCCCCGTGTTAGGGTTCATTTGTCGTAACCGCTCTGGATGCATGCCTGGTAATGTCCCCGGCCCAGGCGCTACTGATGAGCTCTGAATAGGAACGTGCTGTAATCCGTTCTGGTTACGACGCTGCCTAGACATCGAAGGTCCAGTAGGAGGATGATGTCTTTCTGGGGAGGCAGGTCTGTGGCCGTCGCTCCCTAGTTGTCGAGGCTCGGGCCGCGTCTGAGGAATATTCCCGGGGCCACGAGTAGTATTACGGCCACGCCCTCGGGGTCCTTCTGGCGGATTTCCCATGTCTCCAATCGATGGGATCGAGCTGAGCCGACCGTACTCCGGATCCAACATATTGAGTCTACCCTGTTCGGGCTCACCACGATTTGAAGAAGGCTGACCCGAAAATGCGAGTGATTCTCCTCGGGGCCGGTCAACTCCTGGTCTATCACCTTCGTGGTCTGCCGCTCTACTACTTCTTGTCACGGTTGACTGCGGTTCACTTCGCTGGTCACGACCTTGGGCGTGCAATTCTCCACGGTGCATACGGCGCTCATCGCGGGATGATTCGCCGCCGTGAGATTCAGAGCGATCTCCACGTCTTGGCGACGCTACTCGTGCTGAGTTGCGGTCTCGGCTATCTTCTCGAGGGTACCGGCTATCGTTCAACCTTGTAACTCGCCCAAGATTCATGCCGGAGGAGCGGTCGTCGGGTCGATCGGCATTGATGAGCCGAGCACGTTCAGGATTGACTGTTGGCCCCGGAGACTCCGACTGAGGCGTCGGCATCTGCTTCACCGGAGCTGGTATCTCCCTTGCCTCCCTACTAGCATCAACGCCTCGAGGTATGTTCACACCTACGGATGATCTATCTCGCGATTGATGTAGATCGCGATCCTGTGGTCCTGTTTCCACCAACCGACTAGAGTCAGGGCGGTGAGGAGGCCGGTCTCTTTCCAGCCTGTGAGAGTCACGAGTGGGCGGTTCTTGCACCCGTCGATCCGAAACTTGATAATCTCGCTGCCTTGGTGGACGAGAGTCCTCTTGCAATCTATGAGATCTTGGGTCACGCAGATCCCTCGCGTCCCTGGGCCCTAAATCACGAGGCTCTCGCATTTCTCTCAGATCTCTCGGGTCTCTATGATCTCTCCCATCTCGATGATCTTTATGATCACGGGGAGGATGCAATGTTTTAATCGTGCCGAACTTGTCATAGGAAAAGTGGGCAGGAAAAGGCACTTCAGGTCGACTTGGTAATCCGTGCATGCCACTTGGCATTGGTGCCAAAGTGGATGGGCGTCCGGACTCCAATCGTCCACTGGGGGCCGTGATGGAAGAGGTAGGTACCATCCCAGGCGTCGTAGGTCTACTGAGAACCGGTTTTGAATCTGCTTTCTGAGTTAAAGGGACCGGGCCTTGACGCTGTGACGATGCAGAATGAGCGAGAGATGTGTTCATCACATTTCCTGCTGCTGCTGCTTGGGAATTGGCTAGTGAAGCACCTCCGTCTTTCACTTCGCCGTCTTCTTCTTCCAGGCCAGGCTTAGTTCGTGTAGATATGCTGTAATCGTGTGAGATACTATTGATATATACCCTGGGAAATACTGTGAGTTGACTCACCCTGTAGACTGGGGTTTGAATTCAGGGGCGCTTGGCCTCAGAGCTGAGGACTGAGATCCCTTGCCAATTTCCATACCCTTTTTGTCATCCATAGCATCACCGCTCTGTACTTCGTTAGAAATTTTGCATTTCGCGAGCTATTCATAATAACAACTCACGGTATTAGGCCTAAATTCTTGAACCATCACCCATTTGGAAGATCGCTTTTTCAGTGCCGAGATAGCGGTGTTCGCCGTGACCGCTAGGTCCACCCGATGACCCTGGCCGTCGTCGCTATCATTCTTTGTAGCAGCTTCACGCTCAGCAATCTTGGCAAGGCTCGCGTTTAACTGCCTCCCCATAAAGTCTACAGAAGGGAAGTATTCGAGGCCAGCTTTCAGGATTGTAATCGCGTTGCGAATATGCATCCATTCGGTGTCGCCCAGGCACGATTTGAGGGCCGCGAACAAATTTCTATGCCATGTCCATAGAAGATCACGAAACTCGTCGTGTGCCATGAAGGTAAGTGGCTTTCCGCTCTCGTCTAGGGTAGTCGCGAAACCGAGTCTACCATGTCCGATGGCTTCCTTTTCATACGCGTCTCTCTTTGTGTGCCAAAGAGACAATTCCCCAAGAGTAAGCTTAATGAATCGACCGAGAAATTCAGCTTCCCGAACGGTGCAACTAAATATCATGGAACGAAGTCGATTAACATTAAAGAGACGGTTGTACAGGGCGGAGAGCCTGAAATTTGAGACACGGTTGAAATGCAAAAACCGTATCATTCGATGGCAAAAGTCGGCGTCCCCAGGCGAGAGGATAGTTCGAGGTAGTAGGCACTCTTCAATGAAAGTATCTACTACCGACTCGGCTTTGGCAGAGGAATTGAACCATATTGGGCTCTGCTTGATCAGCAAGAGCTTTGTTTTTGTTACCCGTTCTTTGCAGATACTCGCCTCATCAGGCAACTCCTTGGAGAGGCGTTCGATAGCAGCCATCTTGATTTCTTTGCGATTCGCACCACTGCGACTCATATCGCTACGGTCCCTCTTCAGTTCATCGCGTTCCTTGTCCAATTTAGAGAACTCGGCTTTGTAGCTGTCTATTGGGACTTCCAGGTCGCTGGTTTGGAGGGCCCAGAACAAAACAAAAAATTCTGGACTGATCTTTTCCCATGTGCCCTGCGGGTACAGTGACTTGACTGCTTCGATGATAGGGTTGAGCACATCAAGGAATCGATCTGAAGATTGGCCCTGGATCACTGAAGGCGGTAGCTGTTCAGGTCCACTTTCGGTCACTACTGCGCCATCTACGGCCATCTGATCTGCAGCGTCGTCAGCTGCAATAGGGCCGTTTGAGCCACCATTGGTATCCATAGGTGCATTTCCCTCACCATCCACTGCTGGCTTAATGGGAACCTTATCGCCTGGACCCGTGAGATAGTACGTAAGACTCGCACGGCCTATCAAAAACGCGAGGTTGGCGTCGAGCCCTAAATCGGTCATAAGAGACGGTATACCAGGCACTCGAGAATCAAATTCTTCCGCCGATAGGTTGTGGCGTAGAAGTTCGATGTACTGTACAAGGGCTTGTTGTGAATCGTCAACTACCGTCGCCAGATATTTGATATGGGCCGCATTTTCGGATAATTGATAAATTGTCGATTGTCGATATTGTGCCATGTTAACCAGAAGTTGTGAAGCCATATTCGCTTGCAGCAATGCTTGCATCAGTCGTGATGCACTCTTTTCTGACTCGTAGCGCTTGTCGCCTAGCCCGATAAGAGTCTGACGCCGAAGTAGTTCGCCACCGCCGAGGGCGGCTAGTTGGCCATCCGTGAAATCAACATCCGGGACAATGCCGGCCATAGAAGTAATCAAGTCCCGTAAGATTACGAGATCGGTGGATTTGCCGGTCGCTACCTGTTCATTCACATACTGAATAACAGGGGTTGAATTAACATTCTCGTATCGTCTAAACACTTTCCCGGAGAACTTGGAGAGGGCTTGTAGCCATCGGCTGGTTAGGAGGATGGATGTCTCCTGTGTTCTACTTCTCTGTTTGCCACCGAGGGAGCTAAGCAAAGACCAAACCAGAACATCATGGCCCATCTCCGTGAAGTATTTTGTGCATTCGACGAAGGCCTCAATAAGGTTGGTATAAGCTTCAATCTGATCTAATGCAACTTTGCATACAACTCCAGGAGACGATAGCGCAATCTTGGCAAGCTTTTTCGCGGACATGGAGATGTTTTCAAGCGATAGCCTTTTGAGGGTTGCAAGCGTATCTGATCTGGCGGCTTTGAAAGCTTGCTTCATAGCTTCTAGCCGCGATATTGACCCTTCGTAGCATTCCGCATAGATGTTATATCTTGCTTGCGTGGGGTAGTTTTTCAGAAGGTCCCACACCGCCGCCACAGCATCAACGTTGGCATTGGTGAGGCACAGAGAGGGAACAAGAGTGCGGCGAAGTAAATCTTGCCATCGTGAAATATTCTGCGAGGAGGTATCCTGTATCAAGCTTTGGACGCCAATGCTCGCTAATTTTTTAACAAGGGTAGGATCACGCCCAATATTGACTCCAGAAATATTGAGAAGTGTGTGGCACAATGTGAAGACGTCGTCAACAGTTTCGCAGACAGGGACGTTATCGAACCACTCGTCAAGATAGAATCGGTAAAGAATACCCTTGCTGGTGCCATCCGCGTGTGGCCACCTCAAAACTTTGATAGGTGAGCCCTCGACCAATCTCAATTTGCCTTTTGGCATGCCCGCCTGATCCTGAGCCAGATCTGGTTTGACACATGCTGTGCTCGTAGAAAAAGAACATGATGGCCGCGAAGATTCGTAGACCTTGTTGATTGAATGTGTTAATATGCGGTTGATGGCAGGGTAAATTTCATCGGGGTAGGCTTCAGGAAGCCAAGGAAATCGGCCAATAATGAACAGCGCCTCTGGAATAGCACCGACGACAAGAAGATGTGAGACGATATCCGCCTTCTGGGCCTCTTTGGGCTCTGGAAGGGCGGACTCATCCTCTTGTGTCTGACCGTTCGTTTCTTGGGCCTTCCCTTCTACTTTGTTTGTGCTCGATTCCCGCACCTTCGAAATCATTGGGATTGTGTCGTCCGTTAATGCGCCAGCAGTGAGCAAGGCATTCGGAGCACCACCTTGTCTTGCGCTTCTTTCCTTTTCAGCAAGTTCCTCCTCTCGGCGGTGTCTGAGTGCATCCATATCCTCGTCTGCAGGCCATAGATGAGGGTACAAGTCTGTTAAAGAAATGAAACCGATCTTGATGAGAAAGGCAGCAAGATAATACAAGTTGGCTGGTAGGGTTTCGCCCTTGTCTCTGGCAGCAGATGTATAGAAGCGAAACTTAAAGCCGAGAACCTGAGCTGCCACGCGGTTACCACAAGGCGGGAGAGTCTTCGTAGTCTTCATCCACTCCAAATTCATTCCATAACTGGAATCGGATTCCGAAACGCTATCATGTAAGCGCTGTAGTTCGGCATCTTCTATCTGCCGGCCTCCTAGCTCAAAGAACGCGTCAAGGTGGATCTCTCGAGCTCTGTTCCAGAAGTCGAGGTCACGCTGATGACTGCGAACGTCAAGCTCAGATCGTATATCCTCCACGGCGGCATCTCCATTCTGGGGTAAAGCCCACTTCGGTAGTCCTCCCGCGAAAAGCTTTTCTGCATGTTCGATCTGATTGCGGGGCCACCAGGAGCTGATTCGCAGCAATCTAGTGAAGAATATTAGATTCCTCAGCATCGTTGCAGAGAATACATCTATGACTACGTCGAGGACGCGCCCAACATCCAGATCAAAGGTTCCAATCAACGCTTTAATACGTTCCCAACTTGCTTGGACGAGGGCGGAGTCGTGATGCCCCTGAGACTGGTAGGGTGTTCGATATAACTCCGCGGCAAGTTTCGAATAGCCTTCAGACTCTTCCCTCAAGAGGTTATAATTGGCTTGGCGATAAAGTTGATTTGTAGCATACTTGATCCCCAGTTTCACAAAATTGTCACGTATTAGACCGAGTTGTTGGAGAGCTGGCGCATCAAGCACTTCGCGCACTAGTTGAGGTGATAATTCGGTCGCTGCGATGAAATCTCGGAAGGCGGCCGTAGATGCTGCATCATTCGAATCAAGGAAGACCGATATAGTGTCTAAGAACAGAGTCTGTGCATCGAACGCGAAATTGGTTCCAGAGCCGCTCTCAGCTGCAAGCCCCAGAATCTGTTTCATACAATTTCCAGCATCACCCGGAGTCAAGCAATTCTCCAGGACGGCACGTGTGAACTCTTGGGAGATAGTGGATATTTCTTCAATGTCCTCATCCTGTCGTGAGGTGATGCCGTGCTCGATGACTTCCTGGCGGCCGGACTGGTGCCAAGTAGATAGACGGGCTTCGGTTAGGACTAGATAATTGTAATTCGACATCGGTGTACGAGGGGGTTGGGCGGGTTGCACGACGGCCGGCGGCGCAAACTGCGGAACGGCAGGAGTGGTTTGTGATGACGAGCTAGAGGGTCGTGCAGTAGCAGGGGAGACCGGCACTCGATGACTTGATGCAGCGCCCTGTGGCCCAGAGGAATCGCGACGGTCCATGTTCCGCCTCATGTTCCGAGCGCCACCGGGACCGCGGCGGTGCTGCGACCCGTCCTGGTGGTCCCGGTCATGCTGGGCCAGGCTGGAATCCGAAGGACGGTGAGGTGAAGGCCGACCGCTTGCCTCTGAGACCCTTTCGTTGCGTTTTCGCTTCGGCGGCATGGTGACGGAGACGGTGACGGTGACGATGACGATGGGAGAAGTGAGACTACGCGAAGGTTGGTCATCTGGACGGTCATAATACGGAGGACTGGATGGATGCTGACATTGGGGAGCCGCAGGAATCGGTGCGCGATGGAGCCCGGCAGGGCAAGAAACAATGTCGATTTCGCCTGTGAACTATCCGAACCGGCGGCTATTGGCTACTGTTGTAGTGGGCGACTGTCGGTATCGGTCGGGATCAGAGCAGGGAGAAATCAATGGTGCAGTCAGTTGAGATGACTGCGAGATGGCAGTGATGAGAAAATAGACGATGCCACGCATTTACGTGAAGGTGTGAATGGGTGCGTGACAAAGAGATAAAAAACGGATGTGGGCAAGTTTCCAAGGTCCGCCAGCGACCACGGTCTTTCCAAGCGTGTAACCATCCACAGGCACAGTGGCTGTGCTAGCAGGCGATCTCGAAGGGATAAACTAGGTAGGTACCGTAGAAAAAGGCAGTCGCGGTGATGGCTGCAGCTGCCCTTGATTATGGTCGCAAGGGAGATGCCGTTGGGCAGTCGCTTCTTTCCTAGCAGAAACTTGTCGCGTGTAGAACAATCAGATGAGGCTAACTACAAATCGCGTGGAGAGGAGGACAGCGAAGAGCAGGCGCAGCCTCGTGGAGCTTTGACCAAGAAACCCTTTTCGGGACAAAATGTGGGGCAGTGTACCTTTCTGGTGGGGCGGCTATATTAACTTCATGTTGGAAGGGCTCTACACGATAGGTAATAGCATGAGTTGCTCAAAGGATATGCCAAGTCACTCAAAGTATATTCACCCTACGTGACCAACTTTACGATGCCGGTAATGATGTTCCTAGACATCCACTTCAATGTCGCATACAGACCACCAATATGGAAATTAGAAACAAAATGGTAGTACATGCACTCAATTTACTACAAG
Source organism: Nemania sp. FL0916 (assembly GCA_022578715.1). Classification (NCBI taxonomy): domain Eukaryota; kingdom Fungi; phylum Ascomycota; class Sordariomycetes; order Xylariales; family Xylariaceae; genus Nemania; species Nemania sp. FL0916. The sequence continues at coordinate 313,987 of MU390232.1, forward strand.
TACTTCGTACCTTGTACTACTACTACCGGTAGCATTGGCCAGCTTCATTAATTTTGAACTTATGTAATCCAAAATTTCTTATCAAGTTCATCTGTGAATAGATAATAGCGGGTAAGTAACATCTAGCAAAGAAAGCATTCAATAATCTCCTCGAGTACGATGTTATCGAAAGTTGTGTACACACAAATACCATCAGAATAGGTGTGCTACTAGTAAGTGACAATGTCGGAGTTGCTAGAATTTCCTATCTAGGCATTTGTTAGAAATTTCGCAATTCCTACCTACCTCCTTGGTTACCCACCTTTTTCACAGAAACGGAATTACCGTGCGATGGGCCAAACCCATCTCCAAGCCGAGAGTACCATACTACCCCGGGATATATCTAGCTGATACCAGTGCCGATACTCGGATACTACAGTCATAGGATATATAATATTGGTAGTCCGTTGCGCTTGACCGCGGTCAACTCGGCCATTTCAACAAACACAAACTCATGACCTCCACCACGATGGCGTCTCAGGATAATCTTGATAAGAACTCTTCAACAACAAAATTTTGTGAGTCGATAGCAACCAAGCACCTATTCATTCTGGTCACCTCCTCCTACATCCCTTTAGTGTAGAAATTCAGACTTAGAACCATGGCTAAATTTCGAAAAGTAAGGATTGAGAAGCAACCAGAGAACCCCTTCACTTCTCTGATTCCAGACCAACAGATCGCCATTATCCCGAGCTTCACACTTGAATCGGGTGTCACATTACGCAATGTGCCGTTAGCCTACACAACGCGAGGAAAACTCTCTACCAATGGCGATAATGTCATGGTCATCTGCCATGCTCTGACCGGCTCAGCCGACGTAAGTGATTGGTGGGGACCACTGATTGGAGGACCTGGTCGTGCGTTCGATACTTCAAGGTTTTTTGTCGTGTGTATGAACAGCTTGGGCAGCCCTTATGGCACTGCGAGCCCAGTGACGGCCAAAGACGGTGATCCTAAGAAAGGCAATTATGGCCCAGAATTTCCTTTGACGACCATTCGCGACGATGTCAAGTAAGTCCCCAGCACCTCGCAATAGGTTACGTTCGACACTTGTTAACACAACTTAGTTTGCATAAGTTACTGCTCGACGAATTAGGCGTACGCGAGATTGCCGCGGTTATTGGAGGCTCTATGGGAGGTATGCTTGTTCTCGAGTGGGCATATTTCGGCAAAGATTATGTGCGGTGCATAGTACCAATCGCAACATCAAGTCAGCATAGTGCGTGGGGAATCAGTTGGGGAGAAGCACAGCGTCAGAGCATATATGCCGATCCAAAATACGAGGATGGATATTACACATACTCCGACCCGCCGGCTACTGGCCTTGGAGCGGCTCGAATGGCTGCCCTACTAACCTACCGAAGCCGCAACTCATTCGAGGCTCGTTTCGGCCGAAATATCCCGGATCCAGCCCGCCGTCAAACAATCCGAGAAATGCCACGCCCAGCCACTCCATCCGAGGCCCATTTCCAGATCCATAATGACGGCCATAAATCGGCTAGAATGTCAGCAACTAGTAGCCGAACTAATTCGCCGCCTCAAACCGCCGATCCTAGCGAGATTGCAAACAGATCTTTGGATCCTCAATTTTCCGGGCCCAAGACAGGCAGTCTAACCGGAGGAGATTCTCTTCCCTCCTCGACGTACTTCTCTGCCCAGTCTTATTTACGATACCAAGGAGAAAAGTTCGTAAAGAGATTTGATAGCAACTGCTACATTGCCATCACCAGAAAGTTAGATACGCATGACGTCTCGCGATACCGTGCCCAAAACATAGCGGAGGCGCTGGCGTTGATCGAGCAGCCTACTTTGGTGTTGGGAATTGAGAGTGACGGACTCTTCACCTTTGCTGAGCAGGAGGAATTGGCAAGATACATTAAGAATGCCAGACTGGAGAAAATCAACAGTCAAGAAGGACATGATGCATTCCTTCTTCAGTTCGAGCAAGTCAACAGGTACATCCTCAATTTCCTGAGCGAGATAAGGCCAGACATCATGAGCAATGGCGGTGAGCACGTGGAGGCGGCGAGTGTCGGGCAGATACTGAAGTCCAGTACGTTCGGAGAGGCAGAAGTTGACGACATAACTGCCTGGTAATGACTGTCGAGCTACCGGTCGCCATTTTGCACGAGCTACCTGAAGCCACGCCTTAAAGAGCACGAAAAAGGGCTCAACATCAGCCAGCGTAGCTAGCTAGCGGTGGCGCTCTGCATCGGCTAAATATCATTCACAGCATTTATACCCTCGAAAGAAGAACCAGCGAAACGACCTTAGGCCCACCCTAAAGCTACGATACTAGCTACCCTCACTAACTACGTCTTGGACATAGCATTGCCCACGATGGGATAAGTGATTCGGAATTTTGCGATGTCTAGGCAGGCTGCTGTGTCGGTGTCCGCCGTCCAATAGGCGCAAATTGCATTTTTAAGGCGCACGGCAGATACGGCTGATCTAGCTTGGTTTCTAGAAGGATTCGATTGCGCGTGGGCACGCACACCATAAGACCAACCACGTGTAACGAGCGGTCCTGTTCCGTGCCGGGACGAGCGATTCTTACATGGTGTCTACCTGCTGCAGGAACGTGGTGATCATATATACACCTTAGTGTAAGCTGTGATTCAGCCTGCCATTCGCATATTTCGCTTGAGGCGCTCCTTCGGGCCAAACACTGTTGAGCCTTCTCGGCGCTGACGGGCTCTGTTACCTAATGTATGCCGTACTAGTAAACTAGTTCAATCAAAAGTGCCCTTCAGATCTATGATCCAAGCAGCACATCGCGGATATCAGTGACTGGGCACGTTGCACCGTACAGGGTTATAATTGGTCGTCTCTGCCTTAGGCGGGGGACATTCCAGTCAAGGCATTCTGTAAGATGTACCTACTGCGTAGGTATTTCTTCTATCGGACCTTATGGCCAGCCCTAAGTAGATAGGCAGTAGGCTACTTGTCCGCTAGGTTGTAGCAACTATGCTTTTGTTGCCCATATTAGGTAGGTACACTACGCCAGCTGTAACTTCCTACCCGAACTCCTACATGCCTCAGAGTTTAAGGTTCTGCTCAAGCTACCTCGCTAGTGCCTACATACATGTAAGTAATAGTGCACAGGTAAGAAATTTAGACCCCCACTTACCACCCGTACGCTCGGATCTGAAGTCCGTTCCAGCTTAGCTGCTAAGCCCGACATGCTCACAGCACAAGCATGACGCTGCAGCTTCTAGAATCACTCGCAGCCTCCGGAAAGTTGCCCAGGCGGTTTCAGGGAGTTTTGGGTCTCCTGTGATGCGTCACACCCACGCATTAGTCCCGGCCAAGCGACCAGCCAGTCTCGGTAACCCGCCCCTTCCAGTGCCATTCATCGCCGATTCCAGTGACGGCTTCATGCTTGAAGGCATCCGTTAAACCTTCAGATGTTACAGTGCACTGCGCAAATATGCTCCTGCTCAACAGGATTGCTTTTGTCCAAGATAGAAACGGATGGATCGGGATGAAACAGAAATAATTTCAATAAATATTGCACTTCTCAGCTCATACTTACGGTGAGATGCCACTACGACTCCTCGTACTCTGCACTAAATGTGACACTACAAGGCGGGCAATGCTTATTAAAATGTACGCAAAAATGGCTGCCCGCCCCCTGTGCGCTCACGTTCCCAATTAAGTATGCAGTCAGAAAATGGCGTCCTCCACCGAAAAAGGTGCTTTGATCATGCACTGCAACACAGTATCGGACACGCATCTCAGCCATCTTGATTCAATATGTGCCCATTGAACAATTATTGCCGTGCCTTGGCCGACACGTCGAGGCGATACCCTTAGGTAGTGTTGCAGTATTAAAGACGGGAACAATCGTCTTGGCTCACGAGGTGCCGCACCTTTACATGACTGTATTCCAGTGCGGCATGCAGAGTACTGCCTAACCTGTGTAGTCATCCATCTCCGTGTTACGCTGTTTTGGAGTCGATGATGGCGGCGTCAGCACAAGAAGCAACAAGCCGGGCACGCTTCCGAAAGTACAGTAGGACGTGGGGCACAGTTGCATCATCACAGCGCCCTCGGCGTGACGGCTGGACTAATTATAACGGCGAGATCCTCCCAAGTACGGCTGTGATTCGGAGCGGTTCAAGCCACCTCTTTCAGGGGACCAGGGCTGCACTGAGGACCTACCTAGACTACACTAGGTAGGTAAGTAGGCACTGACACCAATATGCCTACATGTATGCTTAAGCACGAGCCTATGAGATCGACGGTCCTACGTATCCCTGGCACGCTATTGGTTGGAGGCCCTCTTTTAGCCCAGCCAAGGACCAACATGCACCCGCGCCATTGGGTCATCAACTAGGAAAGTATCGCGTTGAGGGGAGGGGCGAGCCATCCGTAGCCCATGCTTATTTCCACCTACACGAGCTCCGCCTGCTCCGAAGTACAAGGCTTAGTCTAGTTTGTCTCCAGAATCTCAAATGCCCGACTAGCCCATCCTTCTTTCTTCCTTCCGTCTTTCATCAAATGTCGGGTACCAGCCGTTGAAGTCCGCCTGCACCAACGATATACAACCCCCACGACATTTGCGAACATTGCGCACTGATCGATTTGATTGGAAAACACCGCGCAATTCGCGACCGAGGGCAGAACTCTGCGGCTGAGATAAACCTCTGCCGATCACCACGCCATGTATATCGCTTAGACGAGTTCAATGCGCACTCGAGACCTTGCATAAGGATATGGCCGCAGCGCCAACGCAACTTCTCCTATCCACTCTAAATACAAAATTGAAACAACGCCAAAGCATCGAGTCCTCGCGATGGACACTCTGTCAGAGCCGATGACCCCCATAACGTACGAGCGTACGTATGGGGGCAACCGCGCTTTTCACAACTTCTTTAACGACTTCAGTCACATCCAAGATCCGAACTTGAGGCGGCGTCTCGCCTTGTCTGAAATAGACAAGATTCCATTTGGCATGTACCATGTCAGGGCCGTACTGGTTGCTGGTATAGGATTCTTCCTCGACTCATACGACATCTTCGCCATCAACCTGGTGACGACACTTTTAGGCGTAGTTTTCTGGCAAGGGCCGCCTGGCGAGGCGATTAATGGATATGGAGGCAACAATGGTGTTCTGCCGACCCCAGTGAGCCAAGCGCTAAAGACTTCGACCAGCGCTGGCATCGTCATCGGACAAGTTGTATTCGGCTGGCTTGCCGACACGTACGGAAGGCGGAGGATGTACGGAGTCGAACTGGGAATTATTCTTATTTCCACGCTGTGCTGCTGCCTCGTCGCCGCCAGCCAGGCCATAAGCTTCACGGGCCTAATGACGTTCTGGCGAGTCATGATGGGGTAAGCTTTCCACACTCTCCACACTCCCTTCATACCACACAGATCGAGTCAGCTAACAGCAAAACAGTATTGGAATTGGAGGCGATTATCCGCTTAGCTCGGTCATAACTGCGGAGTTCGCCCCGACCAGATGGCGCGGCGCAATGATGGCAGCTGTCTTTTCCATGCAGGGCATCGGCCAGCTCTTCGCCGCCATCGTCGGTCTCGTTGCGACAGCCGCATTTGGCGACATTTTCAGAACTGCGGAGAACGTCGCAGATTGCGATTACACTTGCCAAATAGCTGCCGATCGTTGCTGGCGTATCATCATTGGCGTAGCCGCCGTTCCATCTGTTTTTGCCCTGTGGTACCGCATTACGATACCAGAAACTCCGCGATAGTAAGTTTCCCCAGTACCAATCTTTCTTGCCCACAAGCCTCTTCCAGATTTAATTCGCTTCATATGCAATTCAATGCATTTCAAAACGACCGTGCGCCTTGCACAGGTTAGCCGTAACTAACCTCGGGTTTGCAGCACTTTTGAAGTGGCCAAGGACGTGGAGAAAGCGGCCGCGGACATCAAGGCCTATTGTGCCAGCCAGTCCGAGGGCGAAGTCGATGAAATAAAGCAAGCTCGGATGAAAAAGATCGCCTCCCCTGCTCTTGCTATTCCCTCGGCATCATGGAGGGATGCATATGAGTACTTCACGCAATGGAAGAACACCAAAGTTCTTATTGGGACGACGCTTTCATGGTTCTTCTTGGTAAGGCACTGCACTATCATGATCGACACTTCGATTGCTAATGTCATTGACAGGACTTCGCATTTTATGGCCTTGGTTTGAATAACCAACTGATATTGCAAGCCATCGGCTACGCCAAGGGCGTCACGCTACATGAGACGCTTCACAAAGGCGCCGTTGGCATGATCATATTAGTGATAGCAGGGTCCCTGCCTGGATATTGGACGTCGATCCTTCTAATCGACACGATCGGACGCAAGCCTCTTCAAATCATGGGCTTCTTCGTACTTACTATTGTCTTCAGTGTGCTCGGTTTCCGCTACTATCAGTTGAGTAGCGGAGCCTTATTCGCTTTATATATAATTGCGAATTATTTCTTCAACTTTGGCCCGAATACGAGCACGTTTATTATCCCGGGCGAATGTTATCCAACACGCTATCGGTCGACTGGCCACGGAATCTCCGCTGCCATGGGCAAGATAGGGGCTATTGTCGCCCAAGTCATCTCCGTTCCCCTTCTAAATAAGGGTGCGGTGGAGGGCTGCCAGGACGCTGAATGCACGCCTTGGATAGATAAGCTAATGCAGATATTCGCACTCTTTATGTTTACAGGACTGCTCGTCTCATTCCTGGTGCCCGAAACGAAAGGATATACTCTGGAAGAGCTCGCCGGCGAGCGCCCGACATCGTATAACTCAGGTCGCAATGGGAGCATCATCGAGACGCCTAAGAAATGGTGGAACCCTTTCGGCGGCGGTCGACCAGCCGGATTCATGTATTCTCGTTCGAGCCGAGCTAGCCTAGGCCGCGACGGCCGAGTGGGAATCATGACCAGTCCGGAACTAGCCTCCCAGAACACACAATCGAAGAGGCGTTTCTGGACACGGGTCCGCCAACAACAGGACGGACGCGCTGGTAGCACAAGTTCGACGACTAATATCGCTCCCGCAGCGGCAGACGAACCCAATGCGGTGCCACCTGGCTGGGGTGCAGGATGGGGTCGGATAGACCGTGGCGGACAGCCCATTGAAAATATACGGCTGCAGGACGTGGGGCAATTACTCCAGAACGAGGCGTCGGCTCGGGAGCAGGCGCGACAGTCGCCTACTTGAGCAAATTTTGTTTTTCCAGGCATGAAAGCGGCGTTGGTACAGCATCAGTGGCTAGAGTTTTTGAGTTTTAAGGGACCGATTTGGAGTTCCCGGCGGTATATGTCCTGGTGGGTTTGAAAACGCTCCTCTTAGGGACCGCGCCTACTATCATATTTACTATTCACCTATATATATCTATCTATCTATCTATATATCCCTTTGGGGACGGGGAAAGCGAGAGAAGGAAGGACATATTGGATCTTGCGCGCCGCGCGTCGAAGTGTCAATGTTAAGCTGAGATATCCTGAATATGGGCCGAATTTATATATTTACCTTTCTCACGTCGGTGACATCGTAAACACCAACAGGACCTCCAACGGGATTCTTATCGCTGCCCCCCACAGTAGAGAGCGAGCACGCCACATCGACATAAGAGGGGCGCGGGTCTTGCCCACCACGCCCAAGGGGGCACTCAATGGACAAGCGTCTCTAAATGATATATCACGTTGACCAGGCCACATGATCACGAAAACCCCGAACCGGAGCCGAGTCGGCATTGCTTAAAGTTCAACACAGGCCACAAAGAATGCCAGATCACAAGCAGTGAGAGAACAAGCAAGTGTTGTTCCTGTAAGCCACACGAGGCATTGTTTTGTTATCTGCTTTTGTTGCGCCTCATCATACCAAAATCGTGTGTCGCGAGTATCGAAACTGCATATACACTGTACTCGTCGTGCTTTGTACATTAAAATATCTATCTACACTTTGCTAGTTTGAGTCAAAGCAGAAATCTAGAATTTTATACTCCCATGACCCAGCTAGAGCCTGGTGACTTTGAGGCAAGAAAATAGCTAACTGGCTTCTCAAGGTCGCTAACGACAGGTTCGCAATCACTCCTGATATTGTTCATCTCATCTAGACTGCTTTCCGTATGGCCGTTTGTTCTGCGGCCGATCGCGGCCGAGGCCCCTTCCGATGGCAATATCTACACGTGGTGGTGTCGCAAAGCCAAAACTCTTGCCCACCTGAACGAGATCGAGCTTGTGAATGTCAAACACAGACCGAAGACTATGACTAGCATATGCATGATAGTAAGCCTTAAATGCTGCTTTAGCGCTCTGTGAGAGATAGTAGTTCTTGCTCAGGAGCTTTTCAAGTTGCGACTGTATGTTGAGGATTTTACTTGACGGGAATTCGAATTCGGTGACCGGCACTTTGGCGTTCTTGAGGTGTGACAGGAAGCCAACCTCACTAGGCTGTAGGAAAAGCAGACTTCGCCCCGAACCGTTACTCCCTCTCGCAGTTCGACCTACACGGTGAATATATCCGCGCGGCTCATCCGGGGGATCGAATTGTATGACCCAGTCTACCGCAGGGATATCCAAGCCACGTGCTGCAACATCGGTGCAGAAGAGAATCCCCCGCTCGGCGTTTCTGAATTCGAAAAAGGTGTTGGTGCGCTTTTGCTGTTTCTGTTTTCCATGTAGACCCAAGACAGGTAAGTCGATGTAGTTAAGCAGTTCGACATAATAATCGACGGAATGACAACTCGAACAGAACACTATGACCTTCTTCTTCTTCTGGATCTTCTTCAAAAACGAGAAAAGAAGCAGGAATCTCTTATCAGAGTCACATATGACATAGCCTTGCTCGAGCCCCACCGCAGTACTCGTATCTTTGTCTTGGTCCACGTTGATATGTAAGGGGCCAGGCCGAAGGGATATTCTTGCAAGATCCTCGACTTTGTCTGTCTGGGTAGCCGAAAAGAGCATCGTCTGCCGTTCCGAGGGTAATATCTTAACTGTAGCGATTAGGATTAGTGATTGTCTCAAATCGATAGTCAGGAGGTAGCGCTGAAGGCGAGCTTACTAATTTGCTTCATCTGATCCTCAAAACCAACTTCGAGAATTTTGTCGGCCTCATCAATGACCAAGGCCTTAAGGTTCTTAAAAACGAACGGTGTGTTTTGTAAATGGTCCAGCAGCCTCCCGGGTGTAGCAACTAAGAGGTTGATTCCCTTAGAGAGCTTTTCGGCTTCGGCACGCATATTCGCTCCCCCCATCACTATGCCGAATGTCTGGGAGTGTTTTTCCAGCAGCTCCTTGGCGACACCGAAGATCTGAAGGGCTAACTCTCTTGTAGGCGAGATAACGATGACGCCGCATCCATTACGTGGCTTGAAGCGAAGCGCATTGAGGGTCTCGACGGCAGGAACGAGGAACGCAAGTGTCTTCCCAGAGCCCGTCTTGGCTCCGCCCAGCAAGTCTTTGCCGGCGAGAAGAGGGGGGATTGCCTAGCTGTCGGTCAGTACTACGGATAGGATTTAGGTTAGGCAATTGAGGTAGAGTTGCATCGTACACGGCGCTGGATACTCGTCATAGTTGTGAAGCCCATCGCCTCAATACCAGCCATGGTCCTCTCTGACAATTTGAGGTCCGCGAATGCGGCCGCGGGCTCGGCATCAAAGCCGGCAGACAGGTCTTGCTCCATTCCTGTGACCACATCCTCTAGGCTAGGAGATGCCGAGTCGCGTTGTGTTCTGCTAAGTGCTTCCCCCGTCGGCTTGGCTTTCTTGTTGGGTGTAGCATCTTGATCGTCATGGATACGCTTTTTACTGGCATTCAACTCCATCTTGGAAACCAGAGCCGGTGTCGATTAGGGAAAAAGTGACGGACGACGTATCCGCCAAGAGCGAGGACGGCTGTCTTTCACTTTCTTGAGTGCGTATACGGAGTTTGAATAGGGTGTTATGACGTAGCGTTTGTAGTTCGTAGGTTGTAAGTTGTTCTCTTTAGTGCCGCGCAGTTCGTTGTTATTTACAGGTGAATGTCGCATGGGAAGAAGTTCTACATTTCCCTGCCAAGAATAAAATCTTTGGCGCGAGATCTGCTGGCCCACAGTCCCCACATCGCAGCGATAGACACCTTACCTAATACGTGGCCGTGTCTGTGGCGCTTTTGTGGGTACAAATTCCGTACCTAGAGTAGGTATTCCGTAGGTGCATACCTTCCTACCTGCATAGGTATGTACTGTACGTACGTATTTACAGGTAACTTCCATGTTATCAGAAAGCTGCCTCACATCAATAAGACATTCCCTTCCCACTTCGGTGGTGCAGTGGTAAAGTAGTTGTTAAGACAGACTCCTCGTGCTCAGACAGGGCCATTACCTAGCTAGTCTATAATTCACACTATGAGCATTTGAACACATGTCTGGTTAACTGCAGTTATCAATTCAGTATCACAAAAGAGCTCAGGTACAAAGTATTGGTCAAGCTTACCTGCTCATAAAATCTCAACTTCAGTGAAGATGTATATCATAGGAGTGTGATTTGCTTCGATAGGTTAGCCCTTGCAACGGAGCTGTTCTTCTGCGCATATGTTCCAGTATTGTTTAGAGATGGGAGTTGATTAAAGCAGGTCGCATGCTATAACTTCATAAACATATCATATAGCGAGATAACACATGCTGTAAAGCAGCGAATTGGTAAATATATTCACGAAAGAGTGAGGGAAACCCAGCTTGTTATCCTGCTACCCGGTCTCGGAAGGAGACTGAGAACAGCTCTAGATAGATAAATAGACCGAAACGAGAGCTAAAAATCAACTATAAGCCCCTTGATAATTCACACACTTTGTCTCAGTATCCGTGGTCTCCAGCTACAAGTATGACTGTCCACCGTTGACTATGCTGATGGCATCTAGCATTATCGCCCCGTATTGTCATTTTATTTAGTTCCAATATCCTGGTACTATGAATTAGAGTGGTAGTCACGTCCTTCTACCTCTTTCTCTTGCGGTAATATTGGTCTCGCGCCAGGGTTGCCAGAAGCGTACCTAGCGAGCAGGCAGTAGTGTTCCAAAGAGCGTTACTTCCTCTCCTTGTACAAGGTCAGGTACTTGATCAGGAGCGGTTGAGCTTGGAAAGAGCGAACTAAGAAGTAAGGCCCCAGAAGACCATAAGTCGCACTGCTGGAAAAGAGAGAGCAAAAAAATACTTCCATGTTAGTTGCAGTCCCCGCTCCTGCCGTCGACCTGAAACATAAGTACCTACTTAGGTAATCTCGTAGGTATGCCCACCTACACTTCAAGCAACTGGAACTCTTTACACACTATTACAACTCCCCATATTTTATGGTCGGTTCACCCGCATCGAACCACGCTTGTCTTCCCAATCATCAGCTTACCCCTTCGGCGATCCATAAGCCAAGACCGAGAAAATGAGCACTTCCGAGGATCATGTCTTCGCTGGTCCAGGTGCTTTGTGCCCCAAGACACCCGACCAGATGGGCGGCAGCGTCAAGGCGCTGGAGGCTTCAGTGTACCTCGAGCGATCTTTAGAAGATCTGTTCTGCGAGCATCCGAACAAGAGACCTGAATTTCGCACTCTTGAACCGGTCACGATGAGCGCTCTAGCCAACTTGATCTTTCATGCGGTCACACAGTCTGGTCGTATCTGGTATTACAAATGGGCCTCGAGCCTGGATCTTCCTGCCTTCTTGGAATCCATTAGCATTGGAGACGAGCGATATGACTTCGCTCTTACGAAGTACACATTGATGCCCAGCGATTTCCGCGCCCGCCAGGCTGAAAAGGCTCTTGCGTATGCATATAAACAATGCCTAGATGTTCATGACCTCAGTTCCTCTGGACACTGTGAGTTTCACCATGGATTGCTTTCTATCCCTTTTTATATCACAGTGGGACTCAACACCGGCTCCCGCCGCCCACCTATTGATGGCAGAACCGAATTTCTTTTATTTCCATGGGAGAGTGATAGCTGACCAAAATATGCAGTCGAATTCCCTCAGCTTTTCGACTTAATCAACAAGTCTATTGACTTTGCGGCCATGGTGAAGGATCACGAATGCAAGACTAATCTTCGAAACATCAAAGTGATGATCCAAAGCGGATTGGCAGGCCTTAATGCGCAGAAAAATCATATTGTGAAGGCCGTCGCGGCGGATTTCGACGCCCTGAATGAATTTTACAGATTCAAGACTGCCGAGGGCGACATCGAGCCAGAGGTTCTAAGAAAGGAACAGGGAGAGCGCGAGCTCTATATACTAGACATGATCACTCTAGACCTCGCAAAGTGTCTCCACGAATTCGCCGTACACATCCTGACTTACATCAGAAACTTGTTTGCTCCGGCGAATTAGCTTGCAAGATGAAGCCGAGGGATCCGAAGACAAAAAAAAAAAAAAAAAACTCACAAGAAGGTCGGATAGTGTAATCCAGAAAACATGGACAGAAGCGTGCGAGCAGACGCTGATAGGAAAGTCTGGGATGGAATTTGCAGGATGGATATGCTTGATGCTACTGATCACGGTTCAGAATCTTTGCGTCGAGCCCTCTGTAACTAAAAGTGGTGTTGACTAGGGTATTAGCACAACAATGACTCTCCTCTCCTTATCATGCAAACCACTTGATATATTGTGATTCCCTCACTCATTTATTTATTTATTTATTCATTCATCCATCATCTCGGCCTTCGCATCCAAACTCCGCATCATAGCCTCCTCCTCATCAACCTCATCAGCCTGATTACCGCCCGTCCCATTCCCATTCCCACCCACCATTCCCAACCCGCGCCGCGCCATCTCCACATCCACGTCCTTCCTCGTAATCATGCCGTTCCTCGTGAACCCTTCGACATCATCCCTTAGCTTCCGCACCAGACCCTCCAGACTACGCATGCCGACGACCAGAAACCCCAGCTCCTCGCGGTCGACGTCGAAGACCTCCCACCACGCGCACTCGGGCATCTTGGCCGCGACGTCTCGGTCCCGCGCCGCGCTGTATATCGCCGCGACGGCGAGCGCGTTGGGCTGGTGCGTTAAGTATAATAGTTGCGGAGATAGTAGAGCTGTGTTCAAGTACGCGATAACGTGGTGCGCGGCCCGCGTCCGCCCGCTCTCGCCGTCGCGGAAGCTGAAGTCGAGGGCTTGCAGATAGGTTATGGCTAGTGCGTGCGGTAATGCTACGTGCGTGTCGAAGCTCAGGGCCCGGAGGATCAGGGCCTCGATGCGCAGGATGCGCGCTTGGAATTTGCTATATACGGTCTCGGAGAGGTAGTAGTTTGATGCGTCGGTATCTGCTTTTGACTCTGCCCCTGGGTCGGGCGGCGGTGTGCGGAAGAGCGGCGAGGCGGGGGAGAGCAGGTATGCGTATACGTTGCAGACGTCGCGGGTTCGACATGGGTGCGAGCTGAGCTTGGCGACGAGGAAGAGAGAGGCTGCGGAGACGTCCTGTGTACGCATACGCATGTATGGTTAGCCTACGATCTTACGCCTCATTGCTAGATGAAGGAGAGCACGAGATAGAGCTGGAGATGGAGAAGTACACACGCTGAATTCGTGAGCGAGAATCGAGTCCTCAAGCCAGTAGCGCGCCAGCACGACGCCCGCCTGAGCGGTCACAGACTGCGGGAGACGCAGGAGGAGGCCCGCGGCCTGCGTCAGGCTCTGCGTCGCGAAGAAGATGGCGTCTTGCAGGTCCGACGGTAGCGCGCCGAACGAAGATGCGCGCCGGTACAGCTGGTCCACTGTCGCGAGCGGATTCGTCATATGCGCCATGGCTGGAGTGAGGGGTAAATGCTGGGCTATAAGAAATCAGAGTCTCTTTCCTTTTCCGTTCCTTTCATCCTTGAAAATTGAACAACTCCTCTTGACGCAGCGAGTTTGCTCGTCGCAATTGGCAATGAGCTTGGGGATATGAGGTTACTAACATGCCGATAAGATAGCGCGGTCTGCCTATGCAGGCTAATGCACCCCAATTGCTTCTGCAGGGTGGAGACAAGTCCCTTGATTACCAACGTCATCCGGCATTGTAGATTTAGTCAATTATTTAACACTCTACAGGGCATTTGGTTCGGTAAACAGTTTAGCAGAATCGTTATTTTACCATCATGGCGGATGGATCCAGAGATTTTGTCCTTCCAGGCTAGAGCCGGTTGAGTTATGCTGAAATATAGTGTATGCTAAATACCGTAGCATCGGCTCTCGAGATTCCAACGGCCAGGGATCCATCGGCGCTCTTTATGCTAGCCGGTATCGTTTCAACCGCCCTCTTCGCCACGATCCGTGGCCCGTTAGGCGAGGGCTCAGGCAGCTTGTAAAACCGTCTTCCGAACCGACTCAAGAATCCCTCGATATTCTCCTGCGTGACGTCTTTCTCATCGATGATTCCATTCTTCGTGGCTTCCTCTAGGGCCAGGAGGACGAGCTGTGTCGCATAAGGCTGCGTAAATACGCCCGCAGGAGTAGGTTTGCCTTGCTTGGTGACTAAAGGGTGAGGTGCGCTATCACTTCCGCTACAAGTAAAACAGAGTTAGGTCATGAAGCTATACGCTGGGGGCAAACTCGTGATACTGACAAGAAGAATTTGGAATCGCCGCTGCAGACAGCCTTCAGAAGAGCATCGCGGTCTGCAGGCGTCTTTGGGATAGGCTTGCAAAAAGCGTGAGGGTCTACTTCACTAATATCACCCGTTAAGTACAAGTGATGCGCCGTTATTGTGCCTGGGCCGCCACATCAGTCAGTGATGTTGATGATAGGTAGAAATCTCGCGCCAAGCATACCGGCGACTGTTGAGCTGCATGCCCGCACCGCATTGATGGCGGCTGCAGTAGAGCAATGCTAAATGCCAAGTGTCAGAATAATCTCTAATTGTTGCCGAGAGCCAATTGTCACCTCAAGAACGATACGAAGCTTCGGAAACTTCTCATTGAGCCTCTTGAGAGTAGGCAGAAACAGCTCTTCCAGGGAGGTGTTATCTTGGGGCACCGTGCCGGGGACCTCGCCATGCAAGTTCAGCACAATATCGTGCTGCTCCATGGCCGCAAAGGTCGGCGCATAGGTCTCGACGAAGTCGCCAGCAACGCCCGATTCCGAATTCGTAGTCACTCCTGTGTTTTCTTAATACTACGAGTTTTGGCTAGTACGGTGGTGGAATGCCTACCTTGGGGATATAGCTTCACCCCTGCAATCCCGGCTTTTGCGGCTTCGGCGATTACTTCTGGAGTAACAGATGGGTGAAGCTGAACATAATTCGTTAGCAATGCGATTTCAATTCTGGAGAATACCGCGTACATATAAGGACATCAAATAGTTGACTTGAGGTTCGAGAGCCTGTAAGCGGGATTTATATTCCAGAGCAGCGGCTACACTTGTGACTGGGGGTTGCAAGTTTGGCTACCAACGAATATCAGTTTACACATTGCAGACACTCATTCAAAGCGCTTTTGATAATTCCATACCATGACAAATACGGTGTCTACACCTCCCCTCAGAATGTATGGAACCACTAGGTTCATGACCTACAACATGTCAGTCCATATCATCTCAATTCAGAACAGTCCGTAACAGACCTCGTCTTGTCGCAAGTGGACGTGCATGTCCGCTGTTGGCGGCAGCTCCAGCCGGTGCACATCTTCCAGTCTCATTTTCTGTGGTATAAGCAAAGACTTAAAGAGAGATATTCGAACTGATGGTAAAAGCTTATTCTGTTCTTTTTTTAGCTTACAGTACACCGCGACTTCTTGAAGATGACGGGAAACTTCAGGTATCTACCCCACCATGGCTACGTGCATGGGCGGGGTGGAGGGGTGCAAGAGTTTGCCATTTAGCACGTGATGCCGGCCTATGTCCGCTCGCCCACGTACTTACAGTAACAAGCTCTACCTACTTAATTCCAGATAGGTACGGAGTACTATATGTACATTGAATCATTGAAACCTCATACTCCTGGCTATAGGCAGCATAAGTATGACCAGGATAACGCAAGAAATTAATGATGATCACAAGCAGATAGAGAACAAAATTTGTGTGTATTATGTAATGCTGCTTAAATATAAATACGATGTAGCGCCAACAAGTTGTCTTTAAAAATTGGAAAGCTTTGTTACTGGAGAGGGCTTTCAATTTTGATACGGTGAAAATCGAGTAGGTACTCGATTTAAATACTTACTAGGGGAGACCCCTTGGAACCCCCTTCGACTTACTTACCAGGGGGGGACCCCCTGGGACCCCCCTTTCGCCTACGGCGAGAGCCGTAGGTAGGTAGGTTGGTTGGTACCAAGGTTGGCTATTTAGCTAGTTGGCAGGTTGGTAGGTTGGTAGGTTGGCAGGTTGGTCTGTTGGTCCGGTTGGTCTGGTTGGCAGGTTGGTCAATTGGTAGGTTGGTCGATTGGTAGGTCGATTAGTAGGTTGGTAGGTTGGTCAATTGGAAGGTTGATAGGTTGGTCAATTGGAAGGTTGATAGGTTGGTAGGTTGGTAGGTTAGTAGGTTGGTCTTCGTATTCGTATTTGGCTATAGTGGCCTTTAGGGACCTTGGGCACTAATTGCGCTACGTAAGCCACACAGTCTATTTGAGTGCGAATACGTTGTGGTTGATGCCTCAAATAGACTCTGACCAATGGCAGCGTTGCAGAGTCCGTCTAGATCAATAGGAAGACGGCCCATTTTTATAGAGTTTTGGGGCTCACCGTTAGAACTTCTCAAGCTTCGCCTTCCTTGAGAACTTGATTTGTCAAGCCAAATACGTTCTCTGCGGAAGACGAAGCTTTCCAATTAGCTCAATGATACTATGGACATGGCCCGATCTCCAGGGATTCCCGTGTATCGAAATTACCAACACGAAGAGGTGAAATTGGTGAATAATAAAAAAAAGGGTGAAAACTATGGAGATGTGACGGTTTGGTGAAAGCCAAGATTGCGGTCTGCATACCCGAATTATAGACGGGTTCGAGAAAGGACACATTGGTAAGGACGTATCGAAAGAGAAGTTAAAAAAAAAGAAAGGGTCCAGCGGCCAGTCGCTATACGTCCACTCTGTGAGTCTGCAACTGAATACCTGATCCTATTATCTGCTGCACAATAACTTTCAACCCAAGTTAGGGCTCCAACTATATGGTCTTCATCTACGGCAGATCTTTCTAAGCGCTCAGAGTTGCACACAGTACGCAAATTTCTGTCGGAAGTAAGTAGAGTAGACACCATACAAGACTAGCACAAAAATGTAGGTAGGTGAGGAAACTAAAAAGATCACAGCGAAGGCATTCAAAAGAATATCTCTCGATCGGGGAATCGAACCCCGGCCACCTGCGGACTGACTACTTGATGACTTAACATCTAATGACAAGCAGGTATCCTTACCACTAGACCAATCGAGATTGTGATTCGATGGCGGGTCACGATTTAATTGGAACTCTTGACGGTCTTGACGGTAGCGCCATTTTCGCGGAAGCATCTGCTCCTGGATACCAGTTAGTCATGATCTGTATCACAATATCAGTGCCAAAAGAGCATTTACTATAAAATGTGAATATCTCCATATTTTTGCCTGCTGTATTGGAACTATATCACAAACAGCCATGGTGATTGTGTGGCACACAATGATTTCACTGCATACTATAGTCGTAGGTAGGTAAAATAAATCATACACACTCATTAGAGACACACAAGCTTCCTATTAAACTACAAAAAGCAATTAGAAAACAAGCGAGTGCTTTTATGGATTGTTTATTAGCAACTATACCAAAGCTAAAATAATTGTTGCAGACACCCTGATTGCTATGAACGCAATAATTGTAATCATATACAATTATTGCTAACTTATTAGTCCTGCCTCTAAGACGGTCTGCTTATATAAGTCCGTGAAGTCCTGTTCAGTTATTGCGGAAGCCCAGAAAGCTATAAAACAGTTTATTGAGCAATGAGCGCTTACTATATACTCACTTTGAAACTCAATTTTCCTGAATGCTATTTATTTATATAAAAGAGCACAAATAGTCAAGTATCTCCCATGATAACGATCTATTTTCACCGTGATGGCACGGTTGGTGTTATATATACCACTTATTACTACTCCGTAACAGAAGATCTGTTTGCATGGAAACGGGGTGGAGATTGAGCCCTTACCCCTAACTACCCATCCTTGATGAAGCTCCTACTAGGCAACAGTGATCCTATCTTCACAGTCCGTGACTAATCCCAGGCCAGGTCACAGCAGAAGCCGTCTCATCTTTTGCAATTACCTCTCGAGCTCATATACTTGGTCTACTTGCTCAAACCTGCCGTCCGTTGCAGTTCATCTTCCAAAGGTACACGAATGACATTCGGAACAACTAGACCAGTCAACCAGACCAGTCAACCAGACCGGTCAGCCAAACCAGCTTGCGCAACTGAATCAGATCACACAGTTAGACCAGATCGCGAGACCAAGCCCTGCAGCAGCCAGACCAGTCAGAACGGCCAAAGCAGCTATTCCCAGACCAGACCACCCCTTCGCAGCTATAGCCAACCAGATCAGCCAAATCAGCCAGACCAGCCAAAGCCGCCAAAACAGCTATAGCTAGACCAAACCACTGTTCACGGCTATAGCTGGTCCGGGCCGGCTCTAGCAGTTGATCAAAATCAAACACCGGTCGAAGGAACATGCACCACTGCGGAGAGCACGTACCATAACCAGTAACAACTAAGTTAGGTCAGTTTACGCAACCGCCTTGCGCAGCTCGTTTTATTTAAGAGATATCCTGGACTTGATGACGACTTGAAATATCTTCCGGGGCACACCCTTACGGGGCACTACTTCACACACACGGCCGCCAATCGCAGCCGAGCCGCGCAAAGTCTATGAAACCGCAGCCATGCCACTTGATTTGAAAACGAATAACAAACCCGATCAAGTGACTGGCGAGAGGGACTGCGGGAGCAGTTACAGCTACAGCAAGGGGGAGTATAGCAGCGCAAGCGAGCGAAGCGCGAAGACAGACGAGCTACCCAGTATAACGGAGTAGATCGTCTGCTAAAGAAGCATAGCAAAGCTTTATCAATTGAGGGCGGCTAATTGCTCCCGACCTGCGATGAAGGCCGTCGGCACGATAGCACGTTTCAGGTGACGATGCTAGCATCAATCGAGCTCGCGCGGTGTCACGAAGCAGGGCTCGTAGAGCCCCATGAACGAAACAAGGGAAGCGAGGGCCGGGAAGCATCACGGGGTGGGCGGCAGCGAGCCTCTATAGCCCAACGTGCGGAAAAGCGCCGACGTATCGATGCGTGAAGGATGACCACATTGCGATGTGCGGCAAGTGCGGCGACAATTATACGCTGAAGCATAACGAAGAATGTCCATCCTGCCTTGAAACAAGAGTCATGGAGGCACATCGTCTTGCCCAAGAGGCCGCGGAAAGGGCTAGAAAAGCGACCGCGGGGCGGAAAAAGAAAAAATAGAAGGAGTACCTAGGTATGGGCGTTGGGATAGGCTACGGAGGTCAGCCCCAATTCTCGCGAGGCACTACCTCGATGCAGTCAATTAAATGATCCCGGGGTGATATGCCGTGGAGGCGTCCAGGACGAAAGTCCAGCTACGTATTCCACCATCCCCAGATCAACGGATTCTATCATTATCAAATCGACATATCCTAGCATCCCGAGATCGAGATTTTTCATTATCCTGAGTCCACCTTACCCTCAGCTGCATATTCTATTGTCTCACACATACCAATTACCCATGTCGCCGAGACCGATCCCAAGAGTAATCCGCTGAGGTGGCGTACACTGGACGAAAGCCCAACCGCGCCAATCCGCAGAACAGGCCAGGTCCCTCCACGAAGACGACGATTCGTGTTACCCTCACGAATATGACAACTTAGATGGTATCCTACCGGACTCAAAGCGCAAATACTACTTATTTCCTCTTTCCAGTCCCACATGGCGTAAGCAAGGTCCCTTACACCACGTTTCGTTAAAAACGTCCTTATGTTGTATGGATGCTGACTTCTTGTTACCTCAGAATCGGATACCGAGCCTGGACTGGTCCGACTTGTTATGAAGCCGGATAACCGAGGTATCTGATAAAAATCACTCCCTAATTAAGCACTCCAAGAGAAGCAGAACCACCAAGATCGCAATGACTAGCAAACAACTAGCATCACGATAGCTAGGTTCTTTGAATGTTCCTTCAAGCTATCTGTATTGTTGAATTTACTAGGAGAAGATGGGTCAGCTAGCCCACTCGAGACCTCGAAAATTATCTCCACAACTTCGCCGTGGACATGCTCAAATACTTAAACTTCAAGTCCAATTACTAAACGAGCTGTATCAGCCACTCAATGATGCATATGAACACACTCTATTAAACAAGATCATACATTATCTCAATGCCACTCTAGTTATGCATCCCGTGATTGTCCCATGAACGCCGCCCACTTAAGTTTTCCGGCTCAAAGTGAATCCCTCCGGAAACTCAACCTGTCCCAATTTCTGGGCAACATCAGTAGCATCCACCGTAGGCTCCTGTTCCGCAGCATCAGGTTTATCAGTTCTGGAATCCTGAATATCCTTCTTCGCCTTGTTGTACTCCTTGATACGCGTAGTAGCTAGCCTCCCCGGCCTTCGACGATCCGTCGGACACCGCAGGAGAGGCACTTTTATAATTGCGGCGAAGACCTCGAATACCTTGTCCACCGTCACATTATGTCTCTTCGCGACTTCTTCGAACGGGAACTTCTCCTGGCATGTTTCGGCCACGTCGACTATGAGATTGGGCGAGGGCTTACGATATGTGGGCTGAATGAGAAATGCAGGGGGCTTTATTTGACTCTGGGGGGTTGCCTTGGGGCTGCTAGCTGGACTCTTCGGCTCTGTCACCTGGGGCGGTTCTGTGGGTTTGGATTGCTCGGGAGCAGATTGTTTGTCTTTGTCGACTCCTTCTTGTCGAGGAGTGACCGGCTGTGGTGGCGTATGAGACTGTGAGGGAGATGGCGGAGGCATGGAAGAGTTACCGCCGACGGGCATCATTGCCGGTGAGAAGTTATGCCCAAATTGGTGTACATTGCTAGTGGGAGGGGCCATCATGTGAGGATGCATATGTTGGCCATAAGGCGCATGGTAGTGTAGCTGTGGTTGAAGGTGAAGAGGGAGAGCCGCTTTCGCCATTGGCATGACCTGTGCTCGGGGAAACGGTGCTTGATGTCTCATCCGGGCACAGACTTGGCACGGCTGCTTCTGAGGAGGAGCCGAAGTGTTATTAAGGTGATTATTTCCCTCCGGCTGATTTGAGGTATCATTGGATGAAGATGTATGAGCGGCCTCGGCACGAGGTAAGGCAGGAGTGGCACGAGGTGGATTATTGGTATCTTTTGGCCCAATCTTTTTGCTTTGACTTTGGGAGACTGGCGCAGGACAATTCTTCATGTGACCTGGTTTTTGCGAGATACGAAGCTGATTGGTAGTTTGTATCGTCCGTGTTAAGTCTGGTACCAATGCTGGGACTGGCCTCTTCACTTCAGGGGATGTATTGCTTGGGGTTGTGCGAGCTACTGAGAGATCTGAGGGTTTCATAGACCCGGATACTTCGAGCGTAGCCCCAGAGCCTGGGACATTAGGCGTTGCAGGTGAGATCGTAGATGGGAGCTGCTTTGGAGAGAGTTCTGGGGGGCTTAATGGTCGGTGTCTGCGGAACGGCTGGTCAAACGCGAAATTCTCTAGCATAGGCATGGATACGCCCCTTAAGGCGTAAGCGAGTTCGACAGTATGGAAGTCTGATAGCAAGCCAACCATCCCTGTACTCAATCGTCTTTCTGCATCATTCAACTCGCCCCCCGGTAATTCCATTGTTGCTGTGGGAATATTCGGAACGATGATAGGCCCAGTAGTAATAGCAGAAGGGGGTAGCGGCGCTTGCAGTACAGGCGCTGTGGCTGTGACAAGTTGTCTCTCATCGATCCTATGTCTCTTCACAGGCTTCTCTGAGATAAATTGAACGTCATCATCGTCTTCTTCGGCCGGCCTTCTGGATGGGACCACGGCATGAATGGGTGGTTGATGATTCATCTGGTGGTAACCTCGTCCAAGTAACGCGCCTGGCGGAGCATGGTCCGGTGCCTGATGGGCATAGTACGTCGGTGGCATATTGTTGGATTGCATGGAGGCAGCGTCAAAATGTAGATGTGACGGAATTCTGCATCATGAACGTGTTCGATGGTAAATGTGAGAGGGAGGAAGTGCCTGGTTATATGTATTAGCAGATGAATATCTGATGAATAACTTGAAAGTTGAAAGACAACCGGATATTCTTCTCTATGTATCAGCACGGGAACGGCTCTTTTACGCATACGTAGGCTTCTTTCAGAGGTTAACAAGTTGAAGCAAAGGTAGATTTTCTTGATAGATCAAGAGGCCTTTACGATTTGTCGTGCATACAGACAGCGCGAGTTTGAAATGGGCGAGCTCAGCGCCGACACATGCTCACAGGCCGGCACTGGCGATGGAAGTAGAATGGATAGAGCAAAGCCCAAGGCGCCATGATCAATCAAGGCGATCGAATGCGTCTACTTCCAGTTTGGTCCGCGCCATTCACTCTCTCCTTCGAGATAATGAAATTTCCATATCCTAAATCACGCCTCTTCACGCCAACTTCACATTGCTAGCAGTTTATTGGGTCCTTAAAGCAAATATCTCTCCAACGATAGATACAGACTAACACGGTAATTCTGGTAGCAGAGTACTATGCTCTCTACCTATGTGAAAGCCGGGAAGAGCACTGCAGACAAGATGATTGCTGTGTTGTTGCTGGAACATAGGAATCCCCTGAGGCCGTGATGTAATCTATGCAGTACTAGGTAAATAAGGGGAAGCTAGATGCCCAGGCCTGCCATCTGTGATGATGAATTAGCATGCTGACTGAAGAGTAGCCCGCGTGTTCTCCGCCATCAAGGCATTCAAGTAGATAGTAAGCGGTAAGAGTATAGAGATACTTGGAGTGTAATTGATCATGCTCCATGATGTTCGAAAAGATTAATGGAATTCTCAATGCCGACGGTTATAACCATCCCAGTTATTCGCCTACCTAAGGAGTGACGGATTTGTCACCGTATCAAAGCTCATGTCAGTAGGGATTCATTTTACCTCGAACAACGTTGTACTTCATATCCTAAATCTGTGTTGCGCTACAACATTAAGTATCATTTCGCCGAGTAAAGAGAATAGCATAGTGTAAGTAGTAGATTCGTAAAATGGCAAGAAGTTGGAAGGGATATATTACGGGCGCTTAAAAGTTAAAGGGGTACTCTCTAATATGTGGTGCCCAACTGTAGCTTCTAGTAGCAGTAGCAGAAACTTCCTAGAGAAGTATTTCGTACTGGTTCTAGAGATCGAAGAAACTTGGACGTGCGACGCTCCGCACATTGAGTAATACTGGGGGAGATAGACACCTTTCACATGAGAAAGTACGTGT
The DNA here is from genome assembly GCA_022578715.1 of Nemania sp. FL0916. NCBI lineage: Eukaryota > Fungi > Ascomycota > Sordariomycetes > Xylariales > Xylariaceae > Nemania > Nemania sp. FL0916. The sequence goes on from MU390232.1 coordinate 337,415, forward strand.
TTATTTCAAGGTATTCGGCTTAATCAATCTGTCAAAGATACGTGATCCAGAATTAGCAGGAGCTTGATACGCGGAAGCTCCGCGCTTGGGGCACTTACCCCACCAATTCTGACAGCTCCCCACCTCTAGGCAGTAATTACTGTACTGTACCTACCAACGAAACTACTACCAGCGTACCTACCTAACTCTATGTACCTAGGCATCCCTCAAGCATCTGCACAAAACATTTGACAACAATTAGCGCCCTGGGTGCAGCTTCACGATCTTTCCTTCTTCAGCTGTGCTCAGTCCCATCTCGGCTCTGTATTGGTTGTTGGTCATCGGCAAGCATGGAGGCGACGATAGCGAACCCTCTTCTGTCCACACAGAAATCCTCCGATTCCGGTCTGCAGGTAGTTCTGCATCCTCTGGTCCTCCTCACCATCTCTGATTACATCACGCGACACGCCCTGAGAAATCAGCCTGGTCCTATCGTGGGCGCATTGATAGGCCAGCAAAATGGCCGCGAAGTCACCATGGAGCACGCTTTCGAGTGTGCCACGGAGACCAAGGATGATGGTGAGGTCATACTAGATGCTGCTTGGTTCGACCAGCGGTTAAGCCAAAGTATGTACCACCGCGTTATGCGTCGCAGGAGTCGCATTTTGATGCATTGCTATGTGTTGCTAACGATGGAGCTCCAGTGAAAATCATACACGCCTCCCCTCAGCTAGACCTGGTGGGCTGGTATACCCTACTCCCTAAGAGCGGTCCGACCCCGTCCATCCTTCCCATTCATAACTGGCTCCTCTCTACGCACAACGAATCCTCCCTCCTGCTCGGCTTCCACCAAGAGGAGTCCGTCAAGCACGATGCTGGCAGTCGGCTTCCACTGACCATCTACGAATCTAATTTGGAAGCTGAGGATCTCAAAAACGAGCAAGGAGAAGACAAGGAGATGCGCGATGGAGACCCTCCACTCAAGCTCAAGTTCCGTGAACTTGCCTACTCGGTAGAAACGGGCGAGGCTGAAATGATCAGCATGGATTTTGTCGCGAGGGGAGCTGGCAATGCTACGGCCGTGGAACCACGCGAGCAGAAGAAACTCATGCCGGGCAATACCGACGACCCGAAAGGCAAGCGAAAGATGGACGTTGTGGAGTTAAACGAGGCCAGTTCGAGGACAGCGGAGAGTGATGAACACATACTCTCGCGAGAAGACGAGGAAATGACCGCCGCTCTCACAGCGAAAGCCAACTCGGTGAAGATGCTACAGTCACGCATCAACCTTCTGATAACCTATCTCGAGAGGCTACCTCCATCCCACCTGACAGGAGGAGATACCACCATGGTCACGAGCGAGAGCGATCAAACCGTACCCTATCATACTATACTTCGATCGATCCAGGCTCTAGTTAACAGACTATCGCTTGTGGTTCCCTCGTCGACTGAGGCGTATAACGAAGAGATGCTTAGAGAGGCAAACGACGTGCACTTGATGGAGCTCCTCAACGACGTACTGCAAAGCACTAACGATATTCGAAGCCTCGGCAAGAAGTTCAATATCATAGAAACAAGCAAAGGACAGACTAAGAAACTTCCGGACGATTCTAAACTTCTGGGCTCTAGGTTCGCCGAGATCTAGGGGACTCGAGGCTCTGGAGCAGAGGCAAAGTCGGTCTAAGCCTGAAGGGCTAAGGAGGGATTGGTAAGAGGAAGGCATGGGATCTAGCATTTGCATGGCGAAAAAGGCGTTTCGTTTGGTAGCCAAAGTTTGGCATGATGACTGGATCAACTTCAGAGACTAGATTTGCCTCTGGGTATCACGTGTGCATTACATTATGCCGCTCATGATAGACAATGACACATGATAAATGATAGAGGAATGCGAAAGGGGTATCCCTCAACTCACTTTTTAAAAACCTAGATAATTATTATCGTATGACAGTATGTGGAGACATGTGATATATGACATGCTCGACAAAGAACGCCCGTGTAGAAGCGATTGTAGACTCAAATGTAGCCCTGTGCCTGTCACCAACAGCCGCAGCATACCCAATTTTCGCCATCTAATCTCTTCAATCAGAGCAAGCAAAGTGAGCAACTCAGCGCCAGTGCACACATAGTATCCCACAAAAGAAATTACTCTTGCCAACAAACATAAACCCAAACTCCAGAGTTCTCTCTCAACGGAGAGAGAGGAAGAAAAGAGGGGAGAAGCGAGGTATGAAGATGATCTCCTTCTATGCCTCAATGACCACCTTCAGCACAAGATTTCCACCGTCGTCGACGGTTCTACCGGCGAGTTCAAAGGCGTCTTTGGCGGCAGCCAGCCCCTTAAACCGATGAGTTACCATATTATCGAGGCTCGGCAGTATGGACCTGGGCCCGCCGTGGCCTTGACTAGAAAGCATCCGAATGCCCGTCGCGTACGTATTTGCGTACCGGAAGATGCCGAGGATATCGATCTCCTTCAAGTGTGCGACTGACAGTGGCACAGTCTGAATAGGGGTGCCCATTCCGACCATGATGACTTTACCTCCAGGACGCGTAGCGTACAGGCAGGTCTGCATGCAGGCTTCCTTCCCAGTGCATTCAAAGGCTATGTCAACGCCCTCGTCTTCATCTTCGTTTCGGAACGCTGATGGTAATCGAGAAATCGAGAGAATATCTTCTGCCAATTGCTTAGCATGTTCGAGTTGTTCTCGATTTGAACCAGAAATCGTGCTATTGGGCGTCAGGGACCCTGAATCTGAAGATGTGGACGTGGTTGAATTGCTGGATATCGAGGCACTACTTGTTGACAAGTGTAGCGGCCGAGAAACCACATAGCCATGGGTCGCAAAACCATGCTTTATAGCATAATCTACCCGACCAGCATCAACATCAGCGATAGTAACTGATGTGCAGCCTGACTGGAGCGCCATCGCCGCAGTCAAAAGGCCGACTGTTCCAGCTCCTATGACTAGTGCGGTAGAACCGGAAGATGGATTGGCGCGATTTACGGCATGGATACCCACGGATAGGGGCTCTAGTAGGGCTGCAGCCTCGAAAGATACATGATCGGGGAGTCTTTCCACAGTTAGTATTTCACTGACAAAGTCGGGAAGTATGCACAAACTTGTGACACCAGGCAGCTGGATGATTTATTCTCTCCTGCAGAGTGCCCTGGAAGTGAGGTACACTTTTGGCACTACTCCGAAAGCGCATCTTCTTGCACAGATTGTATCTGCCATTCCTGCATATGCTGCATTGGCCGCAGGGAATACCAACTTCTAGAGCGACTCTGTCACCAACCTTAAAGCCAGCTATTTGCGGACCAACTGCGACGACGGTACCGGAGGACTCATGACCCAGAGAAAGGGGCTGGCAAGCGCAAAGATCTCCATTTGCAAACTTCTTGTAGTACGAAACATCTGAGCCACAGATTCCTGTTGACTTGATAGCTATCTGAAGCTCGCCATCACCAGGTCGTTCAAGGTTCCTTGTCTCCTATCATAGCGTTAGCTAAACCGAAATGTTCCGTTCCAAGATCTCTGCTGGTATTGAATATCCAGACTTATATGTTAGAAAGGCAAAAACGGAGAAAATCTCACCAATCGTAGATCTCTCGGGCCATAGAGTACCGAGGCGCTAACTGTGTGAGCCCCTTTCCCGTGGACGGGGACTAGCATTGGCGCAACATCGGTAGTAGCGGAGGGTGCCATCTCAAAGACAACGTTGAACGCTGCTTACGAACGAGGGATTATAGAAAAAGTGCAAGAATATACAATATAGTGCAAGGAATGTTACGTTGCGAAATTTGACAACTGCTTCCAGGTTGGATACCTGAAGGGAAGACTGAGGGTAGTGGATTAGAGTATCAGACCTGATAATTTAACTTGGTCTTTTATAAACAGGCAGGAGATAATCTATAGATCTCATGTTTCAAATTTTCACTGTCGTTGGGGTGAATCAACTCTCTTATATACCGTTACCAACACGTTGGGACTGATAGGACATGGTTGGAAATATTCAAGGGACTACCCCGGCGGACTTTGGTAGTAGCGCCTCGATGTCTCGGTACCTTAGAGCAGTATCGTTGCTCTCAAGCCGCCACAGAGTCTCCATCGGGTCAGGACCTATGTACGTTGGGTTAGCTATCTTACCAAGTCCTTTGTCGCATGCCATGATCCAGGGAATTGCGGGTAGTTAGTTAGTACGATGTTACAGTGGAACCGGGGAGAGAGGATTTTGAGGAGGTTCCTGACGGTTTGATATCCCGATGCTGGTCGATCTTCTTAGCACTAGATACGGGGTGCGTATTTGTGGACATGCTCGTGCTGCTGGGCTCCGCTCTCATTGGCTTTGATCGACACGATTTCTGCGGCAGCGGCAACTACTCAAGATGATCCAATACTCCATTGATTGCCGCCGGGACAGATTTGTAGTGGCTAAGGCGTGTGAAGGCCGCTCTCGAGCGCGGAAAGATCTGCTAATGACCTATCGCCTGCTAAGTGAAGATCGAATTTATCTGCCACGATCTATCTATAAAAGCGTAGGCTATATTGCCACATACTGTAAGAGGGCGGGAATGACAGACATGTAGGTACTGCCAATGAGAGTACTTATCGCGGGTGAGTGCAGTAGGCATCTAATTATACCGTAATGTTCATTCGGAGCCGAAAAAGTATCTAGGTAGCCTGTTCCTGGGCACCTGAGTGTCCGCAGGTACGTAGTAAGAGGCACTATGAGCCCTTCCAATGGAAATGGCGTGATTCGCGGCGGTTTTCTTGAGCCTACCTCTTGTCAATAGGTACTAACAGGTATGTGCGCAAAATAGGTAGCACTAGTCATGCAGGTTACTTTCCGTGCTACTTAGGCGAGTCCATTTACCTTAGATCCTGACCTACCTACCTGGATGTCCAGTCGGCTTCACCTTCCAGTATCGTGTTTCTTTGAGTCTAGACAATTTAGGGTACCGTGCCTGCTACCTGACCGCGTCAAAGGCACCTCATCTGCTATGCTTTTGTGCCGTGATAGTCGTCGCCAAGGTACCCTTGTCTCTGTACTTGATAAGGCATAGCGTACTCCGTAGTTACCACGAGAGTCCGTAGCATCTCTTCACTTTTTGCGTGAACCCTATCTTGACTTTGATGAGCTTGGGCTCGAATTTCGATGTTACATCTCTTATATCTATTGCTCTGTATAAATTTGCTCAGTCATAATCTCCACCACCTGCAATTCAAGGTGCTTAGACGCTCCGTTGTGTGCATGTTTCATAGATATCTCTTGGGACTATTAGTTCTCGGCTATCCTTTACTGCTACTCTCCAGATCGCCACTCCTACGTCTATGATTGCGCGTGGGCTAAGCCACCCGATCGAGCTATATAGAACATCGCATATAGCTTTGTTTGGCTCAACATGGACATGCAGGTCTCACCTTTCGCATAGGACTGCATCCCGGATGACTCCGCTGCCAATGGGAGGTGATGGCATACTAGGTAAAGAGGATGGAGACCTATCGCTAACTGTTTATAGAAATACGAATATACTTGGTTGCATGAACTCACGTTGTTGCCATGCTCCTCCAGTTCCTCCGCAATAGAGCCAAGATTGAACACTAGTGCCACTATCAGATTCTCTATTGTAGATACTTTTCGACACCTTGGTAGCGGCAGTAGTACCGAGCGGGAAACCCCTAGGATGGAGGGTCCTGTGGGGGACATTCGCTACCCGCAACGGCCAGGGAGTTAAACCAGGGGTAATCTTGAGAAATACCCCGTCTATTTAAGGTCCGGCCAGGATACTTATGGCAAAGGTGGCGATGAGGCAGTCGTATCGGCTCGTGAGGCCACGTCCAACAATATAGTCTTCCCGGTACAGTGGATCGCCCCGTAGTAAACTGCTCGTCTGTGGCCAGCGGTGCGCTTCCCGCTAACCATTCTCACCGATCTCTTTGAGGTATGCAACCCTCAACTTCCTAATCTGACATTACCCGATTTGATGGTGTTCCTTGGACTAGAACAGAGACTCTCCATCCGTAACCTAGGTAGTAGGTGGGACACTCGACACATTCAGATGCCTAGACGGCGTTACACGCCAATACCAGGGTTAACGTCGGTCTTCGTGCCGTTGTTCCACACTGCCTAGCCTCCACCCCGTAACTAGTGCAACTACTCAGGATAGCATCATGGTCTGCTCTTCTACCAACCAGAGTACCTAACGAGAACTCGTTTAAGTTTCACTATCTCCGCCAAGAAACTGCACACTTTCATTACTTCCAAATGCCAAGCCTATACCTATTCTGCTCGACAGCCGATCACTAACTAGGAATTCCCGGATAGCTCACGGACACATTGCGAAGGTATAAGCTGTATTGGCTAATCGGATGAATCCAGCTCACTACGCGGGCACATATACCATAATCTCTTGGTATCGGGAAGGATCGCTTATAGACCGCCCGGCGCTTAGACTACTGTTTGCGGCTGAAAATGATTGTTCAATGTTTTTCGAGGTGATTAATCCAGCAGATATGATAAGTACTGCAACTCTTAATACCACTACGAACCTTATCATGTCGACTGGAATCCACTTCCCCATACATGTAACCGTCAATGATGGAATTGGAGAATATTGGAGACAATTGATGAGTCCATTTCTTGGTGTTGCATCGGTACCCTGAATTGTGGGCAACTGTGCTAACGATGGTCATATAGGATCCGCTCTGCGAAGGATACCAGAGCTCGTTTACGTTGGCGTTGCGGGTCGTCCGCTTTTCGCTTGAACGATATACTACAAATGGAGAAATCACCTAGAGTCTACTCTGGAGCTGAATTTCGAAAGTCAACAATGTAGTATGCAAGTGGACTCTAGCATGAGACGCTCTCAGAACCATAACGGTGAAAGTATCATCCAGTTGTTACAACCAACCCCCTAAGCTATTAACAAGCTTGCAAAGGCTTTAACTAAACTACGATTTAGAACAGTTTAAACGACCGCCTAGTAGGATTTAATATTGCTCAGTATTTTAACCGAAAATGTTTATCTCAATGGCTAGACTCACTGGACCACCCAGCGGATATCCCACCTTAGATACCCGTTTTCGAGGTAACCCTAGCTTGCCCTAACCGTCATGCTGGGTGAGGGGATCTTGCTCCCTTGCTAGTGACTAGGATTGTGATTTTGCGTCAATGTTTGGCTCAATAGCACGGTATGGACGGGCAAGAGTCCGGTCCACAGCAAGCAAAAGGACAACGTAGTTGCTCCGGAATGCTGCCTATCGACGTTCTTATTGTCCTTGGTGATCTTCGAGCAGACGAGTGGCTCCGGGAAGCTTTCCCACAATCCGAGAGTTCGCCACAATACTTGAGGGAAAGGTGCAGATGAAACACGCAGACGACTGCTCATCGTTTTGAAAATCGCAATAATTTACCCAAATTTGCGGATAGTAATCGATGCTCGAGCCATACGACGCTCGGTGTTCATGCGAATAGCCGAAATCAATACTCGCTTCCATTCTAGACAGAGCCAAATCGAAACCAATTGTGGGGCAGTCCATGAACTTCCTCGCACACCGGCTGCTCGTTCAACTGAACTAAGGTTACACCGACAGAGCCATGCAGTTTACCTGGGCATAGATAAGGCAGGGAGGCTGCAACAGTAACTAGGGCCATATGTATGCACGGTACTCTAGCCCGTCCCGCTCGAATGCACTACCACCCTCCAGGTGGCCTCACATTTTTTATGTTTTTATTAGAGTGACACATCAACAAGAAACGTTGAATGATAGCTCTGCTGACAATTCGCTCTTTCATAGGGGAAACGCTTGGACAATTCCAAACGGCCCGGGAAGCTGCGGTAGTCGCCGTCGGCATGTAGAACTTTGTCTTTATGCGACGAAGATTTCACGGGATCACCTTACGAGCAGTTTCGCCATTTTTCCGCATTATCTCCTGGAAAGGCGTCAACTCCACGAGTATGTAACGGGATGACGTTAATACTGGCTAGGCTCGGTGATGACACACTGGCATATGCCCACACAATATGAGGTATGTAGCTATTCGCTTCGTTGGCTCTTAATGGGTATACAAATGTTCTACGTTTTCACCGTTGAAAATACCGAAAATAGAAATGAGCGTGAGAGCCAGGGAGGTTCAATCAATATCCAGGGCAAGTACTCTGCTGCATGAACGGCAATTAAGCTCCCTGCATAAATGTCAACGATACATGATGATGTAACTCCGGCCACATGAAAGATAAACCCCGTGTCATTCAGCGGCTGCAACTATCAGTGAGGCCGCCTACCGCCGCCGAAGCTGCCGCCGCAATTGTTGGTATTGTCGTCATCCTTGTCGTCGAACCAGGACCCCGATGCTCGGTTTCTAATAGACGTCTTCGTTAGCCTGCAGAGAAACGGGTCGATCATACCGAGATGCCGAGGCCTCCTTCTTTAGCATCAGGCCATCGCAGTCTCGCCGGCGCGCTTTTTCTTCATGCTATCTACTGCGTATCCGTCATCACATGCTAGCCGCAAGAAAAGGGCCGGTATGGCAAGGTACGCAAGATATGTAAGAACCTCGCATGCCCATATAGTAACGCGACTTATACACCCCACGCGGCATACCACACCAAACCAACCTCAACTAAACCACACACTGCCAAGCGAAGTCCTAATCCGCGGCTGTGAAGGCGTTCAAGAGAGAATGTAGAGACAAGATATCAAGCGATAAGTAGGCGATGGCGTCCCGGATGCCTAATTCTCGGGACTTAACATGGCCTGGATGTAGGCTGGGAGAGAAAAAGAATCAATAGGCTATTCAGAAGAGCCAAGAGCCAATGGATAACCGGGTCGCACCATCAGTCGGGTTCCTGTGGTTTTCAGGACTATGACCACTATCTTGAACTTTTTGGCTCTTAAGACAGTTCGTTATACGTAGAGAGATAACCGCGAGGTAATTACTAATTGCGCATAGCGTCTTTTATAGTCTAGGCCAGTCTAGATAAGTCGTGGGCGGGTCGGCAGATATCGGCTTGGAATAATTACATCGGGATATTTCTTTCGTCATCGCAGTTATATTTGCGTGCCTCGGGACATTTCAGCGAAAGTGTCTCGGTAGAGAAAAGTGCTCGGTAGAGATTCAATTCATAAAATGTAAACAGGCAAGACATGCAGAGAAGGCTGGGACCATTAGTTTTGATGCGTTAGTTAGTTAGGTATACAGCTTCATACACATTGGGTATTGGAATTAGCGACACCAAATGTGACTCTGTTGAAGTGGCGTCCGTGATTCTCATCTCATCTTTCCACACTCATCCGCATTTCATTCACTCATCTCATCTGCCCGTCCTGCATGCCCCTTTCAATCCGTATAACGAAAATGCACGCTATTAAAATGTGCTAGTAGCAAGCCGGCTCGCCGCATTTCTGGCATCGACGCGATCCTCGTCGTCTTCTTCCGGTAAGCCGGGCATTGCTGCGCCGGGATTCGTAGGAGATTTCACCCCCTGTGTACTGTCGCCGGCCTCTTCTTCCTCGTTCGCTGCGGCCATGATACTGCCGGAGACGCTCCGACTGAGGCTGTCGGTCCGCCTCGGCACGCCGCTCCAGGCGTCGCCCTTGGGTCCCTGGCTGACGGCGAGACTTGTGCGCCGTACGGCGGGATGGGCTTCGCGGCCTAGACGGCTCAGCCCGCCCGAGGCGTCGATGGCCCTGATGTCGGGGCGCACGCTCTCCAGTAGCGCCAGCGTGCGGCGCTCGGCTTCGATCTCGCGTAGTACGAACTCGCGGATGCTACCGCGTAGGTCGGCGGACGTCCGGGCAAACCACTTGCGGCGTTCGTTGACAAGATTCTGTGTGACGCGTGTCGTCTTCTGGTAGAGCTCGTGTTCCGTGCTCCTAGCTTCTTCTAGAGCGGCGAGAGCCTCGTCGACCTTCTCGCGCCGTACGCTGGAGCTGGCCTTCAGTCGATCCGCTGCGCTAGTCTTGCTCCGTGTGGTATCTTGTGCCTGGAGGAACTCGCGGATGAGAAGTTGTCGGTTCGTTAATGTCTCCTTCACAATAAAGGCGTCCTGTGAATGGTACTGGAAAGAATCCCCAAGGGTCGTAGCTTCAGCCGTCGCTTGCGCCGCATGGTAGTCTCCGACGGTCTGAACAATTTTTCCCAATTTCCGGTAAGCATTCGCCAGCCCCTGATGCGGCTCCTGTACACTCATAGCGCCGATCTTGACGCCAAACTCCGATTCGGATAGTCCTAGGCCTGGGAGAAGGTTAATTCATTCCAGCTAGGAGAGTAGTGAGTACGCATGGTGACAAAACATACCTCTTCGTGACTTGACAAGCCGGTCTACCTTATGGCCTGCATCCATGGAGCCGAGGTAAAAAAGCTTCACAATAGGGCGTGCTTCTGCCAGCTCTGGAGTATCGTCGGGAGGCGGCGCAAACTGCTTGAGGACCTTCCTTCGTACACCAGTGGCAGGCTGCTTTCGCTTAATCATAGGACTATAGCCAAAGTCGCTCTCGACAAATAGGACCATCTCGTCGTCCATCATCAGCACGTCGCTGCTACATACGTAGTTGAACCACCGCTGCATGAGACCCTTGACGCGCGTCTCATCTTCGTCAGTGCCGGCGCCAGCAGATGTCAGCGACGGGGGGACGGCGGGCACCATGGCATTGGGGTTGGCGGATATCAGGTGAGCGGCGAGCTTAATGAATTCGGAGTGCAGGCGGCGGACGTCGCGGAACTGGGTGGTTCGGAACTTAGGGATATTTGTCTGGGGATTCCATTAGCGCCTGGCGAGCCAGATGATATGACAGCAGCGGCCATAGTCGCAGGACTCTCACATGGACATCAAAACGCAGGATCGGGTCTTTCTTGCCGGTCCTCTCCAGCCCCGTGATCTTGGCCTGCAGCTTGTACTGCGGCCCGGGCGGCTTGCGCGGCGGTTGACCGTGCTGTTGCTGCGGGTGTTGCTGCGGGTGCTGCTGAATACCCGTGCTAGGGGGATTCGACAGAGCGGCGTTCGCGGGCTCGTGCTGCGGCGGCGCGCTGGTCTGTGTCTGTGCTTCGGGCTCAGACCCTCCGACGCTGGCAGGCTGCGACGACTCGGGCTCAGACGACACGGACGGATCGTAGGCGGTGGTCGAGGCAGTGCTGCTAGCAGTTCCCGGCCGGCGGAAGGCGTCAATGCCCGGATCATCCTGCGCGAAGCCGTTGCCGTCTCGGCTGCTGTTATACCGGAACGGCGTCGGCGACTGGGCACTGGATATGGAGCTATAGCCAGTGACATTGCGCCGCGGTGTCGTCGGTGGCGAGCCCCACGGCGATGCTCCTACTGGATGCTCATCATCCTGTAGGGGCGCACGATAATCCATATTGGCGAACTCGGGGCCAATTGTCAACGAACAGGGATGAAGTATTCAGGAGCTCCTTGGGGCCTAGGCCGGGATACGTCGAAGGCCACTCTTGAGGCCGCCGAATGAGCTGTCGCCGTAGAAAAGACGCGGCGGGTAGCTAGTTAGCGAGAAATAATCCAAGACCAGGTTTTCTTCTCGCGGTGGAGGGGAATGCAATGTCCCGTGGGCGTGTAGAGCGCCGAGGTCTGGGAAGCAAGAAGCTGAGAATTGGTAGACAGATGCAGATGTTTGCGTTGCCTACGTACAGGCTGACAAGTATTACAGCGGCTGATGTAGGTAGCAATGTTGCGGGTCGGCGGGCTGGTCCAGCGTTTGGCCGTCGTCGCACGTACCTATCAAGTCAGCTGCAACCTCTGTAGTAGTGCGTCATGGATTGGGCTTAGCGCACTCGCTACTCCTGCAGGTATTAGGTACAGTACGTCTTCAGCAACAGCAGGAACAAGTTCATATCCATTAGAAGACGGAAAGCAGCTTCTCTATGCCAAGTTCTTTTTGTTACACAGACACATCCATTCTTTTATTTTCAGTTTATTCTGAAGAGCTTTTAAGGTTAACCAATAATTACCAGATAGGTAGGTATTTTGAGAAGAGACACATCTTCAGTTCCATTTGCTGTTATGGATGCATTTGCATACCTCTCATAATTATACTGTGACGCTAAGTGCTGGGAGCTTTTTTCAGCCACTTCGGCGGGGCACACCCAGAAAGCTTGGCATGAGTGACACGGCTCATAACCTCTATGCTCGAGAGAAGATATATAATAGTATCTCAGTCGTATTAGCCAACAAACATATATCTGCATGCAGAAACCACCTGGAAATTTAGCTTATCAAGGTGAGCGTTGAATCACAGTTTACAACTAGCGCAGCCACTGATCATGACAGTAGGATATTAGTCCTAACTTAGGCCAAACTTCTTGAGCCCCTCATCATTTCAGGAGGAGAAGAAGGACGTTCTCAATGACCGCCTCGGCCCAAACCCAGGATTACAGGGGCATGGTACAATGTTGAGTCGGCATCAGCAGTCCTTGGTCATGGGCCTGTTCACTGCTGTTCACGGAACACGAGCCAGATGCCTAAGTCTCACGAGGTCCAACTTTTGCCGTCCAGTGTTGAAGAGTGGCCGATGCCATGTGAGGGGAATCGCATCCACAGCTCCAGCTCAACCTGAAAATCCCATGAGGTATATACGAAATATCGGTATCGTTGCCCATGTCGACGCCGTAGGTTTCCCTTAACACTTAAGTTTAAAAAGCAGTGCTAAAATCAGTTCGGGCCATAGGGTAAGACCACAACTACAGAGCAGATGCTCTATAACAGTGGCGCCTTGAGGCATGCAGGTAGTGAGTGGCCTAGCCTTGTCTTTCCACCTTGAAGCAGCTATACTCTACATGATTAAGGCTTTATCCACCTAATCCACTATGCAGACGTTGATCATGGTGACACCGTCACCGACTTCTTGCCCATGGAAAGGCAGAGAGGGATCACTATCCAATCGGCGGCCATTACCTTCAGCTGGCCCAAAAAGGAGCAGCTTGATTCGAATACGAAGCCACACATAATCAATCTAATCGACACGCCCGGTCACGTAGATTTTAGATTTGAAGTCGAGCGATGCATGCCCATTCTGGACGGTGCTGTGTGTGTCATCGACGGTGTTGAGGGCGTCGAGGCTCACACAGAGAGGGTGTGGGCATCTGCACAAGAATTCAAAATCCCACGTTTTATCTTCGTCAACAAGCTTGATCGTGATGGTGCCTCCTACAAGAAATCCGTTCAAGACGTTGGGTTGAAACTAGGGGGCATGCCCCTTGTTTGCCAGATCCCCTGGTGGGATGATGATGCACTGAAAGGTGTAGTCGACGTCATCACAGGTCGCGTCGTCAGCTTGGCCGGCGCTTCTAATTCCCCTGAGTTATTGTCCGACATGGCTGTAGACAAGGCTATGAAAGAAGAGATCGAGCGTGCTCGCGAGAAACTAGTTGAGCTACTCTGTGAGCACGATGATGAGCTACTGGAACTATGGACAGATCATGGGAAAGATCTCCCCAGTGAGCAAATAAAGAAGAGCATTCGGCGCATCGTAAGCCGTGGCGAAGGATCCCTCATACCTATTTTCGCAGGCTCTAGTCTAAAAAATATTGGTGTTGTGCCATTGCTGGATGCTGTCAATGAGTACTTGCCGAGCCCGCTTGATCGTCCAGAACTCGAAGTCAGGAACAGTGGCAAAACTCAAACCCTTGGCCAGATACTCCAGCACTCGCAGCCTACAAAAAAACAAAAAGAAACGCATATTGAGGCATTGGCCTCAGTTTTCAAGGTTGTTGACGATCCTCGTCGAGGCATGCTGTCATGGGTCCGGGTGTACCACGGCGGCTTAAAGAAGAACATACCATTGTGGAATACGCATCTTCAACAATTCGAGAGATCCCTGAATATCATGCAAATTTCCGCCTCCCAGCATGTGGAGGTCTCGCACCTTGCGCCCGGTCAAATCGGCGCTCTCACCGGACTGAAGGCCGCCCGCACAGGGGACACACTGATGGTCATGTCCGGAAATAAGGCTCCGCCTCCACAACTCTCACATGTTCAAGTACGGCCGCCCGAGATTCCCCCAGCCGTAGCCTTCATCGTTCTAGACGCATTCTCGCCTACGGCAGCTAAGGCTCTCGAGACGGCATTGGAGAATGCCTCGCGAGAGGATCCTAGTCTCCGATGGTCTAGGGACGAGAAGACGGAGCAATACACACTCTCCGGTATGGGTACTCTCCATCTCGAGGTCGCACGAGATCGCCTAGAGAATCATTATAAGGTAGAAGCCCATTGGGGAAAGATCGTAGTAGACTACAAGGAGAGTCTATCCACGCCGACAGTACCTACACATGCCATCTTCGACAAGACAGTAGCCGGCCACGTAGGAAAAGCAGCATGCACAGTTGTCGTCGAACCGTTCGAAGAGAATTCTATCGACGCGCTCCACGCCTCGTACGTTGAGCGCGACGGGAACATCATGCAAGTACTTTTTCCCGGCGAGGAGCACCCTTTCGATGTCGAGGCGACGCGTCAGCACCTCATCAACGGCGCCATCGCCGGCCTCGCCCGGGGCCCACGACGCAACTTTCCCATGTACCGCTGTCTCGTGACGGTGACATATGACGGCGCAACGGACTTCTTCGGCGTCGCATCAGGCGCACACGTCTCGGGCGCGGCGCGCAAAGCCGTCCGCGAGGCACTTGCGTCCGCGCTCCAGCAGAACATCATCACGATTCTCGAGCCCGTCATGCGCACGACCATCTTATGTCCCGAATCCGCGGCCGGCGTCATCCAGCACGACCTGCATGCTGCGCGAGGGGGCCACGTTCTCGAGGTGCGGGATCCCAGCGCCGTCGTCACCGCCACCACCACGACAGAACCAGCAGACAAAGATAAAGATGCGGCAGGTGCTGGTGTGGGGAGGGAGATCGACATCAGCGACATCTACGCGCCGCCGGACCCGTACGAGTTCCAGACGTCGCTGCGCGAGCGCCGCCGCGGCCGCCTGCGCATGCTGCAGATCACCGCCCAGGTGCCCCTCGCCGAGGTCCTCGAGTACGATGGCGTCCTGCGCAGCAAGACCTCCGGTCACCACACCCTGACCATGGCCCTCGACACTTTTGAGCGCGTTACTGGACCCCGCGAGAAGGCGCTTTTGTTATAGCATTTATATACATAAATGAAAAACAAGAAAGTAAAATAATATGAAAATATGAACGAAGAGCTAAAAATAGGAGGGGGGAACTGGCGCAGTTGCTGGCTGTTAACCTTTCAGCAGAGCGATTTCGGGACGGTTTATTGTAGGATAGAGGGACAGGATCAGAAACTGAGGATCGCATAGTTAGGTCAAAAATCTAGGTAGATGAATAGATCTCTCCGTGTCTATGGAGGACTCTCCGTGTCTATGGAGGACTCTCCGTGTCTATGGAGGACTATTTATCAGTAAGGATTTATACATCCGCAAGAAGTTCGAACAGAGTTCTTGCGGCAGCCTATTATAAACTTATAAGAACATGTATATAACCATCGATTTTGAGGGGGAAATGGATATGTCTATCCTGCTCATCGTTCACTACTAGGCAATAGATTAAGGTAAACGCCGAGATGTGGTTGTTTTAAGAGTACAGGATGCCATAGCTTTTCTGTCTTATCGTGGCCAATTCTTTCTTATATTTGTAAGCTAGACTGACTACCTACCGGTTTCTTGATCTCCCTCCCATTTGGAGAATTTATAGGTTTTCCGGTCCTGCTCTAAATCTAGCGATGTGTACATAGAAGAAGCTCCCATAATGAGCTCTTGCCCGTGATAGAGCACATGTTGTCCAGATACATGTTGGTGAGTAGAGCATGTCCTGTCCTAGCCGCCTAAATCTCGGTACTTGGCTCGTATTGCTCTATCCTAGCATGGCTATCAGCACACGAAACGCGGGCTCCCTTTTTTGGCCTCGAGTATAAATGGAGTATCTTTCGAGAAGAATGAGTGTTCTTTCATGTGGGAACCTCTGTCTTAATCGCTTCTTCCGGAGGTGCATCGTCGCCATTAGCTTCTGCCTCGCCATCTTGCATGGCTACATCGCCAGTATCCGCATCTTTCTCATCCGTCTCCTCAGGTTCCGCTTTGACGTCCAAACCCGCTGCCTCGGCCTCCAGTTTCGCCGATTCTTTCAAAGTTCTGTTAATAACAGGTGACATGTCGTTAAAGAGACGGAGCATCATAGCTGTGCGATCTTCTTTAGGCAGCATCAGGTTAAGTGAATGGAAGCTCTTCCACAGCGGTAAGACCATGCGTTCCGAGAACTCGGGGTCCGTGCCGTCGGGTTCGACGCTCAGGAGACAGCAGCCCATGCCGATGTCCCTGGTCCGTTCGCCAATCTCGTTGAGCTTCTTCCAGTCGTCGTTGACAAACTTAGGAAACATTTCCTTCAGAAGTAAATGAAGAGTCTCTTTATTTGTTAACCGAACGATGCGCTCCTGGCCTACGTATCCGGCTATGATGGGAAGGCCCTCAGATTGTATCCGCCAGCGGCATACCTCAGCAGAGGGAGCATCCTGTTTCATGAACATCTTGAGACCGCCGTGGATGAATTTAACGGAACGGCCTTCGTTTTCAACTAAAATATCTCGGACCAGCTGGCTGCTGTAGTAGATAGCTTTCGCAGGCTCGCCCACAGCATTCCGCACCATAAATCGGTCGGAAGGGAATTTAGGCGAAATTTTGTAAAATGCGCGTATGTTCTGAACCACTTCATGGTCTGTGGGTAAGTATTTGAATGGCTCTTCATAGCTTCCCTCGGTACGTTTCAATCGTTTATCGGTGGAAGCATTTGGGGCGGGCGAATCAGTTTGGCTCTTCTCAGCTTCGGCGGTTTCGGTATTAAGAACAACAGAAGCGATATTTTCGACTCTCTCGGCTGTAGGCGTTACCGTCCGTTGCCTCTTACTGTTCGGCACTTCATCCGTCTCTGTTTCTTCAAGGGTCCTCTTGGAGCCGACAGAAGGAATTTCGTCTGTTGGCTGTCCAAGCGCAGCCTTGGATTCTTCCACAATCTTTTTCTCCGGTTCGGCCATAATCTCTCCGCCTGGTACAGAAGTATCATCTAGTGGAACAACAGGGATTCCAAACTCAGACTTTAATTCCTCCTTAGCTTTGAATTCCTTCTTCTTTTCGAGGACGGTGATAAAGAATCCACCCGTATCTTGTTGGTGGGCGTAGACTCGCATGCAGCGATCAAGAGGGAGGCCGGAGCAATCGCTTGTATCTGCCCTCGGGAACATGGTCTGGGACACTTTGCCAGGCGCTTGGCCTCCATTCAAGACATGCTTCTGTACTTCTTCCCAACTGTTCCATATTCTCCCGGACTTGTCCATAATCTGCCACTGATGCATGCCAGGATAACGGTTGAGTAATGGTAGCTTGTCTTTACAGTCAATGATCTCGACGACGTCCGGGCCACCGCAGCGCTCGATGGCTGAAACAACAACCGATTCATTTTCGACGGGGTTCATACTGCAAGTGGAGTACACAACTCTGCCACCGACCTTTAGCAACTGGAGAGCCCTGACCAGAATT
Organism: Nemania sp. FL0916; assembly: GCA_022578715.1. Classification (NCBI taxonomy): domain Eukaryota; kingdom Fungi; phylum Ascomycota; class Sordariomycetes; order Xylariales; family Xylariaceae; genus Nemania; species Nemania sp. FL0916. The sequence continues at coordinate 354,895 of MU390232.1, forward strand.
CGAGATTGGGTTGGATGGAGGCCCAAAGCATTTCCGGGCTGCCAAAACTTCCAAAGGTCGATATTCTTCCTTAGTGTTCCGTCTCCTGAGCACGGGACGTCGGCTAAAATGCGGTCAAACTTGAGATATCGTGCCAGTTTGGGGTTTGCAGGATCTGGGGTTATCCGTAGTGGTGGAAAAAGCGTCGCATCGTGATTCGTAACAATGAGGTTCGGCGAGGAAAGCCTCTTGAGCTGATGGACCAACATGTGGCATCGCTTATACTCGACATCGTTCGCGATCAGGAGTCCGGTAGCGCGTCCATCATCAGCTGAGTCCTCTGCAGTATCGACAACTTCATCCTCTTGCTCGTTCCCCGGGAGCGCGGCCTCGCCGAACGACTCCATGAACTTCCTAATCCTAGCCTCCTCGCCCAAGTGGATCATCTCGAGCAGCTGCGCAGACTTGCTTCCCGGCGCGGCGCAGAGATCCAAGACGGCCATGCCGGGCTTAACGCCCATGACCAGAGGCGGGATCATGCTCACGAGCTCTTGCCGGCTGATGTTGCCGACGCTGGTCTCGGAGACGAGAAATTTCTGGAACGAGGCGAAGGGAGGGAACTTGCGAACGACCTGCTTCGGCGTGGTCATGGAGTAGGCCAGCTGGTCGGGATACCAGGGCACGGGTTGAGGCGCCTGCACGACATCGCCGTTGAAGTGCTCGATCTTGTTAATCTCGGGCGCGTAGCGCGTCTCGAGCAGGCGCTGGACGGCGACGGCATGGCCCTTGGAACCGCAGAAGCGGAACGAATTAGGCAGGTCGCGGCGCAGCGCCTCCCAGAACTGCGACTTCTCGGCCTCGTCCAGCGGCAGCACGCTGTTGTAGAAGGCCTCGAGTCGCTCGTTGTTCTTGAGTATACCCGGGTTCGATCGGTACGAGTCGGTGCGAGGCTTTGGGTTTTTATTTCGAGGCTCGCCATTGTTATTGCCGCCACCTCTCCGGCCGCCCTATCGAAGATGTCTCAGTCAGTCAACCATGTCTTGCGATACTGGTCGTTCCAGACCGCGTTGCGACGACATACTCGATTTTTGCGACCCATCACGAAGATTGCAAATGTTCCTTATATGATTGAATGCAGGTGTTAATGCATCTGGTCGCGTAAAGCGCCTTGCGCTGTTCTGCCGTTATTATTGCTGGAGAGGCTACTATTTAGTAAGAATCGCGGTAGAGGCTAAAGTTTTCAGAAAGTTTTGGCAAAGCTTCCTGCGACGAGAGCTCTTGCCATTGACCAACGGTTTAGATGCAGTTTACCCCACCAATGCCTTATAATGCAATGTGGGGTAAATGGCATGCACATAATAGGGATATGCACCACCAGACCAGAATAAAGAGGGCCTTGTCTAGGTTACCTAGATAAGGTTGAACAGGGAAAGAGTTCCATGGGTCTACTTATTAGTTTCAGATTAATTCTCAACCCTCAACAGGGCCACTTCTTCGTGCTCAAATTTTATGACTCTTCAATCTTATATGGTAAATGTGGTAATTATCATTGCTCACTAGTTTTGCCGATTGCTCACTACTGTTCCTCATTGCTCATTACTTTTCCTCGTTACTTTTAAACCTTATCCTCAGTGCAGTACAAATATTCCTCATTGCTCACTACTTTTCCTCATTGCTTTTACACCTTATTCTCAGTACAGTCCGAAGTTGTGCAATGTGTAACCGCATGTTCGACATCTCATCAGATCCTCGCATTACTGTTAAAAATAAGAAATTAAGCACAGAACTAGAAGCAAAAAGGTCTCGCCAATGTTTTGGCCCAGTGGTGAATTTCTGACAATTAAATCTTGTAGTCAGCACCTGAATCGTGTTCCATCATATCAAACGCCGGCTTTGCGCTAAACCAGCCGGCCTTCTCGGTGCCGACTGTCTTGTAAGTAAATTCGGCCTCTTCGTCGGCGATCTTGACCGTCTCGCCGCCGCGCCCGGCCGCAGCAGCGTCGGCCAACAGCTGGGCCTGGCAGGACCGCTCGAGGCTCATGAACCAGAATACGCAGCTCTCGATGGACTGGCCACAGGTCAGCAGACCGTGGTTCCCCAAGATAGCGGCCTTCTTGTTGCCCAGCGCCTCAGCGATGTGGTGCCCCTCTTCGGGCCCCAGCACGATGCCGCCGAAGTTGTTGTAGAGCGCGATGTCGTTGTAGAAGGCGCACGTATCTTGCGTGGTGATGTCCAGCGAGCGGCCGAGCGTCGAGAACGCGCGCCCGTGCACTGAGTGGCTGTGTGCGACGGCGTTAATATCGGGTCGGGCCGAGTGCACGGCCGAATGAATCATGTACGCTGTGTATTGTTATCAGAATGTGCTCCCTATGGCCTGGCCGGTATCACTCGGCCGAGTACGGGTCACTGTTCAACCCACCTGCGACGTTGAGGAGTCGCACCGGGCCACCATCGACGATGTTACCGTCGTGGTCGACGCGGATGAGGTCCGATGCCCTCAGCAGCGGCCACGCCACGCCGAACGGGTTCACCCAGAACGATGTCGGATCCACGGGATCTCGGACTGTGATGTGCCCGGCGATTCTATTGTCCAATTTCGATATCGTTAATCTGACGTCGGACTTGAGGGGAAGACGTAGAGATCAACTTACCCTTCATCGAAGCCTTCCTTAGCAAAAATCCGGAATGCGAGCGCCAGTCTCTGCTTGAGATACTGGCGCTCCTCAAGCGGATCTTTGAAGGTCGGCGGCGAGGGGAACTGGGTATATAGTGTGAGATTTGCGTGTGGAATTCGATGGTGAGATACCATCATCCAATTGATACATGTTGTGATTCAATATCTTACTTTGCCCTTCGCTGCTGCCTCCAGCCCCGATGCGCCCTTCGTCGAGTGAGGAGACATGATGATGATATGGGGTTGTGTTCTACCGAGTAAGGAAAATTGGCGAGCGTGTTGCTGAGAGAACGTTGGCAAAAACTTGTACTGGCGGGTGTTTCGAACACCGACAAGCAGGCCTAAACGTGAGAAGCTTCCCATTCTGGGTGCTCCCATTCATTTATGTCCGGGTGCATCAGAGGGGTAACCGGTTGCAACGGCGGCTTACTCCGGCTCTACTTTGTCATCTGGTCGGCATGCGGAGAAGAAGCGCTAAGTTTCGGTGAAGTGAAGGGCGCGTCATGTCATCCATACCAAATCGGGTCCATGCAGGTGGGATACTTACACAATTGGCATTCGTTAAATCAATGGAACGTTGTCATAAGAACGAATTCTCTAAGTGGCATTCTAGTATTCGCCCGCAGGATACTGCACTACCCACGGTTAGGTTTCAGTGTATTTAAGACAATTTTGGTTGAGGTCACTCATCAATCGTCAATTATTTTCGCCTATCAGCTGAGCTACAACTAGCTACTTAAAACAAGTTCATAAGCAAGTGTAAGGGGTTTTCGTCTGCCATCCATCCATTCATCCAACTTTTAAACCTTCCAATTTTCTAGGAACCTTTTTTTTTTTTTTTTTTTTTTGTGGATTTTTTGGCAATTTTTTGGGGGAAGATAGGGGATTTTTTCCCAGCGATGACATTCAGACTTTGCCCCTATCCGGGGCGAAAGAAATACAACCAGGTGATACAAACCCCAAGAGCCCGCAAGCCTTACAAGACCTGAACCATGAAATTAATCATCGTGATCCCTTCAATACCTTAATCGCCTCCTCTAGACTCGTAATCTCGCGGTCCAGCTTCTCTCGGACGCGTTTAGTTAGGGAATCTTCTCCGGCAATAATATCCAACTGCTCTTCGTTGAGACTGAGGACCATCTCCGTGTTGAAGATGTTGAGAGGACTGTGTTTCCCCGAGAGCAGGTGGTAATTGATGGCCTGCTGGTAGACGATGTCGACGAACCGGTCCAACGACACGTTATAATAACTCGACAGCACGTCATGTATATGCTCGCATGTATGTGTCAAGTTCGCCTGATCGTTGGCTAAACCCTTCAGTTGCTGCCGGTGTATGTTGAGAACCTCACGTCCGTCACGTTCGGTTTTCACGGTGGCCACCGCCTCAATCGCTTGCGTCAGTCGCTCATGTTGTGCCCTCTGCAGATTTTCATTGAAATCGCGGTCCAATGTAAGGGGTATGTGTTCTCTCTCAATCTCTAGGAGGAACTTTGCGTGGTCCAATGCCTGGTGGTACGACTTCAGTAGCTCGTCAAGGAGATAACCATCCCACAGCTCTTGGCGCACGCTTGGCTCAGGGCACAAATCCCGTACCGCCCCTGAGATGAAAGTATGGACGTGGCAGATGATCCGAGCAATGTGGCGCAATGTGATCGAGCTCCAATTTTTAGACTGCTCTTTGAACAAGGTCCCAAGAAGCGTAACCCCAAACTGGCACGAGATGTGAGATGAAGCCTACCAGCGGGGAAGGAAAACTTACAGTGCCTAGCTCCTGTCCTCGGCTCGATTTATATACGTCCTCAATATACGACATAATGTCACCTTTGTCATCAATAATATACGGCGTAATGTCAATTACGTCATCTTTATCATTGAGATAGAGCGTGCCGATCGATGGCAGATCTCCTTCATCTTGGTCGTCTTGGTCGTCTTCGTCATCTGATTCGGAATATTTCATATTGGCTTCCTGTAAAATATCCTGAATGTCTGGGCATTCTTCCGGCTTAAAATGTGGCTTGAAGGTGCGTGTTGGAGAACGACCCTCTTCCGCAGTACCATTCTTCCCATCAATCTTTGCAAAAGGTCGCGTGTGGCCGTGTGCCATCATTTCGTTCGCGTACCATTCGTTCTCCTCTACGATGCGAGTGATTAGTCGAAGGTCGTGACGGCTTGAGAGGATATTGTTCCTCCCGTAGTTAGCAGTCAATGCATCACGAACTAGCGATTGAAAATTCTCGCTGATTTTGCAGAGGTAAGCTCGCTGTGCCTGCTCATTATTTCTCGACGGGCCCATTTTAGAAAGTTGCGTTCCAAGATTCTGAAGTTCTTGAGCAATATCGGTTTTCAGTTTTGGAAACTCCTTCTTGATCAAATCGACGAGGAGCTCCCGGACCCGAGCCTTCAAACACTCGATTCCAGCTCTGTCAGTACTTCCAAGACCAGACCAAGGAGCCTTCTGAAAAAATAGTTGTTCCATAGCTTGCCCATCTTTCAAAGTCATTGCGTTGTCGCTAGGCCCGCGGTTTTTGACAATATAATATCCTAGCGTCAACTCGCCCCTCTTCCCTGTCACATGGTCAATGGCAATCTGCTGCATCGCGGGCTCGATTGCTAGATCTGGCTTGGTGAGGACGGCCATGGTTCTCTTCATACTTGGGTCTGCCTGCTTGGCCAGCTTCAAAATTTCCTGGGTGGCAGGGTCGACGTTGCTAGGCATGATTGCCAGAATGCTATAGCAAAAACACCGTCAGAGCCAAAAGCTATATGCCGCATCAAATTTGTCATTTCTTACATGGTTCTCTCCTCTTGCACTGTGAGTGTAAAATTAGTCTATGCATGAGACCGGAATATCATGTCATCTTAGCCCAATTTGCAGCTTACTATAGCTTTTTACCATATTCTTAACGAGCTCGATATCTCCCTCCGTTGTCAAACCTATAGTAAATTAGATCTCATATCTAGACTAGCCAGGAGCCTATGCTTGCCTTCGGTCTCGTGACGGAAGATGCCAGGAACATCGATCACTGTGAAATGTTCTTCCTGCGACTCGGTTAGTAAGGTTATTTTCAGCGCTACGGAGGATTGGAATGCCCACGTCCGGACCGGTCTTCTCAATCTTCAAGATATGTTGGCTGAAAGCCGGAAGAGACCCATCACGACCGGTGGCATCGGCATGACTCTTAATTCCCATGTATTTATTTGCCTAGAATCATCAGCGTGAGCACCGGCAAGCGGCCAAATTACCATACATCAGTGAACAGCTGGGCGAGAATTGCTGTCGATAGTTCGTCGCAGGTGCGATGAAATTTTCTCAAGCGCGTCTGTTCAGATGGAATAGCATCTGAGTTAGGAATGATGGAAATGGAGACGCCCTCCACCGGCTCACGGCGACATGTGATCTGAGTTGCATATCGTGTACAGAGCTCTGCCGCGCGAGGAAAGGCGAAGCCAGTCAAATTCTCTAAAACAGAGCTTTTGCCTGACGATTGATCGCCAACAACTACCAACTACTGGACTTAGCCGCGGTATTATACCTGGTGATGATGCCACATACCTGGGGTAGAGATATCTTCGAGCCAACGGTAGAACCTATGAGCTCTCGCAGTTTGTCAACCTTGCTCAGGATAGCCAGATTTCCAGACCCCTGTTGCTGATTCTCTTTATTCTTGCCCATGCTTGATGGTTATGTTGCTGCTGTTGTTGTGGTCAGATATTTTGGTAAGTGTAGTTGAAAATATTGTTTTGGAAGTTGCTCCACGACAGAGCCGAAAAGGTACGGAGAAGTAAAAGCCGAATCATAAATATGTAGAAATATATACCTACCTACATGTAAGTAGGTAAGTACTCGTAAGCTCTGCCTTCCTTGAGTTGTCAGCCCTGATCACTAGGCCACAAAGCTCTAATCATATGACAGAAATTAAATGATTTGATTTTTTTTTTTCACATGATGCACATAAGAAATATTGTGTTTTACTTATGTTTACCGCTGGCTGTGAAGTAAGTAGTCCACATGTGTACTTCTATATCACTAGTTATATATATGTACAAAACATGTGTACTTAACTAGGTACCCTTTCTGTCTTCACACAAATTCTCCGCATTTTTATTGATTTGGAGGACATTAACGCTACTTGTACTCGAGCACATGGCAATAGCTGTATTAGCAACTATTACAACCTTACAGATGGAACTCTATCCCGCAATTCATTATAACCAATGTTTCTGCAAACACCCACATGCGCAGATCAATAACATGGGTAGGGCTTGTTCGATTCACGTGAACAATTATGTGTCAGGCAGCCTGCTTGAGACAAGTCGTGAAAAAAAGCTCAAAGCAGCCGGAGGTGTTAGGCATTTGTGTTTGCCTTAAGTAGAGCCTTAGGGGAGAAAAATTACATAGCTGCCTATCACGGAACAAGAACGCAGCACTATACCACGGTACCACTCATGCCCAACGGCAAAAGTAGATAGAACATTGTCATGTCGGACGCCTGGGCGTTTGCACTCGCCTATATTTTTTTCGGCCATACTATGCAGGTCTCAGGATGACGAAACAAACAGAGAATAATAAAATGAGACATGATTTGCTTTTCTGCCATTGCTTCGATGTGATAGATTTCAAGGTACAGATTTTCCTAAGTTACTTATGTAACGATACCAGGCGAAACTTTCTTACCGAGACAAGCTACCCGATCGTTAGCCCATCCGTGCGGGCTGCAAGGAATTCTCTAAGTATCCATGTGTGGCTACGACTTCCGGTGGTCAAAGACTTTGGCGGCCGGTGGCGATCTAATGAGACCAGTCATGCAGCCTCAAGTTGATCTCGACTTCTCGCCAGTTGTAAGTGCTTACAGACGAACAATAGTCATAAATATCCTCAGCCTAGTGAGATTGGTTAGTAGCCCTGACGCGCCTCTCTTTGGTGATCATGCACTTATGATACGGGAATACGACGTTACTGGGTACCTTCCTAGTGGTATTAGCACTTCATGTACGGAGTACCCCTCTGGAGCCCCGAACACAGTCTATTACGATATGTAAGATACCTATAGATAGATTTATACAGACAATTTGCGGTGGGCAACAAATTCGGTATTACACCAATGTTTATCAGCAAGTAATATGCTGTAAAAAATAGACAGCTTTGAGCCTGGCAATTTTAAGTTCGTTTGACCCCTAACCCCTTTCTCTTCGGACAATCAGCTGTGCTAATCTACATACTTCCTACCCAAGGTAGGTACTCTACAATGCTATGATACTTCATTCGGCAGCCTTCTACCATTCGTTGTGTGTGTAAATAAGTAATAATTTCCGCTTATTTGTTTGCTGACCACTTGTCATTTACTCTAACGGGAACCCACCTTGTCAACGGCCGTCAGCGTCCGATCCCGATACAGGCCAATATAGCTCGCGCAAACGAAAACACATATAATGCCTCAATAGGTCGAGGCAGATCATTTCTACCTAGTCCTATCTAGCTCGTAGACAAAGACTAATGGACATTACCGATAGATTACTCAGGTAAATATCTGAACTACTTGCCGACGTCGCAGGATGCGAAAAGGTGCGACCAGGGAGACAATGCGAGAATCCTGACAAGATCACGTTCCTTGCTCTTGAGAACACTAGAGCTTTATCGGATGAATCGTTCATCCTTTTATGAGCTACCTCTGTCGATCAGGAAGAGAAATCTCACTGTTGTTAATTACCATAACCCCTTTCTAAGCATATGGGAATTTTGACCCCTTTCCCGCAGCAACTGACTCATTGGTAATGCAAATTCAATTGTAATATAAGTTACGAAGACGAGGCGTTCAATCCGAAACTGAGATATGCGGATAGGAACCGCATCACTGAACCGCGTAATATTCTCCGACTAGACCTCTGCCGCGTGTCTGACTTGCAGCCCGCCTTGACCGGGACGGCTGGTGTAAATACCGGAGCAAAGTGTCCGGCGCCGTTTTTCATACCGTCACGAATGTACGACGAGCAGAAAAGGTTCCTGCTAGTTCTCGATTTGAAACAAATCTGGAATACAATGATACGCGCCAAGCGCTTCGCGGCTCATCACGGAGACTATGGCGGGGGCCGATTGACTTTGTGATTACGCGGTGTTCGATACCAGATGATTTGTCACGAACCCCTGAGCATCCGTTTCCTGGCTAAGCTTATGATTTTCAATGAACAGATCCTAGGTCAGGGGTTACGCTACATTCGGACTCACTGAGCCTAAAATCGGGTCTTGTGATAAACACCTTATTTCGACTGCATGATTATGTCCTTTGCACTTCTCACATTTCGTGTACTTGTAGATATACATGATTAGGCGTAGCGAAGTACTTCTATAGTCAAAGCGGGCGGTATCATGCACTTCTAGTAAAGTAGGTGTCCAGGAAAAACATAACCTTTGCTTTATTTCTAACACAATTTACGAGGTTCACCGGTAGTTGAGCAGCTAGACTAATGGGATAGGCGACAAGAGTACCTGAGTTGACTGGTAAGTACTGTGGTAAGGCCGTGACGATCGTGATCAGTGGCATATCTCCTAGGACAATGGAGAGTTGATTAAAAGTTGGCCACGATCTTGATGATGATGCCGCTGGAGCCACCGCCACCACCACCGCCACCACCGCCGCCGCCGCCACCGCCGCCGCCGCCGCCGCCGCCTCCTCCGCCGCCGCCTCCGCCGCCGCCTCCGCCGCCTCCACCGCCGCCGTGGTGGTGATGGCCTTCACCATCGCCGGGATATGGGTCGTTAGGGTATCCACTACCGCCGCCGGGGTATGGGTCGCCGGGGTATCCACCGCCAGGATATCCTTCGTTACCGCCGGGGTAGCCGTTACCACCGCCGGGATATCCACCACCGATTCCACCACCGACGCCACCACCGACGCCGGGATATTCATTTGAAGAGTCGTCGCCGTCACCACCGTCGTCGTCGCCTCCATCGTCAGGATCTCCCAACGAGGGGGGCGACGTGGGGGGCGCGCGAGCGAAGATGGTGCCGTTGACTTGGACGCCGACTGATCCGCCACTGGAGCCACAGCTGATAAGGGCCGCAGCCTTTTGCGCACCGGTGGCGTCGACACCGCCGTCAATAGTGTTGGCGATGTCGGTGAACAGGACGCTGGAGTCATGTCGATCATCGATGTGCTTCGCGAGGGCTAGTGCCGAACCGTAAGCGAACAAGGTCCACTCGGCACAATCATGGGTCGCAGACGCCGGCATAGTGAAGATGCGGCCGGGGTTGGTCTGGGAACCATAGGCGCGCAAGTACTGCGCGATGAAAAGCACGTCGTTGGGATTGACATTCTGGGGAGTCCCAGCCGGCGGATTGTAGCAGATAAGGTTGGGCGTCTCATTGGCGTAGCACGCCTGAGCTGCGCGAGGATGTAGGGGGACGCTGGCGGCCTGGCCCACGCCGGCGAGTGCCAGCGGGGCGACCAAGCCCAGCACCTGAAGGAACATATTGGGAAGACCGTTTAGGACTGGAGAAGTGGTCTGCTTCTGGGTTTGAGCTAGAGGTCGGCGGATAGGAGAGTTTATATAGACCGTCCGTCGTATGTTTGACCCAGTTCGGATGTGGCATTATACATACTCCATCGTATGAACTTGGTCTTGAGGGTTCAACACTGCACCTACACGATGCAGCTTCCGGCCTTCTTTTGTAAGCTTTCCCCAAACTCCTTTTATCCCGCTCTCTCGTACGGATTGATGAGCATTGAAGCCGTTTGACGGGGGTCGTGACGTCGTGATTTCAGGGGGGCTATCACCTCCAACGGTTCAGAATCTGACCATGCCAACAGCTGAACAGTGCACAAGCGGGCTTTCCACTACTGAGAAATTCATCATCATAACCCTAACTATAATTGTGGTATCCATGCGTAAGCATACATTCCGATCAGTTACGCATCATCTCAGGGACAGGATGGCAAGGATGAGGCTATGAGAGAATTGGGGGGTGATTCTTATCAGCTGGTTGAGTTCAACTTCTAGCAGCATTATTGGCTTTCGCCTGTAGCGTCTCTGCTGAAAGACGCGGGGACGGGAGTATGCTTGAAATGCATAATAGTCGGGTCAATATCGTCTCTTTAGAATGATCCAGCCGCAGTGAACTGCGAGCAGGCGGCTAGATCTGCAATTTCTGCGCCCTTCATGCTTCCTCTAGTTCTGCTTTGCATATCTATGAAATGTAGTAGAGGGATTTTGACGATGTTCTGGCAGCTTGGACAAGTGCTCAAAAACTTTAAGCATACGACGGCTAATGGCGCCGGAAATTAAACTTACTTTAAGATTAGACTCGCCTGATCTGAAGACAATCAGGCTCTAGCTATCAGTTGCGCGCCTCTAGGAGCTAGGAATGATGTGGACATTGACGTACGCAGGAATTTCAGCTGACGTAAGGCTGATAACTCTTAGTCGAATACGTTCATTGACCTAGCACGACATCGTGCATCCAACGACACCACAGAGCATTTTCGATGCTGTCGTGTGCCGTCAGAGCCCATCATCTGCAGACGGCGTCAACAATTGCTCCGGCGAGACACGCGGCAACATGGCCGCGTTGGGCGCTATAGTTCATCGGCGACGCGAACGATCCTACTGCCGAGATGACGCACTTCAATTGAGCTCAAACATCCCTGACGGCCCGGGCTCGGGGTGGCGTATAAACCGGAGCCGGGTTCGATTGATGAACTCGTGACTTCATTTCGGCTTGGCCAACATGCCGCTCGTAGCCAAAGAAAATGGCCTGCTATGCCGACGGAGCCTCTCTGGCGGTCATACGGGCCACAATGCTGCGAAATTACAGCTTGAAAATACCCCGGTTCGATAAAATCAAGAAATGCCGGAACTCCCCCAAGAGGCATCTTTCTCCTCGACGGTAATAGGAAGGTTTTAGTTCGTTCTTGACCGATATATGAGAGCCTTGGCACCGACTCCTATCCGATTGCCACTGAACATGGTGGGCGAGAGGAAAGCCGCCAAGCGATGGCGTCGTACGCCATTACGTCTCTGCAAAAGGACATGAGGTCTCATGAGATGAATTGACTTTTAGGTGCTGCCTATGCAATCAGCAGTATCATACTCGTCCCAACAAGGTCGCAGGCGCAAAGCCCGAGGTGATCTCAAATGCACGATTCGAGCTACTGCTCCGCGATATGTACGATCTCAAAGCCACGGCACAAATCATTAATCGTTGAAGGTGATAGAAGCACGGTGGAGATCATTCAGATGTTGCTCTCAATTAGAGACGCTGCAGCCGACGCCCTCTTAGCGGTGCCGAACTCGGCCCCATCACACGATGCGCCACAACAATGTGGAATTCTTTATGTCGGCCCCGAATTGACATAGACGCTGACATTGGTGGTGACCTAAACGCGAGCTTCAACGAACGGTGAATTGCTGAATTACCTGAGCTATACATTGGGCGCAGGCTGCAGGCTATCTCGAGATTATCTGGCCTAGGTAGCAGGCCATGGTAATGATGTAAGTGATCATAACCAGACTTCGTCATTCAGTGCATTAAGCAGCGTGTTCGATGCTCGCGGCATGGTGATCGAGCCTCAGAACTGGTCATGGTCCAATGGTAGAGAGTCGGATCATCGCAGTCTGTAAAATTAATAGGCAGCGGGCTCATACACATTAGAAGTCTTTCTAGTGTTAGCATATAACACCGAACTCTGTCACAGTCTATCAGAGTCATTGCTTAGGCTATTAGTACTTACTAACAGCCACAGCAAAATCCAGCGTATAATACATACCGCTTGGGGAATTCTTCGTCACGTACAAAGGACAATTCACAAGCTACCAAACCTTTGTTAGCACTCGTAAGAGACATGATGTATTCCTGCCTGTATCGTTGCCGATATTACCCATCTAATTGTTCGACTGTCCAATGTACTACCCTGTCGACGCCTTTTCCGTGTATGGCGCTCACGGGGATTGCAGGGCAATGTCCCGTCCAGGCAGTCTCGACGCCGCTAGGGTGATCCTCTTGACCATCCTTGAGGGCATTCAAATACGTCTCCAATTCTTTAAAGTTTTCTTCGGTCCCAGGCAGATCCGCCTTGGTTGCAACAACGAACCATGGCTTGCCAGCGATGTGCAAACCCGTTGCTTCATTTGCTGGTTCGGGTAAGTTTGCTACCATCATGTGACCCATACCCATAGTACCATCTCCATGCCAGTCGATATGTTGGTTTGTTTGTCGTTCTCGTTCTTCGTCTTCGCGCATGCGCGCATACAGCCCAACCTCATTCCATAGAGCCTTAAGCGCCTTGACCGCATCACCTCCGCTCAGATCGACAACGAAAGCAAGGATTGCCGCTCGCTCAACGTGGCGTAGAAACTCCATTCCAAGCCCACGATCTAGATGCGCCCCCTCAATAAGACCTGGGATATCTGCGATGGTGAAGCGTGTGCGAGGACCCGGATCCTCCCCAATCTCCATCTGGCTCGACGGTCGCGACACGACAACGGATCCCATGGCGGCATTGTGGTTGGCGGGAGGAGAAGGGCGGGGGAGGTCGTGAGACCGGGGGTTTATAATTGGGCGGCTCTTATAGTTATCAAGCACCACGGTGCCAATGTTGGGCTGCAGCGTTGTGAAAGCCCAGTTGCCAACACGGGCTCGACTACGTGTCAGAGCTCGTAGCAGGGTACTCTTCCCAGCATTCGGAAATCCGACTAATCCCACATCCGCGAGGAGTTTTAGCTCAAGTTCCAGCTGCATCGTCACGGCATCTTCCCCCTTCGTCGCGAATAGGGGGCGAAGCATGTCTTTGGTGACGAAATGAGGATTGCCTAGACCACCAAGGCCCCCTGCCGCCAGCAGGATAGGACGCGGGGATGCAACGGAGAGGTCAAGGTAAATTGAAGGTTCAGGCTGAGCATAGAGCCGTTCTCGTCTCGGCAGCCGGGGAAATGCCACGTTCCGACGGTCATTCTTGGACATGCCTGGGTATAAAACAAACTTATGTGCATTTGGTGGTAACGGCGGTTCGGGTAATTCCCTCTGCAGCCGCATGGCTTCTTTCCCGTCATCACCCATCTCCTCGCTCGCCTGAGCTGCCTCCTCAGCCTCCCTGACCAACGCGTTATACTCACGTTGCTTCTCCCTCGCCTCGCGATACTGGATATTCTCCTCAATCACGGGGTCTCTCCTCGAGATCTCGCGGACCACCGTGCCGACAGGGACCTCGATGACGACGTCTTCGCCTCGCGCACCGCCACAGCTTTTACCCTGCCCCGTCTTTCCACGCTCGGCCCGGATAGTCTTGCGACGGGCTAGTCTGTGCAGTGAAGTCTCGCCATGCACCGCCTTTATGTACACATTACCACCATGCCCGCCATCGCCACCGTTCGGGGGCCCGTTATTGAAGAAGGCCTCACGGAGAAATGAGATGCACCCGTGACCTCCGCCGCCCGCCTGAATCTTGATCCTAGCCTTATCGGCGAAGTTCGAGATGGCATAGTCATCGGGCCGGGGGTTCAGGCGTGAGGTTGGAATGGCATCGTTCGAATCCGAAACATCGGTCCTATGGCTGTCCTCGGCGGCGGGCGGTGATGACGCTGGCGATGTGACGGTTGCGAGCCCAGCTCGTGGTTTATGGAGAGCAGAACGGAACAGAGCAGGATAAAGAAATGGAAGGGTGAAAGCCGAAGCCGGCGAGCATCTTGGCGTCATCCCGGAGGCTCTTATTGGGTCGAGCTTTGCTCACCACCGGGGGAGAGCGAGCAGCATCAATTGAGAGAGAGGTGAACAGGCCGTGAACCGCAGCACAGCTTCCCAGGCACCGCGTTTCCCTTGAATTTCGGCGCGATAAGATAAAGTTCACCGATCCATTCCCGAAAGGGCGTAAAACGCGAGAGGTACGCTAGTCGGTTTGAAGATTAGCGCCGGTAGCGACCCGGAATCGGGGAAACGGGGCAAGTGATTAACTCCGCCAGTAGAGATCCAGGACAAGGGATCATTGCAGGTGGGTTGCTTGACAACACATCAAAGTCGCTAAATCTGTCACTTTACTATGAGGGCCAGCTTACATAGAAACACGATTAATACATGATTTCAACTACAATTGGGTCAATTGAATATGGCTTTTTTGACTATGCTAGATTGCCAACTTTTCTGTCTATATAAATACACGTTCTACAATTTCACGAACATTCGCTCAGCTTACCCGCCAATCATTGCCTCGGCTAGCCCAACCCTAACAATTGGAAGCGCGCCATATACTTCGTAAGCGACCAACCGGCGGTGAGTGATGGATACTACCATCCGTGTCGGCGGACTGTACCAGAGAACAAGTCCAAGACATTACTTACGCGCTGCATACCTAGCGTGTATAGATCATATGAGGCAAAGAGCCCCGAGTTGTCCAATAGCTTCGATAGTCTGTGGTCTTATCATGCTATACAACTATACCTATAAAACTTGCCTCGCCTCTGCGGGTTCCTATATCGACCCGTGTATAGTCCCATTGCCTAATTAGGTAGGAATTAGCAATATGGCCATGCAGTAGATACTTGAACAGGTGTGGGTGAGTAGAGGCTCAAAACAGTTCCTGTGGACTACCTACCAAAGCAGGCATAGTAGTAAGAGGTAGGAAGTAGGAAGTAGGTAGATATGGTTACACAGTAGTATACTCGTTCCGTCTTCACGCACTTACGCACGTACTGTACCGCACAGTGGCACTTGCGGTGTTCACTTCACCTGCTCCTTCTATTCCTTGACATTTCGAGATTTTTTCTGGACCTAGTGAGGTACCGAACCCAGAGGTTCTCTTCTCTCTTACAAAATATCTTCAACCATCCCCAGACTTAAGGTGTCGTTGCTATTGCTGCCCCTCACCACCAGCTTGATCCAGATCTGGGGTGTGCAGCAATGCCGGCGGATCTGCGAACGCTCGATTGGGTTACCCTCATGCAATCTGCATACTAGGAGCAATCCAGCCGCCCATTCGAGCCACGACAGCCGAATTTTTCTTTGCCAACCGGACGTGGACGTGCCTCTGGGGCCCGAGTTTCGCTGGACTGCTCACTCGCAGCCTCTGCCGATTCTTTCGCTCCCGTCAATTGGTCTCGTGTATCGCTCCCATCCTCTGCATTGAGCTCAGAGCTGCACCACCACTATCTACTACGCATACTAACAACACCAACATCACCATTGCTATTTGCTACACTACTGCCAGATACCTGCTCCGACTGCTACGCTTCCCACTCCGCTAGCAGTGAGGAGTTTGTTAGTTAGGTCAGTCCGGTCAGGTCAGCCAGTCTATCTGTCTGTCAGTCTATCAGTCAATCAATCGATCAGCCAGTAAGTCGGTTGTCTGTCAGTCAATTCCGCCAACCAACATGTCAGCCACTCGGTCGATTCAGTCTATCTATCAGCCAGTCAGTCAGTCCGGCTGTCTGGCTGTCTGGCAGTCTGTCGACCAGTCAACTCCTCCGCTCTCCCGCTCTCAGTGTCTCGCTCTCTCTCTCTCCCGCTTCCGCTCGCTCTCCCACGTATACACTCCCACGTATGCGCTCACACGCACACACGCACAGCTCACTCTCGCCCTCGTCCCTGTCCTGTCGTCTACGTCCCCCCATCATCCCCCCTCTTGACCCCTCTGATCTTGATCTTGGCTTCTGTCGTACTGTGTGTATGTGCGTCGTGGTTGTCTCTGGGCCGTCCTATACCCCACACTCCCACAGCGCCAGCCCAGCAAGCCCGTCTAGCCCAGCCAGCCCATCCAGCTGCCCGGCTGCCGTGATATCGGCCATATCGGGCTGCGAGTGTGCCCTTGCCTCTTCTTATTTGCTGCCCTCTTTTGTCCCCCTTCGCCGCATTCGACCGGGCAGTCCATTCTGCCTCCTGCAGGCCGGCCGTGAGCTAGCCACAGACTGAACACCTCTGATCCAGTTCCCCCCTCCTGGCACCTCCTGGCACGCCTGGCACCACGCGGTTCGCTGCAACGCTCCTACTGCCCGGACGGTAGTGCCCGCTTGTTGTGCGCCTGTGCTTGTACACGCCTGTACTTGTGCCTGGGCCTGCGCTGTTGCTGCTGCTGTTGCTTGTGCTACTGCTGCTACTCTCGGCCTCTCTTTCTCTCCTCATAATACAGGTCGGTCTCCATCCTGCGTACTTCTGATCTTCTTTCCCCCTTCTCGACCCCATGGACCCTTTCGGGTCGCTCTATCGAGATCCTGTATCATAGCCCGTCACCAAACCTGCCGTCCCCTATGTGCGCCAGCCTCTTGTACCGGCCGTCCTCGTCTCCGCCGCCGCCGGCTTCCCGCCGCTAAGATGTATCCCAGGGAAAAGCACCGCAAGTCCGTCATTAGGATGGACCCGGACTGTGCCATTTGCCATGCCCCTGCCACCCACGCCTGTGACTGCGAGGCCAAGGGACTCGAGGCCGCAGTCCAGCAAGCAGAGCTCCGCATGATGCAGTCTGTCTACACGGAAATACGGTAAGCCATCTGCAGACTCTAGCCGCGCCTGACTCAGTCTGAGTCGCCGACCTGTAGCCCTTTTTTGCCTCGTGCGTGCTAATGTGAGACTAGTTCTTGGGTCCGAGCACACGCCCAAGACTATATACTCGAGTATTTTCGAATGCTCTCGGAGCGGCGGAAGTCTGCACATGCCGAGCACCTGGAGCGCTTAACAGCGTCCGCGTATCATTATTATCATGCGCCACCACATCCGAGCGAGATACAGGCCGCTCAGGCGACTCTCAAGCGAGGCATCGACGATGACTGGCAATCGAGTGTTCAGCGGTATCCGGAAGTACTCGAGTATTTCTTTGGTTTGGTGGAAATGCAACTCCCACCAGAAGAAGACCCCGCCGTCAAAGACCCGCCGCTGAGCGCAATGAATGGAGCAGCAAGGAAAGGGGGAAACAGACGGAACTCGACAATAGCCGTTGAAAGTGCGCACGAGAGAGCACGTAACAGAAGAACGCCGCCGCCGCCTGCCATCGAGCGGAGAACACCCGCTCCTCCTTTGCATATCACCGGAAACCCTATGGCACCCGCACCACGGTCAGCAAGGCGGCAGCCCCAGGGTTTGCGGCCGCCGACAGCACCGCCACAAAGCTACTACAACTTCCACGGCGGGCATTGAGCCGAACACGCAAACAAAAGTTTGTTCCAGGCGTATTAGGGACGCCTTGTTCAATGTTGGCGAAACACAACTCACGATATAATATCGTAAATAAGTCACTATTTGACTCACTCGACACAACTCGTTCCTTACATGAGAGGGCTGGACGACGAGACTAACCAAGTCTTTTCCTTTTTCTTTTTTCTTATGTGCAGATACCGCAAATCTACTATCATCAGTATCTTGTATATTGAGATGGATAGTATTTCACGAGACGATGATTCTACGAGTCGATGACCACGTTCTGCACGGCATCCAGGAACCGGGCTGGGGAACAACCAACCACGGCTTAGATCCTTACTCATTTTGCATAGCGCCGGTACCTGTTATCTTTTTCAACGCCATTCTTCCTAAGGTCCTTTTGTCTATCAATCACCCGCTCTATCTTGCAGGTCCAAGGAGATGAGCCTCTCAAAGCGCGTATCTCGTTTTCTACTAGCCTCGAACGGTCCTGCAGGGCTTGAATTTTTTTTCCCATCTCTTTTCCATTTCGAGTTTCACTTGCGCCGCCGATTTACGGATGACAGCGCCGGAGTCTGGAGTTACCAATGCAATAATCGAGTACAAGGAAGAGTCAGCATAGCGAATCTCGTCATAACTTAAGTTGTTTTGCCGTCAGATACACAAAGTTCAGATGAGGGAGCATACGCTCTAATACCCAAAGAGAATTAAGGAGAATCAACGAAGACGCGAAGCTGATTTGATGGTATAAGGATTACTGGGGAAGTTGCAAAAAACTCTACTCGGCCACCTCTGGGCTTTTCCAGAAGATCTTGGATTAGGAATGGTGTCTTACTACGGTGGGATACGTTGGAAGCCATGTGAGGCTGAATATATGAACATCTGGTTGCAGTAGTAACAGGCAAGGACAGAGTATGGAACACGCCTCTAACTTGACTGTACTATTTAGCATCCAGATCCAAAGGTCTTAGTAGAGCTGTGAACAAAAATCAAAATTATTGAAACATTGTTCCGTCGCAATCACGAACACAGTGATTTGCAGCTTCCAACATCCACCACACCCTTGACGCCGTCGAGTGGTC
This sequence comes from Nemania sp. FL0916, assembly GCA_022578715.1. NCBI lineage: Eukaryota > Fungi > Ascomycota > Sordariomycetes > Xylariales > Xylariaceae > Nemania > Nemania sp. FL0916. The sequence continues at coordinate 373,739 of MU390232.1, forward strand.
GGGTCGCTATTGTTAATGTGCATAAGGTATTATTACACAGTATGTATTCCGGCGCCGAGAACGCACATTTCTTATGCCAGACGACATTTAGAACGATATGATCCCGACACGTAAACGTGCCAAGACTCCTGTCTCAGTTGACCATTGTATATGTCTACGAGATGAATATAAGTAAAGTGTCCGGCTGGCTCGACCTCAGAGTGTCAAGTCAACAGTATCAACAACGTGTATGTACGTAAAACCAAACAAAAGCCAGCCATCTACAGAGCTTTATGACCAATGCTGAACCTGTGATGATATCCACGTTTCAATTTTACAGCTCTATAGAGCAGAGATGGGCTATTAATAAATAAATGATCTGGCCAGGCCTAACCTAAGTTAATTTTTCTCTACATAGAGGTACATTGTGCGTACGTAAGTGGTAGCGTTCAGCAGATTAACAATATATGTATACAAAGGTATAATAAATATGTATATTTGTAATCTTCCGATCAGGCCACGGGCATGTCACCCAGTTGTTAAAGCAGGATGACGACGAGACGCCGGGGGCTACTATACTGCATTTCCGCCGGCTTCGCAGCATTTCGACGTCGGAAGGCATGCACGTCGCACGCGGCGCGCGCAATTTTCGGTCAGACTGTTGGCGTCTATTGGCTGGAGGCAGTGGAACGGCAACACTACCATCCGCCACAACTACCACCACCTACCTCTTATACTCTCCTTTTTGCCCTACCCTGCCTTGCCAATACCAGGTACACAGCACTTATACATGATCCCGCCCGCTGTAAGAGCCCGTGACCTCATTAGATATGAGACGAACAAACAGTATAGACGAATGAGAGAACGAGCGAGCTGTTCACTTGACTAGCCAGCCCGGTCCAGCACTGCGTAGCTGTCGTCATTGTAATCCAGTACACAGTGCCGCCGCCTACGCACGTCTAATCGAACGAATGAAGGAATAAATGTATAGACTAAACTCGCTTCCGCACTGCCGGCCCGGGATCTACCGCGTCCTTGACGACACATGTGAGCTACGTAGCTAAGTAAGCACATAAATATAGGTAGCGAGTGTATATAATCGAGTAAATACCCGGCCCAGCTAACCAGCCAGACAGCCAAATAGTTGGGATATAAGATCGTAAGACCAGCTAAAATACCGCGGCACGCGTCCAGTCACGTTTCTTTTCACTGTCCGGTCCTGCCAGCGAACGGACGTATGAAGCTCATAAGCGGCGTACATTATGCCTCGATCGAATCCACCTACGCACATATACATATACATGTACAATAGTTCCTACCGTCCTTCTACTAGTTCTCCTCATTCTCCTTCTCCGTTGTCCACCGATCCATCGATCTAGCGATCCACGGCCAGCGACCCCATTCACGTGCCGAACATACGTATATGTGGCTGCAACTAGTATAGAGTAGTAGGTAGTCGGATGTACAGTACGTGTGCATGTATGTAAGCGGCATATAGAAACATAGCGACATAACGACCGGAGAGGGGAAAGAAATCGTAAGTTGGAGATTAGTCAAAAAACCAAAGCCATTGACGACGTGTGCCAATGTCCTGCGCGCCGCATACGCAGTACGCATCATCATGTCACTGTCTAGCCTGTCCTGTATATGCGCAATTTAAAGGGATAGGTGCGGTCTGACTAGCAGTATGTATATTCTATATTCGTTTGGTTCTGGATCCTTAATGCGTGCGGGCATAAAGGACATATATATAAGTAGGTATCTACCGTCACTGTCACGCTGCAAGCCTCGACCACGAGACTGCTTAGGCGTGCATCGTACTTTCATAGTCTCTACTTTATGTATGTGAGTTTGCGTTTATTCCTATCACACCCCCGCGACCACGGGGGCAGAACAGCAGCGGCGGAGCCCAACTTCGAACCCAACTTTCCCATCCATAGAACGACGACGAGCGACGCAGTCTCGGCCTCCGCAGAATCTACCACAGATCAGTTGGGACTGCATGGCTAGACTGAAAGCATGAGAACGTGAGTTCGCGTTGTTCATGGGCACGTCCACGTGTATCAAATGAACCGGGATGGTCTTGTGAAACGACATTTCTACTCCGGGGAGCCGCGGAAATGACCCGTTCATGACGCTACGGCACAATGACCTAGCTGAGAGCAGTATAGGTAGGTGTCAGTGGATAAGGCACATGCAATAGTGGCATTTGGTCAAGTTGGAGGTATTGTCAATTGGACAGCTATGTATGACCCATTCATAGAGCTAATAGGAATAGTGAACCCTTTTTTGATCCCACCGTGAGATAGCTGCTTTGACTTTTCCCGTAGAAATTATCAAGACCGATTTGTGGATATCATGAAGGAGATACCGCGACCGAGCATGTGAGATGGATGAGACATAAAAGTGTCAAGAAAAGGGATAACAAGGCGCTTGGTCATGCGAAAGCAGATGTAAGATGCACCTAAAGCTCTGCGGCTGAGCCTGAACCCTTCGGCAAATTGTTTTCTGCTTCTGGCTTATCTGATCCGGCCGCAACAGCTACATTCGGCATTGATAGCCGGTGGTTTTCCCGCGATACAGGAGAAGAATTCGGCGTCTTAGAGCTACCATTCTCGGTATTCGGTTCACCCTCGGATGTGGCCCCCGATAGCCGGCCCGCTTCTAGTTCGGGGAAGTGGCTGGAGTTCTACTCCTTCTTCTCCTCTAAAGAAGCATCCTTAAGTTCCGAAGTAACGGTATCAACTTTAGGGTCAGCCTTATCGTCATTAACACCGTTGGGGGTCGCAGTGCCAGAGCCCTCGGCGACTTCTTCAGCCTCCAGTTTCTCGATCTCTTTCTTTGCTTTATCGACATTCTAGAACAAGTCAGTCAAGATGTTTTTCAAAGCGCTAGCATCAAAACGACTTACCCTTTGGGTTTCAGCTTGCTGGTCTGACTTCCAGTGGTCGAGTTTACCCTTGATTTTCTCAATGACAGCAGGAACGTCGGCGGCGCTCATTGGCGGGTCAATGCCCATGAAACTACAATCGTCGATAACAGAGGGTGGGCAGTTGAAACCACTCTTCTCAGCAGGTGCTGACTTTTTGCCCTTTTTCCCTTTCTTAATCGCAGGTAGGTAATCATCATCGCGATCTTCTTTCCGCACCAATTTTGTACCCTTGAGACCAGAGTCGTCAACCTTGCGCGAGGCTTGTGCGGTCATACCACTGTCGGCCAGAAGGGGAGCCTTCTCGGTGGAAGTGGAGGATGGGTCAAAGAAGTGAAGGAGGCTGTTGGCGCGACGGATTTCCTCAAGATAAGCCGGATCGCTGGCCTCTTGTAGCATCTTCTGAGCGCGCTCCTTCTTCTTCTCCTTGTCATACCGCTCCCGCTCGGCCCTTTGGCGTTCCCGGGCTTTCTGGCGTGCCTCGCGCTCGAATTCGCCGAAGGCCTTCTTTGCGCCGTAATACTCGTCTTTCAGCTTGCGCACAGCCTGATATTTCTCTTGTTGCTCGGCTTGTAATTTGCTTCGTTCATCACGTAGCGAGTTGAGGTTTTTGAAGGCCTCATCTTGTTCAGCTTTGATAGAATCAAGCTCAGACTGAATCTTCGAGTAGCGGTCGCTGAGTGTTCGGGCTTCAGGGTCATCCATGCTGTCCTTGATCTCCTTTATCTTGGCCTTGACGTCGTCGATGCCCTTCTGGGAGTTGTCGAACTGAGCGAAGTTCTTGCGTTGCTTGCGCAAGTTTGAAACCTCGTTCAAAGCCTTCTTCTCGTCAACGAGCTTCATCATGCCGCTGTTGACTTCCTTCTCAAGAGCTTCGATCTGGCGATCAATCTCCTCGACGCTCTTAAAAGCGACCTTACCACGTGCACTCTTCTGTTCGGCAATGCGAGATCGGAGCTGCTCATCAAGACGCTTGATCTGATCCATCTTGGTGTTGCGGGAGTTTTTGCCAGCACCTTGCTTGTTGCGGATTTCGTTCGCTTCGGCGATCAATTCCTGACGGCGCTTCTGCGTCGGGGTAGGAGCATCCTTGTTCTTATTCGGTGTAGCGAGCTCGACCTTTGCCTTGATGGCATTCTAGAGGAAGATATCAGCATATGACCAAGCGTGGAGCAGGCCATGGGCACCAATCATTGCGAGAGTGTAGCATTGTAACGTACGTATTTCGCCATTGAGTCCTGATACTCCTTCTCTGCTTTGGCCAGACGCTCATTGAAGAGTTCGGTATTGGGCTTCTCAGGCCTCTTCTTGTCGGCGGCCGCAGACGCAGCAGGCGCCGGAGCAGCAGCAGTCTCGGCCATTGTGAAAGGGAATGCTGGCGATGAGATGGTATAGGAAAAAGGGAAGGTTATCTCTATATAGGTGTGTGGGCGCTAAGAAGCGAGCGCACAAGAGCAGTGAAGGGAAGACTACCGATTGTATGATAGACTCCAGCCCTGCAGCGCTCAAGATAGCGACCTACGGAGCAGAGATGAAACAATATATAGCATATGATACTATATAGGTAAGATGAGAGGTAGGGAAAACGATCGGCAATCTGGAGGAGGAAGGCCAGATTTCAGGGTGCAGAAGGCTGTAAGGTGGGTTTGTGTAGTGTAAACCTTGGCACGGCCAACAAATGGAAATTTTCTGGTCTGTCTTGGCGGGAATTGGGGTGCAGCACCCACCTTCCTCCAATTCTAAACCCCAATTTCCCTACTTGAGTAACCACACGCCGTTGAAGATGGTCTGTGTGTCTTAAATGTGGACCCGCTTGAGCTAAAGCTGTCCCGCACCTACCTGCTAATACCTACATACCTACAGCCACTCCCTGTGTACGAAGTAGGTAGTTTATCTCAAAAGCCACCTAGGCTTATTAGTCTCACGATCTCACGGCCTTAGTATCTTTGGAATAGTGTACGTCTTTGAACACCGCAATGAATACGACATCAACACTGATAAGGCTAATCACAAAAAAGGCTGGATGACTATGGGGGTTTTCCGCTTATTGCATCACATCTCAGGACGGGGAAATTCTGGCGTAAAACGAAATATGAAATATATTTATCCGTTGGACTACGACTAGTGAAGCAGAGGGTAAAAAGTGAATAAGTGACACCATGTACGGCTAGTACTCCATCTACATGAACCGAGACACTGAAAAAAAATTCGATGTACATATGGTGCCCGGAAAGAGAAGCCTCCTGATTATGTAGCCGAAGCTGGAGAAGTTCCGTCATCATGGTTAATGCTCAGCCAGCGCCGGGTACAAACCTAGATGACCTATTTGGTGCTCGAAGTTCGACGACGAGGACCCTGCTTATGATGAAGATTCTGGTAAGTCTTCATTAATTTCATCGGAAGCTCAACTCATAATTTGGCTCATTGTCCATATCATATCGCGGACTTCGTTAACGTAGATGATGGGAACCGTGAGGCACGGTAATCATCCGTTTTTGAGTGACCGCCGGCGGTCATATTAGGTGACTAGAATAACTACGAAACAAGCTTACACATTAAAGATGCATATAATGCGCATAGAAGCTGTACCATTGAAACCTACAATCCACTCGAGTCTAAGGTCAACCGTACGACCTCGCCAGTGAACTGAACCACCTGAAGTTACCTACCTAGGAGGTACCTAGGTACTTAGTATGTATGCGATTTTGGTTGTGGAAAGTGGAGCTGAACGAGCCAGTGAAGAGAGGTATGCTAAGTGGGGACCTAGGTGCCGCGACCCCTGTAACAATGCTGGAATTTTTTGGGCTGTGGAAGGCGAGGCTAAGGACCAACTTCCCAAGTCTTCTGATACCGTACCATTTTCGACCTTCACATCACCCTCCCTAATTCCCCTTTGTCCTTGCACAACAGCGCCACGATCATTCAACCAAACAAGGAACATCTCTCGGCTACGCATCCACTTGTCCACGGCAGTTACTCGTCCTCGACCCTTCAAACGCGCTCAAAGTTACGATAACATCGCCCGCGCAAAGATGCCGGATGTAGACACCCTCAATGCGGAGGCGAACGAGAGAAGCATAGTGAAGGCTTGGCGCGCATGGAGAACTGCCCACGAGATGGTCCAGGATCGAGTATGTCAATTGAAGCACCAGTCGTAAGCCGTCTACCGAGGCGCTGGTGATACTAACGTGTTCAGGGCTACGAACTAGCCGAGGAAGAGGTCAAGATCTCCCTCGATGCCTTCAAATTGAAGTACACAAGCATAGATGGCAGCGTTTCGTAAGTCTTACCCGGCGGAATCGCGCCACCCAGTTAGAGATTGCGCCGCGACTAATTAGAGCCGGGTGGAATGGCATGCAGACGCGAGCGAATGAAGTTCTCAGCTCGACCCAGCCCCGATATGCTTAAGAAATACACTCCACCCGCGACTGCGAACAATCCCGATCCACAGCCCGATATCGGTACAATATGGGTGGAATTCAATGAGGACCAAAGTGTTGGTGCAGATGCTATGCGTAAATTTGCCAAATTCTGCTCGCACGAACACTACAGAACAGGCATGATGATTCTGAGTGGTAACGTCTCGTCCGCGGCCAAGAAGGAAATTCCTAAATTCGCCCAGTGGACTTCGATCGAATGGTTCCTCGAGGAGGATCTGCTCATCAACATCACCCACCACGAGCTTGTGCCTCGCCACGTCATCCTCAGTAGGGAAGAGAAGACAGCGCTGCTCAAGCGTTACCGTTTGAAGGAGACTCAGCTGCCGCGCATCCTCCAACGCGATCCAGTCGCCAAATACTTCGGCATGCGACGCGGTCAGGTCGTCAAAATCATTCGCAGCAGTGAAACCGCTGGACGATATGCTAGTTACCGGCTTTGTGTATAAAAATCAGTGCATATACCCAGGAGTGGAAGGGATAACAGTTAGGCAGACTGTCATTTGCGGAATACGGCGTCTACGAGGATGATAATGGGATTTTCGACGGTAGGACGGCGTTCGTCGGCATATGAAGTTAAAGGAGCGTACCTTTGGCACATTGAATCATAGTTGGTCCTTGTAACCAGCTCTTTGTTGATATCATGGAAAGGAGTAGTTAGATCTCCAAGTTAGCCCATGATCAATCTAACCAGTGCTTCAACACGATTAAGACATGATCACGTCGCAGTGCTGATCAGCTGCAAGTAATCCTGTTCATGCTAAAACTAAAGCATGACGACAGATAACTTGGCCAATATTGTGATATATCTTTCCCACTGACTCGTGCTCGCTGTACACGTACCTAAACACAATGATACAACACACAAAGAGTGCATAGACACTCACAAGCATGCTAGATATATTCACTGTCCAGTAGCGCGGGAAGCATTAGACAGTACTCGCCACTACATCAACACAGAAAGTGTTCAATATGATGAAAACTATTAGATGCTATTAGGAGGGATATAGTTCGGTAGCTGGGTGTGGCAGCGTAACCTCATAGATCTCGCATCTCACAGATCTGAGCCCCCTTATTTGGGCCTCTTAATTCTTCTACTGGCAGGGCCATGCTAGACACTGAGTGGAGTAAAATGCTGAATTTGATGTTCCGGCCTGGAAATAGAGATCTCCATTGAAGGTCACAAAAATTCCATGCAACTTTCCCATGCGCATTAAATCCGTACCTCGCTTCGAGAAACCTTCATTATATCGCTGTCGTAGTTTCTTCAATCCCTGACAGATTTAATCCGAGGCCTGCCGCAGAGTAATCGAAGAAGAACAATCCAGCTTTCGTCGGCGAGCTTGTAACTATCTCATGCCTTTTCCGCGACTATTTGTACTACCGACATCAACACATGTCAGCAGCAGCAGCAGCACAGATCCTTGTCGCGATCTGAAGGATCCTCGCACCTCTGCCAAATCGATCAATCAAGTAATAGTAGGTATTGTAGATCTCTTGAATGCGCTGACACACGACCACATGTTTCGCGTCCGGGTATTCGGCCTACAGAGCGCTTTAGTGTAATTCACCGGATAACGGACCGAGACGCATTCGACGCAGAATACCTGGGAAGTACATCCAGGCTACTGCTACGCGAGATGCATCGTCGAGGCTGCGTCCTAGATAAAAGCGCGATTTAAGGAATCATAGAGTGTGTGCAGAAAACGTCATCGCAATGCATAAACCACGAACAACATGTTATACAGCCTACTTCTCATACAATGCTAATCACATCACATCACAATCCATACCCCCTATTACCACCTCCACATTGCTGATATATAATCGCTACACTACGAATACTAGTACACTATATCTAAGAAAGATCAGCATGAAATTCGGATCAACATTACCATCCCCAGCACCCGCCACGTTCCCGCGTCGCAGCGTGTAATCCACACGGAAGGGGGAGAGATCCCTCCCAGCGACGTTGCCACGCGATTCCAAATCCCCTAAGCCCAATCCAAGATTCCATACAGGTGGTGCATCAACTACCGTATTGCACGTGAAGCAAAAAAAAGTCCGATGCAGAGCGGGAATAAAAATCCAATTGGCATGGAGACGCATGCTGGATTCCTTACCTGTCCGCATCGGAAGTCCGCACGTGCATCGAGAAGATAGGGTACCTAAGGCATGCGTGAATCATTCGAAAGAGGTGATCGGAAAAGAGTGAGGGGCTGCAGACCTCGCACTGGGTGGTAAGAGTCCATGTATGTCGGCAACCTAGTCATACAGCCTGCTTCTCAAGTCAGCTTCGGTCAGATATATGGACGAACACATCGGAGCTGGAGTTTCACAAGAACAAATCCAAGTATCACGGCAAAGTGTGTTATATTCTAGCACTGCCATCTAATCGTAGCTTCTCGTACAGCTAATTATTTTTGAACACCGTTCGTAAATCAAGCAAGTACCAGTTGGGGGTATCTATAAAGCCGCCTGAGAGGCTCTTTCGCCATGTCGACGGTTAGTCTAAACAGACGGGTAAAATATGAAAGAAAAATGAAATCATCTCTCAGGGCCGTATTAGCTGCTTATCTAATACCGCCCCGATGTTTTAATATGCTTTCCTGCCTTTTAGGCACCAGCTCTCATTTGCATCCTCGTCGTGTTCCCGTTGAGCCCCAAACTCAGATCGCGATAGGTATTACTCTCATTCGTAGGTCCAGTCCAATTAGATCCACTAAGTAGAGCTGGATAAATCAGCACAAGGAGGAGGAGTTATGGCCGACAGCCCTGTATCCTTGAACTGCCAATGTCCATATCGCGAAACCGAAAACGCCGCAATGGCTTGATCTCCAAAGCCAATCCTGATGAAAACATTTCCAAGGTACAAGTCCTTCGCGTGACGCCTGATATCCAGCCCGGCCGCCATATTGTTTTTCATATATATTAAGTTGTATTACACTTCATGATAGATTTCGGATCGAGGGTCGTAAATCTCATGAGATCGGAATATTTATCGTGGAAGTCGAGAGAGATCTGCCATAATCATATCGTGATATAGCAGGTTTGTATATAGTTGGAGTTATCAGCAATCTCCATGGCGAATCTCTCAAAGTCGTTATTTGAGTAGGCCGCCGGCATCAACAAGGACTGGACCTCCGCGGAAATCCTCGATTTCGTAAGCTGGCTCACGAGGATGCTGTGGTATCGGCCGTAATTCGGTCTCGCCGACCGACGCTATACCGCGCTTCGTAAAAGGACGGAAAAGTCCACCTAGATCCTGCAAAATCGTTTGGGAGCCTCGTCGGAAACCGGAACCGCTCGCAGTCATGGTAGGTGACGGAGTTGAACGGTAAGGAGCGAGCGGGTCGTGGCTTGAATTGAAACTATCGGGAGTGCCACGCAGAGTAGTATCGGTTGTCTCTGTCTCTAATAGCCCCCCTACATCTAGGAAAGAGACCCTTCTCGGAGTGTTGGACGAGGTCCTATGGATAGAGGTTGCTAGATGGTCTTGCAACGGAGCATGATCTCTGCGGACGGAATTTATCGCTGAGTGTTGGTCGAGATTTGATTGGTCTTTGCTGGTGATCGGGGCAGGTCTAATTCCCAGCCTCGAAGATTCGCTTTCCGCTATATTGCGATATGCATGGTTACCTATGCCTATGTCTCTGACCAAATCTTCATCACTACCCCAGTCCTGGTGGATCGTAGGGCGCCGCGAGGGTGTTCGTTCTATAGAGTCGCCGGCAACCGAGTCCGCTCTATACTTGGGTTTCTTAGTGCCTCGATCGCGGACAAAAGAACCAAGGACCAGCGCATTTGCTGCAGTGGTTGCGAAAAGCAGCTCAACGGATGCTAGAAGAGACCGTGTCTGCTGGTTACCATGGGTGCGAAAGACATATATGACTCGATATATACTGGTGCCGACTGGACCTAAGCTTAAGCCAAACAGTAAAGTAAGTTGAATCTTCTTTTTCGGACCCATGTGGCTTGTTAAGATGATCGGCACCGGGAAAATGACCAGTACCAAATCAGTCATGATATTGGACGTGGTCATGGCGATAAGCTGGACATAGCCTTGGCGACATTGGCCGCCCGGGTCAGGCAAGACCTGCCAATAATGATTGAACGGCTGGCATTCGGCTAGACTCGCAATGACAACAGCAGTAAATGTCGCAAACAATATACAACGCGTAATATTCAGAGTGACCTCATGAGATCGTCGCCAAAAAGTGCTTGTTAAGCGCTTGAAGAACTCAAGAATCGCCAGCTTTAAAATCCAGAGCCTTTGGATCAGATGTGAGTTAGTTTGCGTGTATCCAAATGAAGGGCAGATTGAAGCCTAAATCGTTCAAAGTTCTGCCTCAAGCAATGCCATGATATGCTGAAGCTAAAGATGTGATGATTGGGGGAGAGACAACGAAATAATAAGCACAGGCTAGTGGATCCACTAGGATGGAATAAAGAGAAAGTTAGACATATAAAATTCAAAGACGTACGTAGCCGCATAAAACACACGACTCCCTATAACCAGTCCACTTGCGATCGACTTGTGCCTCTTCTCTGTCTCGGTCAATGGCCAGGAGAAGGTCGCGTTGTTGGTTCCCCATAATAACACAATATGAACGAGGGCCATGCGAAGGAAGAGGGGGACGGCAGCAAAAACAACAGTTTTGTCTTCCCGAAAGAGCTTCTCGGACCGGACAAAACGGCCGGCGACGCGCAGAAAGATGATGGTGGCACAGAACAATGTTATCCACCAGCAAACGAGGAGCGTGGGCTTGTCGTCGTCGGCAGAGTGCAGCGGCGGCGGCGATGAGTACAGCGTCATGGTGTCTCTGGTCAAAAAATGGCCACGCCCGTCAACCTCCGGAGAGGGACGAGCGGGGAGGTCGCGTTCGTCCCCGGCGGCTCGCAGGCGCAAGGACGGCTACTCTCGAGGCGGGTAGGCAAAGGTCACCGCGACCTGCCGCAATGCAAATGCACAGCTGCCGAGGGGGAGATGTTTGCGTAGCCAGGCGACAGGCAAGCAATATCGACCGGTCCCGGGGTTTCGGTATCGGTATGCAGCGCACTGCTGGCGCACACGGCGCTCGCGATGCTGCAGCTGCAGCCAGTATCACAATAGCGTGCTCGTAACGGCCGGTGATCCAGCGCTGGGAAGTCCGGCACTGGCAACAGCAGTGTTAAGCTCGTTCGGTGCATATGCATATAGAATGGTAGCAGCGCCGATGTCCTCTGGCAGGTCCGGTGTACTACCTGAACTACCTGGCGACAATAGATCGGTAATGACAGCGATGGCCTGCACGTGGTGGCCGTGAGTCGATGGAGATTGTTACAATGGGAATCGAAATCGAGCGGGCAGGCAGCGGACCGCGGCAGCTCCCCGTGGAAACACCGCCGACTCGAGAATGCGTGGTGGCCGTCGGGAAGTCGCAGGCCACGAGAGTCGAAGTTGACGTCGAGCTTGATGAAATCTCGGGCGAGGTGAGACAGAGTGGGTAGCGAGATGCGAGGGTTGCAGGCGAGGAGATAATTGGGTTTTGGGGACTCATCCTGCCACTATCTACCTGCTCCTGCTGCTTCCTGCTGCTTCCTGCACCTGCACCTGCACGATGGTCTACGGTACCACGGCAGGTACTTCTGTCTCTGCCTTAGTGTAGGGAGTGATGCGGGAGAGGGCCTGAAAGAGGGCCTGGAGCCGACAGAGCACAACGTCGCACCATTTCTGATGGGCTCCGCCAGGGATGACGAACCCAGCCCCAGCCGTCTCACACACTTGGCGCAAGTTGCGCAGAGAGGTGGGCACCTTCTCCCCACATCGTCGAATCCATCGGGTCGGGGTCATCCCAACAGCGAGTTCCGCTACCTGGGCGCACGCCGTGCATAGGGTGCTGCTCTAGGTACCAGACCGTACCTCCACCACCGCCCCTGAGCAAGATCGCCGTTACTCGTTCTGCTAGGTATAGCACTTTGCGCTAGCCTGCCTGCGCTAGTCATATCAGCCAGCGTAAGCCCGTAGACAGCCAGGCTTCTCTACCTACACTACCTACTTCGTACACCACTTACTTGAGTACACTATATTTTCACAATGCGTACTTGATAAAATCTAGGAGGGCGCAGTGTAGTGTAGACTTGACTCAACTAGCAATCAGGTGTTCACAACAACTTTAGTGTCGATTCAGGCTTACTGCCACATGTCGTACGTGGGATGGTAAATCCACACTACACGTGCCGTGTATATACTTATCGAGTAATAAGAGGTACGAAGTAAGCACCACAAGCCCTGAATCTGGCAATCTACAGAGTGGTGCGGTGTCTATATCTTGGTACACTAGACTGGCGAGTGAGACATGGGTGAGGTGCTGTCTCACGCCCTGACTACGGAGTACATACCTACATACTACTTGGTATATAGTCGTGTAGTGTAGGCGACTTGGATGTCGTATTGTGCAACGACGCCTCGGCGCGAACCGCTAGACAATCTCGCGCAAATGGATTAGCCTGATCTCTTGCGGTGAGAGAGAGAACTGTCGGTCTAGTATTGTATCGATGTCCTAAAAAAGCTACCTAGATAGACATAGTGACGAGTCGTCTGTTGCTCTTTCAGAGACACCTGAGCAGACCTGAGTATCAGATGCCGAGTATGTCGAATCTTGGGTCTGATAGCGACTAAGCGCCAGCCAACAGCCGAAAGAGAAAGGACAAGGGCGAAAAAAAGGGCGCCAGGACGCTGCGGGAAAAAAGCCACGCCGGATTTACCAACCTCGTTCGCCTGTATGTACCTAATCTGTGCATCCGCCACTTGACGTTGAGTCTAGCCCTTCTCTTGTCAAGGGTATCAATCGCAGTATTGCCTTTGGCTGAACCCTTTGCCAGAATTTGCCCAAACTGTTGCCGGCCGACTTACTTGGATCGGGTATGTGCTGCATCGGACACCACTTACTATGTTAGGTAATTTATGCCTACTTCGCTGTGATTACTTACTGGCTGGTTGCTCAACACAAACACCAATTGTTACCCCATCTATGAACAGTATTGGTATCCGTATGCCAGGTCGGTTGTATACTCACATGGCTACGAAGTACGTACTATTTAGTTATTCCTCTACTATCTATCAACCTTCTACGGAGCAGCATCCTACCCGTATCTTAACAAATAAGCTGTTTTTTAGCAAGACAAGGTCACAAGTCTAATGCTAGAAAGAAGTAGCCTATCTAGTGTGCGTGAGCGATTTGCCAACTCTGTAGGTACTCCGTACAACCTATTAAAAGGGGCCTCACGATTCGTTGTGTAAATTTTCACCTCGTGTACTCCGTAAGTAATCAATGCTAAAGCCTAGCCACTGCAGCTGATCAATTAAACCGTCGTCAGCAATACATCAGCTCAGCCAGCTACTTGCGCGACCCCGGATTCTGCCCGGACCTATACTTCTAACTATCCCACTCAGCGTATGAGGGGAGCCAGCAGCATCTCCAATTCAACATTGGCACTCCTTAAGTCCCAAGGTACTGGGAACAGAGTACCATTCAAGTAGTTGCTGACCACCTCTTAGATGGCAGTATAAGTAGTTGTTGGATCGTGCGTGTGAATAACTGATGACTGATCAAGCATCAGAGAATACATGTAATATGTAGCGAACTTGCGACATTAGGCACTTTGTAAATGTTTAGTAATTATACGCTAAACACATATAAATAGAAGCGGCAGTCCACTACGAAGTGCTGTAGTGTACGAAGTAATTAATGCCAGATAACGGAAATGGAGGGAATTGCTGGCTTTGTAGTCGAATATGCGCCCATTGGGAATAAAACTGCCTAAGCTAAGTTAGTACTTCGTACCTTAGTTGCACATTGGATCACTGGCGCTGAACAGTGGCACCTCGGTAGCACTCCTTGCGGCGGTAGTGTACACAGCACGCGGTGACCTGTGATGGCAGATCTATCAATTCTAACTGGCTGATGGGGTATTCTGATGATACGCCATCCTCCCATCAAAAGGATCGGCGGTATATTTGGATTTAATTTCTCTTTGACGTGCAAATTTCTCTTGGCAGCCCTTCCCATGCCTAGTACTCTGTACGCATAGCTAGTGTAAGCCATGCACCTACGTTCTTCACCAAGCCAGCAATCATGCCTACTACTTGTAAACATCTTGAGGACGTACATACATTTAATACTACGGAGTATTGACGCGATACATACCTACCCAATACCTACACCTCTGAGTACATTACGTCCCCCACGGGCGAGGGTAGTCGTCGATAACAACCCCTGTTATCGCACGGGGGTCATTCAGACTGGGGCTGTTCGACGATGGCTTGAACTGAAAGACTTGATTGGACAATCTACACTGCATACACTTGATACAGGTAAGTGAAAGTGATTGATGACAATTACTTTGTCTTCCGGCTGCCGAGCCATTGGCCACAATGTTCATAGGAATCGGAAGTGGCGGCCGTCGTTTATCAGTACTTGCCTGAGGTAGCAGACATAACCAGTACCTACTTCCATATCATCCGAACAATCGTACGCATACTCCGTACTCATGATGCAGTGACGGCATACTTCGCAGGACAAGCGGGTGAGTAGATTAGGTAGGTATTTGAATTCACTGTTAACCAATCCGCCTCGCATTTCAGCCCTTTCCCAATACGCTTGCGAGACATCAGTTTTGTTCGATGACATCCCATCCATTTTCTTTCGCTGACAGCATCACATCATTCGATCTTGATCTCAATTATTACTATATCTGCTGCGCAGTACGTAACAACACACATATATCAATATGTTGAATTGTGCCAACAACGGCTTGTGATGGGCTGCTTAGCCGACCTCGTCGCTCACCGATGCCATTGAAGATCTAATCACGTTGATGATATCTCAGCGTGAATGGGCAGATATTCGCTTTAGCCGGTGCATTGTTCACGTCGCTCATGCACGACGGCTTGGATATTGACGGCCATGCGCACTAGATCCCATTCAGGCCAGGATGGCTTCAGCTCACCACTTACACCAGGTTCAACTACTAACCTCGTTTCGACTTTCCACTGGCTGTGATCGAATTCTGGGCGCACTACGAACTGCCGTCGCGGATCGGCCCTGCTCAATCATTGAAATTCCGCACTCAATCACGATTCCTCACGCTGTTCGCGCAGGATTGCATAGTACATACACGTGTACTTCGTACGTGAATGCATCTTATGACAGGTAGCCGCCGCGACCGTTCCGCCTTCATTGAGCCGCATGATGCAAACTGGGGCGGTCTTCAACGTTCTAAAATCTCAACGGCCGTATCAGGACACTTATCGTTAGCTACCAAAGCCAGCTATCCCCACCGGCTTTCCATAAACTACTTAGATAATCAGGTTTAGGATGATTAACGTCCGCTTTTGAACGCAACTTTATCTGCACGCAAGCGCGGTAAGACGGATTGATACCGCGCTCGCCTATGAAAATACCCCGCTCTAATCTAAGAAGCACTTTGTTTGCTTTTGACCGTTATTATGACGACTTCCGGTTCCTTGATCTCTATTGGTCACAATTCTGCTACGCGATTCCAAGCGCTTTAGGGGTCACGGTGTGTGGTGCTGTAACAAATCAAAGATCACAATACTTACCGATGTCCCCGCATCGTAAACCATTGGAACTGAAGCATGTAAGAGACATCCACTCCAGCCTCTGAAGCTCTTCACACCATGAAAGTAGGCCATCGCTAAGCACAGTGAATGGATATCCCTAATACCTAGCGTCAACGACCTTGCCTAGGTAGGCCGCGAATCTATTGCTCTGTTTGTAACATGTGAGAATCGAGGACGCTACTAGATGGCGGACTGAACTAAGATTAGTGAATCTCGAAAATGTAACCAACCTTAATATGTGTTGGTCGGCGCGATATCTGCCCGGATTGTCGGGTCACCAGTTCTTGAACGAGGTGTGTCTCTTCATTTATTTTCTAGTGTGCTGAATTTTTTTTTCTCTCTTCTTACGCAGTACGAAGTACAGATACGTATAATCTCTGCTA
Source organism: Nemania sp. FL0916 (assembly GCA_022578715.1). NCBI lineage: Eukaryota > Fungi > Ascomycota > Sordariomycetes > Xylariales > Xylariaceae > Nemania > Nemania sp. FL0916. The sequence goes on from MU390232.1 coordinate 390,092, forward strand.
GGTAGCTGTGCCCCTGTTCCTCATCCAGCCGGTCAAGCCAGCTACCCCCCTGCCTCCTTCAAACGCTTCCCCGGATTAGCAACAACGTGGGTCGTGCCTAGACCTCTCTCTCGTGCATACCCCCGTAGGTACATGCTACGGTACTTAAGTGTGGGCAGGCACAGATCATTATCTATCGTATTCGCCCTCGTCAGGCCATCTCTTATCGACCCGGTCTTGGTGATGCCACTCTATTTTCTAGCACTCTGATTATCGAAGCCCAGACCCTTGCTCGGCCCTTCACCATTTTACGCCACATGGCTGGGCAAAGCTGGGCGCTGCGTGATTGATTGTGTCTCCTGCAAGTAGTGCACACCACAAAGCTACGAAGTAGGTAATTACGGAGTACCTGTAACACGTACATACATGCTCAAGCGCGATTACTACGGATCCCCAGTGTGGGTTTTATGGTCCTCAGCGACACGTGCTGATCGTCGGCGGCCGGCGCAAGAACCGAAGGAAAAGCGAACCGATTACTACTAACAGGACCGGATACACGTTCCTATGCACAATATATGCAAACCATACAGCGTACAGCTGCTACGACCCAGCGAGGTCACGCAGTCTCGTGGCAAGCGAAGCGTTACAAATTGGTCTACCTACCTAACCTTACTTATCTAGGTATCAGACTACCTATCTAGCCCGAGGTCTGATACGGAGCAAACGTCTGTTGATCCCACTCAGGGCCTCCCGCGCCAAGACTTGTACTGCACCCTTACATCCAGTCGTAAAGGCTGTGGTACAAAGTAAAGATTGCGCAAATCGGTTTTACACGGCTCGACACAATGTTGCGCAAAGAGCTCTCTTGACTCTATGGAACTTCACGTTCGTATCGTACTTGTATAAGCTAATGTCTTATAAATCCCGGATAGAAAGCGTTCAGTAGAGTGGCCTCCCTGCATGCCTCGGTTCAAATCTAGATCGAACGGCAACGAGCGTGTAAAGAGGCTAAAGACTTCCACCAAATTACTTCACGATCCTTCAGCAGCTCATCAGCACTACACCACCTACCATACTTGCCTAGCTATAGTGTAAAGCCTTATCTGGTGTAGATTCTCATCCTGGCTAGCAAAGCGATGCTAACGAGAGCCGACGCACTACACGTGTATCAACCAGCCTAGCGTAGGCAGTTAATTGCCCCTTATTCTAGCCCTAATTCCTTGACAACTGTCTTCACGTGGGTTTTGTCCGCCGTGCCCCAATCAATGCCGAGGAGCATCATCAGCGGCGCCTTCGTGCCGTCCCCATCTGATGGTGGTCCATCATCATCATCCATCCCGCGGCCTCCGTTTCCGCCCTTACTAGTATTGCCGCTGTGTGCCGATGCCGACGCGAGGACGTGCCACAGCTCGTCGACGACCAGGTTGCGGATCTTAGGCCACGGATGGAGCAGCAGCGCACCGAGGCGCTTCCTCGCCTCTGCGATGCCTTCTTCCTGCCTAACCCGCGCTAGTTCTCCGCTGGCCGTCTGGCCCGCGTCTAGCCGGCCGGCAGAGACAGCGCTCTCCGGCATGCGCGTGTACGTGGCTATTCCTGGTGTCGGGGTCTCAACCTGAACCGCGGCGATAGCCCCGTAGACTTTGATACACGCCTCCAGCTTGCGAACATTACCAGTCTTGTACGCGGCTTTCTGCACGTGGAGGCAGAGCTGCTTGAGACTGAGGATTTGGAGCGCAGCATCCCCGCCGGTCGCAGTGGTACTTGCATCGATAAGACCGGTGGTGGTGTTATAGCAGCGCTGCAGCAGGCCAACGTGGAACAGATAGGCAACGACTTCGAGAGTGGGGACGAGCACCCGGTCCTGTCCGGCGTACTGCTTCAGGTTGCGCAGCAGCAAGCTGCATGTGAGATGCAGGGCATTATCTGACGACTGGCAGACCTCGACAAGTGCAGCGCGCGACTCGACTACGAGGTCTTCGTTTCCCGTATCCGCCGATGTGACGAGGCCGGCTAGGAGACTGGACATGCAGCTCTCAACGCTCGGGGTATTGTCACAAGCGCCCATGCTAGGCTGTATTACACTACGGGCCTTGAACAAGAAGGCGAAGTAAGCTTTGGAGGTCGACGATAGCTGCTGGAGGGTTTTGGCGTCCCTGTCAAACTGTCAGTATGAATTCTCTCTGCACGTAGTTGCCTTGCGAAACGTACTCCGGCAAGAGGATCGTCGCCAGCGTCGACTTCGCCTCAGTTCGGACGCGATCCAGTTTCTCGGCTGCCAAACGCAAAATCTGCGGTATTAAACGAATTGCGGCCTCCCGATAGCTGTCATCGGTCTGCCAGAGCGTTTTCGTAGCCTTAATTGCTTCCAGCCTCACATGGGAACCGATATCGCCCCGCGCGTTTGTCGTATAATCATCAAGTCCTTCCGAGATCAAATTGACAAATATAGCAGATTCTAGCCTAAGCATACATCGGTCTGTAAGGCTCCGTATCATCGCCACCCGCGTTTCGATCTCAGTATCGCTTGCCCAACGCTGTTTTAGAACTTGAGGAACCGAAATGTCTTTTGCGTTAGTATATATGGACGATGTAAAATGGGTTAAGATAGGTCGGCTACGGGTAAGTGCGTGGAAATATCCATCTCCATGTCTGTTCCGCGGTGTACGGGGCTTGCGAACTTTTTCACTCCAGCCTCGTATGATCTCAACTCTTTTTACAGGGCTGGTTAGTACTAGGAGGATCAAAGCGGCTTTCGACGAAGGCTCTATGGCCTCAGGTTCATTTTTGTCTAGCCAGTCGTTCACACAGCTTTCCATTATCTCTAAGAGATCATCAAACAGATTTGGTTGACTAGTTCGAACACTGTCAATAAAGTCAAGTGCATTTAACGAAAGACTCAAATTCTCCTCGTCGACGAGGAAAGATCCTTGTCGTATAAGTGCTCTGAAGTTATGGTCGTGCTGACCCTGGTCTGACAGACTTAACAGCAACATAAATGTGGCAGACACGATCAGAGAGCTAGTGGATTCCGCTATCAACTCTGGCTTTCTGAATTTGGTGTCTTTTGATTTTTGTAGCATTTCTTTGAGGTCGTTGTACACCTTCGAGATGGGTAAGCTGTTGGCTTGGTCTCCTAGTGCTCCCTCCTCAATGAAACCTGGAATGGTGTCGAAAACGGCTGCGAGGCTCAAGAGGAGGCCGTGCCGCTCTTCTACTTGCCGCGTTTCGAGACCCCGGATCCGAGAGAGAAGAAAATGGACCGTGGTCGCCAGGTTATCGAGAGGTTTTTCTGAAGATGTTCTGGCTAACTCTGCAGTCAAAGTCCCAAAAGACGCTGCAGCCACTCTTCGGGCGTCTGTGTCCATATCCCCGATACCTCGCCATCCCAGAGTTGCTTCTAGAAGAGCACGCCCATAATGGGACGAAAGCCTAGTGGCCCGGAGGGCAACTTCATGGATTGCTCTAGAACGTAGTGCAACTGCGTGATAGTCGACACATTGAACCACTGCGATACCTGTTTCTACCGTGTCCGGATGACGGCCGATTAATTCTTGTAGGGCAGCAGATGAGCCCCGGCGAATGTTGCCGGCTGGATCGAGAGAGGCGGTAACGACAAGTTCCGTCGCAATAACTTGCAGGATCGACGCAGTAGGATCATGCCCCCTGGCGATGAGAATGGATGGAGTTTCAACTTCGAGCAATTCGGTCGTGCTGTATCGACGCGCCAGCGCCCAGATCCCGAAACATGAAGCATCTCTAACGTTGGTGCCAATTGAGCCGCCAGAGGGACTGCGCTTCTCGAAGGAGAGGCCTATGAGCAATGCATGGATGATATCTGACAAGTTTTCTAGGGGCGGCGACCGTCTATAGAGGAGATGAGACAAGGTGAGCATGAGGCCGTGCCATTCCAGGGGATCAACAGCGGTGAGATCTCTGACGGCGACAGCCTTTGGATCTGTCTCGTCTTTGACCCAGAGCACATTGCGGTTCAGGGACTCGATTACGGCTTCGATGACCTGCGAAGCCATGTCGGGGTCCAACCTAAGGGTGATAATACTAAGTGCCTTGCTGGCAGCGAACCTCACCGGTGTGTCGTTATCGGCCAGACGCTCGAGGAAATACCCAATTGTAGTTTCTATCATCTCGGTATCCGCCATATCTTGTCGAGACTTGCGCAGAATTATCGCGATAATCGAGCGTGTGACCTTGATCATCATCTTGCGCGCCAGTGCGGACCCATTTATGACTTTATCGATGTCATTCTCTTCGGAATGAATCGCTTGTACGGCATAGAAGATGGTTGATAAATGTTGGTCCATGATGGATGTGTCTTCAGCAGCACGCAAGACTCCGGCCAAAAATGATAGGCTCCCAATAAAATAGTACGGAGACACTGTAGCTACGTCGTCTGCTGATTTGAGTGTAGATAAAGCCCAGTGCACGAGAGCGCTCAGCACGCCCATTTCTTGCATGTCTCTTCGCATAGCTAGGCGAACCAGGAGGGCCTTCGCTCCCTCTCGCTCCTTACCAGGAGACGCAAGGTAGCGAATGGCCAAAGGAATCACCCTCGAGGTGATGCGAGGCACATGCTGCGGCCATTGAAAACCCGGCAGAGTCGGCTGCTCAAATTCATCTGCATCGCCTGACGAGATAGTAGAGAGATCAAAGGGCGCAAAGAACAGCTGAGACAGCCAAATGAGAACGACATATCTCTCATGCCATGTCCAAGAGGTAATCAACTCAGTTTTCAAAGCCGCATCGGTATCCCGTTCTGAGTCTTCAATCGCTTGTAGGAGAAGCTCCAGGTACTTCGTCTCGACATTAAGAAATCTCACAATCACTTTCTCACCCCTCACCTTGCAGAACGTGTAGATGATCCTACAGATTGCATTTGGAAGAGGCCATAGTAGCTGTGATCTCGTGGACAATCTACTTGACCTCTTGCGGTCCTGCAGACACTCTAGATAGGCACTTGCTAGAGCCGGAAGCCACTTCGGAAGATGAGGGTCTAGTAGTTGGGGCAATTCCTGGAAATGCTCGAGAACCTTAGAGGCGCAGTTGTCAGTTGTGAATGAATGACGCAGTATTAGGGCTGGAGGTGGCCTACTGCAGAGATCAGTCTCGATGTTTCCCTCGAGCGGACACGCCGCCGCAGTTGGCCGTTGGGCTTCCTCAAAAATGGACCCAGCGAGCTGTCAAAATCGGCGATAAAGTCTGCAGCGTATTTTTGAATGAAGACATCTCGATCTCCTTCCACGATATCCATTTTGGCAAATTGGATCGCGCTAAGCAATTATAAACGCTGTTACTCCTATTCTGTTCGTTCGTAAAATAGTGAAGAGTTGATCTTTCGAGAATGACCCCCGGCGACTGGCGGTGGGTTGTTTACCTGGAATTTAGGCAGCGACAGAGGGAGACCGCATCGTAAAGCTGGTCCAGTCTGTATAATTGGTTTAGTCACTCTGACTCTTTAATTGAGAATTTATACTTCACCTGTTCGGTCGAATTATACCATTTTGTTACAATCTCTGACTGACCGCTTAGATTTAAATGACACTGGAATTCGTTTGGTTCAATGAAGGTTCAAGTAGTTGAATACTGGTTATACAAATATAGAATTATGCTTATTTGCATTTTATGCTACTTGACCTGATATGTCATTATCAGGTTACCGATGAGTTCGTGCCCGCTCCCATTGCGGGCAGGCAGCAGGCTCCGATTGGTTTGAATCCTCACTTAGGTACTGTAGAAGCCCTCCGTACTGTACGATTTTAACATGGCACAAGTTCTAGTTGCTTTTGAAGGGAGATGCATCAGAGACTCCTGAGTTATGAAGTTTTCTAGTCTATTGTTGAAGTGTTATATGTCATAGAGTGTGCAGAGCGTAATATAAACTCGTGATTCAATAAAATATGTACGAAGCTTGCTAGCATTGAGAAATGATCAATGAGCTTCTCCAACTTCTCCAATAGTACCAATGCTATGCTGCAAGAAATAGATTGACATTGGGAGGCACTGGGTAGGGTAAGGCCCCTTTGAATACGACGGATAAGCCCGCCGGCAGGCGGCTAAAGTCTAGAATGAGGCGTTGCCACGCGTGGTCGCATCTAAATGAATTCACCTCGCATCAATCGCCGCGCATGCGAAGGGTTGCATGCAGGGGTCTTTATGTACGTGACGAGCCGAACTTTGCGACGACAAATCCCCGATTTCCATGAAATATCTACAGAATGGGTAGTACGTGGAGTTCAGTGATCAACAATACGAGTACTTTCATCAGAAGCCTCCAAATGAGAACCTGGAGCGGCTGAAGTGTGAAAATATAAGTTTCCGAACAGCAGTATTGATCATCCTTTCGGCAGTCGTCTCTGGGAATTTCCACGACACTCGCAACGGGCTATCTACGTCCAATCCACAGTGTAAAACGAACCGAGTTTGTTCATAAAGGAATTGGAAAGGCCCGAAAGGGTCGAACCGCGGCATTGGCCTTGTATATGCAACGTATATATAGGTTATAACATTAATCTAAGATATCGCTGGGGAGGACGTCGCGGCTAATCCCAAAGCGCTCCGTCCGCATAATGCACGTAAAGTATAGTCTCATGTGGCTGCCAATCCAGTCCTCGCTGTCCATCTGATCCTGGGTTTGACGCGTGTCAGTGGTATCATGAAACGTAAATCGATAATATAAAACAAGAAGAAAAAATTGTGCCTCAAGGCGATGTCTACGCTACAGCAACTGCAGCGACAAGAGCATCCATGGCAGAGCTCTGTGTACCAGCGCTTGCCGCTGCGAACGGCCCATTCCACGTAGGACCCAGCTGGTTGTTACCGTCGTCTCGATCCTTCGCCCAGATCGCGTCGGCATTTTGGAGAAGAAAGCTCTTGAATGCGTCTTGGGGTGCGGCCAGCTGTAAGACTCGCAGGTTGCGCATGAATACGCCTTTGAACTGCGCACCATCGGCGCCGCAGTCAGGCTCGCAGCCTTCGTACAAGATGCCGTCTTGCGTCAGGTGAGCAATAGCAGAAGTGGCAATAGTGGATGCTTCGGTGAGCAAGGACTTATCGCCCGTAGCTTGGGACAACTCCACCAATGCCCCTAATATGACACCTTGGTTATATGTCCAAGTCTTCATTCCATTGTTCTTGCAACTGTCGTCGAGCCCGTCGTTAATCAGGTTGTCTTGGTTAATCATACCGCTATTCTTAAACCAATCCCACTGCTTATTAGCAATATCGACGTAATAATCCTTTTGGTCGGGCACCCGGTTGGCTAAGGAAGCTGCTACTTTGAGATAGAGCTCGTTGGCGATGGCGTTTGTGTACGTGCCAACTTTACTCCAATAAATGCCACCACATGTTGAGGCTCCTTTCTTCATGTCCTCGAAGATAGTCTTCGCAGCATCGAGATATTGCTGGTCTCCAAGAACATCATGGCTTCGGATTACTGCACCGTGTCGAATCAGTACCGATCTTGATGTGAGACAGGTGACGATGCATGACACAATGCCATGCCATTCAATACAAAACAGTGGAATGAGCGGCTACTTACAGGCAAGCGCCCACCACCCCTCGTCATCATAATAATCATTAAGAAAATTATCAAACCCCCTTTCGGAGATATTAGAATTGTCTGATCGCTTGGATATCTTGACGTAGGTCGAAACAGGAAGGCCCGCAGGATTAAAAGCCTTCGTAGCCTGCATCGTAGTTTTCTGCGCCTGTTCGAATGTATTCTGAATGACATTGGGAATACTGAGAGAGGTAGCCGACTGGGCGTTTTCGGCGGCGTAGTCGGCAAGCATAGTCAGGCAATTGGCTGAATTCCACCAGCCTGTAGTATCCCACAAGCCGGTACCCTGGTCATACCAGCTCTGAAGAGTATGAATAGCGTCGACAGTGTTGGCATCGTAGTCTGCCCGTGACTCAAAGGCATTATGTGAGGACATGTAGAAAATAGCCCTGGCCGCCAGGCCACCAACATAGGATGAAGACACCATGATGGTATACTGTATACGTGAGAGAAGGATAGTATAGAAAGAAGACTATTAGATTGGAATAATGGGCACCGGCTGGGTAGTATGAATCACCTCGAGACCTAGGTGTAATGAATAACAAAGAGTGGCCCGGATTCGGGTTTAAATAGAAGAAACATGTACAGTAGCTTCATCTGTTCTATTGTGCTACCAAGATAGTGTAGGTGAGGGGATGGAATGGGTTTCTTGGAGCCCACGTATCGACATATAGAGGGACATCTGAATGAATGAAAACATACCTACATCGATGGAGGGATGTATCGATGGATATGTGGTTAGATGTACCAGTATATTAAGGAGACGGCAGGAAGGTACCGAAGGTGCCAACCGAACCTTCCCCTGTCGGTTAAGCCCTCGCCGGATACTATGACACAGAAGCTAGGTACTTGACATGCCGGGATATGGGATCGAAAAAAGGTAACCCGTACTATACTATAACATTTGTGTGTGGATCGAGGTCATCTGGCAACAATCGATCGCGAGCATTGCGCTGCTGACATCTGTACTCAGTTCTCGTGCTACTTCAAGCAAGAAACGTTGCTTCTCGCGCCCATATGAGATTATTGGAAAGATCGACGAGACATTAGGTGGTTGGTAAGTACTTCACCCTCCATAGTGATGCTTAGGCTGTATTTTGTGTAGGCGTTTTGCTACATTATTCTTCTGCCCCTTGGTAGCAGCGTTGGGTATTCTAATAGGGCTGGGTGTGTTGTTTCAGAATAAGGGATTCTCCCCTACCGGGCCTTGGCGATACATCAAGCGTACCAAAGCATAAACGTGTCTGGCTGTCAGCGTCAGAAAGGGCGCGTAAGCTAATACAGCTATGCATTAAGTTGTTAAGATATCTTAGCTCCTGGTTGAGAAGAACCAATCTGCTGGTGATTCTTTTTTGCATAATGTCAGCTTGGTTCTCAGCGCTTCTGTTGCGACTGTACTGACTCAGAGTATCGAGTCCTAAGGTAGTAGGGAGTACCTTGGCATTTTGCTGGTCTATGCAAAATTGTGCGAACTTGAATCCATAAAGTATGTACTGTACTGTACTTACCTGGTACAACAAATCAGCAAATGTTAAGTAAAGAAAGCAAACGGTGCCTAAGTCTCGATTAGCCAGCAAGACGAGACAGGTACCGTCTCTGTTTTGAGTAAATATGTGGAAAAAGAAGCGCGACGCTCCTATTCCAGCCATTCAAATAGGTACAAAATCGAACCTGACCTTAGCGCAGATCCCCTAACCTACATAGGTACTCCAATGTAGCACCCAAATAAGGGTTGCACTTCGGTACCTACATCATAATTGGGCAAGCGAGCTTCCCTGCATGTGTGCCACAATATACAGTACCTGACCCAGCACAATGACGGGACCGAGCGCGCGGCAGTTGGGCTTTGCCAGTAGCCAATGATGGCTTGGCCTCCGGCCGGACGCGGAACTTGAAGAACAACCTGGAAACAACACGCATCTCGACACAGAGCTATCTTCCTTGCCGCCGCCGTTGTATGACACCAGGAGCCGCGGCTATCGGACATAACACGCTCCCGCGCTAGTCGTCGGAGAGACTCGCCGTGCTATTTCAAGACTATGAATATTACGGCCGTCCGCGTACAGCCGCCCTCGTATAGCCGTCCTCGTGCAGGCGCGAGTCGCGACTTGTCACATCAGGATTGTCTACGGAATACACTCTGCTGTTCTGACAACATCATGATGCTCGTTCGATCCGGCCCCCTCCTTGTGGTGTTGTGGTATCGTGGTGTCACAACGCAGCCGAAGACAAGGTCATGGCTTGCTCTAAACTGTGTTGTCCTCATCAGCCGTCATCTTAGCTTCTACCAAGTGTGCAGGTAACTCCGGATTGAGCCCGCAACGGACGTGACGCTGCTAGCAGCCTACCGAATGGCAGCCTCGAGTTGCACCGTTACGTTACCAAAGCCAGCACTGGATGCAGTCATCATGTGAGCCTTCCGCCACGAGGCCCAAGGCGATAGGCTGAGGATGCGAGGATCGACTGTCGCATGAGCTTGTGAGGTCTCACGAGCATTAAGCGTTCCCACGTCATGGTATCATGGTGTTTAAGGCCTCATTCGCGCCGGGTTTTGCTCCGGAATCAGAAATTTGCGACACAAGCCCGACCTTTGTCAAGCAAGCTCCGTTTCCGCCCGGACCCAAACAACAGCGCAGTAGATTAATCGTGACGTATCTAGCTGAAAGCTGAGTGCTACTGTGGCTTTCGCCCTCCCTTGCAGCCCTTTTCCCCGCAAACGGCCTCAGACTAATCACGCCTAGGCGAACGCGATGTTGCTCTATAGAATCTCCGCATGGTTTCCCCGCACTACGGAAGTGGCCGCAGTGTTTCAGGCTTCGTATACAGGCAATTAACCCATCCGGGAGATCTTTCAAGTAGGCGCCCGGAGTTCATCCATTCATGGGACTGGGAATGGCTTCACAGAGTTCGCAGTGGAAGGTTCAGCAATACTAGCGCCCTGCTCTATTTGGCTGGCAGTGTGATTGTGCCATTGTCATCGTATAGCTCTCAGGTGAAGGCCGGCTAATTATTGGATGTGAATAATCTGGTGTTCATGTGCTACGCAAGAATGGGCGTCTGCAGCCCTGAGTACCACGAAAGATAACGCCGAGCTATGAGAATGCATAGCCATATGTGAGCATAAGCAAGACGTCATCCCGGCCGAATCTTTGGCTTCTTGCAAATTGAGTTACTCAGTTGGTTGAGATCGGTATGCCATCAGATTTTTTGAGACCTCAAGAAAACAAACGTATGCGTCGCCTCAGATCAAACTCGACTCAGGCATTGAAAGCATACAGACCAATTACGGCGATACAAGGACCTCCGATTTTATGCTCCGATGAATCGACCCTTAGGTATGGAGGCACTGGCTTCTGCGGACTAACGAACCTAAATTATAGACATTGTCTTATCTCGTGTGCTACAACGACAGCGAACTTTCTTTCCCTCAGCGTATCGTTCAAATACTTGTCTCACTCCATTCTAGCTCCCTTTGGTCCTTGATGATTGCTGCTGGCCAACACTCTTCGGGCCGAAGTAGGAATATTCGCAGAACGCTCTCTTATCCATGGCCTTCTTCTACAGATTCATTAGCTTCTTTGTTCGGACGAAGCATGCTTGTGTATACTTAGTACGGGAGCGAAATCCGGTATGACCAGATACCCGCCCTGGTACACCCGCGAGGAATTTCGTGTTACGTTTATCGCGGCACAATAAATGCAATATACTTCGATGATCGAACACTTTACATCTCAGTAGTTGGAATCGACTTGGCTATTATACGAGACATCCGTTGTATATGATCAGCGAACGATTACTAGCGCATTGTTATGCAAGACGCTCGAATAAGAGCTCAGCCAGATTGTGTCCAATTTGGTCGAAGCCATAGCGAAAATAACCCTTCCCATCCTATGCTATCGCTCAACTAGCATGGCCATTCCTTGGCCAACTTGGTTCTTGGGCTTGAATCAGTAACAACTACTTTTCGGCCAGTAATTAGCTATCTCGTTTTCCCTAGCTCTATGAGGATGGTACCATTTGCAGAACTCGATTCTCTTATTGATGAGTTCTCAAATACTTAACGCGCTATCCAGTCCCCGTCACTAACATTTTTACACGCCTATAAGGAGTAAAACATACTTCTTGGCTACAACGATCGCCCAAAGTGATAGCGTACAGTCCGCTGCCATCTCGCTCTTTCAGATAGGGCATTGTCAATGAGAACTAGTAGCCTTCGGGACACTAATCTCAATTCTTCAGGCACTGAAGGGAGCTGACAAATGAATAAAGCTTACTTTCTACCTGAGTTTAAGGTGGCTCCCTTGCTGTTGGTTGTACCCTTGATGCCGGAGCAAGCGAGGACACGCCCAGGTGAGTTGAGAGACATGAAGCTAACAAGCGAACAAATTGTGAGCCATCCTGCCCAAACTCAAGATGCCTGCATGTAGTTCGATCGCTTACGACGCCATCAAGTTTAATGATTTACGGAACTACAGTCAAACCTCCGGACCCAATGGTAGAATGCTCTGATGTCTATGAGCCTAACTCATACTAGCTACCGGGATCGCTCTATAAACATCTCTTGGATCACGCAGCCCATCCGCTCATGCACGATATCTCCATCCGCGGACAATACAGTCATAAGTAATGCGCCGAGGAGTACTAAGGAGAATTCAAGATCGCAAATGATACCTCATATTCGATGTTCATTGGCGATAGCTCGCTTACATCCTTCGTACCACCTACTAAGTATGTTAATTTACGCCGAGAAGGTTAGAAAAAACTGCGACCTTCCCGAAAGGTTTATACGAACTACACTACTAGCATCTGATGACCTTAACCATCGCAATAGCCAGTAGCTCGGCCATTACCACTATGTCTTCTAGTCCCATTGTAATTGGCAACATCATGTGTTCGTTCTCTGGCCGTACACTCACTATCCGTCCTATGCGCCGACAAACCGCCGGCAAATCGATCAAAAAAGATGGCGTAGATGAATTGGCCAGGCGACGTCGAGAAGACCAGCTCGAATCAACCTGTCATTCTCGCTTTCGGCATATACCATGCCGGTGTGCTTCCTAAGAAGTCGCCGGGACCGGGTTTTGCGGGGTATCAATCAGCGGGCCATTGTGCGGAAGCTGGGCATCTCTCCTCATGCCGAAAAGAGAAAAGGTAATTTTGCTCTAGCTAACATCAATTCTCCTCTCAGTCTTACCAACCAAAGCATCCCCCAATTCTTGTCCTGTCTCATGTTTCTATTTGACCTCTCTCATCGAGGTGCAGCTAATATCGTCTGATAACGGCATAAACGTTGATTAATGGATTGCTTTAGTTGCTCCGTTCACTATCCGAGAAATATACAGTAATTCAACCCCACGAATAATAGTAATCAAAGACTTCCTGCTGCTACTTGGCAATACCTTCCGTGTGTCTTTTGCGCGGACCTCAAGGAAGCATATTCCGTATGAAGGATCAAGTAATCAATGATACGTTGCTTCTATGTTCGTATAGTAGCTAAATCACGGGGACTGTAGATATTTTCACCGCGTCAAGATGAAAATCACGGAGGTGAGTCACGGCGCTGTTCTTCCCCTCATCTGCTGCCATCAACCAACCCCTCCTTATCCTCTGCCAAGCCAAGGCCAGCAACTCCTCGCTTCTCCGCTGTCAAGTACATCCATCCCACGGACAACCCCAGGCGGAAGATGGGTAGATGAACAAATAGGAATTGCTCACAGTTACTCACATGTGAATCATAGATATACATCTACCCCATTAAATCCCTCGCGCCGCTGTCGGTTCCACGTACGCGGCTGCGGCGCGAAGGGGTTGAACATGACAGACGCTTTATGGTAAAGGACTACTAACTAACTGGTGTTCACGATCTAAGAAACTTGATAGGCTAACCAGATTCGCAGCTTCTGAAAGTGAATGCGGACGGGACGTACAAGAACATACAGATCGTGCACGTCCCCGAGTGCGCGCTGTTCCACCAGCGACTGGACGGGGACGAGATCGTGGTGACGTATCACGTGCCGTCGCCGCCGATCTTCACGCCCGAGGTGCCTGAGCAGAGTACGGCGCTGCGCGTGCCGCTATCGCCCAAGCTGGAGGACCGAGCCGTGGTCGACGTGTCCATCTGCGGGAGTTCGGCCCCGGCCTACCGGATGGGCGACCCTTATGACTCCTGGTTCACTGCCTGCTTTGGCTACGAGGTCATCCTCGTGTACATCGGCGACCACAGCCGCGACGTGCTCGCCCACAAGCCGGGCGAGCATTACCTCTGGCGTCAGCACCAGCCGCGGCCGAAGGGCGGTTGGCTGTCCGGCATCTCGGCGTACATCCCCGGTGGTGCGGGGACCGGGAATGTGATGCCGGATAAGGGGTCAGATCAGCTTGTTTTCAACGAGATCGCGCCCTTCCTCGTGACGTCGAAGGCGTCGCTGCGCGATGTCAGTAGGAGGCTTCCTGAGGGCGAAGATATGGACATGCGCCGCTTCCGGCCGAACATTGTTGTCGACGGGAACCCGCAGGACCCCGGGGAAGGAGGGGAAGAAGAAGGAAGCCTTGCAGCATGGGAGGAGGATTATTGGGCCGAACTCTGCGTCGTCCGCAGTACCGGTGAGGAGCACCGCCTCGCCCTCACAGCAAACTGCGGCCGCTGCCTCTCTATCAACATCGACTATGACACAGGGCGGCCGTCCCAGGGCGAGCCCGGGATCGTATTGAAGAAGCTCATGGCGGACCGCAGAGTCGATGAGGGAAACAAGTACTCACCGATCTTCGGGAGGTACGGTTTCCTTGCTCCCGGTGGGAGCCAGGGGACCAATAATGGCGTGGAAATTGCAGTAGGTGATCATATACATGTCACGAAGCGCCTTGATTATCGGGATAGTTGGGCTTGGCCGAAATACTAACAAGGAATTGAGCATGAGTCTTGTAATATGATCAGGTGGAACTTGTCTGTTTATGATATAGTGAAAGTGTAAGGGACACGTCTGATGTCCTCCCCCATATCTTGCTATAGGGAAAACGAAGCATAAATTAGTGTCACGATGATCAGACTATCCCTCTGTTATTGCGCCATATCAAATCCAGACGTCCTTATAGTTGCGTCACCCTCCCGTCTCTCCTTGCAGCATCATCATATCATACTTGCTTGCGCATCAATTGCTCCTAGCCGTTGGGCAAATAAAAAAATGAGGCTGCAAATTAAGCATTGGACCCATCCGTTTCTCCCCAAAACCCACCCCCCACGTTCTTATGCTACTCCATTTCGATTTGTACTACGATGGACCTGCAGGAATGCGCAACTGCCGGCTCCCGTTTGCTCCACTAAGTTTAGGATCCTAGCCGGCCCATTTGTCAAAATCTGTTGGCAGACGGACTGGTTTGGCTTGCTTATGCGGAGGAAAACTCCGGGGAGAGAGACGCGGTGAAACTGAGGTGAGCCATCTTGTCTTTCGCGTCACATGTGCGGAGAAGCCCAACAACAACAACAACCGGCAACTAGCAGGCTAGCTAGCAAGCAAGCAATCGGGCATTGTTTGTTCATAAAAAAATAGGCTTCATGCATCGAGTGGGTTAGGGAAGCATAGACGTATTTATTGCTGTCAGTTTTTACTTAGTACTCCTTCAACCCAATGGCTTTGTGTTGTGTATTATACGTCGGGTACCGTACTTTTCTCACTCCCCCTCTCCCCTCCTCGCGGCCCCTAATCGTCTTACTTACATACCTGCCCAATAAATGGCGCCACGACTGACTTACAAGAAGCAGCTAACATGAACGATCTCGATGACCGGAGTTTTCTTTCCCTCTTGCCAACACCATGGTGTCTGCTTTAGGTTCTGTCGCCAGCCATCGCGCGTGGTCCATGCTACACCACACCGTGTTCGTTCTGTACAATCGCGTTAGCAAACCCGCCTCCCTGGGAAACCCGACTGCGGCAAACACACGCGCGCTTCGGTAAGCCTAACCACAATGGAGGGTACCCAAATAACCCGACCGGACGGTAGTATCCGTGTTCGTCGACCGTTCTGAGCGCGACTGGACCCTGCAGGTGTGACCGTGCCGTGGAAACACGGGTAGATGTGCTGTAACACGGCAGGGATTTAGGCATCTTTACCTCATTTTGCCCGTCTGACAGCCGTTGGCAGGGTTGCTAGCGTTGCCACGTGTGTTGGACAACGACGACAACCCGTTAGCTTCGACTTATGCGTACATGTATCATTCTATTGAGGCCACCCGTGCTTGGTGGTCTAGTTGTCGTGTTGAGTAGAATTACGAAATTCGTAATGATAAATTGGGGGATTTTTGTACTACTATTTTTAGACAGGGCTTGGAAAATTTATTGTATGCATCATGTAGACCGGCAGACTGGTCTATCAAAGCATGGACATCCTGTGCATTCTAATTCCAGCCCCGCGGTACGGTAGGGCAGTAGTAGTGGTAGTAGCATGAGAAATGAACAAAGTCCCCTGATGACCTAGAGCCTTGTAGTTGTGCCGTGAAACATTCTTCTACCTATCACTACCAACAGACCGTTCGCCGAGACATCAAACGAGACAGAAAATTCAGAAATAGAACTCCTCCACTGTGTAGAACGTCCAGGGTTCCATGATTCTATCACAACCATAACTTTTATTTTACCAGGTTCGTCATCCTCCTCTTTTCATCGCCTTTTTTGTTTTGTACAATGCTTGCGCAGTGATTGAATTCTATCGTGCAACGCCACAGGGGACCCTGTCCCTCAAACACCCGAAACGAAGAATGGTAATAAGAACATCGAGACAATAACTGGTTAAAACTCTCGTAGTCCCGGCCCACATAATGAAATTGTCACCTGAGTAAGCCGCGTATCATGACAATGACAACCGTATTGACACGAATCGAGAACTTAGGGGGCTGAAACAGCAGGCCACAGCGCAGCCAGCGCTTTGATGACACGTCGCATAGAGGTGCAGCAAAGAGAAATCTCTTTACCGCCTGAAGAAGCGACAACTCGTATGGTGGAATATACGATATCAGCTGGGAAAGTTGAAAATGTGTTGCAGGCTATGAGCGCCATCGGAAGTAGTATTGACAACCCGCGGCCTCGTGGCAATCCAGTATCAGGGATATCCCAGTCCCCACTGGCTGAGATGTGATAAGGCAAGCTGAGAGGCCCAACAGCGAGGAAGATTGACAAGGCCTTGCAAGGAAGTGGTACGTCGAGAATCCCATGCCCATGCCCATGCAGAGGTATGTTTGACGATTAGAACTAGGCAGTGTTAGTTTTTTCGTATCCATGCTTTTCCTGCTCTCGGCATAATTGTTGACTAAACAATAGGCCGGCTGGGCAACAGCTGTGAACGGGTTGGATTATACCTACACGAGCCGTGGTAGCACCAATCCAGGACCTTGGTGTCGGGACTCAGACATTGTTGATGCATGCTCGACAAGTATGGATCTTGCAGTATCGGCATTCAAAAATCCACCAATGCGGGCCCGAGTAACATACGTTGCAAGTCCATTGCACCAACGTACTGTCCGACTTGAGCATTTTGAAAACATGTGCGCAGTTTGTTACGACAGCCATTGTGAAAATTTTGTAGGCAACTTCTTCTGGGCTGTGGATAGCTGAAAAGTGTACGTGATCCCGTGGCAATTCGAATCTGTGGACGGGCTTCTTAGTCAGTCACGGTGTTCATGCCGGAGTGAGACATACATAGAACTTACTTGAGTGCTGGCGAGTAAGATGGGAGATGGATAGTTTTGTTGGTATATGTGGTGAGTGATACTTTTTGCTTGTCGGATGATGGATGAAGATGAAAAGATGAACCAGAAGATGAGTGCTGGATAGGTCGCGAGGCGTGATGTTGAGAAGACACCTGAGAAGACGCCGAGGACACCGACACGTATAAATACTCAAGTCTAGCAGCGGGGCAGACTTTTGGACCAGCCAGAGAATCAATGGACTAAAGAACACACGGATGATTTGTAGTTCAGGAAATTAGTGTTTCTGTTTGTTCTGCACGGCGCTCTGGTGCAGAAGCAGGATGGTGACGGTACACGGAGAAGTCGGTTTGCAGGGTTATTGGGCAAAAGGCGGCAGATAGACGGGGCAGGGCGGCTCAAAGCTGTCTTTGATATGTCCAATTTATCGGGGAGGTAGGCCGGAGGCAAGGCGATCCCAGGACAGATAAGATGGTCACTCGGCAACCGTGCGTTTGAGAGAACAGGATGATGTAATATGTTATAAGAGATGTGTTCTTAGGGTAATTGTCGTTGGTGAGGTCGTTGGTGAGGCAGGTGAAAACGATGAATGAGAGGAAAACGGGCTCTCATATGTACTACTCCAGTTTCAAGACAATGACGGGGTGTTCGCACGACCTCGACTATGACGACGTCTCATTTCTCACGATTTGATGCCAGCGGGACGAGGATACACGATAACAAATGTACCACTTCCTTGTCTCAAATAAACGTACGAGGACAGTAGATAAGCAGGAGCGGTGGATATGACGAGAACAGGCCTGTCTCTGTGAGAGAACGGCTCGACTATGCAAGCATGTACCGTACCAGACTTTTGTTCCCCTTCCTTCTTTGTATCTCCTACCTGTGACTGAAGCAGATGGCAACACAGACAACCAGGCAATCCAGGTCCTTGGAGCAGGGACGGCAGCAGGTGGGTTCCAGTCATGGTCAGTCCACTTAATATGCCAGGAGTACGGTAAGTTGTCCAGCTCGGACAAAGACGATAGTCTGGGAGTTGGTGTATGTAGGTAGCTACACTAAGATAGAGAAAATGGGAGCTTGGAGCTTAGAGCTTATTAGACGGGAGCGTTAGAGCCACATAGGCGGAGACTAGAGCCTGAGCTTGGACGTGGACTTTGCCCTTAGACTTATGACTTGGGGAGATCGAAGGACCCATCCAAGCCGGACTGCATTAAGCTCTTCCTAGTCGACTCGGGCCCCGTTAGTCTTCGTTATACACGTGGATGTGCAGGCGACTGCACGCAGGTGAAGGTATTAGACATCAAATAGGTACAGTACATCGATCGGATGGAGGCTCTGTATTAGTCCCAAGGGCTGGAATTGGCTGACGTGATTAGTCAAGAAATATGGAAGAAGAAGGTACGAAGCAGCGAATAAGAGCTAAATTGGCCACTGCCTTCTTCTACTTCGTACAATTTTTCTTTTTTAATTACTTCCTCCTCTCCCTCGCAGTTACCGAAAAGTGGAGGGCCCATAGTGGGAACATCAGAGCAACAGATGCAGCGTAGAATTTAGATTGCAGCGGGTAGTACGAAGAAGCCTGATTTCTGTCATCATTACTACCTTAAATCAATCTAGATTCAGAGCTCCCGAGTGAAACGATGATGTGGGAGCTACCGGGGGTAGTACACGGGTTCCAAGCAATGGAATCGGTAAACGACTGTCTTCGCGTTACTAGTCTTGCTGTGACAATGATCCTGCATGGAAGAGATGCTGTAAGATGCTGTAGGCCACTGTTCATCCAGAAGCCAAGCTGCCCAAGCCTTGAGGTAGAGGTATTGTTTTTTTTACTATTACGCGTTGGATACATATATGTAGGTAGGTATCTACATCACCAAGCACACAAGATACTTGGCAGGTGCATCGACTACGCTACCTTCCCAGGCATGTAGGTATGAGTGCGTGCATTAGGTAGGTCCAATGTACTGTCTTGTTCTGATGTGGGTGGTGAATGAAGTAGGTACACAACGTTGGTGTACGTAGCACCTTGGCATCTGACAGGGGAGGAGCTGCCGTGGGGTAACCCCTGCTAGATATACCTAGGTACTCTTGTACATACATAGCTACTGAGACTTAGACCTTATGGGGCGGAAGTGGCTCAATACTCAGCCAGAGGCTCTCTACACGCCTGGCAAACCTGGCAGAATGTATGTACACTATTTCCATTCTCGTAAAAACCAACGGAAGTTCATGTGAAGTACGTTCAGAGCCCGATTGTGCAAGGTAGTTCCTTCCTAAACAATTGTGCCTTAGTAACATGCATGTATTTAAGTTTCTAGGTAGCTCGGTACTACTGTACTACCTAACCGAATGCCAACCATTCGTACATAGCATATTTCTACCTACGAATACCCTTCTCGAGATATATAACTGGTATCATACGATTTTCGTCTGAGATAAGCCTAGAAAAATACAGTGAATCATTTTGATCTTCAGCTCTATGCGGATTTTTGTAAGATTTGTCGGATACACCCGAACAGCACTGTCAGGTATTGTCCAGCGCACCCCTGAGTTGGTTATCGTGCTGCAGATCCTTGGGATATATGGTGCGAATCATATCGCATCCTATTCAAACCAGATATGTGTGGACTGTCCCTACTCTTCGCCTGGGGAATTGAGAGCTGCAAGGCACCAATTCGTGATAGGTGCCGCAGAATTAATTACGGGGACGGTCATTTGGACCCTACGGTGCAGGAATTGTAGGCGCAATAATACTAGTGTGTAAGTCCAAGACTGGCCAGCGTAGGCAAAACGATGCGCTGATCTAGAAAAAACGAGGGGCAAGGCGGGGATGGAAAAGACGAATCAGAAATCGACCATTGCAAAAGTGCCATGCCATCAACTCGGGAGCTTAGAGACCCAGTGCTCTCTGTACGAGCACCAAGGACCGATCCTAATCAGCTGATGGTTCTGTTGAATAGGA
Source organism: Nemania sp. FL0916 (assembly GCA_022578715.1). Classification (NCBI taxonomy): domain Eukaryota; kingdom Fungi; phylum Ascomycota; class Sordariomycetes; order Xylariales; family Xylariaceae; genus Nemania; species Nemania sp. FL0916. The sequence continues at coordinate 410,303 of MU390232.1, forward strand.
GGGCTGTTCCTATTGGCATTTGGCCTTCACCGGTCTTGGGGTCCTCCCTACACACCTTTTCCCCTGCCTTAATGCACGACAACTGCTAACAGGAATTGCCGATTCCTGGTCTGATCCCGCGCCGGGTCTCGTCTTCGATTGGTGCTAGGCGTCTTCATACGGAAAGATATCCATCCATCTTGGTGCTAGCGCTAGGCATCGTCGGAAAGATGAACCGAAGGGCGGTGCATGGGTGTGTTGCCGCGCGTGCGTCTCTCATGACTGCAGCAGTGCGACAACAGGAGAGGCATGTTTGTCGCTATGAGCAGCACTGTAAGGATGTGCAAGGATGAAGTCAGTATCGCAGCCCAGGAATATCGCTTAACGCTCGGAGATTTTCTCATGCCTGCTCTCACCGACGACGGGGACTGGGTGCTCGGCAGGTGAGCAGGCGGCCTGGCATCTGGCGCGGTTCCTGCCGAGGCCGTGGCCTGACCGAGATTGAAGATGTTTGAACAGTCGCCGTGTTGCTCGCCGGCCGTATGTAGCGTGCGACGAACCCTCTCCCAAATACTTCGTACTACATCGATTATGTTGAGTTTCTTTCTCGGTCATGGTTCGGCACTCCATGGATCCATCGGCGATCCCCTCCATATAGATTCCAGACAAACTCGTTTGGCGCCCTGCATCGGATGATAGACGGACATCACCTCATCTACAAAGACTGGCACTTCCTCCAGAATTACCGTGCTGGGCCCGCTGGGCATTCTCGTGCCGCTACGAGCCAGCCTTGCAGTTGACCCTGGTCAGCTTCGTCGTAACGGTGGTCGGACCCATAGTGCCAGATTCAGCCGGGATTAGGGCCTCTCTAGATTTGGGATCCTCGTCGATTGGTGTGTTGGCGGATTGGAGGGGACCCGAGAATGAAGAGTCTATTGATCGTTGGGAATGACAGGCGAATAGTTGGCGCAGATTTAGACCACCCGGTGTGAGATTTTTCTGCATCAGCGGTTTGGATACCCACCTCAAGTGGTAAACTTACCATGTGAAAGTTACAAGATGTAGCCGACTAAGTACATCGCCAGGTCTTTCCTCTTTACCCGTAGCAATCCATGGCTCTAGGCCAATGCTGCGGTGCAACCCCAAGCGGCAGCCAAGTGAGACCGTCAACGAAACGTCGTACTTAAACGACACCCGGGCATCGCAGCTATGGCCCCACAGATGCCATCTTAGAAATGCGGATAGCAGAGACCCCGTGTAGGTATTCCGGCCGCTGTGGGTTCCAGGGGTTGTACAGACATAGGTAGCGACAACACGATGGTGGGGTGTGGGTGGTCTCGAGCATGGGCGTGCGACGCGCTGGGTACCTGGTGTGCACACCGCCGACCATCATTCCTCGGTGGCCTATGAGAGAAGCTAACAGGATTTACAGGACAATACAATACACCTAAGAGATATATCGTGAGGGAGGCCCGGTGTAACCACGGAATACATTCCCCGCTTTGGGAGGTGTTTAAAGGGAGGGTTGCCTAGGTAGCTCAATCTGCCCTGTTGCTCAACGGACAAAGGGCCACGATGACATGATTTAATCGACCTTATCAAGGCATTCATGGGGGTTTTACTACTACCTACTTGGTGTATATGACGATCGATGAGTGAGTTTGTCTGTTTTTGGGTAATCTGTATGAAATTTGAGATTAGAGACAACCCCTGGATTGTACCATTCACTCATTCAGTGTCCATACTGCGACAGATTCTATGGTAATAATTTTTGCAACATTCTGCGCGGTTCATTTGGGCACGATGAAAACATGATTGTATATGAGAGCAGCATTGAAGGTGATTACTTATCCCCAGAAAGATAGATCTAAGCTGACACTTTTTGGGGGGTTTTCCGTCATCGATGCTACTAAATTGCAGTATCATGATCCCCGAGATAGAACTTACGTCACTACTGCCAACTTTTAGATATAGTTAACACATAATCTATCAAGTAATCATAATAGTATTGAAATCGTCATACAATTGGGTAATATAGAAACTATCTCAATGAAGCTTTGCTTGCGATTTCCGATGTCGCCATGAGCTGTTCAGTTTGTCTCCTGACCACGCGCTGATGCGGCTGTCCCTGCGGCCATAATGCGGCCAACCCCACGCACTACGTACTAAGTATACCTATGCTACTGGTGCACCGAATTGTTCATCCAATGCCTCCTGCCGCCACTCCACTCGCCAATATCTCTCTTCTAATCGATGATTTGATTGGTTTCCACGAAGTGCTGTCCTCAAGAGGCGGATTGATATGCTTATGTTGAGGACAAACGTTAATAGTACCTAGGAATATGATATTGACGGGGTGGAGGTACATACTTATCTTTGCAAACAATTTTGTGGATAGCTTGCTATATTGCTTCGGATTTTCGTTGAGAGCTTCACTTCGAAACACATGCACCTCAAGGAAATGAAAGGGAAGATGTCAAGCAGCATATGTAGGAGAAAATATCGGTACATGAGTCAGGGCATTTCTCTGGAGTACCTATAGTGGTTAACCTACATTTCGTCCTGATTCAAATGAAGCGTCTCCACCTCCTGTTGGCTGCTTCAGCATGCATATGGCCGGAATAGGAAATACCCGTACTGGTGGTATACCTACATCAAGCGTGCAATCATCTTTATCACTGGTCCAATTCGTTACTACTACTAGTAGGTAGTGAAGCAGTTACAGAATGGGTGGTGCCGAGCCACAAGATAAAATTTAGTGGATGAACGTGATTTCTCAAAACTTTCTGACCGGAAACCCCCTTGTCTTAGCAATACTACGTAAACTCAATAAGCAAGATCGGATGCACACTAATGCCTAAATAGACGCTTTCGTCTCAATTAGGCTCTGCTCGGTAACCGCGTACTACAGAGCACAGCGTGGTAAGGAACTGGGCGTCCCCATTTGGACTGGTCATGGCCTGGAACTGCACGTTTATCCTAATGCACATACTGATAAGTACAGTACCTAACTTCTAATGTTTCCATGTATGTGCAGTTCTTACTGTACGCTATCTACAGAGCACCAACACTAGTCACCATCTGTAGGTGATATCACCATCACGATAATGCAGCTTTGACTTTACTCTGCCCAGCAAGGAACGTTCTTAAACACCACGATATTTTCATCATAACAGTGCCAGAATGGTGTCGTAATAATAAATGCAAATAGATAAACGTGGTGTATAATCGAAACACTAAGTATCTACATCTATCATAGGCTCGTAGCCAGGCTGGATACGCGAGCGTTTTTGGTTTGCGCCTCAAGATTTCGAGCAGGAGCTCATCTTCATGGTTCGATCGACCTTTCACTTACGAATAAGTGGCCGCATAGCCGTTGCTAACACATGATCTATAGAATTGGGAGGCCTCAGATTGCCCACGCGCCCATAAAATAGTTGGGAGTTTCCGGTCCCGTTCCCTGAGCACATTCTTACTAGTGCTTGTCAGTCATTAGAAGCCATATATCTGGACTCGCGAGCAATAATCTCTGGAAGCCCAGATGACAGTTGTGAGTCACGGCGCGGTATAACCAGTATGTATGCACGCACGTTCCCGGCCACGTGCTCATCGTACTTGGCATCGAACCAGCAGTACCATAATTAGTCTAGTTCCAGACCGGATGCTGTCTCCGCAGCCGGGAATCTATCCATGTTGGCAGACGCACACCCGACGAACCGACGCCTCGAAGCAAGACTGGTAACCTAGTATTGTCAGAGGCTCGACCCACGAACGCCCAGGCCCCTGCTCTAGTGTACAGACAACATACCAGTAGCGTCAGTCCAACGTTCGGACGATGGAGCAGTGTTCTTAGTAATGGCACATATTATAAGATGATCGGCCAACCGGTGCCTCTGCCAGGTAGGAACGCCGACAATCTATCATAGATAGCATCGAAATAAAAACCCGAATTCTGATCCGAAAGCATGGATGACGTCGGCACCAGATCTTAGTTAGCAAGACTATGACGAGAAACTGGTGCACCCCTGGCAAAAGTTGCCAAGTTACGGGCCGGCTTCTACATAGTCTACTGCACGAGACCTACCGCTTCAGCTCGCTTTGACAGCTACCTGCACTAATATCGGGGTCTGAGCACTCTCAAATAAAGAGATAACGGAGAAAAGGGGCATATAGAACCATTGGGGAGACGACAAAAACAGAATCGCAATTCTTGAATTTAGGTTGGAAGCCAGCTTGGCGTGTGCGATCTTGGAAATCGTGGATATTTTGAAGATATCGACGATGCAAAAGGCGATTAATGAAACGAGGGCGATTCAAGGCTTTAAGATCGTTCTCACGGCACCATCTAATTACCCCGCCAAAAGTCTCAAGGCTCATACATAAACTAGCCACACGTGTTACTCGGATCGTCTTGATGGGCTCTTGTCCCCTCTACTTACCATTGCTAGCTAACAATGGCTGGCAGTCTGGCGGTCTTGGCGATGGAGACGAAGTATAGTATACCAAAGTCTGGTGGCTTTGCAGTAGCTACACGGTTACCGAGCCGTATAACTTGTCATCTTCACATATTGAACTGCATCTTTAGCCTCTACGAAGTACATCACATTCCCCTTTCGTTCCCTTGCGCGCGGGTGAGCTTACCATCCCAGCAACGGAACGCGAGCCGGTAGCGTAGATTGGGCCTGCATCATACACACGTGTAAGCTGTGATGTAACACGGCTCCTGCTATTGTGTGGTTCGGACGATGAGCTTATGCGCGCCATTCGCAACGTCTCTCTCTTTCTTTGTCCTCTATACATATTTACCTACCCAGAGTAGCATAACATGCATGCTGCATGCTACCAGATTTGTCGAAATGTCCTCCTCCTATGCAGTGCAAATCAGTTTTTATTCACTCGCATACTGCGGCTGCAGGTAAGAGATTTTTATGTGCATACATACCCTGTTGCGTCCATTGGTATGTACTGTACTTCGTAGGTATTGGTAGTGTAGTAAAAGAACATCGCGTCGAACTTCACGTCATCCAGACCCCTCTCGCATAACGTAATTGGGTGAAAGTGAAATGCTGACCCCAAGATAACTGTCCCTGCCGGCTCCGGCTGGACGTCACCAATTTCGGCTGCAGCGATCTCACGCATGAATCTCTAATCATGGGGCTTTTGCTGCCGTTGGTGTTTTTAGGAGTTTCCACATAGGGACGATCAGGCTCTTCCACTGTCGCCAACCCTGTCTCGTCCGTGGGGGATCACTGGGCTATATTTTATCTAACCTAGTTTACTAAGGTTAAGATGGTAGGTTGATGCTATCTACTGCGCGATCTGGCATCGACCACATCCTGATAGCATCTGGTTCTTCTCCAATTTCGTTTCCCTGTCCGTGTATGTCAACGTCAACACCATCACCGCCTCCTGAATAATAATGTTCATATTAGCGACACGAAACTTGAGCATTGAACGTCTCGGTCTTCGGAATTTCGGCAATCAAATATAGGTAGTCTTACAGATACTTACGTGTACATTTACAGTGGAGGGAAATATGAATTGTATACCTATAGGTACAACCTGTTCGCGTCCATCACCCGAACTTGAAGAAGCCAAGAGTCTGGCTTCTGGCAGCTGTGGGGGACACGGCAGAGAGACGCATGGGAGATTGGATGCCACAATCTTCGCGTATTAGCGTAGGTGGTAACTTCGCAGAGAGAAAGACACTATTACAGTAGGTTAGGTCGTCGGTGTCCTGCACACTAAAGAGGCAGCTTGACGAACGCGCATGGGAGCCCTGCTCCCTCGACTCCGGCCACATGGTAGGTAGATACTACTACACTACTCACACGCTATCTCCGCTTAGGCTTCGACAGATGGTATAAACATAGCAGCGACTATGCTAAAAGCAGACAGAGTCGCGAATTATCAAGAGGCTCTCAGGGACAACCTCGAAGCTCTGACGCGTCCGTAATGTAGGTACACACACCACATCACATCATCCTGCACTATATTCCTTCCAGAAAAAATTTCTCTTTTCCAAATCCATATTCCTGGATCGTCTCTTGGCAGCACTACTCAACAACACTTAACCTAGTGTACCGTACACTAAACTAACCTAGCTCGCTATAAAAAACGGCCGTCTTGGAAGGGTTGTTCTGCCAAGATGAGGTAATATGAGAGTCCGACGGGAATATCGGGAAGAACAATGCCTAATTAGTGTAACTATCCAGGGAAGTCCACCAGAGACGCAAAACCGCGAACGGCAGAGAGAGAGGGGATTGCCGCCCATCTGCCATATTATAGTCTAGTGTAAGCACTCTACACTAGTGTACGCTATCTACCACATGGCAGCTTGCGCGAGCAGGGGCAAGTCGGCACATAGGCAACGTACACACTTAGTTACTAAGTATTAGTGTAAATCGTGGGCTAACGTGCCGTGCCCCCCATTACACTACATAACAGTATACGGAGTAGACGTTGACGATGGCAGCGAATTCGGAGGAAAATCGGACTGCCCTCGCGCTTCCTGTGGAGCGTGCTGCTTTGCAGGGGTAGTATGCGGTAACGGCTCAGATTTGTACCTACACCTAGGTATTGTTGGTTTGACAGGTCGCCCGGAAGTCTCCCGACAGAACTTGGCGCAAGAAATTCTGGCTACGTTGGAAATATTTCGCCGTACACCACACATATAATAGCGGACAGAATGCCAAGTATAGGACGACAGGGTTACTATAACATGCTGAATCGTTGAAAGTATCTCTTTCACGAATGATAATGCGTAAAATATCAATTTACGTTATATGAGTTATACCGTGAGGTTGGCTAACACTATATTAACCGAATCCCGTCCCGTCGGCAGGTATTGGAGTTAGAACCTTTTAATGCGGCTTCAATTTTGTACATACTACCCTAGTCTTGTTGTCGACCTAATCTAGCCCTATCCACGCTATGACTAGGTATAGTATTATCTACTTCGCTAAGTACGTGAGAGTTGACAGTTGACATATCTACGGACCTATGCCATTCTGTACCTACTATCTACATGGGTCTATGTCCCACTGCTCGTGCGAAATGACCTATAGTACTCGCTTAGTAACTTCAATGCTGCAACCGCTTTGACAGTTCGCTGTCGCATGCTCGAGAATTTCATCTCCCTCTTCTCATCCTCGTGTTCAAGCTTAATAAAGCCGAGTCGGCAGGACCGGTCGTAAGGGATCCATTCCCCTGACCGAAACTCGCTCACCGCCTAGGTGAAACAGGGTCCCTCCAGTTGCTGTAGACCGCGCCCGTCGTGCCGGCGAATTGAAAACCCATCGGCTCGCATTCCGGGAATCGTCTTTTACCAGTAGAGGAGATAATGCCCAGCCGCTGAGGTTGGCTCGAGACGCGCACGCATACGTCATCACGATAGCTATGTTTTCTAACTATCACCGAACATCATTGCCTGTCACAGTGGTTTTCGGAGACTACCCAGGTCCGGACTCAGAAGCGTTCGCAGCAATAGGCGGAAGCGGAGACTCCACCTCCGCCATAGGGCCTGTACCAGATCTATCGTCCCGCACAGAATCTGTCACAAAGTCGTCATCGACATCGCGCGACAACAACCTGGATGGCTCGGCTTGCCCGATATCCACGCCCTCATGTTCTTTTGCTTGATGATCCTTATCCAATACGTCCGACTCCGAGTTCTGACGCTCTTTTTCTTGGAACGTGAAAGCGTCGGACAGATTGACCGCCAGAAAAGTCTTTGGCAACTTGACTCTGTGAATATTTTGGTGAGCACCGGTCTTCTTAGCGTGTAAGGCATGCCTTGAGGGGAAAGAGCTTACTGGTGGAATTTCGCTCGCAATGTCTCAATAACCTTCTTCCAGTCTCCATGTGGTGTAAGGCTACGCCGTGGGGCACATCCTATGCAATGTTTACTATCGAGCTGAATGTCCAGTGGATCGTAAATGTGACAACCCGGGCTAATGGTAATTCGAATGCTGTAATTGAAGGCAGGTTGACCAGGCAGTGGCGCATTCAAGGCACCTTTGTTTTCGGACTCGTATAGTTCGAAACATATCTGGGAAAGGTAGTCTAGCTCGGGAATCGTGCGGCGATTGATTTTTGTCTCTATACCCCCTTCAAGAATACAATTGAGTAGAGTGTAGATATGCGATTCTTTAGTGAAATAGAAGAATGATTTGGCATCATCTGATGCCTGCATTTCTTCGAGATCTTGAACTATCTCCTTGAGAAGTGGCAGTGAGGTCAACAACCCGATCTCGAGCTGCCTGAAGTTAGCTCTCATCTTCAAATATACAATCTAAGTGTGCCTTACCTTTTCACTATCTGAGATACCATACTCTTGAGGACAGATGAAATCAAACATCACCTTCGCTAGCTGGTACAACTCTCGAAGGGGCTCAAAGCGCGCGTCTGTTTTCGCCTTGGTCCGATTATTTCCTCTTTGGAGATGAAAGTACTCGTCGGGCTGTACAATTTCGCTTGAATGCTTCATCCATGATCTTCGTCGAAAGATACGTCTCATGGTATTCTGTGCCTCCGATCTCTCTGAGCCATCGGACTTATCGGTCCGCTCACTAGGTGGTGATCCTACAACCTGGCTTTTATCGGACCTATCGTCGTTACTCTTGCTGGGTTCATCAGATTCCTTGGGCATGTTTTTGTTATCGCGGTTCGGAGTAACGCCAAATTCTTCTTCCAGCATATGTTTTGGCGGTGTGAATACCCATTCGAGAAATTGGCGATTATGCAAAGCGTCAAATTTCATGGTGTCGTATAACTCAGATATTTTACTTGGGTCGATTTTCTCGTGATCGCAGAATTCGGCAAAAAGCTTTTCCCAACGTTCCCTGAATAGTTCAGCATCTTCTCCACAACACCAGCGAGCCTGAATATTACTAATGGCGTTGGCCTGTGAGAGTGATGAAGCCATCGATGCACTTGAGCTTTCACTGGTCGCCCTTTCCGAAGCGGAAGTGTTAATCGCGTTTAGGGAGTTCATGGCGCCGCTATACAACTTGCTGTAATTGTGCTGCATCACATAGCGGTGGAAATTCATCAACTGAACAACTCGTGTCTGGACCTCAGAGGGCTCTGGCATGCCCTCAGGCCATGCAAATTGCGACGGGCGCTCGTTGCCTTTACGTAGCAAGCCTTTTAACTTCTTTTTGACTTTATCCATCTCGTCTTTAGCTGCGTTCGAATCATCAAGCAGGTCTTTCTGGATCGTAATAAAATCATCTGGAAGGTCTTTCTGACCCAAGAAAGACGCCGCCCATATTTGAGCACTGGTAGTGACACGGCGCTCAGAGCTGCTGAAGACATGAACTTCATCAAGAATGTCTCGGTTTAAGAGCATATAATCGTTCCGCATATTCTGTGCTAGTTCTTGGGCTTGGTATCTAGCAGAATGCGTTGGCTCACCGCCCCACTTGACAATTAGCTGTAACTTATCCAAGACGAAACTGTTATCCGCTGCTGTGAATTTAGACATCGTTACTCCCGACATAGAGTCTTGACGTCGGGGCGTATCCTGCCGAGTGTTGTCATGAGATTTTCCTTCTTCGTCGGTGGCCACACTCTGATTATTTGGGTCTTCTATTCGAACGCCTAGCGTGTCATTCGCTTCCTCTATATCCGGCCGAGTTGTCTTCTCTGGAGCAAGTGGATCTGATTTATCCATCTCATTCGCATCAGCCATTGACTCAGGCGTCACGTCTACCGGCCTTCTTTTGCTGAACATCGGCTTGATCTGCACCTTCGTCCCAGCCCAGCCTCCCTTCTTTACAAGGACGTTTCGCAATGCCTTGAGCTTATTCCGGTCCTCTACTCCTTGCTTTATCGCTACGTCCACAGCCTCTAGAACGCTTGCAAGGGCTGCCTCGCCGATCAGCAGAACTTCCTCTTGATGCCCCTTGAGGAGATCGATGAAGGGCTGAGTGTGAAAGGTGAACTTGTATTTCTGTTTTGGTGTGCGGTCAGCGTGCCGAATAACTGACACGAGGCCTTTGAGTTTCCAGGAGTGCTTCGGAGGTGGAGGAGGAGGTGTGGGCTGAGAATCAATGCACTCCTCCATCCCGTTATTTGGAGTAGCTGGGTGAGTTGTTGGGGCGGTAGCAGGCACACTACTAGGGGTTGAACTGCCTGCGGTGAGGTGGGCAAGGGGGTTTATGATCCCGTGGTGCAGCTTCGACGTAATACTACTAGCTAACGCCGTTTCCGACCTTGCTGTAGAGGACCCTCCTACGGACTTCTCATCCGGATTTGCCTCCTTTGAGGCATCTTCGTGAGGTAACGCACCCGCAACACTGGGCAGCGCGGTGTGGCTGGCTGATTGCGAATGCCCTGCTGGTAGCACCTCCTTATCTTTGCTTGGTAAGAGTGCTCTCGCTAGAGGATCATTGATATCTGTTGCTGACGGGGAAGCAAGCGGTGGAGTTGGGCCACCTCGTTTAATTCTCTCCGCCATGAACATTTCTTTAAGTATGCTGGCGCAGTGGTCGTAATAACTTTCATTATCTTTGACGAAACTCCAGCCGTTCACATCAATAACACAACTCTTCCCCCCGGCGCGAAGCAGATCAAACCCACAAACTCTTTGTCCGAATGTTCTCGCGATTTTGCTTGCCATTTCCTTCTCGTCGGGGTTCAGGGCAGTTACGTATCGAATTTCCTTGCCATGGGTATTACGCCTGACAATGCCGTCTACTACGGGCGACTTCCTCGTTTCTGCATGGCAATAGTGGGATCCAACGGTGTACGCCTTTACATCTTCAGCATTATCCACTTGCATGAACTTTTCATATATAAAGCTGCTATTTGGCTCAGTAATTGCTCGGGGAACCACAAGATCCTCCACGAACTCGGAACTTTTGTTGCCAATTTTCCTGAACAGCTTCCGCGCACCGCCACCGGCTGATCGTGGGAAGTATATGATGATGTTGTGATCCTCGCCACTAATAGGCTTTTCGACAAAAGGCTTCTTTAGCAGAGTGCCGTCGACGCTGAGAATATCGCCATCATCAAGCAGTTCGACTTTCCTGGGAGCGCAGTATAACCCAGGGTCAGTAGCGGTTAAGTCGATGCCAGAAACTTCCTTAGTGTGCTTTGCGACCTCGGGGGTGAGCAGGTCTGGACCTCCATCACGATTAACTTCAATCCGCTGGGGCGTTGGGACGCTGATCATGTCTAGTATGCGAAGGCATAGTCGTCTATCCCATAGGATCTTTTGCATGGGGACATCATTGACGCAGAATGGCTTTCGAGCCTTGACGTATGCAATGGCCTTGTCCAATGGAAAGCCGTCCGAGTAGAATGATATTAAATAGTCGCATATTGGCCAGTTCTCAATACCTACCGCCGAGTTAATTATGACGCATTGACTCATATATTGCCCACTGCACACGTACCTTCATCTAGGATGGTCTTGTCTCCAAAAACAACGACATCGAAGTCCCGATTGGCGATAATGCGGTTGAGTATGTTTCTGCTGGGTTTGCTTCGGGCTTTCGAATCCAAGGCACAGACACCAATAATGCCCCAGGGCGCGGGTCGGGGCTCTTCCTTCTCCCTAGTCTGGGGACCTCGCTCACTGCTCTGACTGTGACTGCTAGTCGCGGTGCTTCCGCTGAAGCGCCGCTTCGCTCTGCTCCGATCTCTGTTTGTCGGAGGCCGAGAACCAGGATTAGAAGCCGAAGCGGGAGGCAGGTTGCGCTTAACCATGTCCGGCCAGTTGGTGTGGTGCGTGCCCAGAGGCGTCAATTGCGGCCCAGCCCCGAGCGGCGTTTGTGAGTTGGGACTGGAAGAAGTGGTGATGGTGACATTGGAAATGCCGGCTTCTGACTGGCCCTCTTTCGGGTCAATACCCTTGCCCGAAGCCATGAGACTCTGGACGGAGACGGAGCGCGGCACCGCTCCGCACTCGGAGCCGGCGTTGGAGGAGACGGCCGAGCTTGTGGCGCCAAACCCCGACGCCAAAGAGAAGACCGACGAAATCGAGATACGCTTGTTGCCTTCCGACTCGGTGATGGACGACAGCTGGTTGAGGTTGGGATCTAGGAGTTGGCTGTGGGAGCTGAAGTCCTGCACGGAAGGGCGCCTGTTGATGTTTGAGTTTGTGCTTGCCTCCATTTTGAGGCGAAACGAAACTAAACTAGTAGGTAACTCGCGGGGCTGCCTCTTTCCCTTGGTTAGTCAGTCGTCACGCAACTAGTATTTTTTCTCTTTCTCTCTCTCTAAAACAATCAGGTGCGGCCTGAGAAGGTACGCAAAATCTGTCTCATTCATACAGTAACACGGTGGCAAGACACACGGACCGAGGTAACTAGTGGTTTAAGTGGGAATGACCTGGACGAGTCTGCTCGTGTAGTGTACAGCAATAAAACAGGTTCTGTTGGATGGATGATTCCGTCTTAGGCGCTAATTATTCCTAGAAGTTCTTAGCCGCAATGTGTCTAGCAGATACCGGTAGCTCAGGTCCGAAGAGAAAGGGAGAAACACAGATTGTGGATGCTATACCCAGGTACCCAAGACATAGAGATCGCAGATCCGTTGTAAACCGTTTGTCGCCCACGGTAGTACAAGCGCTAGATCTCATACAAAGTTTAGTGGGTCGTTGTCATGTGTAAAGTGCTTGACACGAAGCGAGAACAGGGGGCTTTTCCTTTTACGCAGTTTTAAAGGGTCTTTGACTAAGATAGAGTGCAGTTGGCAATCAGCGAAGCGTCTGGTAGCGACACAAGATGTTCCAAGCTGCAATCGGATTGTTGGCAAAAGAGAAACCTCTTTATGCTTCGTCATTTTTGGCTGTCCGTCAACAATTATAGAGATTATGTAGTGCAGGTAATGGATGTGTTCGGATAGCGGTTGATTGGCTGGGCTCTTGGGAATGGGTCATCTCTGAATGGTCTAAGTGGAGGTATAGGGTAAGGTTCCTAGGGTATAGGCCGTCATCTGTCTACATCTTATCAAGCGCTTTCTGCTCACGAGATATGAGACGGGAGCCCTCTGAATCGTCAAATTCTCGGTGCGTCGTATTTTATATGTAATGGCCACACACGTGCCAGGAGGGGATGCAGTGACGTTCATTGGCAGCATGCCGGCAGGGATCCTGAGGCCTATTCGTTGATACAAGCGCTGCATACAGGGTTCAGTGTGTCCGGGAGCTTTTGCAACTAAGTAGCGGTCGGGTAAGGCAGCCAATGACAACATCGTTTGGTCATCTGTAAGACTGTAACGGCATCACACGGCTCAGTCGATGTCCGTCATCTACTAGTACTTCTGGGCGCAATAGGATGCACACTCAATATGCATACTACCTAGGTACAGATCATAAGGTAGGTATTCGAGTTATACATCACATACAAAACATGTACCTAGGAGGTAGGTTGTTGAGCCAAATAGAAGTCGGATGGATGATCTGGATCGTGGGGCACTACGAAGTACCGCATTATCTCAGTTAACTCGTAACGGGTCTATTGTATACTAAGACGTTATTTAACGCATTAACTGTAGTTAGAAATATTAAAATGTTAGCAATTATTATATAAATTGTATAAATAAAAAAAATTATTAAAATATTTAATATATAGTTGTATTATTTTTTAAAATTATAATATTTAAACAAAATTATTAAACTTATATAAAAATTTTATTTTATATTTAATTTTATAATTTAATTTAAAAGTTTTAAATTTATTATAATATTAATAAAATTATACTTTTTATTACTTTTTTTTCGCGTTAATTATTTTAATATAATATAATTAAACTTATTTAAAAAAAACTTAATATAATTAAATTTAAAACGTAAATTTATTAAAAAATCGAATTATATATTTTTAAAACTTATTAAACAGTTTTAATAATTTTATTTAAAACGGAAAAAAATAAAAGTTTTATTATTTTTAAAAAACTATTATATTTTTATAAATCGTAATTTTAAAATTAATATTTTTATAACTTTTTTAAAAAATTAATTATTTATTAATATTTTTATTATTAAAAAAAGTTTTTAACGTTTTTTTTTATAAAATTATTATTTATTTTAAAATAAATAATTAATTTATTATAATAAATTAATAAATAAATTAAAAAAAATCTTTAATAATTATATATTTAAATTTAATTTTTAATAACGCGAATTAAAAAAATTTTTATTTTAAAATTTTTATTTTTTAAAAAAAAACTTATAAATTAATTTCGCGAAACTAGTTTTAAAAAAAAATAATAAATCTTTTTAAATCTTTATATTTTATTATTATTAATTTTTTTATTTTTTTAAACGAATAGTTTTAAAGTTTTTTAAATCGTTATTAAATTATTTATTAATAAATTACGTATATTTTTATAAAAATATTAAAAGAAATTATAACTTTTATTAATAAGTTTTTATAATATATTTATAAACAGTTTTATAATAAATAAAAATAATAAAATTTAATATTAAATAATAATTTAATTAAAAAAATTAATTTTTATAAGTTCGAACTTAGTTTAATTATTAATTTAAATAAGATTCCGATATTTTTTAAATTTATTAAAAGTTATATTTACGATTTTTATAATTAAAAGTTCGTATAAAATAAATTAAAATAAAATAAATAAAATAAATATTAAATAACGTTAATTTTAATTTTAATAATTAATAAATTATATATTAAAAAATTAAAACTTTTAATTATTTTTTATAATAAAAATTAAATTATTAATAAAAAAAATTATTTTTATTATAAAAATATTTTTGTTTAATTTAATAATATTATATATAATAACGAAAATATATTTAAAAATTAAATCGATTTTAATTTAATATTATATACGAAAAAAAAATATTTATTAATTATTAATATAACGTTTTTTTATAAAATTAATCGAGTTAAAAAAGTTTATTTAATTAATAATATTATAATAATATTAATTTTTTTAAAATTAATAATTTATTTTTAATTTTTAAATATTAATTTTAATAAATTTTTTAAAACTTAATTTTATAAAAAAATAAATATTTATATTAAAAGTTTTAAAAAAATAAACTAATTATTTAAAAAATAAATTATTAATTAATAAAAAATTATAATTATATATATTATAAATAATATATAATAACGCGTTTTTATATTTTATAATTAAATATTTATTTAAAACTTTTTTATTAAAATTAATATTTTTATTTATTTTAATAATTGTAATAATAATAAAATAAATATAAAAAATATTATTAAAAAATAGTTTAAATTATATAAATCGTATTAGTTTTTATATTTTCGAAAAAACTTTAAAATTAATAAAATTATTATAATTTTAAACGAGTAAAAAAACTTTATTATAAACACGGAAACTTTCGGATTATTATTAAATCATTATATTAACTTTATAAATAAAAGTTTTATTATAATAATAATAAATTATAATTATTATAACAGTTTAAATAAAATAATAAAATTAAATAAATCGAAAAATTTATATAAAAATTTAACTTTTTTTTTTTTTTACTCGTATAAAATATTATTTACGAAATATTAATAATTAATAAAATAATAAAACTATTATTTAAATTATATAATAAAATAATATAACTTAATTAAAATTAATAAATTATTATAATAATTAATAAAAAAAACCTTAATCTTTTAACGTTTTTAAATTCGAAAATAATATTATATAATAGTTTATTTAATTATAAAAATAAGTTTAAACACGTTTATTATTTTAAAAACTCCGAAATTTATATATTTAAACATTTTTTAATATTTATATAATAAAGTTCATTATTATTATTAAACATTATAATATTTATTATAATAATTTTAAAACGTTATTAATATTTTCTTATTATTTCTTATTATAAATTATTATTAATAAATATATTTAATATATATAATAGTTTTAATTATTTTAATAACTTGTATTAATAATTTATATAAATAATAATTATAATTATAATTAATAATAATAATTAATATAATAATTATATAGTTTAATAAATATATATATTTATTTAATAAGTTTAACTTTTATAATTTATTAAATAGTTATAATAAAAAAAGAAATAAAAAACTTTAACCGCGGTTAATTTTATAACCCGTTGTTTCCTTTTTTCCTTACTTTATAATTAATTTACGTTTTTAAAATTCGTTTTATAATTACGTTTAATTACTCGTTATAATAATTATAAAGTCTTTTTATTAATTATTATAACGATCGTTATAAGAGAGTATTTATAAGATATAAATACGCTCCGATAAAAGTTAAAATTAGTTTATGTTTAAAATAAAATACTAAGTAAATTAAAACAATATATTAATAAAAAGTCCGATCGTTAAAAAGTTTTTTTCGATAATTAAATTTTAAAAACTAATTAAAGTTTAAATTAAATAACAAGGAAAAAATAACTAGTTATATAAAAAATCGTTATAAGTTATATAAATATTTTTTTTTCGTATTATATTTGTATTTTTAAACTGTTTAAACTGTTTAAAGTTTTAAAACTTTTAAATATTTTAAACAATTTTATTTAAAATGTTTAACGCGTTTTAACACTTGAAACTTTTAAACACGTTTTACGTAACGTTTATTTTTTTTAACGTATAACTTTTTTAAATATACCGCTCGTGTTTTAATGTTTTTTTACGTCCCGCGTTAAATCGGTTTATTAAGTTATTTTTCCGTTAATTCGTAATATTATATTTTTTTTTAAAAAATTATTATCCGTAATAATTTTTTTTCTTTTTTAATAAGTGTTTTGGTTAACTTTTTTATATAGTTTTATAATACTTGATCGTATAATTAAACAAAAGTTACGAAAACGTTAATTTACGCTTGATTTTTCCCGTCGTTTTAAACGTTCTAGTTTCGATATTTTTATGTTTTACTCGCGTTATATTAAAAAAAATATATATATAATAATTATTAATACGTAAAAATATACTAACTATATAACTACGGTAATATTTATAACGTTTTTAATCCGTTATTTCGTAAATATAAAAAGTTTATAAAAAAAAATAAACTAAAATTAAAAAAAGAACGTATTTAGTAAGTTTTTCGTAAAACTTTTAATAAGTTGAACCGGTTGTAAAAAACCCGTAAATTATTACGTCGTTATAGTTTAAAAATAATTCGTCGTAGAATAAAAAGTACGGAAACGATAAAAAAATTCGAACGTTTCGAAAAAAAATAAAAACGTGTTATTATTAAACAAGTTTAACTGTTTTCCGTTTTTTAAATTATTTTTTTCGATTTGTCCGTTTTCGACTTTTCGTTTTAATTAATAAACTTGTTATTAGTTTTAACCGATTAAAATATTAACAATAAAAACTCGTAACAATTTAAATCGTGTTTTTTAAATATTTTATAAGTTTTTAAATATTGTATATATATAAGTATTTTTTTTATTTAATTAAATATTCGGTATTTTCGTCCGTTTAACGTAAATCTAGTATTTTTTCAACTTCGTACTTTTTTTTTAATTCGGTTTAAATTTTAATTTTAAATTTAACGTTATCTAGTATTAGTTTTAATAATAAAATATAAATAATTTTAAATATCCGTATTATTTTTAATAATAAAAATCGATAATTTAAATTTAATAAAACTTTTATAATTTCAAATAGTTTTAATTTTTTAAAATCGAGTTTTTCGTTTAGTTTTTTTATTTTAATTTTTCCGCGTAATAAGTATATTTTTTACCTTTTTTTTAAAAAAAGCTTTAACGATTTTTTATTATTATAATATATTTTCGTACGTTATTAAATAATAATAAGCTTTTTTTATAGTTTTTTTTATATACTTATGATTTTTTTTTATTAACGAGTCTTTGTAATATAATAATTTTATTTACGTTAATTATAATTTTTTTTAAATTATAACCGTAATTTACTTTAAATAATAACATTTTTATATTTTAATTAACTAACGTATTATACACGTATTTTATTATAAGTAATAATTCGACTTAATTGTTTTAATTAAAGTTTATATAATTTCGTAAGTATTATTTTAATATTTAATTAAGTTTTTCCGTTTAACCGTTTGTTTAAAAATTATATATTGTTGATATAATATGTTTAATTCGTAATACTTTTATAAATGATTAAAAGTACTTTAATATTATAATACGTTTTTTGTTTATAATTTTTTTTTTAATAATTTATATTAATTAATAATATTCCGTATAAATATATATACTAGATTTTTTATTAAAATGGCCTTTTT
Organism: Nemania sp. FL0916; assembly: GCA_022578715.1. NCBI lineage: Eukaryota > Fungi > Ascomycota > Sordariomycetes > Xylariales > Xylariaceae > Nemania > Nemania sp. FL0916. The sequence goes on from MU390232.1 coordinate 428,489, forward strand.
ATAAAGGATGAATTTCCCGTATTTTGTTAATCGTTTTATTATAACTATAATAAAGTCGTATTTTATTTTTATTATTAGTTTTTTTAATTTTAATAGTTTTACAATAAAGTTAAACAAAACTGTTTTTTAAACTTTATTTAAAATTTTAATAAGTTTTATAAATCTATAAAGTTTATATCGTATTATTTTAAATTTGTTATAAATGTTATAATTTCCGATCACTTTTTAAAAAATCCTTTTAATTCCGGGTCTTATAAATTATTGTTTAAATCGTTCGTAAGTTTTAAACAATCTTTAATATCCGTAAAATAAATATTCGTAAAATTATATTATAAACTTTGTTTATAATGTTTTAAATATTTAGATTTTATTATTTAATTAGTATATATTTTATATAATATCGTATTATATTTCGAATTTTTCGATGTTTTCGTTATCGGTATTTTATTATATATATAAAATCTTTTTTTTTATTTTTTTCGTAAAAAATAATTCTGTTTATATTACTATTAACGTAAAATTACTGTTTATATTTTCTTATAATAATAATTTAATATATTTTTGTTTTTCGTATCTTTTAAGTTCGTATTTTCAGTTAAAAATATCGGCTTTAATATTTTCTTTTCTTTTTATATATATAATTTCGAAGTTAAATTTTAATAAGAATTCCGCTTATCGTACTTATTGTTTATTTAGTTTTTTCGTTATTATAAACGTTATAAAATTTTTATAATCTAAGTAAACTTTAATTAAATAGTTTATTTTATTAAAATATAACTTTTATTTTTTAAATACGTAAATAATTACTATTAATTTTTTATTATATATTTAATAATTTAGTTTAAGTTTATTAAATTTTTTCGAAAAAAATACAACGGGGTATAAGCGTTTTTTATCGTTTCGTTAATTAAATTGTCCGTTTATTAATTTGTTACATATATCGGTTTTAATCTTATATTCCCGATCTAGGTTCGGTAACTACAGTATCGGTTTATCGAGTATTTTTTGTTTAATTTCGTTAAATGTTTTTTTTTTAGTTTCGGTTTATCGAAACTTTCGATTTTTTTTTATAAAATCCGTAAAAAGTGCTGCGATTTTATTAAATTTTTTAATAAGTAGTCGTATATAATTTATATAACTTATAAACGATTTAATATTTTTAATATTTTAAAATATTAATTAGTTTTTTATTATTTTAATTCGGGATTTTTATATTTATATTTTTTTTAAAATAATAATAAATTTTAAAAAATCAACTTTTTGTTTATAAAATTTACTTTTTTTTAAATGTATTAATAAATCTACTTTTTATAATATTATTAAAACTTGTTTAATATATTCTTTATATTTTTTTAATATTTTTAAATAAATTAAAATATCGTTAAAATATATTATAATAAATTTATTAATAAATTTTTATAATATCGTAATAATTATTTTTTAAAAAATTATTAATATATTAATTAATTTAAATAATATAATTAAACATTCGTATAATTCGTATAATATATTAAATACTGTTTTTTATTTATATTTTTATATTATACGTATTTAGTTATAAACGTTTAATAAATTAAATATTATATACTACTTTGTTTTATATAACCTGTTGCGTAACTCGTCGATTCGTAAGATCGGTTCTCGATCCTTTTTTATAATTCGATTTAAATATTTATAATTTATATATAATTTCTATTTAAGTTTGCCGTCCTTTTTTGTTTTTTTAATACTTATAAAATAAAATATCGTATTAATAATATAAAAAATGTAATAGTTCTTTTTTTTAAGTTCTTTTTTAATTATTTATTTAATAGTTTTAATTGTTTTAAGTTTTATTAATAAAATAAAAAAAATCCCGGTTGTTTTCTTAATAATAATTTAATCTTGTAATCGTAAACTGTATGTTTTAATAATTTTATTATTGTTTTATGTTTTTTTACGAACAAATCGTTAAATTTTTTATATTTTTCCAATATTAAATCAGAATTAAATATACGTTTAAATTTTTAAATAATTAAATTAAACTTAAATCTTATTAGTTTTGTTTTTTTAGTTTTTTTAATATCGTTATTTTTTTTTAATATATATATAAATTTATTTATTTCGTTTTTTAAACGATTAATAAAAGTGTTATTTTTTTTAATAAAATTTATTAAAATTAGTTTATATTTTAATTTATTAATAAATTACTTTTTTATAACTAAGGTATTTTTAAAATTATATTATGTTATATAATATTAATAATATTAAACGTAAGTTTTTTTATACGTTTTTAAATATTAATTAAAAATTTTATAGTTTTTTTTTTAATTATTCCGTCGTTATATTTTATCGAACTACTATCGAAACTTTTTAATATATATAAAACGTTTTTTATATAAAACAATATATTTATTTAATTAACGATTCGTAAAAAAATATAACTTCGTATTACGTTAATATTAATTATTACGCGTATTTTATGTTTTTTATATTATAAGTTAATAAATAGTTGTTTTTTAATTATTAATCCTAGTGATTTTATTTTATTCAACTATATTTTAATAAATTGGGTAAGTTGTTAATGTTTTATAACTGCTCTTCTTTATTTTTTGATTTTTAATTTTCGTACTATTTGTTTTTATTATTGTTTATCGGAACTCGACAGCGTACTTAGATACTGATTTTTTTTGTTTAATAAATAAGAGTTTGCGTTCGGTTTGTCGTTTTTTTTCCGGGTTTCCGAACATTTTTTTAAATTTAGTCTCGAAAACCTCGTAGTTTTTAAAAATCTTTTTAATCTCGTTTTTTTAGTTTTCTTTATTAACATTATTAAAATAATTTTTAAAAATTAACTCGAATTATATAAATACTAGTCCGTTTAAATATTCTACCGCGTGAAAAACTTTTTTTACTTGATCGGTTATTTTTTCGACTTCGTTTTTATTATTAGTTTAACTAGTTTTAAAACTTTTTTCGTAATATTTAAAATATGTTTTTATTTTCGTTAAAATTTTTCGAATTTTTCCGTTATTACTGTTAAACTTTTTTAATTTAATTAATTAATATATCGAACTTATTAATTTATTAATAACTATTATTATAATTTATTATATAATTTTTATAATTTGTTTTATTTATTCGTAATTAATAATATAAATAATAATATATATATATATATATATTTTTAAAACACTGATGTGTTTTTAAAATTAGTTAATTAATTACGCCGTATTTTATTAAACTATTATATCGATTCGAATATTTCCGTTATTATTTAATATTTAATATTTAAACAAAACTATTTAAAATATAACGATCGTTATAAAAAAGTATTTATAAAATATAAATACGTTTTAATAAAAGTTAAAGTTGGTTTATATTTAAAATAAAATATTAAATAAATTAAAATAATATATTAATAAAAAATCCGATCGTTAAAAAGTTTTTCTCGATAATTAAATTTTAAAAACTAATTAAAGTTTAAATTAAATAACGAAAAAAAATAACTAATTATATAAAAAATCGTTATAAGTTATATAAACATTTTTTTTTCATATTATACCTATGTTTTTAAACTGTTTAAGTTGTTTAAAGTTTTAAAACTTTTAAATATTTTAAACAATTTTATTTAAAGTGTTTAACACGTTTTAACGTTTAAAACTTTTAAACACGTTTTACGTAACGTTTACTTTTTTTTTTAACGTATAACTTTTTTAAATATACCGCTCGTATTTTAATATCTTTTTACGCCCCGCGTTAAGTCGGCTTATTAAATCACTTCTCCGTTGGTTCGTAACAATTATTAATAACCGGTAATTATATAAAACATTTTTATTTAAACCGCGTTGCTCGAAAGCTTTAAATCGCGTTAATAAATTAATTTTTAATAGTTTATTAAAGTTAGTTTTTTATAAATCGTTAATTTTAATTTTTTAACACTTTTTTAATTAAATATTAAAACGTAATAAATATATTATTATTATAATTAAATATAAAAATACTTTAATTTATTTTATTTATTATTATTTTATAAATAATTAATTTTATTAATTATAAAGCTTAATTTTATATATTAATATTATTTTTTTTATTATTAATTTTAAATATTTAAAGTTATAATTAAGTTATTTTTCTTATATAAACAAGTTTAATAATATAAATTTTAAACGTATTACGGAATAATAAAAGTTTTAATTACGGTTTTATATATTTAATAAATCCGGTTCGGCTTATTAATAAATTAAAGTTAAAAAACCGTTTTAACTTTTTATTTTAATAATTATAAAGTTAAATAAATATTTTTTAATTTTTATTTAATAATTATAATAACTTAATAAAACACGATCGTTTATTTACTTTTAAAAATTTACTTTGTTTTAAATTAATATTACTCGAATTACGTTATTAATAAGTTAATTTTTTATCGTTTAAATTTATTTAAAACCCTCGTTTATTACGAAGTAAAATAAAAAATAATTACGTTTTTATTTACGAATAAATAATTATAAGTTTGTATTAAAGTATACGCGAATTAAAACTTATTATAACTTTGTTTTATTTCTTAATCCGATTTAACGTTTTATTTTTTTAACTTATAATTATTTAATTTATCGATTTTTTAATTTTTTCGATTTTATAAACTTTATTTTTTTAAATTATCTTTTTATTTTTATTAATTAATTTACGTTATAAACTTGTTAATTTATTAATTTTATTTATTATATAATTACTTTATAACTTATATAACTTTTTAAATCTTTAACTTATTATTCGATTAATTAATTAATTTATAAATTTATTAATTCGTTAATTTTATTTATAAGTTTAAATTAATAAGTTAACTGCTTTTAATTTATAGTTATATTTTTAATTATTATTAAACTTTTATATAAAATATATTATTTTTTAATTTTTTAATAAAAAATCTCTTATTAATTAAACTATTATTTCGTTAATTACTTAATAACTTTTAATTAATTAATTTATTATTCCGCGCGTTAATTATATAATTAATTAATTTAATAATCTTAAACTTATTAATATAAACAGTTATAAATAATTATATTTATTATTACGTAATTAATTATTTAATTTCTCTTTTATTAACGTGTTCGAATTATTTTTATTAAACTGTTTAATTTTAAAACTTAATTAATTATTTATTCGATTTTTATAAACAAACTTATTTTTATTTTTATATAATTTAAATAATAATATTAACTTAACTGTTTAAAACTATTATTTAAACTATTTAATATATTTAAAATTAAAAAATAATTAAAAAATAAAGAATTAATTAAAAAAAATAAAAACTTTTTTTAATAATTCTTATATATTATATATTTTTTAATGTTTAAAGAATTATAAAAAGTTGTAATAATTTTAATTACTTTAATAACTTGTATTAATAATTTATATAAATAATAATTATAATTATAATTAATAATAATAATTAATATAATAATTATATAACTTAATAAATATACGTATTTATTTAATAAGTTTAACTTTTATAACTTATTAAGTAATTATAATAAAAAAAGGGATAAAAAGCTTTAACCGCGGTTAGTTTTATAACTTATTTCTTTTTTTCTTTTTTATTTTATAATTAATTTACGTTTTTAAAATTCGTTTTACAACTATATTTAATTACTTATTATAATAATATATCGTAATAATTATTATTAAAATTAAAAATTATAATAATTAATAAAGTTTTTAAATATTAATAAAAGTAAAAATTTATATAATAAACGTTATTTATATTTTATAAGTTATAAAATTAAAAATAACCGCGAAAAATATATAACTTGTTTAAAAAAACTTTTATTAATAAAAAATTTAATTAATAATTATAACTTTAAATATTTTAAAACGCGTAAAAATAAATTATTTTTACGTTTTATAAATTATAAAACACGTTAATTAATTAATTAATAAATAATAAATTAATTATTTAACGCGTATTTAATATTATTTTAAAAGTTTTTTTAATAAATTAAAAAAAAAACATTCCGAGTTATATATACGAAATATTAATTATTAATACAAATTAAAAAGCTAAGTCATATAACTAACATTTAAAAAAAAATATTAAACTAACTTAAATTAAGACTTAAAGAAATCTTAACTGCAATAAACCCGTTACGAGTTAACTGAGATAATACGGTACCTAGGTTCATATACCAGGTGTTCACTCCGAACCTTCGTCATACTTAATGTAGGCCTAGGCTCGATCGGAAAATCCAATTAGGAGTTTGTCCTAGCGACTACTTTACCATTGCACCACCGAAGTAAGATGGGAACGTCCGTTACAGGGTAGCATCTTTTTCATGACTATGCTCGCCAACGTAGTGGGTCCAGGACCCGTGCTACAGCCAGATAGTGGGGCGAAGTACGGGTAGTTGAAGCTTTTGATCGGTCCAATTGGCGAACTAGAAATCTTTCCAACTAAAAAAAACGTTGCAGCAAGCCGTCCTGAAACCTCCGATAATAGCTGTCACCTGTATCGCATTCTTGACGCTTTGTAATGCCTCACGAGCGCATTGACCTCACTGCCAACTTTAAGGTCACTTCCGTGCCTTTCTGGAGAACAGACCGTGCTGGCAGCACCATAGAGAGATAGAGAGAGGCACACGCGCACTTCGAGACCACGATGCCGCATTCTGAGCAGGATGCACGGCTGGCCAAGCGCCAAAAGCTGGGTTCTGTCGCGAAGAGCAAAACGCCCACTTCCCAGCGATCCCGCATCTTTGCTCCCTATCGAGTAATTTGACCTCCTTTTGCTGCTGTTACTGGTGCTGCTTCTGTTGGTGCGCATGCGCTGACCGGAGTTTCGATGTCATTAGACTGTAGGCTTGGTATCGCCAACTGACGTCCCTTTCACCTCGATCCCGCTAGGCAAGACCACCTTCCAGCTCACGACGTCGACCGGCCGATCCCTCCAGACGTACGATCTCAAGCGCGGGCTCAATCTCGTGTTCATGACCTCGCCGCAGACGCCCGCCCAAATCACCGCCACCTTCGCATCCAGGGATCGCGTCTTCGCCGCATGGGGCGACTCCAGCAACGGCGCTTCGAAGCAGGGCATCTGGATTTTCCAGCGAGGCAAGAAAATTGGTCACCTAGAACTTCCGCCGGACTTGCAACAGCCCATCAAGCAGATTCTCGTGTTTGGGTCATGGATCGTGGCATGTTCCCTGACAAGGATTGAAGTATGGAAGTCGGCAACGCTCGAACACTACACCACACTGTTTACGATGGCTGCTCGAAAGGGCGACAACGAGCTCACAGGAGGCATATGTACCATGCCCACATATCTGAACAAGGTGTTTGCTGGCCGGCGGGACGGCTGGGTGGAGATCTGGAACGTGTCGACCGGGAAACTCATCTACACGCTCCTCCCTCCGTCGACTACCTGTGGCGCTGTTACCTGTATGCAGCCCTCGCCTGCGCTATCACTGATGGCCATCTCATATTCCAATGGCGCACTCATCGTTCGCAACATTCTCACCGACAAGACACTTATCCAACTAAACGCCGGCTCACCTGACGCCCCTGTGACGAGCATCGCCTTCCGGACAGATGGTATGGGCGCGGGACAAGATGGCCGCGAGGATGGCGTAATGGCAACTGCGACTGATGCAAGTGGTGATGTGACTTTTTGGGACCTAAACAAGGGAGGCAGAGTGATGGGCATCCTGAGGAGTGCCCATAATCCACCAGCCGGGGATGGTACTTCAGTCCGTGGCGGCCTGAGCAAGATCGAGTTCCTAGCAGGCCAACCTGTAATAGTCACGAGTGGGAGAGATAATTCCCTAAAAACGTGGATATTTGATGAAGCCCCATTTTCACCTGTACCAAGGATACTACACACACGAAGTGGCCACGCCGCGCCCGTGACATCCCTTCGCTTCCTGCCTTCCGATTTCGACGGTGCCGAAGCAGGGAATAAATGGCTCCTTAGTGGCGGGAAGGACCGGAGTTTATGGGGCTGGAGTCTCCGCCGGGATGGTCAGAGCACAGAGCTGAGCCAGGGAAATATACGGAAGAAAGCTAAGAAGCACGGGATACTGGCCATGGGTGCCATCGGCCACGGGCCAACTACGACACTCGAAGATCTCAAGGCTCCGGAAATTACTTGCATAGCTTGCTCTCTAAATCGTGATGGCGGCATTGGCGCTCTTCCTGGTAAGCAGCCATTGTGGCAGAAGACACGCAACCCCAAGACGTCGCTGGATGCTTCGATCAGTGGCATGACTGGCTGGGAAAGTGTTGTCACTGCCCACAAAGACGATCCATTTGTACGTACTTGGTTCTGGGGCCGCAAACGTGCTGGCAGGTGGGCTTTCGAGACTGGTGATGGTGCAAACGTGTCTACTGTCACAATGAGTTCTTGCGGAACATTTGCTGTTGTCGGGTCCGTCGGGGGATCGATTGACATGTTCAACTTGCAATCAGGACTTCACAGGCGGCGATTCCCATCTAAATTGACACCCGCGCAGGCAAGACAGGTCAAGATGCAGCAAGCCAGACAAGCCGACACAGTTATGCAACTTCAAGCCCGCGCGTCTTCTGGATTCCTCCCGGGAACCGGAAAACATACTAAAGCTGTCACCGGGATTGTCGTTGATTCGATGAACCATCTCGTGATTAGCTGCTCTCTTGATGGTAGAGTCAATTTTTGGGAGTTTTTGACCGGAAATTTGCTTCACGAAATCAATTGGGCACCTATGACCATGATCACCGGCTGTCGCTATCACGCTGCGAGCGATCTCATAGCCTTCTCATGCGATGATGGATCTGTTCGCGTTGTCGACATCGAAACCAGACAAACCATTCGCGAATTCTGGGGCTGCCAGGGCAAGATTAATGATTTCACATTCTCTAACGACGGACGCTGGATAATAGCCGCATCTGAAGACTCTATGATAAGGGTCTGGGATCTACCCACAAGCCATCTTATTGATGCGATCCGGCTCGAGAGGCCTTGTACTGCTTTAGCGTTCTCCACCACAGGCGAATACCTCGCTGCGGCATCTGAAGGCCAGTTGGGTGTTGATATCTGGAACAACAAGAGTCTGTTCACACATGTACCAACCAGGCAGATATCTGAAAGCGTTACAGAGCAGGTCTCTGGACCAACGGCATCGGGAGAAGGTGGGCAAGGGCTCATAGAGGCAGCATTTACAGATGAAGACACGGCGGAAGAAGAAGACCAAGTCACTGCACCAAGTTTGGACCAACTCAGTGCCGACATGATGACTCTAAGCTTAATCCCAAGGAGCAGATGGCAAACTTTGTTACACCTCGACCTGATCAAGAAAAGAAACAAGCCAAAAGAGCCTCCGAAAGCCCCCGAAAAGGCACCTTTTTTCTTGCCATCAACAACAGGAGCACCATCTTCGGATCAAAACGTCTCAAAAGCAAATCCTGATGATGGTCAGAATCAATCGAGAATCACGAAATTTGACCAGAGCAGGATGGAGCAGGCCTTTACGAGTAAATTACGGGCCGGTGCTGCAAGTGGAAACTGTAAGATACAAATTTCAGCTTATCATGATCGCTACTGACACTTATAATAGATAACGGATTCATTGAGCATCTGAAGGCTCTTGCTCCAGCCACAGCGGATCTTGAATTGCGATCCCTTTCTCCGGGTGATGACGATGGGTCAAATGAATTACTTCATTTCATTCGAGCTCTAACGGGTCGTCTCATAGCGAGACGAGACTACGAACTTACCCAGGCTTGGATGGCAGTCTTCCTGCGGTTACACTTTGATCTAATTATTGAAAGCGACATCCTCATGAGTGCGCTAAGAGAATGGAAGCAGTGGCAGGCCGAGGAACATAATAGGCTAGATGGTCTATTGGGATACTGTAGCGGCGTGGTCAACTTTTTGAGGAGTCCAAGGACATAGCGGGGGATATACCCTGAACATGGAATAATATTAGATAGCCTACCTAGAACACTAAGAAGAATAATGGCTACCTCTTTTCCAATTTAATTCTCAATCAACTGAAGCTTGCACCACGGTAAATCATCGCGGATAACACATGAAGTATCCATTCCCTCCAATGCCTAAGAGAACACGGCTTTATCTATCATACCTAATTATGTACTTACCTACCCAAATCGGAACTTGATCTGCCCAGCACACTACGACATCAATATCTCATCTCCACAGGCCCTCGCCGAATTCAAATAATGATGCCACGACCCCTCAGCGACGGCCACCTGCACACTACTACACGTTACTTACGCGGAAGAGCTCTATCACAACCACCGCCGTGCTTAAAAAAATATTAATAAAAAAAGGGAAGAACATAAAAGAAAATGGCAGCCGCCAACAACATGACAGGGCTATTCGCCACATTCATCCACGGCCTGCACATCCTGCACAACAACGGGGTGCTGGACGCGTACGGGCACCTCTCGGTGCGGAGCACGAGGAGCGATCCGTCGCCGACGTTCTACATGTCGCGGAACATGGCGCCGGCGCTGGTGGCATCGCCCGCCGACATCGTGGAGTACCGCATATCAGACGCGGAGGCGGTCGACAAGGATGCGCCGAATGGATTTATTGAGCGTTATATCCACAGCGAGCTGTATAAGCGGTTCTCGGACGTCAATGCTGTTGTGCATAGTCATTCGCCCGCCGTGGTCCCGTATACCGTCGTTACTGATGACGTCGCGCTGAGGCCCGTGCTGCATATGGCTGGGTTTTTGGGTATGTGGATGATATCATTTTTCTTTATTCTCTTTTTTCCTTCCTACTCTCTTGATCAGCAGATAGATACATACGTGCATGTGTGAGCACATACTATTAGTCATCTCTGTAAGGCAACGGCCAAACGCCTCAATCAGTATCACTAATCACTGGCTAAAACCATGCGCGCAACCACACAGGTGAACACGTACCAGTCTTCGACATCGCGAAATATTACACCGCAGACGACGTGCAAGACCTTCTCGTGCGCAACGTGCGGTTAGGCGCCGCGCTCGCAGCGGAATTCTCCTCCTCCTCCACCACAAACCCGAACACAACAGCAACATCAACACCAATAACAACAACGGCGAGCAGCAATAACAGTAGTTCAAGCTCGCCCGACTACTCAACGGTCTTAATGCGCGGCCACGGCTTCACGCTCTGGGCCGCCGACATCAAAGCCGCCGTGTTCCAGGCCGTATACGCGCAGACGAACGCGCAGGCCCAGTCGCAGGCGCTGGCATTATCGCGAGCAGCAACCGGTGTTGCTGGTCAGGGTCAGGGTCAAGATGGCAGCGGCGGAATCGCGTATCTCACGCCGCAGCAGGCGCGCGATACGGCCGATACCATGGCCGGGACGGTGCAAAGGCCCTGGGACCTCTGGGTGCGCGAGGTCAAGGTCGCGCCGCTGTATGTGAATGTGTTGGATTTGTGATGTTGGGTGTAATGTTGGGTGTAATGTTGGGTGTAATGGTCGATGGAATCCTCTGGTGATACTTATGTAACCAGCAGGCTAATCTAGTGCACTTATTTCTTACTCTTGGGATTTGGCGCCTGAGGCGTGAATTATAGCGAAACTTTTGAATATCGTATAAAATCTAGACTTGATTCGGTAGTCCGGAGATTTTACTCATGCTTGGGCATTTTCTTCGCCTCGTAAATCGTATAGGTATTCTACATGAGACTATGTCGAGTGAGTAGAATTTTAAAAGGTTCTTAGGCCTCCAGTTTTGCACCATTCATGCACTTCATTCTTTTTGGTGTAACTGTCAATAATGCATACTCTGTAAATTACAGTTAGAAGCCAACCGTGTTCTCACCGAATCCGGTCTAAATCTGCATTCCGTATTTCGTACTGAGTTAGGTAATCCGTAGGGCACTTGTTTCCGCCGTTGACTCATTACTACGGTATTTGGGCCGCAATTACTAACTCAACTCGCGTTAGCACGCGGTTGAATCGCGTGCTGCTAGAGTAATCTCCCACATGAACTCCCGAACGGTTCGGTATGCCGTTGGTTTTAGGAGCAACCATTGGCGTGCTCTTTAAGGTGTGCGTGTTCCTATAATTATCGTGTCGCCCATTGTAAGTATTCCCAGATCTGATATGCTTTGATGACCGTCTAGATTACCTAATTTTCTCAATTGGAAGCCCGGGTAGCCGGGAAACCGCGGAATTGAACGAAGCAGAAGGGGGTGGTTCATCCGAGCTGTCTCGCGGTGAAAACTTCCCCCTGCACGATCAAATCCGACATGCACCCCACATGCCGGTGTGTGAGTCTTTCCCCGGACTAACTAACTGCATACACTAGACCCTGAGCCAACGGGACGGAAGGCGGGAGACGGAAGACGGAACCAATTTTGATCATTACTCTGTCTGATTGTTAAGCTTTACAAAGCATAATCATGTCTGGTATAGAAAATTGTTTATAATCTGTGTAGCATCAGCCAGATCCCATATTATGAAGATGAGATGATCCGATAACCGGCCTTTGTTCCTATCTGTGGTCGTATTGGGGACAGCTACTCCGTATCTTATCAGAAAACTTCGTCTCCTCTGTCGCTGTCGTAGACGTGGAGATTGAAAATGGCGGACATCGCGAAGGTCGTGCCTGACCCTACGGCCGCACTGCCGCAGCAGCAGCAGTCAGACAAAAGCGACGAACAATTCGAGTCCGGGTCGCATAATTCCACGATCTCAACCCCGCAAACGGGAGAAAACAAGACTATGGTAGAATCCGGGGTGGAAGCTGGCAATAACAGGGAGGCCGATATGTCACGTCTCGAAAGAATTACGACGAGCTTTGGGGACCGGCCTGACTGCTTTAAGAATACTCTGCAGGAGGTAGCCTTCGTGATACAATCGACGGTGGCGACGGCTTCTACAGCATTTCTTACGGGCACGGCCCTGATTATTACGGTCCCCGTGTCGATAGACTTAGGCATGACACAGGGTCAAATATCATGGATTGGTGCTTCAACTTCGTACGTACTTTTCCATTCGTGGATGAATCATCGAACTCTATTATCATTTTGTGGCAAGCGACCAAACGACTGAATTATCAACTAACTCATATAGATTGGTCGCGGGAGCATTTCAGCTGGCACTCGGTCAACTAGCCGACTTGCTAGGCCGTAAATCGATGTTCATCACGGGCATGGCTGGCTTCAGTCTATTCTCTCTTCTCGTCGCGTTCGCCCAAAATCCATTCTGGATGCTCGTCGTCCTGGGCGTGCTAGGCATTCCTTCAGCAATGGTCGTGCCGCCTGCGATCGGGATCCTCGGAGCCGCGTACGCGACGCCCTCGAAGCGCAAAAACGCTGCATTCTCATGCTTCAGCGCCGGGAATCCGCTTGGCTTCGTCTTCGGCACGATCCTGTGCGGCATCGCGACACAGATCTTCAACTGGCGCGCGGCGTTCATCCTCCTGTCGATCATCTGGGCTGTCTTCACCGTGCTGGCGTTCTGGGCCGTGCCGAATGTCGAGACTTTTGAGCGCGCCCCGCTGAGACAGCGATTGGGTGCACTGAAACAGTTCGATTATGTAGGGACCATTCTCACAATCTTCGGCACTGGGATGTTTACTGCTGGTTTGACGTGAGTGCATCTCAATGAAGCTCTCTCGCTGTGAATTATGCTAAGCAGATAATATATAGGCTTGGGCCCCAAGATGGCTGGTCGCGAGCTCATGTTATTGCACTGATCATTGTCGGCATATTCCTCCTGGTAGTCTTCGTATTTTGGGAGAAGATCTACCCGACACCATTAATGCCCCTATACATCTGGAAAGATCGTAATTTTAGCTTGGTATGACACCTCTAAGTCAATTGTCAATCTGCACACGAATACTAATCGCGTACTAGATCATTGTTGTCGTTGTCTTCGGGAACATGAGTTTCCAAGCAACTGGCTTCTGGATCTCCTTCTTCCTGCAACAAGTCCAGGGGCTATCAACTTTGAATGTTGCCGTGAGGCTCCTACCAATGGCCATTGCCGGTTTGCTATGGAACGTCGTCGCGGGTCGGATACTACATAAAGTCAGCAACACGCTGATCATGATCTTTGGTGCCTTGAGCTATCTCGCAGCGGCGCTGTTGTTTTCTTTCATGAGGGCTGATAGTAATTATTGGGCGTTTATTTTCCCGGCCCTTGTTTTGAATGTTGCGGGTGCAGATCTGCAGTTCAATGTCGCCAATGTGAGTCTCGCACCCTATTTCTCAGATAGCAAACTAACTGTTCGTAGATGTATGTGCTGCAATCCCTCCCTAGTCACCAGCAATCGCTGGCGGGAGGCATATTTAACGTAGTGATCCGATTATCGAACACAGCTGTCCTGGGTATCTCGACAGCGGTATTCAGCTCGGTTGAATTATTACCAGCGAGTATCGAGAACCCAATGCTCAAATATACTCGAACCTTCCAGACCGCAGTCGGCTTAGCTGCGGTCGGAGTGGCTTTATCTCCCTTCATTCGGTTGGGCACGCAGGGCAATGCACCTAAGACCGAGACACGGGAGGAAGAAAAACCAGAGAAATCAATGGACCAAATATCATAAGAGACGACCACACTTAGTCGAGATTCCGCACCAACCATCATAGGCGAGCAATGCTCGTGACTACAACCAAATGTAAGACTACACAGTGTAGTAGACAAGTACCCATTCTGCACAATGCAAAAGGCGTACGATGAAGCAGAAGAATCTGTTAGATTGTATGCATCGCAAGTCTGTGAAACAAATGTATCCGGAGCAGGGCACGGCGCGGAATGCAGTCCGCGATTTGAACCGAGGAAAGCCGCCCGAAAACGCCAGTCAGGAGTCAAAGTCCGAAAATCGGACCGGACCGCGACCAACATGTACTTAGAATTAGGGTATGTATAAATTATAATTGACGACAGTCTTGGGCCATTGCAGATGCCTAAAGGCCACCAAACAAAAAAAAAAACAAAATATTGTAAAGACTAATTGTTGTTCTACAATGGCGTCAAAGCACGCATGGAAGATCGAGGTTAGTTCTAGAGCTGCGGCACCATAATACCTAGATGTGACGGCGATGATCATAGTGCTTAACAAACCTCCAAGTAGATTATCCCTTGGGACCACTCGAGTGTCGAGCACATACAACGTATGCACGACCAGCGAATCGCATGTGGATGGAGGGCAGATGAAGTACCGGAGTGGGTAGAATCCGCAAAGAAAGGAGGGAAGATGTTCTACTGGGCTGTAAGTTGGTCTCATGACCTACGCGCTGGCGCAATGTTAAAAGTTATGACCAGGCTTTATCGGAAAGTGTCCCGGATAGAGAGGCATTGCTGGAACAATACATTGCAGCACATTCCCAGGTTCATCATGCCCTCGCCCGATGGTAAGATTACTGCTTATATCCGCTAGGAAACGAAGCCTCTCCAAGACACAGCGAAGGAGATACAACTCATGCGACGGGAGCCCACTAGTAAAGACTTCATACCCGTCGGCCATGTGGCACTTGAGATCCATGACGCCAAGGAAGATGCAAGCTTAGGTCTCCCGTCCAATGCAATTTGGGTCCACCAGCTTTACATATCGAGTGCTTTACGAGGAGGTGGGTACGGCGTTGCGACTATGGCGAAAGTAGAAGCTATAGCAGCACAAGAACCCATGAACGGGAAATGGATGGCATTGGACACGCTGGCAAAAGAGGTGCCGAAAGAGGTGGGCGACGTAGACTCCATTGACGTAGGGAGAGGCAGTATTATACCAATAGTAAGTTATACTGGTCGCCATGTCATGCCATGCGGGAAAGATAACAAGTACATTGTAACAGACGTCTAAGGAAGAATGGTATTCTCGTCAAGGATACCAAACATATAAACAGGGGCCCGGATATACTTATCAAGCTCCGGATGGACATCGTACCCAGCTCAGAGTATCTTATATGAAGAAGCGGATTGATGGAGGAACATGATAGAGGTTGTTCGGGATACTCTTGACGGACGGACGTGCGCTAGATAGCAGGCCTCATAAACGGGTTGGAGAAGTCTGACGGCGCATTAGTTGGGTTGGTAGAAGCAGACACGGTTACCCTATATCACCTTGTCCTGGTTCATAATTATCGTGAAGATACAAGGCCGCTTCTAGACAGAGCAGACTGTAGGCTGTTGCCCAACGGTTGTAAGCGCGAATGAGACAACGAAGAGGGTAGAAATGTGGATAGGGGGGATGAGATAGACGCGAGGTGCAATGCCAATGGCTCGGGAAAGCATGGGGTCATGGAAGCTTATGCAAGACAACTCATCGAACATGAAGCTGTTGTGAACCGACGAGTCAGAAAGCACATGTTGAGGCTACGGCCTGAAACGATTCGACAGGCAAGCATAGTGATATGTATAGTTGCAAGGGACAATAACATTGGACGTATTGTCCCACGCCGTCTACCCCACTATAACCTGCCAACTGCAGTGTACCACTGGAGCCAGTGCAGCACATGCAGATCAAGTAATAGGCACTTCCCCAGACAGGCAGTACATACCTTCTATAGCGTTACGGTAGCTACTGCAGCTCCAGCTTCAGCGGATACTACCTACAGGCAAGCGCAAGGAGGGACGGATGTGCAGATGTCGCGAGCGAGGCTTTCCATCCTCAGCAACCACCCACCATTCGAAGAGCCCGCATCCCCCTCGGCGGGTTGCCCCGACGCACATTGCTCTTTCAGATCTCCCTAGGTTCCATCCGTTCATCTTGCGACCCAACCCAGGCGTCAAATTGGGCAGGATAAAACATGATACATAATTAATGACCACGGCCGAACCGCACCTCTCGTGCACCCGTTGCGAATCAACCTATCTCCAGCTTCCAATAGCATACGCATACACAAGCACGAGTAGCACGAGTATGATACGATACTTGCCGCAGTCACAAACACGTATTACTACCAACAATCGCGGGAACATCTGTACTACAGTCTAGGCTCCACAAAGTCCGAAGTAAACACAGACAAAGCTGTGTCACTCCAACCGCAACCGCCCACATCTCCGCGCTCGGCCAACCCCGTCTCATTGTGCTCATATGCCGCCAGCTGCTGCCTCCTTCTTCAAGCAGTCCAGGACCAAGATGCAGGCCTGGGTAACTCACAATCCAGGGCTTGGCCACAGTCAGCCAGGCGTTGCCACTTCTGCTCCTGCGACAGCCTACGACTCCCTGCCCTCAGACCAGATACAGGGCGAGCCACAGACAGAGCCGCAATCGCAGCCGCAGATACAGACACAGATAAAGACACAGACCGAGGCGCAGACGCGCCACGTAAACATACCGCAGCCGAGACCGACGACATCGACGGCGGCGATCTCCACACAGCAGGCACCGCCGCGTCCTTCGCGCTCACCTATAGTCAATGCGAACTCCGAACGCGCCGCAACTGCCATGGCCGCGCGCATCCCCGTACCCCCACGTCTTAGTCGCCCTGCGACGCAGGATGAGTCTACAGGCCTTGCACGCAGTAGAGCGACATCTTCCGAACCTTTGCAACAGCCTAAGAGGCCGGGGCCGTTCTGGGAAGGGTCGACAATAGAGGGTTCCGCGTTTAGTGACACTGCTAGTAACATTGATGCCAACGCGTCCTTTGCCTATCGCCAGTTGCCCGCTCAGGGGCACCCTGCTGTGACCTACCAACCACCCGATAGACCACGTCACCGCCCGGCTTCAAGGCTGGTCGACCGGATAGAACAACCACATTCTCTTGTCATCGGCCCTAATGGCTTGATTGATATGGTGGGAAACGGAAACGGGAATGGCCTCACCAGAAGTGCATCAACTCCTGACGCTAGAAGTCCGCGACATGGTTTTAGGGAGATCACATCTGACAGTGGACCTGATCCGTATGCAGATGACAGCGTGTATAATACGTCGCCGGAAAAGTCACCCGAAAAAACACCAATGGGCAAAAGGCTACAGCATTCAAAGACTCTGGCACTTAGATCAACTAGACGAGAATCGTATTCTGAGCAAATTGGCTACGCAAAAAATAATGCTACTGCAGTACCTCAACCCTCCAGGCCCCATGTCTATATAGATTCCAATCATGACGAGGTTCCCCAAGCACCGCAAGCGCAGCCGGAGCGCCTAACTGAATTGCAAGTGGCGGAGCATCAGGCACATCGACCAACTAACTTTGCCGGTACTGATGCGCCGATGGCTAATCACCAGGACGAATCGGATAATGCAAGCGTGGAGCAAGAGCCTACACCTATACCTGTCCCGAAGCCCGCAATGAAAGTGAAGTCTCAAGTAAACCGACAACTCTTCGCAAGACCTAATAAAGGCAAGGCTGCTTTACGTGAGAGCGCCATACTTCGACCTTCGCCCGAGAAGCGTCCACCCGCTACAAAGAAGCGCTCACTTGAGCTAGACTATGATGATGGCGCCTTAGCATCCATGGACTATACGACTCTAAAAGGTGAAGCCTTTGACTTTGATCCAGCCCAAGCTGAAGCCAGATCGGTCTTCGAACCGCCCCGAGGCACTCTATCGGAGAAATTAAATCATTTTTTTGCCAAGGACGAAGCAACGCAAGCAGATTTCTTCATCAAAATGCCTGTCAAAGATTGGGAAGAGTCAGGTGACTGGTTCCTCGAGAGATTCGGAGAGATTATAGCCGGGTTCAAAGAGGCCCGGAAAGAAAAACGTGAGATTGTAAACGCGTTCGAGAATGAGGTTGCGGAGCGAGAGAGTGCTGTGCGAAATAAGATTCATGGTATCGGACAGACTTTGGCCGATCTGAAGGCTGAAGGTCAAAACATGATGTTGGGCAAAGAGCTTGACTAATTTCACATATAGAGGACAAATGTGTCATGTACAGGTTTTTTGGGTGGGGATTCCGGGTTGTCTTCCCCTATAATTAGCGGCATGGGCGTCGGATACTTGAAAAAAGAACGTGGTGTACCATCTGTTGGTTTGGTCAGGAATGCACGGTGCTATTATGGCTAACGACAGCATGAGCCGGAGTTTAGGAAATTTGCTTCTACTTTGGCTTTGCACCGCAGCTGGTTGCTGAACTCGCGTGGACGAGCTTGTTACAATAGATGTAGCATTAATTAGCACTCTTATGAAATCCAATGTATGGCTCTCTGCCAGCTAGTGCTGGACTTATAAGCGGCGCTGGGTATCTTACAAGCAACCACAAAGTGAAAGAATGATAATAATAAGTCAGAAAAGGAGACGGTCTGGAATCAGATAATCATTGTCTTTTGCACACGTCTATCTTTCCCAACAACCAGCCTCAGCTGACACGACTTCTTATCATCATCAGCAAATAGCCCGCTGCGTAACCTATCCGTGAACAACTCATACGCAGGGTAATACGCGTCGACGAAGCGCACGACCTGCTCATCGCTCATGCCGGCGCCGCGCTGCGCGCGAAGCATGGTCTCTTGCTCCAGCCGCCAGTCGTAGACCCATTCTGTGTCAGCGGCGTCGATGTGCACGAACGCGTCGAATAGGTCCGTGATAGCGTCGTATTCCTCCAGTCTGTGGTTTATGTACTGTAGATGTGAAAGTTGGTGGTGATGAAGGGTACGTGATGGTGCTGCGTAGCGTGAGGTGATTTCGAGGGGGGAGAGGGCGCGGAAGCCGACGCACCAGCCTTCGAAGATTATGACTGAGATTTTGCGCTGGGTGGGTTGGTTGATGAGGGGCCAGGATGAGGGTGGGAGCCGGTCGCCTTGGCCGGAGAAGAGGGATTTGTCGTACTGTGGTACAGAGGTGGGCTGGCCGGTTAGGAGGGAGTTGAAGAATGTTTGGCAGAGCGGTATGTCGTGCGTTCCTGGGTTTTGTTAATTCTGTGTCTTATGTGTACTGGATACTAGATATGGGGACGTGTTTAAGAGTGGGAAAATCCTGGTATATAGGACTGTGTGTTTCTAGGGCTTGAAGACTAGGGTTGAGATTGTGGCATAAAATATGAAAAAATAGCATCACGAATGTTGAGATAATGAAATTGGTAGAAAATGGTGACAGTGATTGGAAAAAAGGGGCTGGCAAAACATACCCGGCTCGCCCCTCACCTGCACGAGGGCATTGTCGGGCATGGACGCCGCGAGCGCGACCTGGTCGTCGTGCGCGAGGTAGAAGTCGTCGATGCTGCAGACTAGGGTCTCGAGCCCCTCGTCCCTTCGCAGCGTCTCGGCGAGGCTGCGGACCAGCGTTGTTTTGCCCACGCCCTGCACGCCGTTGAGCCCGATCACGAACGGCTTGGTGGATCCCGACTCCGACGCCCGGTGCGCTTGCAGGCGCGAGAGGATGAATGGGATGCAGATCTCGCTTTTGTCATCGTAAATCACCGGTTGTGTGGTAGTGTTTGTGCTGCTGCTTTGTGACATTGTGATATATAAACCAAGGATAGGTTCGTTTCTAGGGCGTGAGCTTGGTGTTGTGTTAGTTGGTTGGTCGATGCTAAGGGGTAATTATACGATGCCTTCAATGGCCAAAGGTTTGGGGCTCCCCATACCCCAAACTAGAGAGGCGACTAAGGCATGCAACCTGCGGGTCTTGCGCAGGGTCCTCTGCCCCATCTACGATGATGGCTATAAGGAGTACAAAAAGTAATAATAAAACATCTTTCTGCTCATTCACTTAGATAGCGCTATCGAGGATAATAGCTCAATGCCATTGTGGTAATTGAGATTGGGAATTATTAGTTTTGCTTTGTCTAAGTAGTTGTGTTCTACACTGTCCCCGTAGTTAGAGTGCTGAGCCTGATAATTACCTACTCAGTAGATTCTAGAGTATAAATGATTTGTGAGTTTTGAACAAGAGGCCTAGGAAGCTTGTTACAATCCAATTGATAGACTAGTTCACAAGCAATCTATATACGGTTTCACCTAGCAGCTCGAGCTTACAGTAAATTCAAGCTTGCCGCTGCTAGCCGATGGCACATAGCATTTCTAAAGAGAGAACCGGTGACTACAACGACAACACCAACGTTTCTTATGAAGCAAATAGATTGTGCTATATACAGATTCTCCTCTGTATCATGGACAGAATGAAGAGATAACCAAAAGCGGCAGCAGTAGCAGCTGCGACGAGGGGCCAGGGAGAGAGAGAACTTAATAGTAAGCAGCCAGGTATTGTGACCAGATGAAGCCGAACATGCAGTTGTTTATCACTGCAAGTCTAAAAACTGTTAAGCCTTTGTTATGAAATTCGGCGGATTTCATAAGAACTGGTGGTCATTTTGCATATCGAAAAGTCCTCGAAAGCTTCCGGCTTTAAATTAGTATTCGGTGGACCTGGTGTTCACTTATACTCCAGAATGATACTCGAAACGATGTATAGTAAGAGCCACCCGTTCTGTGACCTGTCACGAAGCATGATCCTTGTCAGACTGCAATTTGATATACAGTGCCTACTTCGTACATCGCAACCAAATGCATGGTCTGTTCATTTCTCACAGGCTATATCTTCCATTTTAATCATGGCGTTTCTGGGGAATTTCTATCATAAGAGGGTCTATGAGAAATTGAGTCGTGCATATGACCTCATCCTTTGGTCAGAGTCTAACATGTGAAGGCTTGCCTGCAACCAGCATGGACATGTCCGGGGAGGCGCCTAACCCCATGGGGCATGGTCGGGGCGGGTTGCCGCGTGCTCGGCCAAGTAAAAGGCCCCTCGGCATTCCAGTCAGAGCTCCTGAGCTTGCCTCGGCTGATTTGTTGTAGCGGAGTCCCCAGGACGGCATGTCTTCAGCAGCTTGCAATTGCGTAACGCTTCTCTCTCTACTTAATCAGTTCATACTTTACCCGACACAACCGCAGCGCCTCTATTCTTCCACCCCTCCCCCGTGATTCCGAATATCTCTCTTCCAATCATCCAGCTCAACCTTTTCTTCTTCTGTTTCCTTTCTATTCCTCTTTTTTGGTGTTTCTATCCGTTGATACCCCGACAATCCAATCTCTCAAGTTGCGCTCACCATGTCGGGTCAATTGCGCTACGACGGCCAGGTCGCCGTCATCACGGGCGCTGGCGGCGGTCTGGGGAAAGCATACGCCTTGTTCTTTGCTTCCAGGGGAGCCAAAGTCGTTATCAATGATCTTGGTGGCTCTTTTAAGGGCGAGGGCAACTCCACAAAGGTAAATCATGCTGTCTTACAATCGCCTCCTAATGGATTGGCAACTCGAGATTTAAACATTTGCGACTAATATGGTTATGATGCTTTAGACAGCCGATGTGGTCGTGAACGAAATTAAAGCCGCTGGTGGCGAGGCGGTCGCCAACTATGACAGTGTCGAACACGGTGACAAGATCGTCGAGACCGCCATTAAGGCCTTTGGCCGCATCGATATCCTCATCAACAACGCCGGTATCTTACGCGACATCACCTTCAAGAATATGAAGGATGCCGATTGGGATTTGGTCATGACGGTGCACGTCAAGGGCGCCTACAAGTGCGCTCGTGCTGCCTGGCCGTACTTCCGCAAGCAAAAGTATGGTCGTGTCATCAACACTACCTCGGCCGCTGGCCTTTTTGGCAACTTTGGCCAGGCGAACTATTCTGCCGCCAAGCTAGCTCTAGTCGGATTTACAGAGACCCTCGCTAAGGAGGGAGCCAAGTACAACATCATTAGCAATGTCATCGCCCCCATCGCCGCCAGTCGCATGACCGAGACGGTTATGCCTCCAGATATGTTGGAGAACCTGAAGCCTGATTGGGTCGTTCCTCTTGTGGCTGTCCTAACTCATAAGAGCAACACTAGCGAGAGCGGCTCCATCTTCGAGGCTGGTGGTGGCACCATCTCCAAGTTCAGATGGGAGCGATCAAGCGGTCTACTGCTCAAGGCAGACGAGAGCTACACTGCTAGTGCCATTATCAAGCAGTGGAACAAGGTTTCTGACTTCTCCAATCCCCAGCATCCAACTGGAGTCAATGACTTCCTAGGCCTCCTCGAAGAATCCATGAAACTGGGGCCAAGTCCCCAGGGAGAGAAGATTGACTTCACGGGTCGTGTGGCTCTAGTAACAGGGGGTGGCGCCGGAATTGGCCGCGCCTATTGTCTTGCCTTTGCCAAGGCTGGAGCATCGGTTGTTGTCAACGATTTGGTGAATCCGGACACCGTTGTGGCCGAGATTAAGAAGATGGGAGGCAAGGCTGCCGGAGTCAAGGCTTCTTCTGAGGATGGCGACAAGGTTGTCAAGGGCGCTCTAGATGCTTTTGGCCGACTTGATATCGTTGTCAACAACGCGGGTATTCTGCGAGACAAGGCTTTTGCCAACATGGACGATAGTCTCTGGGACCCCGTTATGAGTGTGCATCTTCGAGGTACCTACAAGGTCACCAAAGCTGCTTGGCCCATCTTTCTCAAGCAGAAATATGGACGTATAATCAACACCACTTCCACGAGTGGTATCTATGGTAACTTCGGCCAAGCCAACTACTCCGCAGCTGTAAGTCAGTCATGTATTTATCCTAATCGCAGGCGCTAACCAGCATGCTCGTCTAGAAATGCGGTATCCTCGGCTTCTCTCGCGCCATTGCGCTTGAGGGTGCCAAGTACAATATCTACACTAACACCATCGCCCCTAACGCTGGAACTCAGATGACAGCCACTATTCTGCCCCCAGAATTGGTACAAGCGTTCAAGCCCGATTACATAGCTCCCCTAGTCCTTGCTCTCTCCAGCGATAAGATCCCCAACAACGCCAACGGCGGCCTATACGAAGTTGGCTCAGGTTGGTGTGGCCAGACTAGGTGGCAGCGTTCCGGAGGTTTTGGCTTCCCGTTGGATGTCAAGTTAGAACCGGAGGAAGTTCTTAAAAATTGGTCCAAGATTCTTGACTTTGAAGATGGTCGGGCGGACAACCCCGATAAGTCCTCAGCTTCAGTAGAAAGAATGATGGCCAATATGGATAATAAGCGAGGGGCATCAAAGGTATGAACGAGTCTCTTCTCTCTTCGATGCCTCCCTTTTTCCTGTACATCTAATGTTACACTAGAATAGTTGCAATACATAACTTGTAAATATTGACAATCGTATTTAGCAAACAAGTGAAGGCAACAACCACCTCCAAGCTCAAGAGAAGGCGAAGAAAGCAAAGTCAGAAGCCACCGAATTCAGCTACACAGACCGAGACGTCATGTTATACAACCTAGGCATCGGCGCTAAGCGCACGAATCTGCCCTATGTTTTTGAGGGCCATGACGACTTTCAAGTACTTCCGACCTATGGTGTTATCCCGCAGTTCGATACCAACATGCCCTTCAGCATGGATGATGTGGTACCCAACTTTTCGCCTATGATGTTGCTTCACGGCGAACAATATCTTGAAATCAAAAAATATCCTATTCCTACTTCGGCCAGGACCAAGAATCACGGCAAGCTGATTGAAGTTGTCGACAAAGGCTCTGCCGCCATTTTGAAGAGCGGGGTCACCACAGTCAATGCTGAAAACGGTGAAGAGCTATTTTACAATGAGTCCACAGTCTTCCTCCGAGGTTGCGGTGGATTCGGTGGCCAAAAGAAGCCCGGCGACCGTGGTGCTGCTACCGCTGCCAACGTTCCTCCCAAGAGGGCCCCTGACGTCGTAGTTGAGTCAGTGACAACCCCCGAGCAGGCCGCAATCTACCGTCTTAGCGGCGACTATAAGTAAGTCAAAATTTCAGCCTCGATGTTTGAGGGTCACTTCTCCTCGTAATATTCTATCCGATCCTCCATGACTAACTTTCTCTCAAAGCCCTCTTCATATTGATCCGAGCTTCGCCAAGATGGGAGGTTTCAAGGAACCTATACTACATGGCCTATGCTTCATGGGTATAGCGGGCAAGGCAGTCTACGAAACCTTCGGTATGTACAAGAACATCAAGGTCCGATTTGCCGGTTCCGTATTTCCCGGCCAGAGCCTTGTTACAGAGATGTGGAAAGAGGGCAAAGGGAAAGTCATCTTCCAGTCCAAGGTCAAAGAGACTGGCAAGCTTGCTATATCGGGTGCCGCCGTCGAACTGGTGGACGGCGCGACAGGTGAGAAGTTGTAGGATTCAGTGCGTTCTTAAAGGACAGGGCAAGCCACTTTGTGAGCATCGTTAAGCGTATGATATTCAGGTTTCCATTTTGGTTCAGTATGATATTTCTGATGACGAGGATATGAGATTCATCATTTTGGGGGGCATAAAATACGATTTAAGTTCGCCCGTTGTGGCCGGATTTCAGGACGCGCATGCCGGCGTGGACGGTTCCTCGACAGTGTGTAGAAGAATACCAACCCTAATAACCATACTTGTTTTCAAGCCTATGTGAACTAACATTATGGAACAAGCTCGTCAACCTACCAGTAAGGTAGGAATTTAACAAAAAGTCGTCTTCTCCTAGTAGTTGCAATCCGCAAGGGGAAAGGCAAACCCGCTCACCATACTGTATGTAGGGAGAGTTGTATCCAAGAAAGCGTCTCGGCTCCCTCGACGGCGGGTGTCTGGCCCTCATAATCTCCCTAGGGGGGATCTTCTACCTTCACAATCATGATCACACACAAAGAACAAGCATCAGGAAACGTAGTACATATTATGAAATCGTAGCCACAAACAGATTAGACATTCAGGCTAAGCTAGGCTGTTCAGAGAATCACACAGCAGCCGCCGCCGGGGCTGATTCCCGTGTGTCTCTTCTTCTTCCTCTTCCTTACGTACATGAGGTTTCCGTCGACAGCTTGAAAGTGTGTAGCCGTCCCAGGGAACGGGATATGACGCCCCGGAGTTGGTTGGCCTCCATTTCGACCTGGACGAGGGCGCGTATAAACTCGTGCAAGATGTGCAGGTTGTTTGTAATGATGATGGCGTGACTTCGGTCTCCGGCGTCTAGGGCTGCGTCCGCGCTGAGAGCCTCGGTGCGGAGACCTATGCGTACGAGGCTGAGGACGTCCTCCTCCTGGGGTCCCGGAGCCTGCTGCTGTAGACGGATGTGCCGACAGATAGATCGATATGGTCGATCCAGTTGATTCTTCAGAATTACGGGTACCCATGCTCGGCTGACATAGGGGATTCAATAAGATAAGGTTCTTCTATTTACCTTCAGTGAAGGTTGACGAGACAGAATGATCGATAAGTAGGTTCCAGATCTAAAGAAGAAAAAGGCAAAGGCATCATGGCATGGCGAATGAATATATACACTGGCTTGTTCATCTTGTGATACCTGTATCTTCCCTCGCACTCAATTCAGTACGAATTCGAGGCTACACAGACACCTCCTGACTGGATTCAGATCAAGGGAGAAGTTGCTCTTTTGTGAGGGTCAACAGCCAAAAATTACGACACGGTGTAGTCTAATCCAATTAGTACTAACTTTGTAAAGGGAATTCAGAATCATCTGAAGTCGAAAGTAGTGCTGCGAGTGGTCTACAAAATGCTATCTAGACCCTTGATCACACCCACTCAGCTCAAGAGCATCCTTTGGTCGGAGCGACGCAAGGGTTTAAAACTAGCTGCACTCATGCCTCAAATTCGTCCTGAAAACAGGATTGTTACCCGTGTCAACGGCTAATCTGAGCCTATCGTCATCGAGTTTGGAAAGCAAGAGCTAAAGCGCAAGTTAAGGGCTTGATACACATGAAATTTAGGGCAATGAAGGAACAACTCCAAAGCGGTATTATGTTTAAGCATAAATTAAGCAAGTCACGATGGCTCTCGTCCGCGAATATATTAAGCTGGTCACACACTGTAATCTTGTGCAACTATCTGTTCATGCATGTGGAGCGCGAAACAAATACAGTAAAGGGTTTTATTTGAATATTCTTAATTTGACTCCGCCTATTCTTGTGTTACAGTTGTTTGCCAGCGCTCTAATGTTTGGATATCTATATTTCAAGATAATAGTCGCATCGCATTGTATAATAATCACTACTCTCTTTTGTAATTTCTTCGACTAGAAAGCTGTTTCCCAGTGCTAACAAGAATGCCTGTTGCGAACGTTCATCGCGCTGATTGTTCACTCGTTTGTACTACCTTTAGGCGGACGAGAGGGCATTACCTATTGATCTTCTCTCTCAAGCATATAAGACAAACAAGCAAGATTCACCGGGCTTGTAACGAAAATTTAGAGGAGATTTTAGAACAAGGACTTACTGACATAATTATAGCTATTAGATATATTATGGTATGAGAAAAACAATTTCAAGCAGATAGAGGTTCTATCGCCTTCGTCCCTGGTCGCGACAAATGTCGAAGCCGATCTGAACCCATTCCTAAACCTCCCTCGTAAACATGACAGCTAACTCGTTCTATGATCCGAAACCCCCTCTGCTGACGTCCTGATTTTCTTCCAGTAATCTTGCGCGGGACTCTCTAAAGCCGGAACTAATAAAGGGGATAAACCTATGTAGTCGCACTCCCCATCGTTTGCAATCTGATTGTATCATAGTTGTTCATCATATCAAAACATGATATTCCTGTGTCCCCCGAGCGATGCGTCCACTCTCATACAGAGACTACTAAAGCACCCAAGGATAGAACCGCAGGCGGCTAACGCCAACCCCCGCCTGTTCCCATTCTGTCCCTCTCCCACGCGTCACGGGAATGATGAGACCCGCCATACTGGCTCCCAGCATGGGACGAGCCGCGTGGATCGTCTTCTAGTTCCTGTACCCGTCCCTGTATCCGTCCCTGGCTATCTATCCAGCCTTGAACTTGGTTCATTGCATGTTGATGTGCGTCTGTAATTAGCCTTCTCGGCGGGCCATGCTCAGAAATATGCCGGTACTGGAATCCGGGCATCGGTCCGCCGGCTGGGTATTGGGAGCCATTCATCATAGGGGGGCCTATAGGGGGACCCATTTGAGGATTCATATATGGGTTCATATGCGGGTTCATCACAGGGGGGGCCATATGGGGATTCATTGGAGGGGGGCCTATATTATAGGGATTCATTGGAGGAGGGCCCATGTAGGGGTTCATCATTGGCGGTCTGGCCACTTGCTGGCCCGATCCGTAATAAGACCGGGGATCGTATGTGCCCGGGTCTTCAGTCGTCGTTTCTGTTGTCTTAATAGTAACATCTAGAGGTGGTGCATTACCATATCGGGGCCCATAGCCGCTGGAAGCTGCACGAATACGCGTCGTAATCGTGCGCGAAGAGCTTCGACCCCGCGGTGTGTTCATGTCCTGGCCGAAGTAGGCACTTCGGCTGGGCGGAGGATAGCTGCATTCAGAATATGCGTGGCGAGGACGGCCGCGAGAGTATTGTCCGTAGTAACCGTCCATTATTTTGATTTTCTTATTTCTTTTAAATTTTTCTGTTCGGCTCGAACTCTTGGTCTCGGAGATTTGAGACAACTAGTATCTAACTGATAAAGTAGGGATTCGCGTCCTTTATAGAGGCCTCTCGTGTAGCAATATGACTCTGTCCAATATAGCTGGATGGCCAAGGTCTACTTCAAGTTTTCATAGCTTATAGTATTAAGAGCCGTAGCAAGAGGCATACAGCCTCTCCATTGGCTACCACGGAAACGGCATCAACACATCCGGGCTGAAAGTTGGTTTGAAAAACATGTCCATTCACATGATGGGATCAGTGATACTTGCGTGTCCAAGTTATGTCGCCACAACACCAAACTACGGCCAATAGGGGGGACTGAGCTTCAGCTTGATCCGATCGTTTGATAGGACAACTCAAAGATGTGTAACATGAAGTGAGAAGATGGGATTGTGGCGATGGAACAGGGTCTAGACATCAGGAGCTGACGAGGCGCTTATAAACTTGCGTAAACTGCTACCATTGAGAATGGAGGCGATACTACTATTTCTATGATTATGTCGTGTATAAGGTTTAAACACAGATGTGCCAGTTCTAAGGCTCATTTCTCTATTCTTTCTAGGACACATTATCAAATCCACAGTCCTGCAAACAAGATTAAATATATCTTTCTTACCAAGGTTTGGAAACCCGACCTGTGATTTTGACTCAATCACTTGACATTTGATTGCTTATCTGATTCATATTATTACAAGTGATCAAAAAAAGAAAAGAAATAAAAGAGAAGCTCAAAAACAGCGCCTATCAAAACTTGCTTTCGACCCATGTCGTCGTCGTCGCGATTACGAATCAGTGGTTACATATTTCCCCTTTTCTCACGTCCCTGACGTACTCAGGCGCCCCTTCACATTTTCTTCCTCGTGTTACAATAACGGAAGTGGGAGCCCTCCCACCATGATTGTACGAGGAATTAGCCCAGACGTTGTGGGTCATAGTAGACTCATTATGGCCTTTGTGTAAGGTGACGTTTCAGACTGGTTGAAAGTTGAAGGCGTGGTTGGTGCGTGAGGTGGAAGCTAGCAAAGTGATTACGAAACGACGAGAACAACTCTGTAGGACCGTTTTAATCAGGATATGTTATGTTTATTCTGAACTCACATGATTAACCCTTTAACCCAAACCCCTTGCTCTGGCCTTCCTCTACCCAGCGTTCTGAACACGCGACGACTATAGGAGAGCCGACGGGCCAATACTATCAAAATCCCAAATTCAATAGATATATTTGAGTTGAGTAGAGTGATAGCAAATATTATGCTTCTGTGGTTGTTTGGTATTCATCTATCATACTATTATTCATATTTCCAAACCGCCAGGACGCCAACTGTGTACTATGTAGTATCCTGGACAAGATAGCCATGAGGAACTTCCTGCTAGCTGATTTCCCTAACTTCCAATAACGCCCGCCTAATGCAATGCGTGCGCCCGCTGGCCGAGCTGAGATTACAAACTAGAAAAATAGTTCTTGTGTATTAGTATGCGTAGCCTCGACTCCTACTTTGGAAAATTCCAGCTCAACTTCGCCGCGCCTTCAGTCTCATCATTTGTATTTCGTAGTGACACTAAACGATAAGCTGGTCCACTATGAAATCGCCCATGTCTTCGAGGGTTGGCGGCCGGCGAGAAGAAAAAAGTAAGCCGAGAAGCCCGTTTCTATTAGAGAAGTTCATGCCACCAACTCCACTTTCGAGGTATGCTTTCTCGGCATCAGACAGCTCGCGTTGTTCTCTTTCTTTCCACCTGCGTTCAGCGTCTGCTTTAGCTTTGCGCAGTATAGCGTCGGTGTTTTCGACCTCCCACAGATTGCACTTGTTGCACTCTCTACATTGTTTACCGTCGCCCTCAGGCCGGAAATGCTGGCAGAAGTGCTGGTAGCCGTCGACGCTGATATCTTTGCGACAGACATAGCACATTTTGTAGCCGCAGGGGCAGGTCAGCTTATTACACCCTATCTCCTTCACGAAAGACGTGTTACAGCGTGGGCATACGCGCTTGATGGCCATGGACATGGCCTGCTCAACTTGGGTGCGCAAGGCGATGAGAGAAGACTCGTGACACACGTGTATATCGATCCACGCTTTCGAGCAGGACATGCATGATGCACGTCCACAAGCTGGATTTTGGCAGACAAATTTGAGGCCACGACGGCGCCGCTGGCAGCGGTTGACAGCCGCTGCGAATTGCTGGGAGACGAGGCGCCTGCACGGGGCGCTCAGGCTCAAGGTAAGGCAAAAAGAGATGAGTAGAAATAGCAAAAATGGGGCGAAAGAGAGCGTAACCACTGCGAAGAGTAAGAAAACATTGGAATTCCCGCTCAGATGGACTCGAGGCGAGGGGGCTCCGTCTGGGATGTATAGCTCATCAACCTCGGCGTAACTGCAAAAAGGACACCGAATTAACGGTATTCCACTAGCGAGAAGATCGTGTTCTGCTAAGCGCTGTTCGAGTTTCCCTATTATCTCGGCACCCTTCTCCGTGCCATGCATAGCCCGTTGGATATGCTCATGCGAAACGCACCCTTCACACTCACTGGATGAGACAGCCGGACAGCGCAGTGCACCTGTTTCCTTGTGTATAGTCCGTTGCCATCCTTGTCCAAAAACGGCCTCCGTTATCGAGTGCTGGACGCAACGAAAACAGATCATGTGGCCTTCAGCGCTGCAAGTCGTCATTTGTTCGAAAACATTGTCAGTATAGCAACAGGCGCATTCGTACGTTGCTTCACAGGCCTCGGCTTCCTCCGTCTGTAGAGATACTGCGAAAGCATGATCGGCCTCTTCCCTGGCGGCTCTCTCCCGCGCTTGGACGGGAACAACGAGTTGTTCGAACAGCTCTCGGTCGAGTTCGGCGTTGCCTGTGGGTTTCATCGCAGGCACCAGTGAGCCACCCTCGGCTGTTTTCCACGAAACAAGGGGATGCGTGTCGGCTTCGGACGAAGTAACGGGCTTCCGGCGGAATACCAAGGAGGAGATGACGAATTTCCAGGATTTCGACGATAGGTCAACTAGGGTTGGGCGTGCGGCGAGATATGAGTAGTTGGATTCGGAGAGCACGGCGTCGATAGATGATCGAGAGAGGCCCTTGAACTCCTGCAAGGCGAGGGCTCGGACAGCGGTCTTGTATGCGGGGGTTCGGAATGCCTCGGCGGCAGGGACAGCGGTTTCCTGGCCTGTCTGGGCGATTCGGCGGCGACCTTTGACGTAGGCAGAGGAATTCTTCAGCAGCATGTCGGTGATGACGAACAACTTGGACTCGTCCGAGAAGGTCGAGAGCATTTCCCGAAACACCTCCACCTGAATGTCCGGGAACAGCGACGACAGCGTCGCCAGATCGCCGTTGAGACTCACGATGTCATCGGGTGGTGGTGTCACGGGTTCGAGCTGGGCCTCATCAACGATGTAATCGGATCTGCTACCTGTTCGTGACTGTGGCCGCGACTGTGACTGTATAGACGGTGCCGGAGACGCAGACGGCGACGGTAAGGACGGTGATGGCGACAGTGGTGGTGATTGTGTTGATGATGGCGATGGCTCTGCTATCTGTGTTTGGCTCTTGGAGTTCGCGTTTCGGGAGTGGCCGCTGCGCCTCGACGAGCCTCGGAATAAGGCAGAGAGAAACATGTCTGCGGATAGGTCTGAGATCGTTGCGCATTGGCTGACCACATCATCGCAGGGATGTCGTATAACGAACTCTGTGCAGCCCGAGAGTTTAATCGACTACCAGTACACTCTGAACATCTCAAGTTGCGTACATGTTCTGCGCAAAAGGAAAAAAAAATTAACAATGCCGCTAGATCGGTACAGCACGATAGATTTCAAAATCTTCGTCGAAACAGGGTTCAAAGTTTCCTGTCGGCATATTGTATTGTTGTCCGAGGCGGACAGAAGTGAATAATAAGGAAGCAGACTCTCCGGTCCGCGGGATGCGGAATGTGACCATGCACGATATGTTAGGTACCGTACCCGCTGGCCGCTCCCCTTGCTTAGCGCTAACATTGAACGCGAGCCCCTATCTCGTAGGTATTTACACTTGTCTGATACCTCATCCTCCGCCTGCAGGTGCATATTGGACTTAACTTACCTGCTTCTAAGCTCTAGGTGCATATGTACCTAGGTTAGGTAAGTACATGCCTAGGTATTTAGTGCAGTGGATCCACTAAAAGGCTAGCATCGTAGTAAGACGCAGCATAAGGGTCGAAGCAAACCATTTCAAACCTTCGAATTGTATGTGCGTGAGGATTCTAAAAAGTTCGATTTTAAAGAAATGAATCTAGAAGACACACTTAAGCGGCGGCAAGCAATGAATAAGTATACGCCATCCATGTATCAAATCTATTCAACGTCTCTGGTCCACTTCATCGTTTCGCCTCGCCTACGAGCAAGCTCTCTAGATCCTCGAACTCGCCGCTGTGCCTCATCATATCATAAAACTGGCCCTTGGCCTCATATAGCTCTTTAGGGCTGCCGAACCTGCAGGAGTGAAAAAAGCTCTAAGTCAGCCGAATCCTTAGGTATCTAGATACTGCCGGCCACTTGGGGATGCTATACTTACTCCAAGACCGAGCCGGCGCTCATCACCACCACCTGGTCATAATCGATAATGGTCTTGAGACGATGGGCGATAGTAACAAGTGTTCTGTCGCCTCCTTGTTCGCTCAGTTCTTTCCGCAATACCGCCTGGATCCCCTGATCCGTCTCGTAATCCATGCTTGCAGTCGCCTCATCGAGCAGCATAAGCTTGCTCTTGCGGACAAGCGCCCTGCACAGCGAGAGCACTTGGCGCTGGCCGTGGGAGAAGTTCTCTCCTTTCGCCTTCACCGTCGTAGATAAAGTGATGCCTAAGCTCTCCGCATCGTGACTACCGTCGGTGTCTGCATTCATGCGGTCTCCGTCTCGGTGAAACTGGAAGGACGCGATGCCACTGCAGTAGTCGAGAGCCTTCTCAACAATCTCCTTTGGGACTTTGTCTGTCGGGTCTAGATTGGAGCCGACATCTCCGTTGAATAGTACCGCCTCTTGGGGAATAATGGTGAGCGCTTCTCGAAGTCTCTTTCGGGGAAAGCTCGTGATGTCCACGCCATCGAAAAAGATTTGACCTGACACGATGTGCGTGAAACGAAGAAGAGATAGTATGAGCTGACACGGCAAATTAGCTATGGTATGCATTTTGAGGCATCATTCCGTTCCACACTAAACTCTCCTGCCAAAGAAGCGAAAAGCAGACATTATAAATCGTGACAAGCCCCGTTGGCGAAACATGTAAGTTCCGTGTTCCTCGATGCCTCGAAAATAAACGGAACAAGACGAGTAGACGAAAGAGAAGAACGACAGAAGCCCAGAGGATATACGTACCGTGCTTTTACCCGAACCCGTTCGTCCCACCACAGCTACTCTTTGACCAGCTTTAAATTTGAGGTTAATGTTCTTTAGAATTTCTGGCCCCTCCGGATCGTATTTAATAGTGACATCACGGAACTCGATCTCGCCGGTCTTGGGCCAATTCTTTGGCAGAGCTCCGTCAGGATCATCGGAGTATGCCCCTTGTTCCTTATACTCGCCGACTTTCTCTTCAGGTTCTATACTAGCATATTCTTTAACGCGATGGTACTAACAAAATATGCTGTGTTAGCTAGCCAAAACGTCGGGAAGCGTTTTACGAAGAGCACCTACACTCTGGAGTTCAACTTCGACTTCATTCATAGCCCGGATCATGAAAACGATAAGTAAATTCAGAGTCTGGTAGAGTCCGGATCAGTATAATGCATAGAGCCGCGCGAAGAACCACTTACAGTTGCATTCGAGAGGGAGAAGCCGACTAAGCCTGCGGCAACAACACCAGCTTTGGATACAGCAATGGCTCCCGCGGCGACGGTCACTAGGGTCGTCATCATGTCAATACGCAGCGCCACCCACCGATTGCAGTTATATTGAGCCTCGGAAGCTCTCTCAAGCACTCGTATCTTATCCGCGAGCTGGTTGCCAAAGGTTGCCGGCATGCCAGCGCGGGCGCGGATGATGGCAAGTCCAGCCAGACTGTCAGCAAAGTGCGCAAAGACAGGTGACTGCGCTGATGATGTGAGTCGTTTGGTGGCCACGGCCGTACGAGTATAGATCTCTCCCGCGACAAGGCCTGCTATACAGCACAACGCGACTGGGACCATGAAGACGGGGAGAACGGTGCTCACGGCGAGGCTTTGGAAGCAGATGCGAACGGCGTTCTCGATAGTCATGCGCAGCATGCCGACCAGAGCCGTGTCTAAAGAAGTGATGTCTCGCGATAAACGGTTGACAATGCGGCCGATCGGCGTCGCCTTGAACCACGAAAGGGGCACGCCCATGATCGCTCTGATGAACTTGCTGTGGAGCGTCCGCGCCGCATACCAACCCCCTCTTTCATAGCAGATGTAAGTCAACCCGTTGAAAAACGTATCGCCGAACGTCCATGCAGCGTATATGCCAAGATAAAATGCAACATTATAACTCTCGTCTTTTTCATACGCATCAACCCAGATCGCAAGCCACAACGTGGTCCCTACAAACGACGCGTTGCTGAGCACGCTCATAAAGATAGCGAGCAGAGCATGGAATGGGCTGCCAAAATATCGCATATAAGAGAAGACTAAAACTTCATCAGTAAACGTGGATTCGAAGAAAAAGCATCGAAACCGAAAATAGTGGCAGGGGAATTACTGACACTGCATGCGCCCTGTTTTCCCGGTCTTTAAAGCTTCTAAGGTCACTTCGTCTTGGCGTCTCGCCTCGGCAGTCTTAGTATGACCATTCGCTGCGTTTCCATTTTGATTTGCGGCGCCGTTGAGCCTTGCGGCATTCAATTCGGCAGTATTAGTAGCAGCCACTTCCACCGTGGTATCCACATTCCCTTCATCAACGATAGCTTCATCTATTGTTACTACGTGACGAGTCACGCCTATGTTTTGCTGCAGATCTTTGATCTGGCCATTCTCCAAAACAACCGTGAGGTCTGCCTGGGGTGCGATCCATGGCAGCTGACTAACAAGCACGACCGTTCGGCTCCTGAGCAAATCACCGCAGAACGCTTCCTTCCAGAGCGCCGCTGAAGTCTTTGCATCTAGTGCTGAGAAGATGTCATCGAGAAGAATGACCGGCGCCTTTGAGTAGAGAGCGCGAGCCAGGGCTACCCGTGACTTTTGACCACCTGAAAGCGAGGTTCCGTTTTCTCCGACTTCGGTTTCATCCCGTTCCGGAAATTCATTCATATCAATAGCCAGACCGCACGCTTCAATGACTCGATCGTATCTCACTTGCTCGAACTCGATGTTAAAGAGAATGTTCTGGCGGATCGTCTCGTTTTGGAGCCAAGGACTTTGTGATGCATAAGCGACATCCTTTGGACAGGTTACAGCACCACTTTCCAGCAGTGTTTCTCCCAGAATTCCCATCAAAAGAGTCGATTTGCCACTGCCACTAGGGCCCGTAACCACGTTTAGGCCGCCTTCAACGAAATCTATAGATATATCTTTTAGGGCAAAGGCGGCTTTCTTGTGCCGCCTTAGCGTCGCATCTTCAATTCTCAACGGTCCGCTAGGGTGACGCAAGACTGGCGTGGTATTATCAAAGTATCGATCCAGGCGTCTCAAAGACACTAGAGCCGCTGTGAAGTGTCTCGACAATCCCGATGACATGCTCAAGTTGCGCCGAAGGGTTCTGACCAAGCTAATTGACGTGAAAGCAATCTGCAAATGTGTGAGCGATTGGTTTCTGTGCGCTGAGTTCAAAAGCCGAACTGAGCGTTTCCAAGAGTCCTACCTCTGCCGTCAATCTCTCCTTTCGTACAATAACATGAAGCCCGAACATGAGCAGTAACGCAAAGGTAGGGATGCACTCCGTCAGCTGCCCTAGGCATATATAACTACGCGTCGATTAGGATTGTTGCCACAGGCGCGGAACAAGAATACCATACTCACAGTATGTTCAGTCCCCATATCTTATTCTGCTCTCCTCGGCGAATTGCCTCAATCTTATCAATAATCGCATCTTCCCAAGCGAAATACTTGATAGCCCTGATGGATGTCAAATATTCCGACACAGCTGATATACGGGCATCTTGTATCTGCTTCATCTCGCGCTGAATACCCATCATTCTTCGAGAGATTAATAGTGGCAGCGGCGTCAGAGCCAGCATAGCAACTGTACCAACAAGAGCTGGCCAGCCCATGAGGTTGTAAAGTCCTATCACGACAGCGATAGTGCCACAAGGTACTCCAAATAGAACCATCATGATATCTCGGCCGCCCCAGATTGCATCAACATCGGCGCTCATGAGATTAGCAAGCCGACCCGATGCGG
Source organism: Nemania sp. FL0916 (assembly GCA_022578715.1). Classification (NCBI taxonomy): domain Eukaryota; kingdom Fungi; phylum Ascomycota; class Sordariomycetes; order Xylariales; family Xylariaceae; genus Nemania; species Nemania sp. FL0916. The sequence goes on from MU390232.1 coordinate 465,045, forward strand.
TTGCGGCTTGCGGCTTCTTTGGTTTATTCTTATCACTTCCACCCGAAGCGGCGATCTCTGCGAATACATCGTCGTCCAATTCCATAGAGCCCATTGCTTTGTAGTAAAGTTCCTGTGTCAATGCGGCCTTTACTCGCACAACGATGCGGGTACCCACGAAGACGTACTGTTGAAACGCGATGGAACGTAAAACCGGACCGAGGAACAGAAGTACGATCCAGGCCCAGGGTCTAACTCTAGCACCTTCGGCGTCGCCAATATATTCTAGCAGCTTATACATTGCGAAGGGTGTCAATAACTCGACGGTATAGGCGATAATAGAGAAACAAGCCATGGAGGTTAATTCTGTGCTCAGATAACGCACTACCGTCGTAAAACTCCGGCGGGACTTGGCGCGTGCCGCAAGGACCCTCGACAGGAGAACGAACGGCTCGTCATACCAGGGGAGCTTTGGAAGCTCGTCAATCATCACCTGCCTACGGAAGCCTTTAAGCAGAAGAGGCGTAAGCCATCCAAATGTGAGATAATACCCTACCCAACTGCAGGTTTCCTCGGGAGACGGTTCCCGAGTGGGAATCTTCTCAGAGAGATCTAGGTCTATTGACGGAGGCAGCCACTCTCTGGGCGTGCACGCGGCCACGAAGACGGCGGCAGCTAATGTTGCTATGCTGGCTATCATGACAGGACTCAGACGTTCGCTGTAGGTGACATCCACAAACGGGAGCAGTTCTCCTAGCACAACGACAAGCAACCCAGCCACAAGAACGAAGTTCACATGATGCAATGCCACGTGCCTCCATTCTAAGTCGTTAAACAGCCGCAGGAGGCCCATAAGAAACGCATAGGCGAGTGCAGCGGTATTGGTCCATTTGCCTCCCAGCTGGACCGCTGCCACTGCCATCAAGGCCAGCGCGGCCGCGCGACAGAGCTGGCTGCATATCTCGTACGGCGGCGAGATAGTAGATGCATTCGTCTCGGGCAGAGAAATCTTTGCGTATGCCCGCTGAAGCAAGTATCTGACTAGAAGCAGAAACGAAACAACAACAATGGTGAGCTGCAGATAGCCAGTCTGCGCAAACTGCGCGAGCTCATGAACCCATTGCAGGCCCGCGTCGCTATGAAACGTATTAGGAACCCATTTGCTTTTCTTCTACTACTTCTTTCTCCTTCCAAGCCTGAAGCCACAAACAAAAATGACAGCTTACTCGTGTTGATTGAGGCTAAAGTGCCGGTCTCCAGGATAGCGCTGGGGTTGAAGAGGTGGTGGGCCCCAGGCACTACTACTGGTGAGGAAAATCTGATCCATGAGGTCTCATGGCCGTACGCCGTAGAAGGTGCCTCAGGTTAGGTTAGTTGAGGAGGGTATGAAGAGGGAAGTAAGTAAACAAAATGCCATACCCCTAAGCAGCCAGGCACACAAGAGAACAAAGAACGGTCTACCTAATCGAGGCGGTGACTACTACGCCGCTACTGTACGCCGGTGACTACCACGCCGGTAGACATCCACACATCCACCCTTGCAGATGTGCAGATAAGGTACACCGGTTTCCCGTTTTACGAGCATAGGTTAGGCAAGTATACCCATACTACTGCGAGGCCCCTGTTCGTTCTCGTTCTCGGTAGAGGACTCCCGGACCGGCGAGGTGCAAATTAGCCGATACAGGCCAATGGTGCACGGAGGATTACGAATTGGTATATCTACTTCATATCATATGATCAACGTAGGCCTTACCTACCAAAAAAGTGCAGAAGTGTCAGAAAAGGAATTTCTGTATTAGATCGAGCTGCGTCCTACCTATCTGCATAGTCTTACAACAGATAGGCATTTGGGATCTACATACGAAGTACATAAATAAATCTCAGCACGTTTTTACATAGTATAACTAGGATATGTAACTAGGACCATGCCCCGCCAATCCTTTGAAGGCCAATTGATCTATAAGCAGACACTCATTAACTAGCATATCTTCAACCCAGTGTGAATCTTGCGCGCTGTTTTATCTTGTATATACACTTCCTAGAATCGCACCTCATGTTGCAGTTCATCAAGATACCAAGCCGAAATGCTGTTTAGCTGGGAGGACGCGGTAGCGGTGGCGGTGGGACTTGCGATTGCGGGAAAGCCGTTCCCCAAAATCGGAGACAAGCGAGCGTTAGCGTGATATCTCCGATTCGCCGCGCCGGCTCCGAAGCCAAACCGCATAATTAGTTTCAGGTTAGAGCAGAAAGAGTTAGAGAACCTAGGTTCGGTAAACGGCGGCTTTTTCAAGTGGGATGTATTATTAATCGGTCTCTATTAAAAGTGATGATTGAGATCGATATACCTCCGTAGAATGCTTACGAAACTGGTGATGCCTCAGGTTCTTATCAGATCACAGTCAGTAAATAGCAATCAGGATTCAAAATTTTTGTTGGAATTACGGAGGCATAAGCCCCGTCTCTCATTAAGATATAGTTACCAAGCAGGAAGCAATCACGTATCAAGCACGATTTAAAGTGTGTATCCAACTCCCAAGCCCGATTGTATTGATAGCGCCCGCTCTACAGAGGCGATTGCATCTGAAATTCTGAATTACCTTTTAAAACCAACGATGATATGAAAAGAAAAGAAAAATGCCTAGTCTTCTAGACCGCAAGTCATCGACTCGTTTCTATTGCATTGCCATGCTATGCCGTGCCCACCGTGTCTCTTAATCGCCCCAGGCCTCTCTATGTCTATTTTCCATAGCCTTTATTTTCCATTAACGCCGTTTGTCCCGTTTGTGCCGTTGCCATTCTTAACTGCAACGGCCTGCACGGCCTTCTCTAGCGCCTGTAGTACGTCGCGGACCAGATCCTCGGGTTCTTCGATGCCGTTGCTGACGCGGACGAGGTCGTCGAAGACGCCAACGGCTTCACGCTCTTCCTGCGGTATGCCTGCGTGGGTCATGGCACTGGGCACCTCGACCAAACTCTCAATGCCACCGAGACTCTCGGCCAAAGTGTAAATCTTAGTCAGCTGGCAGAAGCGCTCAGCAGCTAACCGACCACCTTGGATGCGGAAGGACAGCATGCCACCGCCGAGGCCGTCGCGGTGCTGACGTAGGGCGATGGCCCGGTGTGGGTGTGAGGCCAGGCCGGGGTAGTTGACCGAGATGACGTGCGGGCTCGCCTCTAGCGCTTGTGCGACGGCCAGCGCGTTGGTGCTGGATTGCCGCGCGCGGAGATGCAGGGTCTTAAGGCCTCGGTGTGCGAGCCAAGAGTCGAAGGCTGAGGGCACGGCGCCGCCGGCGTTGAGCAGGAAGGCCAGGCGGTCACGCAGGTCCTCGGAGTTGCAGGCGGCAACACCCATGACGACGTCGCTGTGGCCATTGATGTACTTAGTGACGCTGTGCACGACGATGTCGGCGCCGTGATCGAGCGGGTTCTGGACGTAGGGACTGAGGAAAGTGTTGTCGACGACGACAGCGACGCCACGAGCGTGGGCAGCCGAGGCGACGGCGCGAATGTCGACCAACCGCAGCGTAGGGTTACTGGGCGACTCGATCCACACTAAGCGAGTGTCGTCGCGGATGTGAGCGGCAATATCGACCTCGATCTGCGGGGTGAAGGTGACAGTGACGCCGTGGGCTTTGGCCACGCGCGTGAAGTAGCGGTGGGTGCCGCCGTAGACGTCGCTGACGCTTATTACATGTCCGCCGGATGCCAGGCTCTGCAAGACCGTCGCCGTGGCCGCACTGCCGCTACCGAATGCCACCGCGTACTTAGCATGCTCCAGTGCCGCCACGGCCTTCTCGAAGTTATCGCGGTTCGGATTCGCACTACGCGAGTACTCGTATGCACCCACTGGCACGCCTACGGCTGTCTGCTCGAATGTCGTCGACAGCGAAATAGGCTCGATGACGGCGCCCGTGGTCGGGTCGTGTGGTGCCCCCGCGTGCACCGCGAGCGTGCCGAACCCGTGTGTTGGGGTCGGCGCCCGCGGCGGCGTCTCAATGGACGAGTCGATGGGCACAGTCATGGCGGTGTGCCCGAGGACGTCTGAATGGGCTGGCTCGTAAAAGATAGTATGTGATCTAAGAGTTGAGGGTAAGGGTAAGCAAACTTGAATTGACGTGGATGATGTTGTTGTTACAAGTATCGACAGAGTGTGCGTACAAGTCGACAGGAAAGGGTCGAGTGTAAGACGTCAGTGATTGAGAGCAGGAGCGCGAGGATGACCGGCCCGGCCTTGACTAATAAATATTCTGCTCCTTCCCTGTCTAGTCCGCATGTGCTCGCACTTGGGTAACTGTTACGAGAGCGGTACCGAGGTAAGCAACACAAAAATTACCAAGCATACGTCGATTTGCGAAAAGATAGAACGCATAAGAAGTAAGAGAGGCTGTTTGTCATCAATCTTTCTTCAATGTATCCTTTCTTACCCTGGTCACTTTCACGGTGCTGCCCGATCGCGTCATTTCTGACCGGATGAGCACATCTACAGCATGATCGGGCTGAATTAGTGAGACGTGATGGGAATCTATTATGCTGCCTAGATGCCAAAAGATGGAATTTAGAATTTGGTTTTAATTTACCTGTCCAATCGCAACCGCCATCGTATAAATGGTTCGCAGCCGTACCACTGATAACGGTTCTTGTAGATACACAATTACAACCTTACCCGCAGGCCAATCCATTCCTACGTGACCATAGGTACAATACAGGTCGGGTTAGTATTCGTTTCACAAGCCACAATTTCTCATTTCCTTGATTCTCATCCTCTCACGTTTTTTTTTTTTCTTGATCAAATGAGCAGCTGAGAAGCCAGCCCCTCCAACCCCTCGCCCGATTGCTTATCAATCTGCTATCTTCCCCAGGTCCCGCCTTTCCGACAACCCTGGTTGCATTGCATTAGCGCCCTTTTTGGATCTTGTTGATAATGCCAACATGCCCGCCAATGCCCGTGTCTTTCCGGATGTTCAGGGCGCTACTTACATGTATGTACTGTACATACCTAGGGAGCCTTAGGTAGGTACGAAGTACATACCGTAGTATCCATTCAGGGGAGCCTGAGATCGCCAATTCCGCTTCGTGCATACGTGAGTGAAAATTGGTACACCAACAAATCATCTATTCTGACACCTAGTACGGAGTATATGCAAGCTAAATGCGGCTATGAATAATGCGAATACAACCTCATTTCTCGGAGCAGCCAGAATGGGAAACGGGCTCGCAGTTTCTTTAGAAGAGAATACACATGGAAGCATGTTGAGAATCAATCCAGACCCAGACTCATCTAAATTGACCGAAGTGTGATACCTACCGTGTCAACTCAAACGTTCACCGGCGGCGGAATGGTGCCCGGAATGGGGGGTTCCTTGACCGGCAACTTCTGGCCTTTATTCGGCGGGCCCTGGAAATTGCCATCACGACAAGCCGCTTGAATGCCGTTACACTTCATTTCCCACGCCCTGCAGCCCTCGTCTCCTGTCGGCGGCGCCGCAGCGTAGCACGACGACGCCTGCTTCCAGCAGTTCTCCGACGCTGCCCAGCAGCCGTCCTCGGTACTATAGTCCGGCACTTCGACGCCGATCCAGTTGCCGTTCTTGACGATATACTTCGACGGGATGACGCCCTGCGTCTGCGCTGGCCCGGACCCGCCGGACCCGCCGCGCGGCGAAGGCACGGTGAAGACCTTGGGCCCTGGCACTGGGTAGGGGAACATGGGCTCGTAGATGTTGAAAGTGAGGCCTGGATCGTTGGCATGTACGTGCCCAGGAATATTTACCTTTTGGTCAGCGGGGACGTTGAGGGCGGCCGTGTTGCCACTTTGCACGAAGACTTGCGCACAGCCGACATAGAACTGAGGGTCCCCTTTGTCGGCGTTGTGAAGAGCAAGCAGCTCGGGACGGAAGAGCCAATAACCTGCTGGCAAACCATCGGGAATCTCGAAGGAGAGAAGGCCCTTGTTATCAATGAGTTTCTCGGTGCACCACTTCTTCGTGTTCTCGTCATATCCGTCGTCCCACAGCTTGATCCAACCTGGCCCCGAAGCCTCATCCTTGTCCATATCGGTGACCTGCTTGGCGTAAACGGCACAGGGTCCTGCATCTCTGTATTAATATACACAGTCGGGTGCAAGAAAAGTATGAGGAAGAGTCAATTATACCTTTATGCGATATGTCAATGGCACCGGGCTGTTCTGCATTTGCCCATTCTCGAAACTCGAAGGTGAGCGTCCCACCTGCTGAAGCAGGGCAGCTGAAGGCAACTGCCTGCTCGCCATCACGGCCTTAATGGATATAAGTTTTCTTTTTCTGAAATGTTCCCAGCTACGTGATCAACTTACTGCAGGCCACTACAGAATCCAGAGTCAGCAACCGCCAATTTGAACTGCGATTCAGGCACATTTCGAGATCCGGAAAAGAGGAAAGAGCAAGCCCAATAAAAAGAAATGCTTACTATCATTGCTGGCAACATTCTCTACAGGGGATGTACAAGTGTTCGGATCCTTAGGCATTCGTACGCAGGTCCCGTCGCCCTGGTTTTTATCGTCGATAAACAGAGTCGTGAAGACGGTGTGAGCACTAGCGGAAACAGCGAGACCAGCCACCGCGGCCAAGGTGAGAGAAAAACGATATTGCATCTTGTCGAGCAAAGATTGCCAGGGCGTTTCGAGCAATTTGGCTCTGCAGAAGTCGAAGATACAAAAGAAAGACGATGCACAGTAGCTATGTGCGAAAGAAAGACCGGATTGTGGAATCACCCCAGGTGACGGAATGAGTGAATATTCAAAAGAATGTACGAACTGAAGACTTCACAGAAGCGACTCAAAAGAGCGAAGACACATCCGCGAGGAAGTTAAGTTGAAAAGTTGAAAAGTTGGAGTGTTGCCGGATATATAAGCTGTAGAGAGGCCAGCGGCAAGGCTTGAGCGCCACAATCGAAAAAGAAACCCAACAGGATCGCTCCCCCCTTTTATATTACACTCGAAACACAACAACGAAGAGCATGCAGCCAACAACAACGCTGCTTATTGTGTGTGTACATAACTACAGCCGGTTACAGTAGGTCAAAAGAAATCTAGAATTAAGCAGGAGGCACGTAGCATCCACAATCTATGAAGATGCAATTCGAATTCCCCACATCCATTTCAATTCGCCTCTTCAATTCGTCTCACCTCGACAACAGGTCTATCCTTGCGACAATTGCTAATAAGTAACCTTGTCCTGGTGTATCCTTGAACGACACGACAGCCCCCTGTGCGCCCAACGCACCGGAGCTAGCGAATCCAATGAGACCGATCCTATCATACCTGACATATGGCTCTTCTGGCAGCCCAATAACGCGTGGGAGCCCACGGTTGCGAGGCCGATTGGCAGAAGGCGCCGTAAAGAACCAGACCAACAACGCTAGGCATCATTGCCCATCCCTTACTTTCGTGGCTTGTCTGAGCCAGTTCGCGGCTCAGTCGCCGATTCGATCACGAAAGATGCAGAAGAACATATAGGATGTGACCAATCACGACGTTTACGTACAAATAAAGTTAAAATCCACGATCTCACCCAACATCAGTAATACATCACACGAAGGTATCACTGCACACAACCCCTATTATTCTAATATTCGCATCTCGGTCCATCTAACCCCGAGGTTAAATGCCATCACGTATTATATCGATTGTATGACGATGTAATTAAGTGCTATAACCCTGGGTAACCACAGCGTAGGACTACCCCAGATTGTTCTCACCGAGGTCCGACTCTCGGATGCGGGCGTCCAAATGGGACTATTTTATGTTCTGTGGTGGTATATATCAGGCCTATATCGAATCATAAACGCGGGGTACGGATTCGCGCGTATAGTGAACCAATGCCAATATGTCTCTGCAGGGAGCCGTGGCTGGGGGCTTCATGATCGCTTCTTGCATTCTCACATTGGTCAACTCGAGCCGAGTTCCTGTCAGATAACCCTGCCGATGCCGCCGACATAGATTGTGGGAGTACAAATTAATTACAATCTAAAGATGGTTAGGGGGCGGTAGTACGAAGATGGTATTGTTGTATGATGTGGTAGCCGTGGCTTCTGCAAATGACAAACAGACAGACATGAATGAGGAGATCAATGATGTGATGTGATGTTCATGGGATGATTTTGAGACCCAACAAAGATCTTGACTTATACCTACTAAATTAGGTAGGTAGGGAAGAGGGTAGAAGTACGTCGGATGAACGAATAGCCACCCTCTTGGACGGTGATTGGACATGATCAACAGCCAGTGTACCTGGCGTCGTATTCACAGTAGCAAACCCATCACATTTGAGACCTTGCGTAGAGACCGCATATAGTGAGAGCGGAGATAGACTTTTTCATTGAATTCCATCATTGTTGGCCTATAGCCAACCTCAGGTGTCACGCGCACTCTCTTCGCCACACCCGGCCCCCTTTCATTTCTACTAATTCTCCTCCGTGCGCCTGCCTATTACACCACATCTATGTTAAGAGAACCGAGAGCCGTACGATTCATGGTGCGGTTGTGGGGCTTGTTTTCCTCTCTCGCATGATATTTTTTCCCTTCTGTTGTACAAAGGTGGCATTATGATACATTGCGGGTGTTGTCTCGTAAATTCGTTGATCGGCCGTCATATGGATTAGGTTGGGACCTCTCGCTTATTCGTTGATCTTGGCCAGGATCCTGGTGGTACGAATATGTCAGCAGGAGCCGAAGAGACAAGTAGAAAGAGAGAAGTGTAGCACTGTCTGGTCGGGTAGAATAAGGAAGCAAAACTTACTCGCTATCGCGGAAGAGGTGGTATTCTTCCTCGCCGACCTTTAAGGCCGAACCGCCATACTATACCACGCACTGTCAGCCACGTTATCTCAAGCCTCGCGCAATACCTCCTCATCCAATGCCAATGCCAGTGACAGTGTGCATCCACCCGGCGGTCCGGTCACAGCCTCGGTCGGGCTTACCTGGGGGATGAGTATACGGTCGCCCTGGGCAACACTCATGGGCAGACGCTGGCCATTCTTGTCCAAGGCGCCGGGGCCGACGGCGAGGACCTTGCCCTCGTTGAGCTCCTTGACGCTGGACTCGGGCAGGAAGATGCCGCCGGCGGTCTTGTTCGCGGCCTTGACCCGCTGGATCAGGACGCGGTCTAGCAGAGGCACAAGGGACTTGACGGATCGGATCGTGGTGGCCTGCATCGTAGAGTGCACGTCAGCGAATATTTCCGTGATCTGAGCAGTAGGGCGAGGTCGAGCCGAGGCCGGTAACGAGTGCTTCTTCGCCCTCTGACTACGGAAATTTTGGAGTTTGGCGGGGGAAAAGCTGATGTGACATCATCGACGATGGATCTTTGTGGTTGAGACGTACCATTGTGGATATCTGTAGATCAGGAGTACGGAAAAGAAAGATATAAGTGAAGAAATTGGTGTTGGGTGCGAAAATGGTGAAGAAGATGAAGCTATCGCGAAGAGTAGATTTCTCGGGAAAGCTGTAGAAGCTTCAATGCGAATGGGTCCAAACTTTTTTTAATGCCGTGGTTTTTCCGACCAGGATGGCGCCGGTCGGCTCTAATACTAGCAAAATGGACCCGTCCCTGGTACGGCGGTACCACCTACTAAATTAAAATACAATGATTTCACGTCACTGCCCAGAAACAAACTTACCAATAATATGATCGACATGTATGTTTATATTTCAGCACTTACGACTTGCGATCGGCTTGCTGTAGGACTATTCTTATTCCTCTATGTAATTCCAAGGATTAATTATATGCAGCCTCTGCAAGCTCAAAATTGATAGCTGAGCTCCAAGTACAGCCCAAGTCTGAGGCAAGATAAGAGACGAGCTGGTAGATCCATGGTCCATCGCGTCTATACCTGTATAAGTTCCAATGATTGATTTGCATCTCCAATCTCCACGCTGTGATGTCTAGAGCGCGCACGGGCGCTGTCATGCAAGTCCTTGCCAACCCGCAGAACGCCTCTCAAGAAAAATTATATAGCCATGCAACCAATAATACCCACGCCCATCAAGACGGACCGGAACACGCCCCCGAACCCCCGCCTTACCAGGTCTAGCCCTATTTCGCAGGTGCGGCCGGAGGCTCAAGGACGTGCGTGTGATTTTCTGCCTTTTCGATCATGCCAGGACCGACCTGCCTACATATGACCGTATCCGAAATCCAGGGCTCGTCGAGGATTTCCGCCATGTCGGCTCGTTTTTTGGGATCTATCGTCAGCATTCGGCCCATGATGTGTCTGGTGTCCCGGGGAAGCAGACGCAAGAGCCGCCATGGGCCCCGAATTATTTCTTTGCGCTCTGCCTCTCCAGTGCCCGGCCGCGGTGTGCTGGATGTCTCAACTCTAGGCTGCTTCGGGCTCTTTGGAGGCTCTTCATGAGCCGAGTCTCGCGCTGGATTTTCCGAGGAACTATTCGCACTCGATGGGAGGATCAGTAGTTTAGGGTCGTGTCCGGCGCTCGGCTGCGAAGCGAAGAGCCGATACGAATTGTCTGTCGACCGCGGTATCTTCCAAGGAAACCTTCGTAGTGACATACAACAAAAAATGATGGCCAGAGACCATATATCTACAGCCTGTGGGTCGTACTTGCGTTCGTCATACACCTCAGGGGCTAGATACGGATCTGAGCCAACGATACCTAGTTTTCTTGTTAGAGGATCTGGCCAGGATGAAGAAATACAGGGCACCCACCACTAGCCAATACCACCTCGCTCTCAAAAGGATATTTGAAGACGTGTGCGCTGCCAAAGTCGATGATTTTCATAATTCCATGCTCACTGACAACGACATTGTCAAGTTTCAGATCTCGGTGCGCGAGACCAGAGCTGTGCAGGTAGGTCACACCGCTCAGAATTTGTAGGAAGCAACAATTAATTTCGGCCTTGCTCATCTTTCCTGTCATTACTATGGCGAACAAATCGAACGGGGCGTACTCCATCACCTCGTACCACTTCCCTTTCTCCTGCACAATATCCAGTGTTTCAATAATGTTGCCATGATGGAGGGCTGATCCGAAGCAGAATTCGGCGGTCAACTTCTTAGTATATTCCTTTTCTGTCTCGTAGGAATGGCGAGGACGGAATTCTTTCACGGCGAAGACGGTATTATCTTCGCTTCTCTTCATGAGTTTTACCGAGCCCCCCGCGCCAGACCCGAGAACTCGGCCTATTTTGCCATACTTGGAAGAGAGTCCGTGGTCATCGGCGAAAGGCAGATGACCTGAACGTGACCCGTGGCCCCCAGATGTGGTTGGTGACTGAGGCGGCTTCTTCGGCTTATGACTCCCGCCCACCTTGAAAAACCTCCTCAGATCCGACATGGAACTCTGCTGAGAATGGTGTCCACTAGAATGAGTCCCCGAATGAGTCCCCGTTGAGAAAAGCTCGCTAGATTTATTCCGGGCCCCAAGCAGAGCAGAGTGACGCTTTTCAGACTTGTCGGGTTGGCGCAAGCTCGTGGTGGAGGCTGTCGGCGATTGTTTCTTCCTGGAGAAAACAAATCTCTGGTCTATGCTTCCGACACTTCTGTTTTGAGCTGGCCGCCTACTGGAAGCATAAGGATCATTGGCGTCGCCTTGGGGAGTGAAGGGTCGGGTATAGAATTGAGAGGCAGCATTCCTCGACGGGCTGGATTCTCTAGAAACAGGGAGTGATTGTCCTCCGGCCGCGCCACCGAACATTCCCTTCCGATGTGATCGAGAGCCACCCTGCTCTTCGACAACCGTGGTTCTCTGGGAGAGATTATCCGAAGATGCAGGCCGGTGCGGCAATTCCAAGCGAGAGGGCGGTCGCGAATTTTGGCTCGAATCTTGGGGCGTCACCTCATACGATGGAAAAGCTCCGTCCGAGCTACCATGCCGGAAGGCCTTGGTGTGCGCATGCTCGGCCGAGCTGCCGGCGGGTGTCAGCGGGGGCGTGAGGCCCGACGTGTGAGGACCTAGATGCGGTGACCGAGGCGCCATGGGACTATGGCTATGTTGAGGAGTAGCGCCAGGTGTGGTCTCGCTTGAATGTATCTAAGGATGAAAATCAGCTTGAAATTCTCTTCATGATTGCAATGCAATGTCCGCTCAGATTCCGCCGGGACCAATGGCCAAGCAGAGTCGAGTCATGTCCACTAATGAGCGCTGAGGTGCCGTGGCGAAGTCACCGGAAAGCCGCGGGCGCACCGGCCAGGCACTAACCCAACCAGCCTCCTTGCGAACCCCCTTGAAGATGGCAAGGCAGCATAAGGCAGAAAAAAGTAGTCAAAGGTAACACAAAGGCAGGAAAATAATAACCCTCAGCTCAAAGACGGCAGCTGGTTGCACGTAAGACAAGCAACAAGCGACAAGCGACGTACTCTGGAAGGTGGAAGCGAGACAGGCTGAAAAGCGTAGATCTGAGCACGCTGCTCCTGAAGCTGGGTGCCATGCAGGCACTCCGTGAGAGCCTGGATCTGCTCGGGCGTCGCAGAGGAGCCGGTACGCGGCCGATGCACGGCGGGCGGGCTGATCTCGTCTACGTTGCTCGAGAATCGAACAGCATGCGCCCGCTCGGGGGCCGGTTGAGGTTGATGTTGGGATTGGTGTTTGGGGACATCGTGAGAGGCGCCTGGTGGTTGCAAACAGCGGCAGGAATTAGTCAAGAAATCACAAGCACGGCCTCCCAAAGAACGGGGCAGCAGGGTTCAAGAAGACACAGGAATAGACACAGGAACTAAAACGTGGAAGGGCGGATGGGGGCCATTGGGAGAGAATGTGGAATGCGAACTGTGAGAGGGGGCGGGGTTGCAAGCCAACAAAGGCGGTGCTGGTGCTGTCATCACGACTTCATCATCATCATATCTCATACTTCATACTTCGCACTTCGCATTTCATTCTTCATACCTTGTGACGGCGGCTCGTCACGCTCGGCCGGACCTTTGGGCCCGTCGCCCGGCGTCGCCATTCCGGACATCTGGAATCTGGTATTGAGAGATAGAGAGGCAACGCTCCAGTGCCAGCTCCGACTCCGGTTCCGACTTCAGCGCCAGCTCGAGTACCAGTGCAATGCAACAACGGGCGGTGTGGATAGTCGGCTCCTCTATAATAACCCAGCCCAACTACCGACAATACTGACAATACTGACAATGTCGTTTGCGCAACGAGGGAGGGGGAGGGGTATAGCGAACAGGGCGAGCAGCGCGCAGGCGTTGTGCGGAGAGATCCTCGATCCCAGCAACGGCAATGGTGAGGCACGGAGGAGGGGAGAGTACGGATGCTAAAGCAGGCTCATCAGAGCCCACTAATGACGATGAGATGGAAAAAGTTCAAGCTTTGAGCCGAGGGCGCGAATGAGCCTCAGGTAGGCGGGATCCGTGGATCTCTGTGACCTGGTAACAAGAAAATGGTGGGGCTATCGGTGCGAACACACAGCTGGTACGGACACAAAGCGGGAGTGCCAAGACACCATGCATACTTCGTACTCGTACCAGCCCCATTGCTTATAAGATTTCTAGGTATCACTTCAAAGGTGTACACACACTACTCCCAGAAACCTCCATGTAATATCAGCTGTATCGTATTAAATATATACTGTTTCTCTATATTCTGGTGTAATCAATTTATTTTTCTTAATTTTTAATGTTGTGTAAGCGGCGTCTGAAGAAGCAGAATTTCTTCAGTAGTTATATCTGGTCTAAGGTGTGTGTGGTGTCTTGGCACTCTCGCCGTTTTTAGTGCAGAGTAGACTACCTATACCACCAGAACGATTGTATGCTGAACAATCATTGTATGTTAAACAATCATTGTGAAACCATACTGTAGTTGTATATTAAAACAATAATTTCTCCCCAATAAGCGACCGCTATCAAGGTAAGACCGGTGTTGACCTACCAAGTGCCCAGGTGGACATAAGCACGCCTGACTGTACGACGGAAGTCCGTGCCTCTTTCCCGATCAGTACTTAAGGTTAGACTACTGCAGTACTTACATGTAACCTACAGGAGGAGAGTGCGACTATTTCACCCAAGCACGTAGGCTAGCACCAACTTCAAAAGTGTAGGATTTATGCGTATCGACCAGGTACCTTATCACTTTCTCGCTCAAGATTCTAGGGGAGAACATTAAGGTACTGGGACTACGGAGTAGAATGCCCAAATTAACAAATAAGATATTCTATTCATGTAGCCAAATGAGTCATAAATACTCATAGTGTATGAATCGAACAGACGCCCTTCTCCTCCTACTATGTAATACCGGATGGACATGGTACCTAGCGAGATGGATGGTGGGGTTAACGTAGTCGCAAAAGCGCGCTTGTTGTTACATATCTCTCTGTGCTTGTGACAGCTTCCGACCGTTCCGGATGGGTAACGCTAAGCCTGCAAAGTGAATCCTAAGGAATTTCCCTCGGTATAATTGGCAATGTTGTTTAGGGTCACTTAACTCCGGAGCTGTGTAAGAAAGAAATGCCTATCTACCTCAATAGCATTTATTCACATGGACTTACCGCCCGTTACCTACCCATAAGACTTGGCATCCCACCGTACTTCGTATATCCATGCACTATCCTACAAACTTAATCAGTCGTCAAGATGGAGCCGGCTGGTTGGTTGTGGCTGAGCTGATAGACCTTGCTGACCAACAAGAACCCCCAAGATAGGTTTTACCATTCCAAATTGGAATAGGGGTGCAACCTGCGCCGTGCTACGTTTAACTTGAGTGAGCGTAACCTACGGGAAAGCAGAAAGCGATGCATAATTTCTAATATAGACCTTAACTCTTAAATATTAAGAACTTCACGTACCGTAAGTTACAGAGTAGCCATGTGGTAGCAGTACTGAAGTAAAACCGGCTTTAAAGTAAGATAATACTTTAACCAAGTACGTCTTTAAAGGTTCTAAGTCTACAGCTTGAAGAGTTTGATTATTACCTACGATTAGATGTACGTTTAGTCAGTCAGCTAACCCGGAGATCTTGCTAATGATACTTTTTGCTGCGTGATGATGGCCTTGCTGAGCTGAAAACTGTGAAGATAGTAAGAGTCTCTCAACCGGGATCCCCAACATCCTACCAACCCACCTCCAAGGCACCGCAAGCGTGCCTCGTTTTTGCGCATCCATCGCGCGTCACTCGAAGCGCTCGACCGCGAAGAGACTGAAAATGTATAGTAGGTCTTCCTCGGACATGGTGCCTTGCGGCCGGTAGCCGCCGTGGATGTGGCTGACGCGGGCAATGGCGGCGCGGCGGGACGGCTGAGGTCGGCCAGGGCTAGGCTGCCGCAGGTTGGTTTTGGGCTCACGGAGGATGCTGAGCTGGGATGCTTCCAGCATAAATGGTGTGAGTAACTATTATGCCAAAAGATAGATTATACGGGCTTTTAAAGTGAGTAATTGAATACTAGCTGACTGAGTGCTGGCCGCTGTGTATAACGAGATAGAGAGAGATAGTCTATCTGTAATGAGGTTTAAAAAAAGGAATTGAAACCGTAATCGAACATACCTAGCTCTAGAAAAGAAAAAGAAAACAATTTATTCCAGAGCCAGGAATCGAACCCGGTTCCCCCCTGGCCCCCGAAGGGCATGGTTTACCACCTTCTAAGATTCTACCATGCGTCACCTAAGTAGGGATGTTACCATTACACCACTCTGGACTATGCACATCACGGCTTTGGATTGTTGTAATCGGGCTCAAACTTCTTGTATATGTTGTGCTCTCCACTAGGTGCTTAGTTACCAATCTTTTATTTCTAACGTTTTCAGTCGTTTGTGTGTAAGTCCCCTAGAGTTGGCATGCCAAGACTACTTAAACACGGAGTATTTTACTCAACCTCAACTACGTATCTAAATCAACGTGAATTTTAATGTTTGCAACTGTCGAGTTTACCAACTTCCGTTTTCACAGCTCGAATTGACGAGTCATAGCTGTTCAAGTGTCGTCGGGGACTTGATTACACCACTACACATTTCCTGCCAGGTTAGCGAGCTTGATTTTAACCATTTTCATACCGGTATACTGCTAACCCTCGGCGCCGGATCTGTTGGACAAGGCCGCCATGGCCTAGAACGCGTGCTGGTGACGGTCAACGATAGGGTGGGATGTAAATGAATGAGTTGTGAGCATCAGTCGGTTACGGTAGATGCTATACGGAGCAAGCCGCCCTCGTAGGCCGCCCTGATTCCTTGCCTTGGTTGACGGTTAGGAAAGGCTGTGACGGTTTTAAGGGTCAAAACTATTCTCAGAGCTGGAACCGTTTCAAGCCTGGAAGTTTCAGAGTTATCGCTCTCTGCATGAAGCAACGCATAAATGCACAGGCCCAGCCTGAGATAACCTTGGGAAAGCGGCAAATGCGCTAAACCTGGTTCATTGCAAACTTGACATTTGGTAAAACCTAGAACACAAATTCTCCGATGACGGAAATGCTTTTACTAGTAGTTTTCAATCCTTATTTCATGCTTGGTAGTTTCACGAGAGGGACACGATCCACCCTTGAGAAACAATTGTTCTCTAAGAAAAAGGTAGGCCTCGTCGTGCATATACCTAATGATGCGAGCTCTTGAACAGATTATGTAACTGTCGATACCCTCACTATTCGGAATGTCAAAAAGCTCATGTCAACTACAAAATCATAGAAGCAAATAACGGTCATCAATTCTACCATTCTCATCTGACGAATTTCGTGAAGGTCAGCTGGAGAGCCGTAAGTTACCGAGACCCTGATCGGCTGGTCTGCTCAGGTTACAAGAAGTCAGCTAGGGCCTAAATGCAATAGCTTGTCATTGTGCCCCTGGTCCCATTCGGCACTTTGATGCCAGGAATACTGACAGATAATATATGTTGCTCAATGTTCAAACAAGAATTTCTTCTGATCAAGAGGGCTTTGGGATAGGAAGAGAAAGAATATATGCTTCTGTACCGATATAACAGCGCTGTTGGCTGTGGGCACGAAACGTCTTCAATAATTATTCCTGATAGCGAAAAGGGATGAAGCCGAAAGCACTTGTCGAACATCGAGAACCAAGTAATTGAATGCAATAGTATATGAGCAAGATGGCCACAACAGTCTTCATTCGAATGCCGCGAAATGCTAAGAGTTAAGATGGAACGCCACCCTAACACCTATTGTACAGGATATCCGTTAAAATGTACATCTAGTATTCACAGTCCACTGTGAAGTAACATCGTCGCATCGTGGAGCGTAGCTTGGACCGTGATTCCAGCTGTCCGATCAAGGTGGTTTTCGGTAGGTGAATTAGGGAACAACGGCAACACCCATAGACCTTGCCTGGAAGATAACCGACTTGCAGAGTCCTTCGAGACTTAGACCCGACAACCGCAGCTCGCTCTGTTTGATTTTCGCGATCTCGTAGACGTGTTTCAGACTGACAGTGCCTACTATTTCATGGCCTGGCCTGCTGGCTCCTTTCTTTTTGCCCTTCTTCCCTGCCGGAAGATCTGCCGCGTTTCGTAGAAGCCACGAAGTTTGTGGTGTTCGAATGTCGAAGTGGAATGTCCGATCGGGACGAACCGTTACCCGGGTGGGCATTGGAGTACCGGGCGTTATGTGAGCCGTCCGGGCATTGAATTCCTAAGATAGCGTAAGCCGAACTGCAATCTTCCAAGGGGGATCACCTTTGCTGCGCTACGCACCTTGCAAAAGTCAATTGACTTAACACCTTTACTGCCCAGCGCGGGACCGATTGGCGGACTCGGGTTGGCTTGTCCTGCCCCGACGATCAATTTGACGATCTGGTCACGGGCGATGGCAGCACCGCGCGAAGCCATCTTCTTATCCCTTTTCGAGCTATATATGGTGCATCGAGGTCGGGCTGAACAGAGAATCGGAATTGTCTGCTAGGTAGCTGGGGAGAAACTACGATATTAACGGGCTAGCCGGGCTGTAAATTGGGTAGGCATTTCCCATGTAACGCATAAGATACCTGACTACCGGTATCGATAACGGGCGCCACAGCGGGTCCCAAGCTTGCTATCTGATTGAGCACCCCGCCAAAAGACCCCCACCCAATGCATGGACCGAGCTAGGTACCCAATCACTACTTACTTTCTTGACTCCCTACTCCTGCATCAGACAGCCCTGGTTGTAGACGACGCCTATTGAATTCCTGGACCTTTTGCTATTCAGTATCCTACCTACATCTTGGAGAGAGTTACATCTCTTCTTCTCAACAAGCAGTATCAACTGACAGCGCCTTGAAGGAGCACCATGTTCACCTGGGCGAAGCAAACGTTAGCAAATAAAGTCTATCTCGGCTCTAGCTCAACTTCCAGCTAACATAGGAATCTATCAGTTTGGCGAATGTTGTCGGCACTGAAGAACCTATATACGGCCCGTCGGCCATCAAATCCGTCGCCGAAGATGCCAAGTCAACACCCTACACCGAAATAACCAGAGACCATCTACAATGGATTGCCCTAGACCAGACATCAGTCGAGACACAGGTGTTTTACTTCATGGCAGACAGTGGCCACATCGGACTTGCGCAGATTATATATAGTAATGTAGCGTAAGGCCGCACAAGAAGTTCCTCATTCGCTTCATTGGCAGCTAACATACGATATTCAAAGTGGCATCCGAACTACGGTCCAGTTCAACTCGAAGATTTTCTACACGGACGGGTCTAAGCCCCATCTCTGGTGTTCGACTCCCTTGACCGATTACGATTTCAGCGAAGACAAGACCTCCTTCTACGCCAAGGATTGCGCAGTCGAGTTATCCGAGGATGGAAAGTCGTACACGATCAAGTCGATGAACGACGAACGATCCATCGTCAATCTCAAGGTGACGAGGACGACTCCTGGATTTGTGGCTGGCAAGGATGGCAAGACTTTATACGGGACGGATTTATCCAACCCCTGGGGCTCTATGAGACACACGTTCTGGCCCCGGTGTGATGCAGAGGGGAGCATTGTGACACCGGATGGCCCTATTGACTTTAAAGGCAAAGCCATATTCATCATGTGCCTTCAGGGCATGAAGCCTCACCATGCAGCTGCCCAGTGGGATTTCTTAGATTTCCAGGGCCCGAACTACTCGGCGGTTCTCATGGAGTTTACAACCCCTCCTTCTTACGGGGCCACAGTAGTCAGTGTTGGCGGAATAGTCAAGGATGGCGAGATTATCACCGCCGGCACCACTTGCAGCGCGACGCACACCAAGACGGAGCATGACACAGCGAATGGCTGGCCTGCGCCAGTAGAGGCCAAATTTGCCTGGTCCGGTGCGGCTAAGGATGGAAAGGCAGTCGAAGCCGTCATTGAAGGACCTCTTGAACGGCAGGACTGCGTAGATGTGATGGCAGAAGTTCCAGGCTTTGTAAAGACAATTGTTGCTAACGCGGCGGGCACCAAGCCTTACATATATCAAGTGAGTTACAAGCAAAAAGAAATAACTAACTACAGTTTTGAAGCCGCTGACATTGAATTACAGTATGCCCCACACAAGGCTGTGACATTGAACTTGAAGATCGGTGATGAACAGATCAGGGAAGAGGGCCACATGTTTTCAGAAGCGACGTTCATATCAGCTACCGAAGGAGCAAACTAAACCTAGGTAATCATGACGGGATTCCTTGCTATGCGGCTAAGTAGACATCACAATAGCCATAGGCGGATTACAGCAGTATAGATATGCTTCATCTAGATTCAGGAAACCTCTACTTAGGCACGCCATTTTGGAAATGAAGGCGCGCGTGCATGAGTTGACATTCTCACCGTCTAATAGTAACGAGGGAACAGGAATATTCTCCGTTGCTACATGACTGTAAGGTCTTATGAGTTATAAGCTATTAATATAAGAGCTGTATATGACTTAACAAGTCAGAATGAAAGCATACCTAGCTGAAGTGAATAACGTTGTGAGGAAGTGGGAAGTGGGTATGCCTTGGAACCTGGTTTGGCCGTTCTGGTCTATCTCTGTCTGAGAAATCTATGGAGATGCAACAGCCACTGCAACAGCGGGCCGTTATGGAACTCGTTATAAGAGCCAATCAGATAATCGATTTCAAAGCTGACTCTCGGAGACTCCATTTCTACCATGAAACTCGTGAGATCCTCTGCAAGCCATTCCCATCATCTCCGCGCCGGGGCTGACAATCTGTCGCTGGGGAAAGCATGAAAGACTTCGGCATCCGTAGGCTCTCGAAGCGGACCTTGTACAGGTACTTTCACGCTGTTTGACGTCGCTGGGGCGTAAGCTGACCACTCGCACATTTCTCCGAGCTGGGCGAATGCGAGTGCTGGGGGGAAGGTTCAGATTAGACGAAGGCGCGCCGTTGGCTTGGGAAGGGGAGGGGATGGGATGGGATGGGATGGGATGGGATGGCAGCCAGGGAAAGCGTCCCGACGTCAGCACTGCAGCAGCAGCAGCAGCACCATTGTAGGGGTTGTAGGGGGAGTGTGTGGCAGGTGTGCCACGCTGCCTATACGTAAGGTAGGTATGCGTAGATTACGAAGTGCGTAGTATGCGTACTTGCCTAGTCTAGTAGATGGCAACGTCGCATGCTACGCATATGTATGTATGCAGCCCGCCTTTGCGGCTGGCTGTATGGTACCTATTGTAACACCACCTACCTGTTCCGTCAGGCGCATCTTGGGTCGGATCGCCGCTTGCTCTCGAATCAGAAGTCCCATGAGACATCGAGCTGTGTGTATCGGAAACACCAGCCGAGGCTTTTCGTGTTCACTCTCGGGTCACACAGCAGGGTCCAAAATTGGTGTTTACTACCACGAGACATCATGGATGGTTCAAAATAGAATTGACGATCCCAGCTATTACCTATTTTAGGCCGTGCAACCGAAACGCTCTGCTTTCTGTAGCACTGCACTGGATGCCAGTCGCTTTCCATCCTTCCATCGAAGCTTCTTTGCTTGAATGCGTACAGTAGTATGGCACCCCTGTCGGATGCGCCCATCTGCAAGGCATTCGTTTAAATCAGGTATACGCTGTAAGTGGCAAGATCCACCGTGATAAGCACTGGAATGACGAAACCACTTTCGTAGCCCAACCAGTTACCCTATGTAGGCACAGAAGCTGGGCAGTACGATATCTGGTGTTGCTGATTCTTGATTAACCGCGAGTAGGTGGCGGATACCTAATGTACGAAGTACAATAGGTTATACACGTAATTAATCTCTGTATTACTTCTTGTTTTATTTTACTTGCTCGGTTAACAGAAGTAATAATGCCTCTTAAACATGTTTTTTGCTTGTCAAATATACCCATATACACAACTCCCTTATCAAATCTTGTTATCAGATCCAAGCAGTTATAACAAGATTACTGAGTTATTGATTTACCTAAGGGCAAGCGTACTGACTGACACTTTCCTCCGTGCGTAATAACCCGTAGTTTTAGATCTTTGACTTAAGTTAGGCGACAGTAGGGACTACCCACCCGTCAAATGATAACCGAGCGCTACCTCAAACAGTATCCCCATAACCCCGCAACGGGACCCCCACTCTTTGCCGCCTGCTGCGCGGTTACGCGGTCCCTTCTATCGTTCAGCGTTTTGCCCTATCAACAACACGAATTTAAGTTACTTCTCCACCTGGCGCATTACCTAGTACCTCCACATTCCCATGACAGCGCAAGACATCCAGTCTTGACCTAGCAAACAATCTTGACTACGCTGTACAAACATCTGTGAATTCTACGTCCCTGCCGCTGTCCTACTATGGTCGGAGGAAAGCAGAAACTCGGCCGGGGGCTCGGCGGCAAAGTAAGTGCACACCCGAATCCTCAAACCCGCTGTCTTGCCGTGCACTGAGTCAACTCATCCATGATTGTGGTCTCACAACTGACATGAGCCGCAACTGTGCCACAGGGAGTCAAACGCCATCGGTACGAAATCTGCCCAAAGAGCTAATGTTGCGACACGTTCCTCTAATTTTGACTTCAACAGCAAGATTCTTCGTGACAACATTCTGGGGATCAGTAAGTACACATAAAATTCACACTTCGTTTGGGACTGAATTTCTAACACCTTTTGCTTGTAGCCAAACCAGCCATCAGGTGTGCTTAGTTCTCTCTTTCCTCTTATGGCCTGCCTCCCGCCTCGCACCTCACGTGTCTTTTGTGCATGATAAGACCGAAATATCAGATTACGCCTTGTATTTTGTACTGACACTTCGGACGACAGACGTCTCGCCCGTCGTGGGGGTGTGAAGCGTATTTCTGGAGCAATTTATGATGAAGTTCGAACGGCGCTGAGAGTCCGTTTAATGGAGGTAGGACCCTCGAACAACGAATCCGATCCTTAAGATTGCCATGTTTGCTGACACACTCGTCTCACCTAGACGATCCGAGATTGCGTCACCTACGTTGAATACCGTCAAGCCAAAACGGTAACAGTGAACGACGTGAGTTTATTCATTATTCACCCTTGATTTTCCTAATACCTCACTCTCAAATCTCAAATAATTAAAAGCTGTTGCTGACAACGGGGCATATCACAGGTGCTCCATGCCCTCCGCCGCCAGGGGCGCCAAATTTATGGTTTTGATGACATCAAATGAGGCCTTGATAAACTGAACCTGCGAATGTACTTTACACTCACATCCGGGGAAGGGATGCGCGTGCGCCTCACTGAGCGGTATTGCGTTGAATCGGATGAAAGCACATGATTAGAGATGATCCGATGCATTGTTGGCTCACGATTGACAGAGGAAATAGATTCAAAGTCATGTATGATTGGAAGGACTGACAGATCGAAGACCATGGGTTAGGACTTTATATTTGAGTCACTCGCATGATATGCAGTTCTACTTTTTTTGTCCTCCCGCCCCCAAAAGGGTATGACATATCTCCTAATGGATCAAAAAATCGATGCTTCGATATAGGTAGACACTGTGAAACGAGACAATAGTTACTATAAATAAGTTTGTCTCGCCGCTTTAAACGAGAGAAAAGAATGGGTATTCCTATAAAGCGTGCCCCTCTATGCAAGCTATGATGCGCCTGAACAATATCCAGCCAAACCAACGCCATCAATGTCATGTAACATGTAGATCGTTAAAGTCTTCTTCCCTCGCTCTCCGTTCTAATTTTTAAATAACCCCCTCCATTACTATCTTCACTCCACACTTCTTTCTTGTCTTTGTCTAAGCATTACAACTTCCGCCTCCTCTTCGCGCCCTCCCATTCCGCAAGTACTTTTTCAAGGCTCTTGGCGGCCTTGCGTTCACTGCGTCGGAACGGCGTGTTGAATGTCTCTGGGAGGAAAATCCGGCTATTCGCATGTTCGGCGGCGAACCCCACCTCGGCATCGCGGCCGCAGCGCTCGCGCGTGATCCGTACCGCATCGTGGAGCAGATCACGCCCAACACCCTGACGGCGATATTTGAGCTTAACAGTCCAGGCGCGGATAACGCCCCTCCCACCACGAAGCAAGGAAGACCTTGAGCGCCGTTTGTTGCCAGTGTTTGAGGCGTGCGCAGCTGAAGGCGAGGGCTCGAGGCGCAGTACAAGGGCCCCGATCAACTGCTCGCCGAACCGCACCCCCAGGATTAGGTCTTGTTCCGTCGGAGACGGATTAGGAGAGGAGCTGGGGCTCAGCCACGACCAGCGGAGCTCCTCTGCTGCTTGAATATAACCCCCTGTGAAATACCGGATTCCGAGGAGGTAGGTCATAATTACCCCGCATGCCATTATTAGCGAGGTTCCGATGTCCTGTCGGTAGACCCATGCGTACTGGTAAGCGCCCGCCAGGGCCGCGACTAAGGGTGGAAGAAGAAAAGGATGAAAAACTAAATAAGAGGAGGATGTCTGCCGTTGCTGTGCGATGGAATCGGCAATCAATCGCAGCGCATCCTCCTTATCAGATTGAGTCTCCAGGATACTGGTTGACAGTGAAGGTAGGTCGTCCGCCACGGCGTCTTTTGGTGGCTTCGCCGCCACCACAGGCGACGGCAGTGGCGATGATACAGCTGTAGAGGAGATCGGATCCATTATAGGCATTGAGGACCCCGAAGAGCTGGCGACCAAGTTGGCTCGTAGGAAAATGAAAAACGCTAATCAATTTGGTGTTGATCAGTCCGGTGCTTGCCAGCGTAATTAAAAACCGAAGGCAAGGGTGAAAGGCAAGCAGGCTTCTTCAATAATAAGTACAGATAATAGGTAGAGCGAACCACAAGCAAAGTTGCAAATTTAAATAGTAAAGGGAAATTAAGCAACCTGAAGATTACCCCAATTATAGACTCTAATTGGGTAGAGGGCTGCTGGTCCCACCTACAATATGTACAAACAAAAAAAGAGATGACTTACCAGTGCTGGTCTTCAGACCTAGACCCGGTACTGCACTCACTCGTTGAATCATAGTATCATGGCGGCAATATGCGTTGAGATCTAGCTCGCGTACCACGTGCGTCATGCCAGCATAATGACTGGCGACCCCGCCTAGGAAAGTCACCGTGTGGGCTAGCTATTACGGAACTGTATGTGGTATGGGCGGCCAGCTGCCAGTGCGACCGACAAGGAGTGCAACAGGTTGGGTGGGTTGTAGTGCGGCAAAAACCTTGACGCTGACGGTCGGGGTTTAACGAGCAATATCGTAGTATTGCAATATGTAGCCCAAATTGCTGGAATTACCACACCAACAGGACGAGCAATCAGCGAGTTGGCCAGGACACCATAACACAGCCGCAAAGGACCCTGATAACTAGGGTTGCAAGCTAGATATTATCGCAGCGGCCCCGGTCTCAGGCGCAATTGTGTGGAGGGCGGATGCTCGGATACTCTTGTTGGTGCTTTGGATGCTGAGCTTGAATTGATTAATAAGAATGGCGGGATGTGTGAGATGGCGAACCGTATAAAAAATTAGACGAAGATAAGGTGAGGGCGGGATGCGGGAGAAAAAGCGGGAGTTGGTGAAGGAAAGATGACGATCGACGAGGAGGGTCTGTTGCGGTGATTATATGGCCCGTTTTGATAATAGTGGTGGTGTAGGCGCTGGTGCCACTGCCACTGCCGCTGCCACTGAGACGATCCTGCAGCACGATGATGCAAAAGATAACCCCACGGATACTGCTGATATGAACCCAGTTCTGCCCAGCCGTGGTGATACCAGACCACCTGCACTCGATTGCTTGTGCCACGGCAAGATCAGAAAAAACAACGAGAAGGAGGGCGAGATAACCTCAGGGCTGGGTTAGGCCTAGCTATCTGCCAGATAAGAGAGACGCGGGAGCGAATAGGAGGGCAGCGTTTCGTCCTTCCCGCAGGCGGTCACTGGTTGGTTCTCGGTTCTCAAAAACTCTTGACTGGCTTCTTGGACGCTCGTTTGTGTCGCGTGAGACCGGGAGCTGAAGGATCGAACCGGCCGGTCTTCTTCGTTGCTTTTAGCCCAGTCTCGATCGTTCTAGGATTGTAGATTGCTCAAGGCAAATCGATCAAACGACCCAAATGATGAACGCCTCTTGCTGATTGGGGAGAAAGGGGGGGTAAGCATTCATCAAGAATGACGCCGCGCTCTATCGTTCATCATCTAATTATCTAGGTAGTGGCCCGATAGATTCATCCCCTCTCTAGATTTATAGGGAGCCAGGTTTTACGTCTTCACTGTTTCATTGCCGCAGATGGGCGGAGATGTGGTTGGGGACTTGCTAACCTGGGCAGAAGACCTAGGGACCATTACTATTCGTCCTGCGGCGCTCGTTCCAAGCAGTTGCAGATTTTTTTACAAGTGAGGAGGGGTTTACGCACAAGCCATTGCCTACTCTTACTTGCTCTAGTCGTCGCAGAGTGGCAGATCATGCCTCGAAAGCAGCTTGGCTACCCCATCTTTCCGAAGTCGTGCACCATGTGTGGCCTTAGGCTCTGCCGTGGGGTTGGTGGTGAGATCCAGCTTGGGGGTTAGATCATGAAAGCAGCCAATTACGAAGACCTGTCATGTCAACTTGAAACAACCATTCCCACACATGACAGGCAGCTTTGAAACAGCAACCACGCAAGAATATGCCCCATCGGTCAGTGCGTGCACCATAATTCCCACGCACTTTCACAGAACTACCCTCAGCTTAACTTCATGATTGGTCAAATGAGATCACGATACCATCTGCTGGATTGAGATCTAGTACACTTATAGCTAGCTCGCTTAGCTGACAGTGGAACCATCCGCTGGGAGGTGTGTCTCTAGGTACATACATGCCAACCCCACTCGATGCTCTGAAAAATGCTGTAGCGACGGAGATGTTGGCCAGAATCAGGTATTACACTTTATACCGTTGATTGCTACCAAGTATGATGAGTGATTCCGATCAGCACTTTTGTACGAAGTGTCTACCTATTATTCTCTTTACCTACAAAACATACACGTCTACGGAGTACCTCTCCCTAAGTACTTATAATAACTTATTTAATAGGCGAACATCAGCCCGCCTAGGCTAGGTAGTACGTATGTGACGCACGTACATATCTAGCGGGAGGCACGCACAATTTGAACTACGACGCGAGGCTCTCTTGATGAATCAGAAGACCCTGCGTCTCTGTCTAGGAGGTGTTAGGCATCCTTAGCACCGAAGTCGCGCGCATCACTACCTGATCCATTACATAGGTATCCAACTGCACTAGGAACTAATAATTAGCTCGATCGCATCATAAAGATTGTGCTAGAGATCGATCCTTGAGAAGCTGCTTGATTGCGCAGCCGCCTCGCAGCCGAGCTGCTCGTGGTCTCCCTTTATTAGGTGTTATCACAGTTATCGCAGAAATAATTTCGCTACACATGGTTACTAATATGGGCAAGCGCATAGACAAGCGTTGATAAGGTAAATACGTGGGCAACCCTCAGCTACAACATGCCCATACCGTACGTATCTGCCAGACCAGAAGACCAGACCTACTTAGATACTTGTGAGCTGCGACAAACTTTAAGCTACCTCCAGATATGTCTCAAATAGACGATTTGTATAGATTTGAAGGCTCATATTCTTTACGTACGGAATTATTTGCAAGGTGAATGAACTTAAACTTTCTGTACTCCGTACAACCATCGGAAAATTAGACGACGCTTAGGTCGAATGTTACTCCTTGCTTATCGATAACATGCACAGTATGTGGGGATCCAAAGCGTGTCTCCTAGTGGGGACACTACGGGTTCCAAGAACGAGTCCTACCCACCATGCCTCACATACCTACTTAGATACCAAGTCCTCTGCCCAAGTCGTTGACTATAATTTACCCACCCACAACTTCTGTATCCGTACAAGGAACAATGCATTATGGCCCTATAGGGCAGACACCCAAGGACTAAGAACCAAGGTCTGGGGAACTTGTAACAGAGGGGCCCAGTGTGGCGCTCTTAGATAGGTAGGCATCACGAAGACATCAGCCAAGTTCACGGCAAAACAAGCTACACCATGCTAGTCCTCACTCGTCCAAACATGCCTCCGTCTTGACTGTCCTGCTCCCTACCAATCCGGTATCTCTAATCTCACTACCGTATCTGTCTTCATCAACAGCCACATTTGCGGAGAGGCTTCTTTTAGCCATTTGGCTACCAGAACTGCGTTGCTATTTTTACCCCCTCGTGTACAGTAGCAACTCTCTACCCAGCACGCTGTCCCTAGGCATATCGCGGCATCGATAGCGTGCTACATTTAAGAATGCTGAAGCTCCCTCCATCTCCAAGCCAGAGTATCCTCAGCCTCGGTCTCCTTTGTTCGCAGTCGGGTGTCGCTCCACTGACGGCCTCCAAACGAGTGACTAAGTGCAGGACGGGTGAAGCTCATGGGGCTTCACTTCCCACATCATACATCATGCCTGCCAAGTCATGTCGTCTTCTCCGATCGTAGAGCGACGGGGTGTTCTCCCTCTCGACTCTCGCCGGCGTGCAATACGCCCAAAGCCGAATGGTTCATTTCAGGACTGGATATCAATTTCACAGGACGTCGAATAGCTTCGAGTTCTGCACTCTCTGCGTTGCTCGCTTCGGAGCCACCAGTATGGGGAGTGTCTGCCGTGATTGGACGAAGCGCGAGTCCTGCAGTCAGCACTCGCTGCTGCAACTCAGCTCGGCGACAAGGCGCAATTGGGCGACCCTAGTCTGCCTTGTTGCCTACCCCTGTCCGCGTACCTCACCGAGTCGTTTGGACCCCAACTCCACCAGCGTGCTCATCCTATGCATCATGGCGCGCGGCGAACGACTGTTGTAGGGCACTGCCGACCAAACCGTACCATACCGTACGGATGTCTGACAGAGGTAGCCTGCTCGCCAATGGCCGCGCTACTCCCTAGCCTGCGGTCATTGCCGCGGGTCCTAGGCCAATGCCAATGTACAGGTACTACTAGACATCCATGTCCAAAAGTCCTACATCCTCCGTAGAGTCAATATCTACCTACTCCAGATCTTTAAGATAAAAGACATGGGTAGGTGGCGATCCAAATTGGCCCGTAAGACCCTTTTCTCTTCCCCGGCGTAAGTCTGTGCATTGGAGTGTTTATCGTCAACATGCCGCCAAACGAGAGCCTTGCCACTTCCGAGCCCTCATCCGTAGGCAACGAGTCTATTGACACGGACCCGCGGCCGGGTCGGCCTTCAGTTACTCTCTCAGCCGGCCTTTCACGTGCGGGATCACCACTGTCGAGCGTGCGCTCTGAATCTCGCGGTCGTACTTCTACCTCATGCGTGTAAGCTAGCCCATCAGTTGGTTGAAACTCGGGAACATTCTCCCAAAATGCTAATGTTACCAGGTCGCGAGAGAGTATGTCAGGAGAAGGCTGCGCCCGGCAAAGATTTATCGTATGGGCAGCTGTGAAACGGAACAGATCCACCAATATGGCGGCGAGCGAGCGGCTGCGATGTCCTCTTTTACTTTGCGGCGAACGGTTTGATGGGCACGAGGAGATGCTAAGACATCTAGCACAATGCCAGCACCTTTCAACTGGCGAATATGTTTGTTATGAATGCATGAGGGTCGAGCGATTCAACGACAAGAAGTGTACATGCTGCTCTGAGCAGCCTACGAAAAGGCGACGCATTATCAACATGGCTAAGCACTTCTTTTCAAACATTGGCACTGCGAAAGCCCGAAAGGATAACTTAAATCCATCTATTCACAGTTTTCGACCATGCCCTCCTAGTTATGACTCTCTCGTTGGGGATACAAATCGGGAGTATAGTCAAAAACAGATGCAAGATACAACACAGCTAGAAAAGAGCGGCAGAGAGAGCGAACAATCAGAAACTGGGCAAATTCAACTGGAGTTAAACGGTACAGAACTACTCGAATTGGACTCGAGACCATTGTTTCCCACGGCGGAGCTCGGATCTGCTGATTGCGATGGCCATTCCACCCCTTTGCTAAGCCAGATGGGTTCACGTCCCGAAACAAAAGGGGCACCGTTTTCTTCCACATCCAACCTTAGGCCAAAGTCGCGAGGACCACAGACCCTTCCAACTAGGCAACAGATCAATTCACGAGCCTCCTGCAATGGAGGCTCACGGCGTCCCTCGTTAGCGCTGGATACGCAGATCGACCACTGCAGAACAAATTTACATACAATGTACTTATCCCCAAGTTCATCGCTCCAGTCTAATTCTCATGGCATATCTCCGATTACTCCTTGGAGTACAAGCTCCGAGTGCTCAACGATATGGTCCACAGCTTGTGGCCAAGATGCGATGTTATCCTCGCCGATAACTCCTCTAAGTCCCGATGCCCGCTTGATGGTGCAGCAAGAACACCTGGTGTCCGGTACAGGAAAGGATACGGATATGTTGGCTTGTCCAGAAGACAATTGCAACTATGCACTAGGAGATATGTCGGACTTCGGTGCGGAAAGCCAGATTGCTTGCACAGTCTCTCGACTACCCTCGGATCCTCTCATATTTGGGTACGACGTCAAGGATAAGTATTCATGGCTATCTTCCATGAATACCGACATATCGCACAGCACCTCTATCAACATGATGTTCACGGATCCGAACCAGAAGACGACTATGCCTCCGGAATTTATTGGATCCCAGATCAGTAATTCGGAAGTGAAAACGCTAGTTGAGCAAGTGTGGGACGCTCTAGGCGAACATTTCTCTACCTCATTATCAAAACTCGCGAGACTTCAGAACAATTCGCTCGCCGATAGCCTTAGAACGCAGACTCCTCGAGATGTGGCTTCGGCTGGTCTCGTAAGGCTTAGGCGAGCCTTGGATCATAATTTTGCCGCTCGACCCGACCCCCTCGAGTACATCTGCTTCATCCATTTAATTTATTCTATTTCTCTAATTATGCACGGAGACAACGTTGCCTCGCGATCGAATAAGCTCTACGAGCAGGCCATAGCATACAGTGCGCTTTTCGATGCACCCTACCGTGATAATTACTGTCAGGTTGTGTCAACTATTTGGCACCAGAATTCACAATCATCCGCTTCACGTGGGCGATCGGGGGATACCACAAATAGAACAACTGGAGACAAGGGTAAAGAACCAGATTATCATATCAGCTCGGTGCACATGGCAAATCCTGACCCTCTGGTCATCGCCGGCCAAGATTTCCTGGATGGTAAGTAGAGAATCGATCGAATCATGTTCATGAGAAAGCTAATGAGAAACAGAGATTGAAGGTATCATGATAAATGGCAACATTCATCAGCCTCTAGATGTCCTTAGCTCAGAGCTCTGGTCCTCACACGTTACACCCAACCAGACCAACTTGCAAGGCCCCTCACCTCTCACGATCGCGTCCGCATTCCTTGTCCAGGATTTGTGTCGGAGATATCATGATTCTCGCAATTTGTTATCAAAATTAACATTTATCGGGAACAAAGCTCGAGGAGGGTATTACGGCACAATTCGTAAGCTCGAACTCGAACTCATACAAACAGGAAAGGTAGGGAAGACCTAAATATCTGGGTTGAGTTTCTTACTTGGCTCTGATCTAATATTCACCCCCTTTATTCTCTCTCCTTCTCTCTCTCTTTTCACCTTGTGTTAGATGCCCATCTAGGAAGCAAACAAATGCTTGAGTACATAAGAGCTATTTCGCTAACGACTTGTTCCAGAAAACCCTTACAAGCGGTGGCGTTTTGGATCAATTCATAATCCAAGTTCGCGACCTCTGTGATCAAATTTATTCCCAGCATGGAACGCGTCCGCGAGGAGAATATCAATTGCTCGGTATATCTCTCCTCGAGAGTCTGTTCTCAAGCTCTGCACGTGGGTCTCAACAACATCAAGAAGCCCATTCAGAGTTCCCATTAATGACATCATACCAATACGAAGACGAGTTCCTTCGAGACCTTAACAAGGATATGGGATGGAACTTCATTTCTGGCACACAGCAGGCCGGTAGCCCAGAAGGAGTCACAAGTTTTTCTTCCGCGTTGGATCTAGCAGCGTTGCATCCCCCTTCAGATACCCAATTAGGCACTGGTAGTCCGGGTCACATACCCATACGCAGTGATGCCTCTGAGAGCCCTAGTAATTACACGATCTCGCCCGCTCCGCCATCAGACGTGATGACGTCGAATCCCTACCGTCCTACGCCGCCAGCCCGAGCTCGAGGAGAAGGACTTGAAGCTTCTGGCCCTTCTACGCTAGCTTCGTCGGGGCCTAAAGTAGAGGCGAGTGAGCGCTGCGAGATCTGCGGTTACAGACCAAAAGGCGACCCCCAATGGTTCAAAGGCAGTATGGCGAAACACAAAAAAATGCAGCATTCAACGAATCCTCCAGTAATATATAAATGCCCATACCCAGGCTGTAACTCGGAATACAAGAACCGGAAGGACAATCTACGGCAGCACCAAATCGAGAAGAACCATTTTGTTGGCGACGAAGAACGGCCACAAAAGAGAAAAAGGAGAGAACACACATAGATGGGGGACTTCAAAGAATTGTACACTACTTTCGAAAGGGGCTTCTATTCAGAATGACGCGCAGGCTCTGCGTCACCACTTGGTTTTAATATTTACTATGCTGTGTCCTTACAAGTCAGTTGTATACGACGTTTGCGTTGAACGAAACTTGAAGCTTTACCCACAAACATGGACAATCAGGTCATCGTCTCATTTCGCTCTGCCTCTTCATTGGGGTTTTAGGTTATCAAAACTTCGTCACATAGGTATACGGAATATTAGAAGGAGTCAGGGATACCTTCTATGGGCACATTACAGGTAGACGTGAAAGAATAGACTAAGCATAGCTAGTAGCAAGACAATCATTATGACCAAGACCAAATACCAAATGATAATGAACTCTTGCTCAGTTCCCTGATCCTTTGCGATTACCTCCATGGGTACGGAGTACGAGTAGAAAATCAGATCCAATGAGCCAACCTACACCCGGCCTAAATGTATGTACCGATACATAGCAAAGTTAGCAAGGGATTGCCCCATCGTATCCTTGTCTACTGGCAGGGATACGGCATCATCATGGACCGTCTCCACTAGTGCTCTGTACTGCTACCTACTTGCCCCTGCCTACCTCCTCAGTACGGAATGTCTCTTTCATTTTTCTTCTTGTTTTCCGGCTCACCGCCTCGCCATCTCCAATTTCCCATCGGTCTCTATCGAGATTGGGCACGGCCACCAGACAGAAGAGCCTTATGCGTACAGAGAGCGCACTAGAGCATCTTGCATAATTCAAATTAATGATGAAGAATTAAGCGGATCTGAAAAGCTCGGCGAACCATGGTGTTTCACTGGATGAGTGGAAGAAAAAAGTTCCTTGCATACTGTACGCAATCCAGAGGTCAGGACGGCCAGGTTGCCATGTTCACTTAGTGAGCTCCTTATGAAAGGAGACGGAAGAGGACGACTGGGCTCGAGCCAAGACTGTGCCAATCTTGGCCAGCGTTAGGGCTGGCGCACTCCACCTTACTAGTCCAGCTTGGTCTGTGTGAGCTTCATAGGGCTGGGAGTAGTGTACGTTTAACGTTGCAGTTTCCATGGAGTAGACAGGGGTCCTGTTCTATGTGTGGCACGGGCGGCTAATGGGACTGAGTGAGCCAGCCCTATGGGGCAGAAGGCATGGCGATGATCATGGGTGGTAGTCAGATTTTAGGGGGGTAAATTATCTCATTTAGCGCTCGTCAAATCATTTTCTCAGCTCCCCCTGCTTCCTGTGTCTCGCTGCCCCATATTAATACCTACGAAGCCCTCCCTGCATTACCCGAGCCACACCAGACCAGATATCAGGGGATGATGTCTGTACTACAGATATGTAGATATGTATGTAGTGCAGTTGGATGTGGAATTTATAATCATAGGAATATGTATGTAAAGTTAGGATAAGGAGGACTCGACACGCGAACATCGCATGAAAGGATTAGTACGGGACTTTAGCTTCTAAGTGGATTATGGTGGCATCTGTCACGAAGGGATCGGCGTTCTCGTACTACATCGCATCACCCGCCACGTGTTTCATGCAGCGTCTCTTCCAGGTAGACGTAATTATGAGAGAATTCAGAGGCAGTGTCAGAGCATTTTGCGTGGATGGCTTGGCTGGAGCCTGCTCACGAGCATGGAGAGAGAGGCACAGCATGAACACGGGATAGCTGACTCGACCGGGCATTTGACGGAGCTGAGAGCAGATAAACATGCATTATCTACCCATATGAGAGAAATGATGTGGTTAACCTACCTAGTCTACATGGCTCGAGACAATGCAACCCGAAACCCCGGAAGACCCCGGATGACAGGATATTCCAGATTCTATTAATGCCTTTGCCACACGGGACTTCTTATTTCCTCGCTCTCCGTGCAAGGCTAGCCACTCGGTAGCCGGCCGGACTATGCACATAGTACAATACATTTCGGCAGTATCGTTCGGAACCCCTCTAGTGCAAGGAGCGTGGGGAAATGTCGCTCATCGTTGGGGTATTGGCTGCTAACTTAATTATCCAAATTCCAGCTCGTAGCCTATCAAATCACGGACATACATACAGCAGGGGTTTTCATAGACATACAGACATTGAAGAAACGTGGGTGGGTGCCAAGATATTATTTGAAACTAAAACGTCGTAGATCCCTACAAGGTGTTCAACGCCTCGAGAGACACGCCAATACCAGAATGAAACGAGATAGCAGCGCCGTAGTCATTATCGGCGATGCCGGTTGTTACTCTGGCTGCATAACTGCTTACCACGATGCTTCCTCTCGCTCCTTCGCTCCTTTACGACTTGGGTGGTTTGAGTACGCATGCGCGTTGGCCCCAGACACGTTACCCTAGGCTGGTGTAGGGGATCTCATTCGGCCAAATGGGAAACAACCCGGATCCCCTCCTTCGATGTGGAGTGGTCATCCGAATTTCTGTATCATTCAATCCTCTCCATGGTGAGATACGACATGCCTTTCATTGGACGGACCGCTGGACAGCCGGCTTATTTCTCCGCGGAACCAGACTTCTGACGTGATGTAAGGCTGACGGTCAGAATGAAGATCAGATCAGGAGATTCGGTCTCGTTGTCTTCAGACTGTAACTGTCTTTTTCCTTTCTTTCTCACTTACGCTCGTCCTGCCAACTCCGTACTCGATTACTTGCTCGTCCTGTCATCAGTTTTGACCATCTACACTGCCTGTCATGACTGTCCTAAAGTATAGGCGGTGGCACGGTTCCTAAAGCACAATCTAGTCTCCCTTGTTCTTTTTGATCATAAAACTCCGGGGAACGAATTAGCATTGCCGACAAGCCATTGCTGTTCTGTAATCTTATCGAACGGACTCGTCAAGTACGAGGCAAACTTAAAGTGTATCTATAAGTGATTTTTTTTCTTTCATCACTTGCTCAATCTTAATAGAATTGAGGCGTCGAGGCAAAAGGCATGAAACAGCAATGTCCTGAGCCATTTCACTGTCTCTCTTCAAAGCAGTCTCGCCTTCCCCGTCACCCGAAACTCGCTGGCCAATACCACCCTATCTCTAGATCGAAGATCTTAATATTCCATAGCTCATGAAATTATGTTTCGATCGGCTCTCTGTATTGCGACTAGACGTGGTTGCTCGCGCTACGTTTCTGATCAATGAATCACGACGATATACATACTTGTACTAGAAAACCCGGTACTCCCGAGCATGCCACGGCTTAGGAAACGGAGAAAGACCGAGAGACTACCTGCTGATACTACACAATGAGAAGCCAAAAGAGCTTGGGCCCCGCAGGGATGGAATTCTCGGTACGTTAGTAAGTTGTCACGTTGATATCTAGCTACAGTCCTGACCTGCTTCTATCTAGTGTAACATCTGACGCCGGCGAAACCAATCCTCTTCTCGAAGTGGACTTAGCTACGACTATATGGATCGATCCCATTACTGCGGAGAGCGGGGACGATCTATGGTTCGGCTGAGATAATCTCGAGTATAACATTAGCGATCGAGCGAACCCGAGCTGGCAGCCGAGTAAACGTAGTCCATTCTATGTCTCTTACTCGAGGTGCATGTAGAGGCCCGGCAGTGGTATAGAACTAGGCTCGAGGAACCGGTTATCGGATGTCTTGCGAAGGTGCATGATATAGGTCTTTCCAACTCCTAGTCGTCGCTTTAGAGATAAGCTCAGCCTGGTCAAGAAGATGGTTGCCATCGCTCGGCCGGGCTGCTAACTAGCGACTACGGATAACACGGCAGGCTTTCATAAGCTCAAACCGCAAAGAACAATTTCTGCGACGGGACAATATAAGAGTGATTGAAGGCCAACACATATATACCCATGCATTACCTGGATTCCGAGGTTGCGGATTTTGAGCTCAGATGGGAGCTTGGTCCATTATGAACAGTAAGAAGTCTATCATCTACTCTATATACATTCCCCCCTACCCTCCGCCCTGAATTTTCTTTGGGGCGAATGTTGAGTATCTATTTAATTAGGTGAATACCTTAGGAAGGTAATGGTGAACTGGGCCGACGTTGAAATTCGATAACAGCCATGTCGTATGACTGAAGCCGATACACATACTTCGTATGCTAAGCGAAGCCAAAAGCAAGACGAAACATTAGAGAACTTCGAATTGTCTTATCTCTCTGAGACCAATAAAAGCCACTGTTACACTCGTCACCTAATTTTATGACTAATTCGCGGATAGACTTTGTTTAAACAGGCCTTCTCCTTGCGCCGGAGAAAATATCTGAGTTGTGAACGCAGGTCATTCTGGAACACGATATCTCTAATGCTATCTATTTTCACGTTTGTTTTGTCACCCACTTTGCCTTGGCGGATGTACACTCTTATGTGAGTACTGGTGGCGTAGCGTGACATGGGGGTGTGTTTACCATATACATCAGTTCGGCAGCAGGCATTCGAGAGGAGAGACACCCGTGTGATGGGTTTATGATTGGCCCCCTGATTTGGCTTATGGGGCCGTACCAACACACAGCGACGTACATACAGTCAGGCATGGCACCAAAATAAGTAACACTGAGGTGCAGGCTCTTGTAACAGTAATACCTACCTACTTTATCTATTAGATGGTGTAGGGATGTGCGTATGGATTTTCATGTAGGTGTTCTAGGCATCAAAATGTACAAAAGATGAGGGTGGAAAAAATGCAAACGTTAACCGTGTGTGGACGCTCAAGTGATTATATCTTGGGTAGTAGGCACTTGGTATTATTGTACACATTGCTGCCTTATGTTCTGTAGCAGGAGCTTGCATGAACCAGGCCTTGATGCTATTTATGCTCGTGGTGAAACATTGCAGCAGCCGCAGCATACATGAGAGCCCGCGTAGCCACACTTGATAACTGGCATCCCAGGTGACAACTAAGATAGGCAGGTTGTCAAATCTTTGTTGAGCACATCTTTCCATTGGCTTTGAGGTGTGTTATTGGCAACGCACAAGGAATTCTAGCCGTATTGTTTTCTTCTTCTTAAGAGCAGAACGGCGATGAGGACCTTTTTTAAGCCTTGATTTCCTAAGCCCGATGGTAAGCTAGCAGTGCGATACCGTGACTCAACTGAGGTTTTATACGCTTGATACCCAATCAAGGCCTGTCTAAAGCAACACTCCCGGATTAAAAAAAATAAATAAATAAGAATTTACATTCGCCCTACATTAGGCGAGTACGTAATCCATTATCCATAGTGATGGTACGGTACTTACGTATGGATATAACAGATCCGGACTATTCCCTGATTCAACTGTGTATGACTACCTAGACCGCCGTTCGTGTGCTAGCTAGCAGAGCAGGAGGAAACGTGGAAGGTGCTTTGTAAGTCAGCTTAGCCGCGATAGAAATAACTCACCAACTTTCCATACCTTCATATGTATTAACAGAATTCTTCGGGTACTTAGGTGCTACACTAGAATTTAATGTAGGTAAAGGTCAATCAACCTACGGACCTGTAAAGAGGCCTATTATTAGTAGGCACCACTCTGTAGGGGTGTGTGACACTTTACATAGCAAGAGTTACCTACCTCCACACTGCCCCACCTGCCTGCGCTAGCAGAAGCCAGCTAAAATAGCCAGCTAAAATAGGTAAACTTGCCTGCTTCTGCTTGCTTGGTTTCGCTGGCATGGTCGGATTACCTTGCACTTACCAGCCAACCTTGTAGCCCACTCTCCCAACCCTGAGCAGAATCTAGAGTTCCAGACGAGCCAAATCCCAGAATTCCCACCCTTCTCTCTTTTCAACCACACGCCCACACCCACACCAACAAGCCCAGAGCCCCCCCATAGAGCTCTGGATCTGTTGATCGATCGTGATATTTGCACACCCGCTCACTCCCTTCATTCGCACCTTGCGGCCTGACCAACCACCAGGGCTGCCAGTTGACATCACGGCCATCGTCGAAACTTCGGATCCCACAACCGACTCGACCACATTATTGTTGTTGTCGTTGTCGTTGTCGTCGTTGCTGTATCTGCACACCGTGTCGTGTCCTGGGGTCTGGCGTTTGTTCTTTTCCGCTTCGGTGCCTGGCATTTGGCATTTGGCGTTTGCTTATGTTTCCACAACTCGTTTAATTTTCATTCTCGCTTTCCCTGCGTTGTGCCTTGTTACCTCGCCGCCCGCCGCCGCCGCCGCCGCCGCCGCCGCCGCCTGCCGGTGCTATTCTCCCCTGCTCTCCCGTCATGTCGAGTCTCGGACAGCCGGGTCCTAGCAACCACAGCCATGCAGGCTTGTCCTTCCCCCAGGTCAACGGGCTTCGACGCGGCTATCACTCGTCCACGCCGACGAAACCCTCGCCGCCGCCTCCGTACCAATCCCAGCAATACCCATCCCAACAGCCGCCTCAAGCGTATTCCCACCACCTCTTCTCGAACACAACGCCGTCTCCTGTTCCAAATGTCGCAAGCGTGCCGAACCTATCCAATGGCCCGTCCAGGCACCCTCCAGTCCAGACAGCCCAGCATGCTCAGGCTGCGGTGCAGGCTGCTCGGCAACACCAACAGCACCAGCAGCACCAGCAACATCAGCAACACCAGCAACACCAGCAGCACCAGCAGCACCAACAGCACCAGCGAGGGAGCCAGCAACGGCAGATGCCTCCACAACCGGCGCCTCCCCCTTCCATGGCGTATCTCCAGCAGGCCATAAACCAGCCTGTCCCGCAGGTTCCCCAGCAAGTCCAAGTTCCTCAACAGGTAGCGCAGCCTGTGCAACAGCTACCTCATACGCAGTCCATCCCGCAGCAAGTTCAGCCGGTCCCGCCGGCTCAGCCGCAGCCTGTTCAACAGGTCCAACAAGCCCAACAGGTGCAGGTCCCGCAAAACGAGGCCAACTTAATATCCCAAAGCCAATCGCATCATCCGCCGCACCCGCAGCCGCGATCGCAACCTTCACAACATCAGCAACACCAACAGGCCCATTCACAACCGCATCATCAGATTCACCAGCAACCCGTGGCATTGCAACCGCAGCCGACCCCCCAGCCACAGAACCAGCCATTACCACCTCCTCAGCCTGAGGCTAATGTGCCTGCGCAAGACACCCATCAGGACGATGATATGGAAGTTGATAGTCCGGGGGAGTCGGGAGAGGGAGATGATCGCCTGACCCCAAAACTCCTTGACGGCACGCCATTTGTGCCGCGGTCCCCTATGGGTTCGATGATGTCGGCCCCGCCTGAAGGAGGCAGCTTCGCGAGCCTTGAAGCTATCCATAGATACGTACTCGGATACTGTACCTCAGTTGGATACGCTGTTGTCATAGGGCGGTCGAAGAAGACGGTGCCTGGCTTGAAGAAGGTTCTTTTCGTCTGTGACCGCGCCGGAAAGCCTCCGAGTCGGGTCAGTCCGGAGCAAAGAAAACGGAAGACCTCCTCTCGGAAATGTAACTGCCCGTTTGGTTTCTTTGCCATAGAACAGCGGACTCAGTGGACGATACGGTATCGACCAGACCAGTCGCATTTGCAGCACAATCACGGTCCAAGCGAGAGCCCCCTATTGCATCCGGCTGCGAGGAAGTTAGACAGCAAAATGGTTGCCGCGGTGAAGGAGCTGAAGGAGTCAGGTAACACCACCCTGGATATACTGAATGCGATCAATGATTAACGGTATTAGGTGTTGGGGTCACTCAAACGTTGGAGATTCTGCAACAGCACCATCCCCACGTGCCTTTACTTCCGAGAGACATCTACAACGCCCGCGCCGCTATCAACCGTAACCCTCAGAAGGTTGAGGCAGGCATTGCGGAACAACGACCGGCCATCTATAGTAAGGCCCCGCCAACCGCTGAGGAGCGTATACGTTCGGACCTGAGAAAAGAGCTAGCCAAGGCCAAGGAGGAGCTTGCCAAAGAGAAAGAAGAAAGGCAAAAGGAAATCGACGAGCTCAAGGAAAGTATTCGAGAGAAAGACAAGATGATAGCGAAATTCGAGATGTTCATTGACATTTGCAACGAAAGGGTCATGGTACAGAGGGAGAGGTTGAATGAC
Source organism: Nemania sp. FL0916 (assembly GCA_022578715.1). Classification (NCBI taxonomy): domain Eukaryota; kingdom Fungi; phylum Ascomycota; class Sordariomycetes; order Xylariales; family Xylariaceae; genus Nemania; species Nemania sp. FL0916. The sequence goes on from MU390232.1 coordinate 504,816, forward strand.
ACGAGCGGACCGAGCAACAGCAACGGTGTTTCCGCGGGGAATTGAGGCCGAGGTGACCGGAATAATGCGCAGAGGGCCTAGAGAAGCATGGGAAAATTGAGTCACAGCTGGATTAGGAATTGGAACCATCAATAGCATAGGCGTTCTAGGGTTTGGGTGACGGGGACTTCATGATGACGGCATCTTCGAGCGGTTCGGCGTTGGCATACATTGGGCTCCGGGACGGTGTGGTTTTGGCTCCAAAAAGCAAAGGCGTGTTGTGATGAATATTGTACACATCACGATGATCCTGGCTAGGGTCTAAGAGAGGGATCAGAGAATAGGCATGAAATAGGTAGCATTACGGATCAATATCAAAAATGCCAGTTCATTCGGGACTTTTTAACTAACTCCTCCACAACCTGCATATCTTCCCCTCCACTCCATATGCGTATACACATAGAGCAGCTGTATGCCGAATGTAGGTTTCAGGTACGGAGTACCTAGCTCCACTGAAACATCGGCAGTAAACGAACTATACCAATCAGAACGGCCCATGTGAAGAGACTCCACTAAAATTCCCACAACCCCCGTCAAAAGTGTCGCGCCAGTTGGCGTCCATCGCGTAGAGTAGGTGCCAAGGGGCATTATTTCAGTGCATACGATTATGGATCTTTGGGATAGGTACTCCGTAGAGCTGGTCTGGTGCGATTCATAGCCATCGTAGTTTCTGGTTTCCACCAACATATTCCGATCGTTTTCCTGTGCACGTCCTGAGCGACCGTGCCGATCAACGACAGCGTGCGGAAGGGCCGTTTCGTCTCATACATAATAATTTAACAGATATCTTGCCGTTCACGCTCCTTTGCGTTCCCCCTTTCGCCGGTGTTCGTTCGTCCAACCTTACTACGTACTCATCTAATCGAAAACCAAGTTCCCTTCTTCCCCGGCGTTGTGCTCTATTTTGATACCCGGCAGCTTGCCAGCACTGCCATCTCGCTATTCTGCGGTATGCCGTTTGTTTTGTAAAACTAGCGCTACGATAACCTCGACGTGACGCTCGCGGCCACGAGTACGATCACGACAACGACTACGCACGACCACGATGGAGGCGGTGGTGTCGTCGGCCAGCCCCGAAGGCGTGGGAGCGAACGGCGTCTCGTCGCCTTTGTTCAACATCATCGACCCTGAGGTCCTTGTTGAGCACCTCGCCGCGGTGGTCAGCATCGCCCTCGGGGCCACGAGGGACGAGCTGGAAAGGCCCGGCAGCCTACTCTCCAGCACACAACGCTCGGACACGGTGCATCGGTGCAGCCGCTTCGCGACGGATTCCCAAGTGGCGCTGTACATACAGAAAGATGCCGAACCCCTGGATGAGACACCTGATGGGCCAGCCAGCCACGGCGACGGCGGTGACGGCGGTGACAGTGGTGACAGCGGTGAGTGCTTCCGTCACCGCGTGTTTCGCTGCCACCAATATGAAGTAAATCCCTACAGTATACTGATGTTCACGTTTTCGTCGCGTAGGTCCTCCGGTCTCGTACTCATACAGATACACGATCACATCCGAAATCTTCTCCTCGCCGACTACGATCGCCTACCTCGCGCTGTTGAAACGCCCTCAGGCCATCGACCCCTCGCTTCCTCTGACTTCGCAGATCCAGATTCAGACACTGCCCGGCACGGCCTCCTTGGCGAGCCTCGTTGCCGAACAGGGGCCTTCTGCTTCTCCTTTCGAGATCCTCCACTCTATTGTGCACAATGCGCTGGCGCCCTATTTCGATGCCAATACAAAGACCACCCAAGCTGCTAATGGCGTGAGGAACCGGGCGGACGTGGACGCCAAGACGGGCATTCCTATCACCAAGAAGCGCATGACCGAACTGGAGCTCAGTTTGCTGCACCTCCAGCAAAATGTAGAGATCCCCGAGCTGTCGCTCTCTTTCCACCCGATTGTGCAGACGGCCGTAGACGATGCTGCAGCCCGCAATACGCGGCCCTCCATGGACCTGATCTCGAGTCACCTTCTTGCCGACAGCGGGTTTATGAATAACCTGCAATCGACTGTCAACGGCTGGATCAAGTCGATCCAGGCCATCACAAAATTGACGAGAGATCCTGTCACGAGGACAGCAACACAGGAGATCAACTTCTGGCTGTCCATGGAATCTGCCCTGGAGGGCATCGAAGGCCAATTGAGGAGTGAAGGCGTCATGCTGACCTTGGAGATTCTCAAACACGCCAAACGTTTCCAGGCCACTGTTAGTTTTACTGCCGATACTGGATTGAAAGAGGCTATGGAGATGGTGCAGAAATACAATCAGCTCATGCGAGACTTTCCGCTCGATGAACTGCTCTCTGCAACGTCGTTGCCCAAAATTCAGGTGGCTGTCGCCCAGATATTCAACCACATGAACAAGAAAATGAGATTTAGCAACTATCCCATCGCCCGGATGCTCCATCTAGTCGAGGCCATCTCTGCTGATCTGGAAGAGGTCATGCATAGACTTCTTCCAGGGTCAGAGCTTGTCGATCTCGACTACAAAGACTTTAAAAATCTCATGGCAACTGCTGATGGCATCTTTAAGTCTTGGGATACGCAAATCAAAGAATTCACAAACATAGCCCGAGATACAACGCGCCGAAGACAAGAGAGATTCATCCCCATCAAGGTTGCGCCCAAACACAGCGAGTTGCAAGCGCGCCTGAAGTACATCGATAACTTCAGGGACAACCATGAGCAGCTCCAGCGCACCATCGTCAATGTCCTCGGGCCGAGATCGGCCACAGACGGCGTGAGTGAAGAAGCTGCAGGAGCCGGTGTCGCTCTTGTGGAAGAGATGGGCGATGTCGATGCAGTCGAAGAGGTCAAACAAGCCTGGGACGCGCTGAAGAATGTCGACCTGCTCGATGTCTCGCCAGAAGGAACACAAAGATGGGCCAAGGCAGAGAATAACTATAATGAAAGGACTTCGAGAGTGGAGAATTCCATCATCGCTCGATTACGTGATCGGTTAGCGACAGCCAAAAATGCGAATGAGATGTTTCGAGTCTTCTCACAATTCAATGCTCTTTTCGTCCGACCTAAAATTCGGGGAGCCATTGCCGAATATCAAAACCAGCTCATAGACAACGTGAAGCAGGCTATAGCGAATCTCCACGAGCGTTTCAAGCAACAGTATGGTCACTCCGAAGCTCACGCCATGGCTCAGCTACATGATTTGCCCCCCGTCTCGGGCGCTATCATCTGGGCTCGGCAGATCGAACGACAGCTTGACGGGTATATGAAGAAAGTCGAAGATATCTTGGGGTCGGACTGGGCTCTTCATAGCGAGGGCCAAAAGCTTCAGACGGAAAGCGAGCTTTTCAGAAAGAAACTGAATACGCAGGCGATCTACAAGGCTTGGGTCGAAGACGTGCAAAGAAAACAAATCTCGATCTCGGGTCGACTTTTCAACATTAACAAGATCAGAGCGGCTAATAATGCTTTGGACCTGTCGGTCAACTTTGATGCGCAGATCATAGCACTCTTTAAAGAAACCCGAAATCTGGGCTGGCAAAATTTCAATGTTCCACATGCTGTCAATTTCGTCGCCAAAGAAGCCAAGCGAGTATACCCTTATGCCGTGAGCTTGATGGAGAGTGTCAGAACGTTTGCCCAGACCACACGGCAAATTTCGGACATGTCAGAAGTTTCCATATTGCTGAGTGGGTATCAGAATGATGTGCATATCCTGATTGCCAAAGGCATTCCTCTCAAATGGGAAACCTTCGTCAACGCCTGGGAGGCGTACCAGAAACCTTTGCTTACCAATGGTGCGATTGAGCATACAGCTGGTCGAGGAACGGAGAGCAAGCATGTTTTGTTTGTTCGGGAATTTGCTGTGGCTGCTTCTTTGCTCCAGTCGAAGACTATGACCCTCGCGAATATCCATGTCAACGTGCAAAAAGCTTTGGCAGAGTTGGCGACCTGTCCATTTGAAACATCGGAATTTGGAACTCGACTACAGACGATTCAAGCTGCTGTAGACCAGCTGAACCTAGAACAATATGTCAACTTGGGATTCTGGGTTGAGAGAATGAATGAGCGGATTAAGAGGACGCTTCTCGCTCGCCTACAGCACGCAGTATCCAGCTGGATCGAGGCTTTTCAAGATGACACACCTACCAAACAAATCGAGGCCCATCGTCGAAAGCAATTGGCGCCTTCAGGGGAGCCGCTCAAAGTAGACGGACCCACGATATCACCCCTGGTTCATGAAATCACGATGCGTAACCAAGTCATATATTTAGATCCTCCTCTCGAAAATGCTAGAGCTAGCTGGTTCTTCCAACTACATGATTGGATTGGCATTGTCTGCAACCTCCCCAAGATTAAGGCATCTAGATATCAAATGAGCCTGACACTTAGCACCGTTGTTCAGGAGGAGGCACGTTTCAATGAATTGCCTAGTGATTGTACTGATATACTTGGCAGAGTATACGCTTCTATTGAAACCAAGCTACAGGGGATCAGCGAATACGTTGACAAGTGGCTTCAATTCCAGTCGCTCTGGGACTTGCAATCCGAGCAAGTATACGACTTACTAGGCGATGAGCTCTCTAAATGGTTACAGCTACTACAAGAAATTCGAAAGTCTCGCGCAACTTTTGATACGTCGGAGGTCAGCCGCACCTTCGGCCACATTACGATCGACTACGGTCAGGTCCAGGATAAAGTAAATGCGAAGTATGATCAATGGCAACACGAAATTCTCATGAAATTTGCTGGACGGCTGGGTACTCGTATGCGAGAGGTGCATGGTGAGATCGAGAAGGCTCGACGCGATTTGGAGACTCAAAGCCTTGAAGCCACATCAACTGCACAAGCTGTTCAATTCATTACTATTGTTCAAAATTGTAAGCGAAGAGTCAAGGCTTGGGCACCTGAAGTTGAGACTTTTCGCCAAGGACAGTCGACCTTGGTAAGGAATCGATACAACCTGCCTACCGGTTGGGTTGATGTCCAACAGGTCGATTCACAATGGGACGCTCTTAATGAGATTCTCGAAAAGAAGGCGAAGATAGTTCAAGACCAAACCGATGCTCTCAAGGCAAAGATTGTGGCTGAAGATCAGGTGGTGATGGAAAAGATTGCCGAGATTGGTAGCCAATGGAACGAAGAAAAGCCTGTTTCGGGCACGATCGCACCCGATGTTGCGTCCGCCACTCTCGCTTCATTTGAGTCTCGCATTACTAAACTACAAGATGAGTTTGAGATGGTTTCTAAAGCGAAAGAAGCTCTGGATCTTCCCTCGAGTCCCGAATCATCCCTTGCCATGGTCCTAGAAGAAGTCCACGACTTCAAGTCCGTCTGGGCTGCGCTCTCCACTATTTGGAAATCTCTCAACGAGCTCGGAGAGACGCTCTGGAGTAGTGTCCAGCCTAGAAAAATCCGTACCTCAATCGATGGTCTCATCAAAATGACTAAGGAGATGCCTAGTAGAATGCGACAATACGCTGCATTTGAGCATATCCAAAGCATTCTTCGCCAACATTTGAAAGTCAACAGTCTCCTAAGCGACCTGAAATCTGAGGCAATCCGGGATCGTCACTGGACGAAGATCTGGAAAGACATCAAACCTGGCCGGCGCTACTCCCCTGTCTCGATGACCCTTGGGGACGTCTGGGACCTCAACCTGGTTGCTACTGAGGTTATCGTCCGCGACATCATCACACAGGCTCAAGGTGAAATGGCCCTGGAAGAATTTTTGAAGCAAGTCAAGGAGACATGGAACAATTATCAGCTTGACCTTGTTGCTTACCAAAATAAATGTCGTCTGATCCGCGGATGGGACGACCTGTTTGCGAAATGTAGTGAGAATTTAAATTCGTTGCAAGCGATGAAACACTCACCTTACTATAAAGAATTTGAAGAGGAAGCCTCCTCCTGGGAGGACAAGCTAAATCGTGTCCATGTTCTCTTTGATGTCTGGATCGACGTGCAACGCCAATGGGTCTATTTGGAAGGCGTCTTCACCGGTAACGCCGACATCAAGCACCTTCTACCTATCGAATCCTCTAGGTTTCAAAATATCAACAGTGAATTCATGACAGTGATGAAGAAGGTTTACAAACAGCCGATGGTCATGGATGTTTTAAGCATTACGGGCGTGCAGAAATCATTGGAGCGCCTGGCTGAGTTACTTAATAAGATCCAAAAGGCTCTTGGAGAGTACCTCGAGAAAGAGCGTGTTTCGTTCCCACGTTTCTATTTCGTTGGCGATGAGGACCTCCTTGAAATGATCGGCAATAGCAATGATACGCTGCGGATCGCGAAACACTTCAAGAAGATGTTTGCTGGTCTGACAGGCCTCGTTATGGACGATGAGTCGATCATTTCTGGGTTCACTTCGAAAGAAGGCGAGGTGGTGCGCCTCAAGAAAGAGATCTCACTAGCCAAAGTGCCAAAAATCAATGACTGGCTGGCTCTACTCGAAAGCGGCATGAAGTATTCTCTTGCTGAACTGCTAGCTGAGGCCGTCGATGCATACACGCCAATATTTGGGTCCGATAGTATTGATCATGCAGCAGTGAATGAATTCATAAACACCTATCCCACTCAAATTGTGGTCCTTGCAACGCAGGTTGTATGGACCACAGCTGTCGAGACGACTCTAGCTACAGGAGGCAGTGCCCTCCGGTCTCTATTCGACCGCGAAGTCCAAATCCTTAGACTGTTGGCCGAAACCGTGCTAGGTGATCTTGAAGTTATTCAGCGAAAGAAGTGCGAGGCTCTTATTACTGAGTGTGTTCATCAGCGCGATATGATCGAGAAGCTCATCAAACTGAATGCAACTTCAACCACGCACTACTTCTGGCTGCTACAAATGCGATACGTTTATGTTCCCGAAGGGGATTTCATGCAGCGCCTACATATCAAAATGGCTAACGCAAAGCTTAACTACGGCTTTGAGTACCTCGGAGTTCCGGACCGGCTCGTAAGAACTCCTCTTACTGACCGTTGCTTTGGTACCCTTACCCAGGCTCTCGAGCAAAGGCTTGGTGGTTCGCCATATGGCCCAGCTGGTACTGGCAAGACGGAGTCTGTCAAAGCTCTTGGTGTCCAGCTCGGCCGTTTTACACTTGTGTTTTGTTGTGACGATACTTTTGACTTCCAAGCCATGGGTCGCATTTTCTTAGGTATCTGTCAAGTAGGTGCCTGGGGCTGCTTCGATGAATTCAACCGACTTGAAGAGAGAATTCTTTCTGCCGTATCACAGCAAATCCAAAACATCCAAGTCGGTCTAAAACAAGGCGCCGAAGATGACACGGCACAAATTGAACTAGTTGGCCGCCAGCTCCGTGTCAATGCAAACACAGGCATCTTCATTACCATGAATCCTGGATATGCTGGCCGCTCCAATCTGCCTGACAACCTTAAAAAGTTGTTCCGTAGCGTGGCTATGTCGAAGCCTGACAAAGAACTCATCGCAGAAGTCATGCTTTACTCGCAAGGTTTCAACCAAGCTAAACGGTTGTCAAAGCAGACTGTTCCATTCTTCGACCAATGTTCAGCGAAACTGTCCAAGCAAGCCCATTATGATTTTGGGCTTCGAGCCTTAAAAAGCGTACTAGTAAGCTCGGGCGGCCTCAAGCGTGCGCGTCTAACAGACAGTGAGGGTGTGGTCGGCCAAGAAGAAGTTGTGGAACCCGAGATCATTGTGCAGAGCATCAGAGAGACTATTGCGCCTAAGTTGATTCGGAATGATGTTGAGATCATGACCAGCATAGAGTCCGATTGCTTTCCTGGTGTCCAATACGTGCCAGCTAACCTTTCGCAACTCGAGCAAGCTATTCGCCGCCTTGCGTCCGAGAGACATTTTGTGGTCACTGATACTTGGATGACTAAAGTCCTTCAACTCTATCAGATCCAGAAAATCCACCATGGTGTCATGATGGTAGGCAGTTCCGGGACTGGCAAGTCTGCCGCTTGGAGACTATTGCTAGATGCACTGCAGCAGGTAGAGAGTGTTGAAGGTGTTTCTCACGTAATCGACTCCAAGGTTATGTCGAAAGAGGCTCTCTATGGCAATCTCGACTCGACAACCAGGGAATGGACCGATGGCTTGTTCACTAGTATATTACGCAAGATCGTCGACAATCTTCGCGGCGAGGACTCAAAGCGACACTGGATTGTTTTCGATGGTGATGTTGACCCAGAATGGGTCGAGAATTTGAACAGCGTATTAGACGATAACAAACTTCTCACATTACCGAACGGCGAACGTCTCAACTTACCATCTAACGTTCGCATCATGTTCGAGGTAGAGACATTGAAGTATGCAACACTAGCCACCGTGAGCCGATGCGGCATGGTATGGTATAGTGAGGATACCGTCACACCCAGCATGCTCGTCGCTCATTATCTCGACACTTTAAGATCAGTGGCCTTTGAAGACCTGGATGAAGATACTGCCGCTGCAGGTCAGAGTCCGGCTAAGACTTTACAAATACAGAGCCAAGTCGCTGATTTACTCAATGCCTACTTAACGACGGATGATTTCATTCTTGAAGTTCTCAGAGAAGCAGAGGGCTTTAGCCACATCATGGAGTTCACGGTCGCTCGCGTCTTTACAACATTATTCTCCCTGCTTAACAAAACAGTGAGAGATATGATCGAGTATAACGCATCGCACATTGATTTTCCTTTGGATCCCGAACAGGTTGAAGCCTACGTATCCAAGAAGGTCCTACTTGCCTTAGTCTGGGCTCTAACTGGTGATTGCCCACTCAGCGATCGTAAAACTTTTGGCGACAAAGTTGGAGCTCTCGCAAGTTTTGGGTCCCCTCCACTAGACGGGACCAGCTCTCTCATTGATTTTGATGTCACCTTGCCACAAGCTGAGTGGACATCATGGCAGAACCAGGTCCCAGCAATAGAAGTTAATACCCATTCGATCACCCAGACGGATGTCGTTATTCCCACCTTAGATACCGTGCGTCACGAAGATGTTCTCTATTCTTGGCTTGCGGAGCATAAGCCACTCCTCTTGTGCGGTCCTCCCGGCTCGGGCAAAACCATGACTCTCTTCAGTGCTTTGCGCAAGCTACCTAACATGGAAGTCGTGGGACTCAATTTCTCTAGTGCTACAACACCAGATCTTTTGATCAAGACGTTCGAGCAATACTGCGAGTACAAGAAGACCCTGAATGGTATGATGCTTTCACCAACACAGATTGGTCGCTGGCTTGTGATCTTCTGCGACGAAATCAACCTTCCTGCTCCGGACAAATACGGTACCCAGCGAGCTATCTCATTCCTTCGCCAGCTTGTTGAACACAATGGCTTCTGGCGAACATCCGACAAGGTCTGGGTCACTCTTGATCGGATACAGTTTGTCGGTGCTTGCAATCCCCCAACCGATGCTGGTCGTACACCTATGGGTGCTCGGTTCCTCCGCCACGCTCCATTGATTATGGTTGATTACCCTGGTGAATTGTCTCTGCTACAAATTTATGGCACTTTTAATGCAGCGGTTCTCAAGATAATCCCTACACTACGGGGATACTCCGAGGCACTTACACAGGCTATGGTACGATTCTATCTAGAGTCTCAGCAACGATTCACACCCAAAATACAACCCCACTACGTCTACAGCCCTCGTGAATTAACACGGTGGGTTCGTGGTGTGTATGAAGCTATTCGTCCTCTTGAGACGCTCTCCGTGGAAGGGCTCATCAGGATATGGGCCCACGAGGCTCTACGGCTCTTCCAGGATCGTCTAGTAGCTGAAGATGAACGGCAGTGGACTGACCAAGCCGTCCGAAGAATTGCACTGGAACACTTCCCGACCATTGACGAGCCAAAAGCGTTGGGCGGCCCTATCTTGTTTTCCAACTGGTTATCGAAGAATTACGTCCCTGTAGATCGTGAGCAGCTTCGCGATTTTGTCAAAGCCCGTCTCAAGACCTTCTGTGAAGAAGAGGTTGATGTGCCTCTCATTCTATTTAACGATGTCCTTGAGCATGTTTTACGCATTGACCGTGTCTTCCGACAGCCTCAAGGGCATCTGATTTTAATTGGTGTGAGCGGAAGTGGAAAGACAACATTGTCAAGGTTCGTTGCCTGGATGAACGGCCTGAAGGTTTTCCAAATCAAAGTTCATGGTAAATACTCTGCTGAAGACTTCGACGACGATCTCCGAGAGGTTCTACGCCGTTGTGGCTGTAAAGGAGAGAAAATATGCTTCATCATGGACGAGTCCAACGTCTTGGACTCGGGCTTCCTGGAGCGGATGAATACACTGCTCGCAAACGCCGAGGTTCCTGGTCTTTTCGAAGGAGACGACTTCGCCGCACTTATGACAGCTTGCAAGGAAGCCGCTCAACGACAAGGATTGCTTCTGGATTCTCAAGAAGAGCTATACAAGTGGTTCACGCAGCAGATTGTCAAAAACTTGCATGTGGTATTCACGATGAATCCTCCCGAAGAGGGATTATCCTCGAAGGCAGCTACTAGTCCAGCTTTGTTCAACCGATGCGTATTGAACTGGTTCGGTGACTGGTCTGACCAAGCGCTCTTCCAAGTCGCTAACGAGTTAACGTACTCTGTTGACCTGGACAAACCAAACTTCGTGGCACCTGATAGTATTCCTGTTGCCTATCGCGGTCTTAATCTGCCACCGTCTCACAGAGAAGCTATCGTCAATTCCATGGTATACATCCATTACTCCTTGCATCGGTTCAACAACAAGCTTCAAAAACAGCAAGGCAAAACTACGTTCCTTACTCCGCGTCACTTCTTAGACTTCGTTGCACAATATGTCAAGCTTTATAACGAGAAGCGTGAGGACCTTGAGGAACAGCAACGTCATCTCAATGTTGGTCTCGACAAACTCAGAGACACTGTTGAGAAAGTTCGCGACCTGCGCGTCAGTCTTGCCGAGAAGAAAATGCAGCTAGAGGCGAAAGATGCGGAGGCGAATGAGAAGCTCCAACGTATGGTGGCTGACCAACGTGAAGCTGAACAACGCAAGAACACATCCTTGGAAATTCAGGCAGCTCTTGAAAAGCAAGAAGCAGAGGTGGCATCTCGGAGAGACGTCGTCTTGAACGACCTTGCAAGAGCAGAGCCTGCTGTTGAAGAGGCCAAAGCGAGTGTTAGCAACATTAAACGCCAGCATTTGACAGAAGTTCGGTCTATGGGTTCCCCCCCTCAGGGCGTAAAACTTGCTATGGAGTCAGTCTGTACCTTGTTAGGACATAAAATAACTGATTGGAAGAGCATTCAAGGTATAGTCCGACGGGACGACTTCATTGCAAGCATCGTCAATTTCGACAACGAGAAGCAGATGACCAAGACTATGAGGACGAAGATGCGAACTGGCTACTTGAACAATACCGAGTTCACGTATGAGAAGGTCAACCGTGCCAGTAAAGCCTGTGGCCCTCTAGTCCAGTGGGTAGAGGCACAGGTCAATTACTCCGAAATACTCGACCGCGTTGGCCCTCTAAGAGATGAAGTTGAACAACTGGAGGAGCAAGCTCTCCAGACCAAGGCCGAGGCAAAGGCAGTTGAGAACACCATCACTAGTCTAGAGGAGAGCATTGCTACATATAAAACTGAATATGCCGCCCTCATCAGCGAAACGCAAGCTATCAAAACTGAGATGTCGCGTGTTCAATTCAAGGTGGACCGCAGCGTTCGATTACTAGATAGTCTGTCTTCCGAACGAACTCGATGGGAAGAAGGCAGCAAATCATTCGAGACCCAAATCAGTACCCTGGTCGGAGATGTTTTGGTCGCTGCCGCTTTCCTTGCGTACAGTGGTTTATACGATCAAACATTCCGCAAGTCAATGATGGAAGACTGGCTACACCAACTCCATCTCTCCGGAGTCAGTTTCAAACCTCATAATCCTATGACGGAATATTTATCTACCGCCGATGAGAGACTATCCTGGCAAGAAAACACGCTTCCAGTTGATGACCTCTGTACAGAAAATGCCATTATTCTCAAACGCTTTAATCGATATCCGCTCATCATCGATCCGTCCGGCCGTGTAACCGAGTTCCTACAACGAGAGTGCAAAGACCGCCGTTTAACAGTCACCAGCTTCTTGGATGATTCATTCACTAAACAGCTCGAGAGTGCACTTAGATTTGGCAATCCAATTCTCATCCAAGACGCGGAACATCTAGACCCCATCCTCAATCACGTACTGAACAAGGAATACCAAAGAACCGGAGGTCGAGTCCTCATTCAGCTTGGCAAGCAACAAATCGACTTCTCCCCTGCCTTCAAGATTTACCTATCTACACGTGACCCCTCTGCTACGTTTCCACCAGATATTTGCAGTCGAACTACGTTCGTCAATTTCACAGTCACTCAGAGTAGTCTCCAGACTCAGTCCCTTAATGATGTTCTAAAGTCTGAGAGGCCAGATGTTGATGAGCGAAGGTCAAATCTGATCAAACTTCAAGGCGAGTTCAAGGTACACCTTCGTCAATTGGAGAAACGGCTCCTACAAGCTCTCAATGAGTCGCGCGGCAACATACTTGATGATGACAATGTCATTGAGACTTTGGAAACACTGAAGACCGAGGCCGGGGAGATCACGGCGAAGATGAGCAATACTGAAGGCGTAATGGCCGAGGTTGATGAGATCACGCAACAGTATAGCATCATTGCACGATCTTGCAGTGCTGTATTCGCTGTCCTTGAGCAGCTTCACTATCTCAACCACTTCTATCAATTCTCGCTGCAATACTTCTTGGACATTTTTCACTCCGTCCTTCATGGCAACAAGAATCTTGTAAATGAGAGCAATCACAACGCCCGGAGAGATGTTATCATCCGAGATCTTTTTGTCACCACTTTCAAAAGAACGGCGCTTGGCCTAATCCAGAAGGATCGAATTACTTTGGCCATGTTGCTTGCTCAAGCTTCACCTTATAAGATGGACAAGGGTCTCATCGATGTTATCCTAGATGAGAGGATTGAAGGCAAGGATTTGTCTACTGATATCAGTGATAGAGCGGACACCTTTGCCCGCTCAAAGAGGCTGAGTGTGTTGAAAGACAAGCTTGACTCAGTACCACCAGAGGCTTGGGAGCAGTTCTTCACGGAAGAATTTGCAGAGAACTTCATTCCCCAGATTTGGCCGTCAGACAGTGAACCATTCGATCGTGGATTATTGTCTCTACTCTTGGTCAGGATATTTCGTCTTGATCGCTTCGTCCCGACCGCAGAACGCTTCGTTGCATCGGTATTTGGGCCTGAACTATTCGATATCGTAGAGGATTTGAAGGGGACTGTTGAGCAGGTATCGTCGACACGACCAATCTCGCTGGTTTCCAGTCCAGGATTCGACGCTAGCTACAAAGTCGACAATCTAGTGGAACGAATGCGTACGAGGTGTACCAATATTGCCATGGGGTCGAACGAAAGCCTCGCCAGTGCCGATAAGGCCGTCAGCAATGCGGCGCAAGTTGGAAATTGGGTCCTCATAAAGAACGTCCATCTGGCACCCACCTGGCTACAATCCCTTGAGAAGCGCATGGAATCTCTTAACCCGCACTCTGATTTCAGATTGTTCCTGTCCATGGAATCCAGTCCTAAGATTCCCGTCAACCTACTCCGCGCCTCGCGTGTGTTGATGTATGAGCAGCCAGCGGGCGTCAGAGCTAATATGAAAGACTCTATGTCTTCACTGGCAACACGGACTACCAAGAGTCCTGTTGAACGCACCAGACTGTATCTGCTTCTCTCATTTCTTCACGCTGTGGTTCAAGAACGACTTCGATATGCACCTAATCTGGGATGGAAGGGCTTCTGGGAATTCAATGATAGTGATGTAAGTTTCGCCGTCCCCTTGAGCGTTCAAATCGCGATAAACTAACCAGACCAGTATGAATGCTCTGCGTTCATTATCGACACGTGGCTCGACTCTGTGGCGCAAAATCGATCAAACATAGCACCGCAGAACATACCATGGGAAATGATTTGTTACCTTGTTCGTGAGACCTACGGAGGCAAGATTGACGACGAGGGTGATTTTCAGCAGTTGACGTCCCTGGTCAACCAAACCTTGACGCCATCTGCTTATGACATTGGCCACAAATTAGTAGAGGGTTCGGAGAAAGACGGACAGGAATCGAGCCTGGTGGTACCGTCAGGCACATCATTACAGGAGTTCATGAATTGGATCCAGAAGTTACCAGAACGCGAGCCGCCAACATATCTAGGCCTTCCGGCTAACGCGGAGAAGCTGCTTCTGGTTGGATTAGGTCGCAGCCTGATCCAAAACCTAAAGAAAGTGACAGAGTTGCTAGATGAGGGCGAGCAACTTATGACGGAAACGGACGAAGAAAAACAGGGATGATACATTGAACAAGAGCAGACGTTTAGTATCTTGAGCTTTTTTTTGAAAGATGTCTGTACGGGGTTAGAGGGGAGCGCAGGTTGCACCGATACCCATTGATCCATTAGACTACTTTTTGCAATTGAATTCTCTTTGTCTCTATGCTTAATGTGCGCTCCCGAGTCCGAATAAACTGCGTGTAGGCCCAACCCGTTTATCGGAGCTCCTGGGCTCGGTCCTGAGAACATCATGTTTAGACCAAACTTCTTCATATCAGGATAAGACCTAATTACTTAAGTACCTACTCCGAGTCCGTACTCGCAACCACGGAAGTTCCCAGAAGGGTGCCACAACGATCGGTCACCTTAAGACGCTAATATAATATGCATAAACTACCAGCCAATGAAACCGGTCCTAATGGTCAGGAAATTTTCCACTCCAGACCAATAGGAATATTTTATATTCACGTTTTGTAATCGTTCGGTATAATATACCTAACCTTAACTATTACCCCTCGCACGCACTTTCCTAGTCTACCCTTTTGTTAATAAATGACTGATCTCCTGGACTTTGAGGATTGCCCATAAAGTTGCTTCTTGAATAGTTCGTTCCAGACCTCCACCGTTCGGAAGGTATCTAAGACGCCAAGATCAGCCGGGCTCTACAAATAAGCTTGCTCACCTTGGTTTAGGCACGCATTGTTGCCTAGGTGGGTAAAGTACTTGCAGCAGATAATACACTAACCATTTACGTACTCGCTGAGTAGGCGCATCAAGCAGCACCCCTGTCATGAGTGCCCATGTGGTTATGCAAACGCGGCCAATTAAAAGCTGTGGAATAATAATCATATTGCGACCAGTCGCGAAAACCAGCACAACCGAATCCGTGCTTATGGCTATTGTCACCCATCTACATCTGCCAAGCCCAGCTCATTTACCAACACGGGACAGAATGGAACAACGCAGCCTCGACTTGTCGCAACTCCCCTATATTTTCTAGCCCTGGGCAGCAGGACTCTCTAGGTAACCACTGGTATTACTACATACATGTTACTGTAGGTAAGCTCGAGGTGTTGCTGACAATCCGCCTACCGCCTACTTGCCATTACAGGCACCACCACAAGTCTAGACACACCTGCGAACATGGCCAACGTGACTACCTTACACTAGGCTACATACTTTACCTGCCTAGCGATCAGCTACCTACTTGGTAGCCGGTAGTCGGCCTAATTTACCACTTGCATACCTCTGCTCCCTCTATTACTGCCCCAACATTCCAGCCGTCTGGGTCTGGGTCTGGTTTTCCTTCCACAGAGGCAGGCATCATCGGTACTTTTTTTGTTATCTGATGACATCTATCAGTCGATCTGTTATCTTGATAATCAGTCCAGCCAACGGTATAGTTCCCCGGGGCAGTAATTAGACTTGTGGACGGATCGAATTACAGACCGCTACCCGCTCCCTCTTCGGCACCCCGCGAGTCCGCACCGCATCACTTCGGCCATTTTTCTACCAGCCTTCTTGTCTCCCTAGCTCTGGTCATCGTGGTCATCGTCAATGACTGCCTGGTCTGTCCTGGCCCATCCGTAGCCGCGACCCACTGTTCAAACCCTAGGTGCTGCATATTGTAGAGTGGAAAGCTCAGGTCAGCAGTCTCCGCCTCCGCGGAGCATCGTCGCCATCAGCCTAGTCGCCCTGTCGCCGCCTCAGAATCATCAGCACCCTACCAGCATCCTACCAGCATAACGATACTATCCTGCTAGTAGGAAACATCCGGCAGCACTCCCTGTAGTTCTCTACTAAACCCTGTGCTACTTTTTGATCTTTCTCATCTCCCAAAACGGCTTTTTCTTGTGCCAGTTCGGACTGTATATTCTCTGCATCAGCGCCAAGTTCAACGTGGACAGCCATCAAATCGAGGTAAGCAAGGGATTCAGCAGCAATGCGACTTAACCATCCTTTCCTTCGCCTCCACCCTGTCCACACTTCCCTCCTTACACCCTGTCCTGGAGCAGTCCCGAGCCTCTTCACCCGAATATTCTGCCCCTCCTCTAGTTTATATCCCATTTCACTTGCGTGTATATCGTTGTCGCCGGCTCGTGCGCTTCGATTAAGCCATTCTGGCCATTAATTCCAGTATATCTTCCTACTCATACTGGCAGGAGAGATAATTGAGCTGGCGTGGTCATCTTCCAGATGATACCCCGGAAACAACTGTTGGCCTCCCTCAATATTCTCTCTCTACTACTGCGCCACTAGCTACGGTGCTATCCCGCTAGTCGGCTCCGAGATTTCTAAATCCGAGCATCATCGTTGCTCTGTCCATTTCGCTCGCTTTGCATTCGCATTCGCATGCTTGACGGCTACTAATCCTTGATACAACAGCATAAGCTTCTGTGCGCCAACTGTTGCGGCAACTGTAATTGCCAGTTCGGGTTACGGTAGTTATCTAGACGTTTCGTGGAACTGCGTATTCCAATGACAGTAGCCGTCATGGAGATCACGCCACACAGCCAGCCAAGGCTCAGCAAACCCGAGCTTTCATCAACGAGAACTGCCCTGCCTTCACGTCCTACCATATCAAAAAGGCCTAGCGGCCGATCTCCTCGCCGTTCTATCCCCGGCAGCACTTCGCCCACCGGATCGATAAGTCCAGTACCCCGAAGTATAGGGATTCCTTCAGATGGCCAAAGCCCATCGCTAAATGGATCCGACCGCATCTATTCCAAGAGCCCTTCTCCATTTGAAATTGGCCTGCAGGGCACTTCCACGGGCACAAGTCCGTCCCCGGCCGCCGCTAATGCTGGCCAGGGAGGTCAAGTTTGCAGGTATGTACAGCGGCAAATCCAGTGCGCTCGTTATTAATCAGAAATAGTAATTGTGGGACCACAAGAACACCTCTCTGGAGGCGCTCACCTCAGGGGGCTACGATTTGCAACGCATGCGGGTTGTACTTGAAGGCACGGAACTCTGCTCGCCCGACGAACTTGAAGCGGCCTCCATCCATAGTCGCCGCAGCGCAGACAAGCGGTGGCGACACAACTACACCCACGCCATGTTCGCAGGCGTCGGGCGCGACTTATGTGGCGGCAGACCAGACGCCCTCTGGATCATGTCCAGGAGGCGGTCGGTGTAATGGTACTGGTGGTGCGGAAGGGTGTAGTGGCTGTCCGGCCTACAATAACAGGATTGCGAAGAGCGCCCAACTCCAAAATCAGTATCCGAGCTTGAAGGCGGATGAGCCAGCAGGGAATGGCCCAGCACCCGTTGATATCAATGCGCAGGAGGGCAAGGATCGGACGCAGAATACCACCGTAGTACAAGCGTGCGCAAATTGCGAGACAACTATAACTCCTTTGTGGCGCCGTGACGAAGACGGCCATACGATATGTAATGCTTGTGGTAAGCCAGAGCTTGAAATCCGACGCTACTTTATGCTAACTTTCCTAGGATTATACTATAAGCTTCACGGCGTTCACCGGCCTGTAACAATGAAAAAGTCTGTGATTAAACGGAGGAAACGAGTGATACCAGCGAATCAAGAAGGAGCCGCAGATACCGAAGATATGATGGTGATGGACTCCGTGGAACAGCAGAGTCAGTATACAGAATCCGACTTAGAGCGGGGCAGTCTGAACGATGATGGATCTGTAAATCTTGGACTGCGGCGCAAGACCGGACATCATATAGCACTGCTTCCGGAACCCATGCACTCCAGCCACGGATCCACGCCAGCCACACGGATAGATCCCATGATGTATCACGCATCTCAGACGTTACAACCTCTCGGCTCCCGCGACTCGATAAATGACGACAATCGATTACCACCATTTGCATCCATCATGAGTGATCGACGGTCATCCATCTCACCTGCTTCTTTTATCGATCCATCGAGCCGCAAACGATCGTTCTCGGCAACAGATTCTGACATTCCAAGCAGCGAGTTCAACCCTGAAAACACGAAAAGATTATCGTCTATCAAGTCAATATTAAATCCAACAAGTGGATCGACCATGAATTTCGGCTCCGGGGCGGACGATGCGGCTGAGGCCTTGCGAATACGCTCTCCCGCAAGTGCGCTGATATCAGCCCCTAGCCCTAGCGGATTTTCTATCACATCAAGCATGCTTCCAAGTATGCGTTCACGAGAAACAACCGTTGAGAGCGAACGATCAAAGGCAGATAGACGGGCAGCCCTGCAACAAGAAGCCGAACGTATGCGCGCGCTCCTTGCGGCCAATGAAAGAGAGCTGGCGGCTCTGGGAGATTGATCTTTGGCTGTGCTACCAACCACACCAACTACGCTCATCTCGCCTATTGTAGAGGTTGCGAGCCGTCCGAAGAGCGCGGGGTACCGAAGTTAAGACGATGATGACTGTTGATGCAAGCATGATGACGAAGGCAAATCATTTTTATGGACTACTGAATTCTTGGCATGGATGAATTATGCATATTTTGGCGTACTAGGAATATATTGCTTCTAAGATCAGCAAGAACGCGATGGAGCCTGGATTGCTCCAGGATCCGTCGAAATATTTAGGAATTACGAACAACAGAACACGCCTCGATCACTTGGAGGTAGTTGATATAGGCAGGTAATTCTCGTTCTCAGCGTTTGTGCTGTAATATACTGTCATATAATTGCCGGACAACATAGCGATTCGAGTCTTTACATGTGACCTGACGCATAGCTCACTGCTACCAGTATTTTAAATAACATATAATGTGCTCGAGAAACGCTACGCGTAGCCTTAAGACTGTATGCTGATTGTAATTATGTACAGGTAGAGAAGCCTGTGCTCGAACTCGATCTTCAATCACCGTCTACTTTCATATAGCATATTGAGTCTTGATTTACACTAATACTACACCTCACACTAATATGACCTAGCTACAAACAGATATCTGTTCAGTCTGCGACCCCCTTACCGCATGTGACACACAAGATAGGCGAAATCCTTACGCATGTGAGGAGTGCGGTTTCGTTCCAGAACTACCTACACAACTGGAAGGCTCGGCCGCTACGGAGAACTACATACCTATGTGATGTAGGTATATGAGAGAGGTTTGGCAGATACTTTGACATCCAGCCAGGCAATCTGGGGCCTACAGGGTGCTATCGTATAGTGGTTAGTACAGCGTGTTGTGGCCGCGCAAACAAGGGTTCGATTCCCTTTAGTGCCAAGTTCTGGTTTCTCCTAATTCCAGCGACCCCGAGTGTTGTGTTTTTTGTTTTTTATTTTTTGTTGATTGGTTCTCTCACTTGGGTCCCGGTATCCCGTTGATGGCAATTCGATAAACGTTGTGGGAAATTCTCTGTTGTTGGTCATGATACCCACGTCCACCTCGCCGCATGGGTGAGTTGTCTTTTACGATGTACGTTAGCTCATAATATTATTGTTAACAGCCGCATGTCTACATCAACAGCAAAATGTAGTTTGGGGCCCTATTCAATATTGGATACAACGACAAAGTAGTCCTTTCGTCCAATTTTGCGTTACACCGAGTATGTAGATTTACAATATTAGATACCAAAGCCATGAATCCCAGTTGATTGCCCCTTTCTTCGCAATGCCGTTCAACAAGATCTCTAATCTCAGACCCTCCTGGTCAAGTTATCCCGATCTCCGGTACAACTCCCTACCGACAAGCCGAATGGTAACTCCAAGTTTATAGGTACGCATGGTAAATGTGTCCTTACGAAATACATACAAGAACCGTAAGAGGCGTAAATGGGAGACGCGGGTCCGCTCCCTCTTTCGAGGCGGAAACAGATACTGGATTAAACCTGCTCAGCACCCCAGCCCTGGTCGGCCTCGCGCATGTTGGCGGGGGGTTCAATAGAGGGAATAAATTCCAACACAGAGTATGCGACACCGGTCAGGCCGATGATAGATCCAGCTACGTATCGCGTCCAGTGGTCGGAGAGCAGGATAGAACCGATGAAAATGTAAACTATATCTTGTCAGTACGACCAGTTCCAGCATAGACGATTTTGTCAAGGCGTCCAGGGGCGGGTGCACGTACAGATTCCACGACCGATGAAGGAGAACATGAACGAGGCGTAACGCGATACTTGGGGCGGAATCTGGAATTCAAGGAGCCCAACGCCAGCGCCGAAGATGATAACGTATATGCCGATGACGATGGATTGGCTGGTATCGCTGGCGTTAGCTATTTTCATTCTCGGACGGTTCGCAAAGCTGCGCGCGCATTCGGGGCGCGCAGGGTGGATGCGGAGGTAGAAAGGAGAGGTGTCCCGAAACGTACATAGAGGCATGAAAGAATTGCGATACGCCGCCAAGGATCATAATTACACCTACGACGAGGTTGACGATTCGGCTGCGATGCGGACGGTGTTAGCACAAACGAAATTCGCCTTCGACCCATCGCGTCCATACTCATGCGATAACTCAGCGTGAAAGGGTTGGAAAAGCATACAAGGAGTCGGAGAAGTCCATCTTTGCTGTGTAATGCCGGCGCGCGCCCTTTCAGGGTTGTACGGTTATGATGCTTGCGGTCGCGTCTTCGACGGTCGACGGTTGACGGGGAAGTGTGAGGACTGCACTGAAATAGAGGGCGTAAAAGATATCGTCTCCGAAGTCTCGACCGAATAGAGCCGAGTTGGGTGGTACGCAAGAGAGAGAAAGGATGACGAGGCTGATGTGTTGTTGGCTAGGCAGATGCTTTTACGAGCTTCTTGTTCGTGGAAAAGTGTTCAGGAGGCTGCAGGTGGCTACGGTAGTTCGACCAAGCTCCAGAGCTTCGCAATCTGCAGCAGGGGGCTAAGATAGACCCACCCAGTCCTGATGGGGCCCTGTCGTCATTGCTGAGACTTTCCCGTCGGGACTGCCCAGCTGTCGAGCCACAGGCCGTGACACCTGGCCACAGCGAGCTAGGTACTGCGCCTAGATAAACCAGGAAGCCACGAGAGGCCCACATTTTTGGATCATGTCCAATCAGGACTTGTGTTGGACTGCGTAGGCACGTTGTCGTGGAGCTTTCCGTAGCTCCCTATCGTAAATTGCGTTCCGAAAAATCGCGGGTACCCAACATCTCGCACCTCATCCTTCTCCAGTTTCCACTCTCCTCGAATGAAGCTCGTACTACAACAACTCACACTTTAACGCGACCTACGCAGACGCCACTGCCTACTTGTTCACCATTCTTCAGACTACTGACTGTGCCAACACATATCGCACAGTCGCGCTCACTATTCCCCGCGTATCTTCTACACTACTTTATGCAATTCGAGTCTCCCAAGATTTCCAACGAGATCCAACAGCGAAACGCTTCACAATCCCCTCCTCCCTCCTCCCAATATGGCCCCCGGCTCGATGATGCGAGTGGCTCGCCCCACAGCCCTCTCCAGCAGCCTCAGCAGCGAGATCGCAGTATGTCGCCGCGCTCGATCGGCGACGCGGACGCGATCGACTCCCCGGACCACGGCGACCACGGCGTCCACGCCGACTTCCTCGAAGAGCGACTGCGCCGACTGAGTGTCGGCGACTCGTCATCAGCCTCACGGCTCCCCCTCGCTGGTCAAAGGATCGCTGCATACGAGAATGCTTTAACTCCAACCGTTCCCAGACAGCCCCTAGGCTTCAGGGTCATCAAGCGCGCCGGTAGTGAGATCGCGCGTGTTCATCTCGAAGACTTCCCCAACGGTAGGCTCTCTCGCTCTCTTTCCCGGCCCAATCCGGTGTAGTCTAGCGGCTGTATCGATTCTGACCCGGACATGTAGAGATCTTGACACACATACTCTCTCACCTCCACCCCGACTCGCACGCCTCCGTGGCCTTAGTGTCGAAGCGCTTCTACGCCCTCGTCACCACGCCTCATGCTTGGCGCATGGCCTTCCAGCGTTTCTTCCCTGCGCAAGATGCTCTGTCTATCGTGCGTCAGCCGCAGGGCGTCGGTTGGGACAACGAGGACAGCGATATGGTCCGGTCTGAAGTGCGGGTCTTTGCGCGCCTGACTCCACACGCCTCTTGGCGCAGCGAGTATCTTTTGAGAACCCGCCTTCTCCGCAGTCTGGCTAGGGGAAAGCCCGGTGCGAACTCGGCTGCGGTCAGTGCATCTTCGCGTGCCGGCCAGACTGGCAAGAAGGCCGCTGCCGTTCTGACCTACAACACCAAAGTGCCCTCGGTCATCACCCATGTCCACGCCACCTTCAAGCCCAATGGTAAGAAGCCACCACGGGTCATCCACGGTGCTGCCGACTTGGGTGTCGGTAGCGCCAGCGATCCCACAGTCGGCAAGGTTGAAAAATGGGGTCTAGACGATCCTTTTGCCTTTGTCCAGCTGCATGAGCTCACGCCCCAGCTCATACCTTACGGAATGGGAGAGGGGCCTACGGCCGTGCCTAATGTCATGGATGTTAGCCAGCCATACGGTCTCGTTGGTGGCGAGGGATTCCCAGGTGGCCGTGTCTTCTTTCGGCCCACTGGAGAGTATAGAGGGAAATATCTTGGCCAAGAACCTGGCCTAATCGAAGCCCATCCAGATATTCCCAAGATCCCTGAGCTCTCGGAAGGCATCTGTTCTGTTTGGGTTGCCAAATCATCTTCTGTGCCTGCCGTCACTCAATCTATGATTGGTATCATGACTGGATCATCTTTGGGCGTTGTGACAGCTTATGCCCTCGGTTATGAGCCCTCCGGTCCACGGTATACCCCTGGCGAAATAAGCGCTCGCTGGGTCCTCAGCCCCGGTGTGCCTATAATTGCCCTCAAAATTGATGATAGCTACAACCTGAAGAGGAGAGCTTCGAATCGTGTATGGGCGGTTGCGCTCAATGCTTTGGGCGAAGTCTATTACTTGACTAACCCGCCAAATCCACCTGCCAGCAAGACCAAGGCCGATGATAGCGCCAAATTGGCTTGGCATACTGGTCGCTCAACTTATTGGCATCTGGTCGAAGGCACCCGGCGCCAGGCACGTCCTGATCACTCGGGAAGAAACGCCGTGCGAGGTAGCTACTCTCCCCGGTCGCCCTCTAATGCTATGAGCCTAGGAAGGGACCAAATGATTGCTGAGGCGCGAGAGATTGAGAAATTTCTCCGCTATAAGCCTGCGCATTTTCGAAAGGTTTGTTATGGCTGGGATATGCGTCGACGATTAGAGGTAGACTTCGCCAATGACGACGAACTGGGCGCGGGAGAAGGTTTCTTGATCATTGATTGCGCCCTAGAAGATGATACAGCCTGGACTCTCAGACGTTTCGTTCGGACTATAATAGGTCCACCCGAATTGAGTGCGACGTCTTCTCAGGCGACAGAGTCGATACCAGAACCAGCACACCAACAATCGTTATTCGGCGGGAACACAGCTCCATCTAATTCCCCAAGTTCCTCCAGTGTTCCTTTGCTCAAGAAGGTCTTGTCATCGTCTCGTGAACGCGCTCCTACTCCTATTTTTACGACATCAAAAGGGTTAGACGATTGGGTAGAGACTGCATTTTCGTCGAAGGAGTTGGGCAAAGTTTCGATCACTTCTAGTGCTATTGATATGTCACTCATGGCATTGGTTACATCCTCCGAGGATCCTCTGAGAGATGGCAGTGACCCCTCATTTAGCGGTCCTGCCACGCCGTCGGGACAGCTACCCTCTGACATCCCTGGCCGGAGAGCAAGGTTGGTTGGTGTAGGTACCAGTACCGGAGAAATAGTAGTCTGGAACATGCGAGCCAAGCATACGGGCGATGGTGTTTGCCCCGTCCGTGTGATCCAGACGGAATCACCTAAGATTTCCTGCTTAGCTCTTTCAGCACTCTATCTAGTTCATGGAGGAAGTGACGGTCTCGTTCAGGCTTGGGATCCCTTGGCTTCGACTTTGGAGCCTATTCGTACGATCAATTCCCGCTCCCCCACTCGCATGCCTCGTCATCTTCTTACTCTCAATCCGACGCTGGCGGATGCCGCCTTCTCCGCTGTCGGCGCCATCTATCTAGATCCTGACCCAACTGTCCTTCACGGAGTTGTGGCTTTCGGCACTTTCGTGCGCTACTGGGCCTATAGTTCATCTAATCAGCCCTCCGGTCGCAGACGGAGGCTACGACACTCGGATCCTCATGGTCGCCCTACAGGGCGGCGTCATGGCGGAGGTGTCAAAGGCTATATTGCTGCGGAGGCCGAAGAGCTCCGTGACGAAGAGCGACATCGCGCCCGGGAGCGGGCCAGACTTCGATCACGTTTCGGAGTGGGAATCAACAACTTAAGCGAAGAGGAAGCTCTTCAGTATGCCGAGATGATCTCTCAAGAGTCGTTCCTGCAAGATGAGCAGCGGCGAGTCAGTGCCAGTGACACTGGCTCGGCTGCGAGTCTCGACACCACTTCAACAACTGGAAGCATGGACACTATCACACCCGACCCCAGCGTTGTCGACATGACTCCACCAGCGGGAAACACTAGCGCCACTGCCGTTACCATAAGTGAGAGTGAATACGAACTACAAATACAAACGGCTATTCGACTGTCTCTAATGGAGGGTGTTAACGATTATGGCCGTTCCCCGATAGGCAATAGTTCAGGCGATTTTGACGGCCCCATCACTTTCAAACACAAAAAGGGCAAGAAAACTTCTTCCAGCTCTGCGTCGTCGAGCCATACACCTATGATCAAGCAAGTCGGATCATCGTCGAAGTCAATGGAGGCTACTCATTCGACTGCTGACGATGACTTGGAGCTGGCGCTGCAGCTAAGTCTCGCTGAGGAGGAAAGTAGAAAGGCGATCGTCAATTCGAAAACGAACGACGACCAATTTCCTCCGCTCGATGGCGATGGATGGGGAAAGGGAAAAGGAAAGGCAGTGTGAGCCTTGTTGCTATGAGAAGAGGGAGTAGTCATTAACATAAATTTCGCTTCTATGTTACCTGTTTGTTCTATTCTTGCCGAGTGGCTTAATCGATTTTTGCTTAACACTTGCTGTAGTAGTATACATTTTGTCTTATATGACGCAAATATAACAGTTCAATCCCCCCGCACAAACCACAAGACTGCTGTAGACGGACATTTGGGTTGTGACCAACGACTTGGACAGCACCTTGCTTGAGTTAATGATGTTGTGTCGGAAACATTCTGCGACAATGATACGTAGACGGTGATTAATCTGGAAATCTTCATACATCGGTCTGGTGGTCTAGTGGTATGATTCTCGCTTAGGGTACACCCTACAGCACTTGCATGCGAGAGGTCCCGGGTTCAATCCCCGGCCAGACCCGACAGATGGGAAACCGTCATTCACTTCTTTTTGTTTGAATTGATTTTTTCTCTTTACGACAATCGGTTTTTAGGTGCTTGTAGCTCACGCTTATGATCACGGGCGCATAGTGCTGTTCTTTTTGTAACAAACAGATAATTGATCTTGCATTGTACGGAGTACTGCCATGCTGATTCCTTGGGCTGATACATAATTAGATACTACATGTGTAGGTTACTTACACGCGTACTTCGTACGCCTACATGATTACTAACAGAGTAAACGGTTTTGCAATCAACGTATCTAAATATGTTCTCTTCTTCCGGCATACGAGTTCATGATTCAGTAAGTACAAAAATACTCATCTATATATCAATATTTCTGTCATCGTGCAGATCTAACAACATTGCGGCATAGTGCACCAAACTCACGGGTTATACTTCACTCAGCAATTACTGTGCATAGCTGCTTCTCCTCGCCTCTAGGAGACTCCGCGGTCAACAGCCCAGGATATCCTTATATATATGTAGATACCAGCTGTTGTCTATGTTATATATACGCCAGCGATGCTTTTGTTCACCCCCTATAGTTCTTGGTTCCTATCCCTATATAGGCGTATAATTATGGTTCAGCAAGCAAGGAAATGGAGCAGGTAGTATGAACAATACTATTCTTTTGTCGTTGAACGGCCAGGGGCGACAGGCGTAATTATTCCATAGCAAACGAGCAGCATGCTGTACCCTAGTTCTATCCTCGTAAATCGCCCGAGTGCTTCGGCGGAGATCCTTCGAATTGAAGTACAGGCCGTGGAATTCGAAAGATGAAAGTAACGAGCATTACAGAGCTGCGTGGTCAGGTTTGAATTTTCCTATTACATTGACATCTACTTCGCAGGTTCGTTTGAAACACGATTGTGCCTTAGATGAAATAGTTAAACCTCTCCAAAGGAACTACGATTGAAGACAGACGCAAAAACAACGATCGTGAGCTTTAATAGCATGTATTTTCTTTGCTCAAATGAAGAGGGCGCATTGCTTCTCTAATCTAGCTATTTTTTAAAGTAAAAAACAAAATTTGCAATTGCAGGAGACCTAGGGTCTATCGCTTGTCGTGTAGTGCACTGCTACGTATAGCGGGATCTGCAACTAACGTTCCTCGTTACCACGTGAATGCTAATTGATTCCTTCGAACATAGCTCGTCTCCTGCTAGCCCATGCGTGAACGTGGGCTCAATACCGAAACCACTTAACTGAATGGTATTGTCGTTGCTGATATATAAACTCCATTGGTCCAGGTAGGCTTTATTCCGCGCCGTGACTAACCGTCAGGCCCGTGATCCCGCGTTGGGAATACCAGTTCCGCTCCGAGATGCTGCCTCCACCAATGCTCTTTAACTAATATTTATTCGATCCAGTAATATGAGGCCCAATTAACAACCAGAAGATAGTGTTAGATGACCGTTAACTCCGTCGCTAGCCCAGATATCCGTGTAGGCATTCCATGTATGCATGCATATGCCCAAATAGGCATAAAATAGACAGCGCGAAAATAAAAAATAAAAAAAGAGATGAGATGCGTCTAGCAAGCCAATTAATGGGTAGATAGTATATGGGTGTCAAGGCCTTGAGTCTTGAGTTTCGACGCAAGAAGATGACCTGGAAAAGTCACGGCGTGCCATGTTGTAGCAAGAATAAGTGTCACCGTTCTTCTTCCCAGCTATAGCGTTGGTGAGCCATTTGAGGAACGTGAACAATATCAAAGCCATCTATCCGTCCAAAAGCCGTTGTGTTGTCTCGCGTCACTACAACTCTGGCCTCCTCTTCTAGCGTGAAGTTGCTCCCTAATGTATCAGCAATGGACTGTCGCCTCGAAGGAGCCTCGGACGCAATAGTAGGCATAGTAGGTAGGACTGCATCGTGGCTTTGAGCACCAGTTGGTCTTTGCACCATCAACTGGCGTGGAAGTCGAACATTGTCGGGCAAAGGTCCAAGACAAACGACGTGCGAGGAATCGATTGGCGTTCGCTGTATTGCTGGTTGCGAGGGTATAGGGGCTGTGGCTTGGGAGCGAATGGAAGCGACGGAGGACGGAGAGCGTATAGGAGCCGCTGCATCGTTTAGGCCCGTGGGCGACGGTGGCGTATATGCCACGGTAGGATTTGAAATAGTTGATCTGGAAAGTGTTCGAGCTGGGAAGAATCCAGCCATGGGCGAAGGATATTCCCCAAGATAAGTTGAGCCGTCGCTTGGAGGAGTTATGGGAGAAGGCACCCCATACGTTTCGTGATCCTGAGTTGGACTCGATGTAGGCGAAGGGCTATCGCGATAGTGGGTGTTTATCGGCGGGGGGAGGTGGTGGCCAAGTCTATTGCCGGTGTTCACAGGCTCTGAGATGTGTTCATGTTCCCCTGGTTGAGATGGCTGGGCCCATTGTTGTGGCCGTTTATACGAGGTTGAACCATGAATATCATCCCCCGCAGGAACCGCGAAGTAGGCACTTCTTGTCGTATTGGTGGCATCGAGTTCGACAGGTAACGAAGCCGGCATTTCATAACGTTCATGGCTCCAGTCTGCACCCACTTCATGAGTTTCGATACGATCCTCCTCTTTACCTTTAGCGCTACGACAATTCTTCGCTCGGGTTTTCTTTCGAAATAGATTCGTTGCTATAGGGCTCGTGGGTGACCCTGGATCAGTTGCTGTTTTTAAGTACTTTTCTTTATATTCCTCTGGTTCGTGCTCATTCTCATGATCCTTATACGGATTTCTCCTTCTTCGTATTAATACCACTGTTGTAATGGCTGCGATGGCCCCCAGACATACACCAACTACAACTCCCGCGATTTGATTCTGAGTTATAGTATGGGTTTGCTCTTCTTTGCGAGGCGGTCCAGGGTAGGGGCTGTCGGGAGAAGCGGCGATGGTTTGAATCGAGGTATCTCTTAATGGATTCGCGGGGAATCGAGCTTTATGTAACGAAAACAAACTCGTCTCATAGTTAGTGATGATATAAGCTTCTTGCAAAAATGAACGTCCTATAATGGGTTGACTCCCATTCTCGGCTCTTTTGAGCGGAAAGTAGGGAATTGCCGGTGCGCCATAATCTATCAAGTTCATGAATGGATACTGAAGGATCTGGACAAACGCATTTGAGGAAACGGTGATGTTCACGACACCGGACATATTCGTTGGCGATCCGAAGTTGTTCCTGTTATCCAAGCTGGACAATGTGAAGGTGAATGAAAGGTTAGGTGCCGACTTGTAACGCTCCAAGTTGTCATTGGAGATTAGATATAAGCCGAAGGTGTCATTCCACGTAAGATTCAGAGCACTGGCGAAGCGGTCGCACATTGCTGGCGGAAGCCATAGGTAAGGTGTGGAACTATCAATGGTAGCCGTTACAGATTCGTTAAAGGATGACAGTGGTATCGACGCTGCGGACCATTCGGTAGGTGCCTTTTCAACATCGGATACAGATGCAGTGATCGCCCTCACTAGAACCTGGGGTTGTCTCGTAGTACCATTCAGACTAAACTGAACGTCATGAGGCTCGAAGCGATTGGCATCGTAACCTCCTAGCGTCAGAGACATCGGAGTGCCCTTTGCGCCAGCTATTGATTGTCAGCATCCACTTGTTAGTGAAGTCGAGACTCGATATTTACCGTAATAAGCCCCGGGTGTATAACCGTAGCTGTGACTAGGTATCAACCCACTTTGCTGAACCAGGGACTCGACCGGGCCTTTTGCAACAACGCCGCCAAAGTTCCCTTCCGTTATGCCGAGACCAAAGAAGCCAGTGAAGGCGGCTGTATCGTTGATACCGGCGACAAGCAACTTATTAAATGAAGTCTGCCATCGTCGAACACTATCGTACACCACAACTGTTTCCATTGCATAGTCCCCATTGGCATAAATGCCGATCGCTTTGAGCCCGAGTTGCCATAATCCCATGGGCGACCAGCTTTTTGAAGCGGTTCTATTGAATACGCCTCCGCGAGCGTCATTGCAGAGGGGGCCTAGCGGGACAGTCAGCAAACTGCAAATGATACTGGTCCAGTACTCATTTCTCCAGGAGATTCCGGAACTCAAGCTTTCTTTTTTCCTCGCGCATTGAACACTTACTTCCACACCCGCTGGTTTCAACGACCCATACCTCAGAGATGCTCGTACTCACGACAACATCAACTTCCTGGGCAGGCTCGCCCACAAAAAGAGTAGTGGACGACCAATTGCCATCGATGCCATACCTAACCAATAGTTAGCCCTCGAATCCTCCTCAAAAAACAAAGCCAAACCTGCCATTTTAAGGACGGCTCGAGCCACAGCGCGCTGGGAGTATCGGTATCGGCATGAACCAGACTTGGTGCGAGAAACAGTGCCCCGACAATGGCGATGAGGGAGAACCTCTTTGACATTGTCTCGCGGTCGCCGCACCACCTGACGGTCGTACACGAGCCCGAGGTCACCACTGGTCCTCCCAATGCTTCATGGGCTTCGCCAGGTCCCGAACATTCGCGTGGTCCAAATCCATCCGCTCCCCAAATTTCAAAACATCTGTCTTGTGCTGTGGTGATCTGAGTCTTGGGCCTGCACAATCAAAAATGGCGACGCGTCGTTAATTTGATCCGTAACGGCCTGGATCAGGTAAAAAGTTAAGTTGGACTGCCAGTGAGGCGTGATGTGTGCTGGAGAGATGGAGGTTGGAAATGAACTGAGACAACGACCTCTAGGCGCTGCAACCCCAGTGCCTACCTTAGTGTAGGATTCCTGGGGCCAGAGTCTGTGCCCCAGAAGTCCCGAGGTACCACGCTAAGATCCCATGCTTCGGGTATTCCGCTTTGGGGCGTGCCAAACATGGGTTTGGACACGCTAGTTGCACTAGATAGATGTGACGAGCGCTCTGCACGTGGAAGTCGAAAGGTACACTGTACAGTGTCTAACCTTGGCCAGTCCGTGAGTGAGAGCCGATATCCTCACCGCCAAGCATGTACCTACAACTATACGACTTCCAGCATACGAACCTACATAGTAGAGTAGGACTTGGACATTGAGCGAGATTAGATACCGTACATACATCTGCATAAACTAGACAGTAAACTAGACTACGTCGTTGTGCAACTGGCGAAATCAACTTGTATGAGTATAGCACTTTCACATCATCGATATACACTACAAATAAGAGTCGAGTGCCACGATAATAAGGCCTACAGTACTTCGTACTTCTTACATAAACCCTGAAGAGACGCTTTCGGGGTCCATTCTACACTCTCTATTCCGTACCTACACTACTAACCACTAGGTACATTAGCGCATAAGAGGTTTTTGAGGCCACTGTATTCTGTACGAAGTCCGCCATGGGAGCCACCATAACCTATGCGTAGCAGCACAGTGCTAATACTAGGACTTAATGTAAGCCTTGGAGGTACATACGCCTCTTCACATACGCAGGTACCGACAGTACCGTAGAAAGTGTACTTCGTAGGTGATTATTATTCGGGGACCTAGCGCGAGGCATTCTCTGTCTTGGCTTGTTTGGCGAGTAACACATGTAGGTAACAGATTTGCACCCAAGCCAGCCGTTTCACGGTCAGGTCGCCGACGACCTTCAAAGCTGATACAGATCACTGCCACAGCGACGTTAAGTAGTAACCGTCAGCCACGAAGCCAACGGGTAGGACGGCCAGGGGTAAATACGAAAGCGAAAGCATCCGTGGCTGCCAATGGACATTGACCGAGTTTTGTCGATTGGAGTAGGCGGCGCGATGATCTGGTTTCCATGCCACGCAGCGCAGTGTATTTGATATATGGATAAATGAGATGCTGCTAGTTCCGGCCGATTTTGCCGGCTGCTTGAGAAGTCGTCGATAATTAAATGGCCAAGTTGGGCAGTTCCCCCAAAATGGTGATAGTGCACTACATTAGCATCTCGACTAGGCCTCAAGGTAGTGTAAATCACGTCACGAAAGCAACGCGCGTGCTAATACGTCTCCTGAGGAGTTTGGAATACCCGCCAAGACTAATAACGTCTTGACTAGAGCAGGGGTTCCCGACCCTCTAGCCAAGGTCTTTAAAGTGTAAAAGACCAGGCAACGTGTAAAAATCGAGGTACTTAGTCCCGCATACAAAATGTACCAAGTTCTTTGTAGATTCATTTGCTTCAATTTCTTTGGTATTACGGTATCAAGCAGCCAATATTATCGCGCAATTGCAACTACCCTATTCAATCTACCTACCCAACCCATCATATACACCAACGGTCCAACACAATAACAACACTGCACGGTTCATTAATCTGCCAAAATCTCTTGAATAGAACTGTGGGCTATATAAATTAAGTGTGCACGCATTCAAGCAAGGAGTACGAGTTGATCTTTGGCTATTATGGCTCGGTCGCAAGCTCTACTGTAACAAGAGCTCTAAAGACGCCCGCGGGCCCGTGGCATTACAGGGCAGTAGTTAAACCGACATTTGCGTCTAAAGGTGGTACTTCAATTTTAGTGGTGCACCCTGCTAGTACGAGGTACCGCTATTTTTTTACACGTTGCCTGGTCTTTTACACTTTAAAGACCTTGGCTAGAGGGTCGGGAACCCCTGCTCTAGTCAAGACGTTATTAGTTTTGGCGGGTAATAATACCTAAGTGTCTTCAGAAGAAGAAAATTGAGGTATGCTGACAAAACAGGTCGAAACAAGCGGAGGTAAGATTCCTTCATGCCCCGATTTCACCACACAACATAGTTTAGGTAATCTCATTCCCTAAACAAATTCCTCAATAATGCAGCTCGAATGATTCACTCACCCATACCATAGTACCGTATTCTGTACTTCACATACTGTAATCAAGCTACACACGTATAATACTTCGCATCTACGCTGCACGCATACATGCAGTGAAGAATGTATGTACGTACGTACGAAGTACATACAATAGCTAAGCATCTGCCCGAAATCAGCCTGCACTACATAAGGTAGTAATAGTCTAGACTACCTCCGTACTGTACACCACCATACTGAGAACCTAAGTCCGCACTACGATGTGCTCTATGCTAAGTTCTTATTGGCTCGTAAACGTGGCTCAAGAAATTAAACAAACCTAAACCACCATGCCTCAGTAGCAGAATACTAGGTAGGAACATGTACTTCGTAGATAAAGCAAAGACAAGTGTATAAGCCATCGCACAGGTGCAAATATCTTTTCGCAAACCCACACATGAGAATGCCATCTAGGTGCGTAAGTATGTAGATATGAGATACGAGCTCTTGTATCTACATACTTTGTAACTCACTTTGATCACACCAACATCCACTTGCATCTGAAATGCTAGCTAACGTCCCACTTAGCCTTTCCGATAAGTTATAACCCAGCTTTCAGTATACTTAGCTAGCGTAGGATTTCGAATTCCATATTGTGTAGCTGTAGGGCTTCACCATCTCACACCAATCAAATATTCAAGTGACGAAGTCCATCTCTGCGTTGTCCATCATTTCATGCATTGTTAACTTGCTTAAGCTAGAGGGTGCTTTCTTGTCCAAGAGCCTCTCGACAATATAAGCCACCCCTCGATAGATATCGCTGTAATATGTTTATTCGGCATTCTTACTGCAGGGTAACGTTGTTGATAGAATCCATTTCACCAAACCAAGGATAATAATATGCCCGACGACATGCCAGACCAAAGCCCACTCCTCCGTTGTGAAGTCCTTTCCAGAAGTTTGCCGCCACTCTCCGCCAGAGTCTCGGCCGACAGCTGCCCGCGTCCCTATTGATTATATAGCCCGTTAGCTTACGGAGTAAACAACCTCTCTATTGCTTCGTGAGGATACCCACGCGCCACTACTCGTCAAGCCGTTTCAGTTCAACAGCTGCTACTATGCTACATCGCGTCTGCGCCGACTATAACACTGTTAGCTATGCCACCAACGATGATGCTCGACGGCCTGAGGATGGACTCACGTGGGATGACCTCGGGATTGTCAGCGGCGCCGGAGACCGTGGGGCCGTCGCGTCTTCCGGTGGATCGGCGGGAATTGGCTGCGGGCAGGTTGATGGTCCAGCGCCGGCGTCTACCGTTTAGAGAGTGGCTGGAGGAGAAGGGATGGAAGTACTTGACCAGCGTAATCACAGTAGACTGGGAGTTCGGGCTCTATGTCGTAATGGAAAGTCAGTAACTCCTCCTTCTGGTTGTGTGCCGTTTCGATGTCGACTTACCTGGCTGGAGGGCTCCAAGCAAGTGGCCTCCTAGGACCATATTTTGACAGTGATGGTGGGTTTTGGAAGCTCCCCCTCGGGTTGCTGTTCTGGCGTGGTCCAGTCTTGTGTCCAGAGGAACTGAGGACTACTAGGTAGCATATCTCGTAAGTATTTGTGAGTAGTTTTGGACGACTGTTTCTCGATCCGATCGTCGTATTCATTCCAAAATGTATCCAGACGGTGCTCAACCGCTAATGATAGTGAAAGGGATGATGATAGTAGTAATGATGTTGGTAAGACAGAGGAGAAAAGAATTGAGCCCAACAGACTCTTTATAAAAATCTGGTTAAGTTGTTCTCATTCTTTAGCAGGAGCTTCTGGTACACTTGCTTTCTACTGTCTTCCAACCTAGAAGAAACTACATTACAGTATCAACCTATATTATCACGACGCGTCCAAGATCAAAAGCAAGAACGATTTGGTCGGATGGCAGCAGTGAAGTGGTTGATCAATTACTTCTTGAACAACCTGAATTTCTACGTCATCTTCTCTCTCTTTGACCAATTGGGCTAGATTCCGGTTGGCATATTCAAAGAACTCGCATCCATGTCTGAAGACCTTACTGTGTATGGTGCGAGTGCAAGATGTGGGAGTAGCCATGTGTAAGTTGACTGTGAAGGAGGATCTGGCGACCCATATTAGGTAATTACTTCGTACTTTGGACTTACACCCAATGCCCCTAGAGAAAGACGGACCTCATATTTCGTAGATACACACTCCGCTGATTATGGTTGGAAGTCATGACCAGACGGAGGAAGGTGAAGGCTGACAACCCTATATTATCTATCGACTTCGAATTCATTTCAATCGCCAAAGTGGCATTTCCAATGCTAACCTTCGGGTACGATGCAGCGACACGATCTTCATATACAGGTACTTTACATAACTGAATGGTTCCAACCTCAGCCAATAGGGGCTGCCTAGTAGGTCCCTTGCGTCGCACATTGAGCTTTTCTCCGAACTGTCATAGATATATGCCGGGTAATCTTTCCCTATTCCCAATCCAGTTCTTCATCAATCAAGATTAATTCGTAGCGGATCCACCCTTGTAGATCGCGCGCATCCGTCCGCATCGCAACGCTCCTTTAGTCGTAGTGGAGGGACTCTAGGTAGGCTAAGTAATTACTCGGTGCAGGTGCCCAGACCAGAACCCAGACTAATAAAACTGCCCAGACAATAACGCACCCCTGGAAACAGGTCGACTGGCGAAACTGCACGTACCGTAGAATAGAGGGTTTCTGATGGGAATTGTTGTCTCTTCTCTTGAGCCTCCCTTTTTTGAATTCTTCGGAATGCACGACCTCAGGCACACTGCAACCTTGCTGGGGTGGCCGTAGCCGTAGACCCCAACCCAACAGCCTGTGCTGTCGCCAACCGAGACGCCATGAAACCAGCAGGCAAATCACTGGACGCCGTACTCTGGTGGGCGGTGCTCTTGTCGTCTCATCCAATCCACGCCACAGCAGCAGCAGCAGCAGCAGGTCTGCAACGTCTCAACCTCTTCCTTCTAGAAGGATTTGCTGACCACTCAGGCAGATCGTCGCTCTACAGACAGACCGTACGAGCGGCCAGCAATCGCGACTAACACGACGGTTACAGCAAAGGGCGAGGGCGCTCCCTTACCGCATCCTTCAATCTCTCTTTCCAATGCATTGCCTCCTGTTCAGACTGGGCAGAGTGCCTCGCCTCCACATATTTCCTTGAACGTGAGTTTGGGTACCGGTACATTCGCCATACCAGCGACTTCATCGACTAGACGATCCGGCAATGCGGCCTCAGCAAGCAGCAATGGGGGAGGGTTCAGAGGTACAATTATCGCGAACATCACGACACCTGCAAAACCACCTCTCACTATACCAACAACCGTCACAGACGAAACCAATCTGTCGAGCTTGACATTCCCCGTTTCTCCGCCGAACTTAACTAATAATGCAACAATATCGAAAGCATGGTTCACTAACTCTTCAATCATTGCTCCCTTGACTGTCACAATAGCACCGCCAACAGCCACCGAAGATCTTTGCACGTCGACTTTCTTCGGCCCATTCCCCACCATCATACAGTATTCTGTTGTACATACGTGGACAATAACATGGCTGGGTGATCCAGCCGATTACACGCCTCCGTTCCCGACCATTAACACGCCCCGACTATGCACGCCCGTAGCCACCGCGACAGGCAAATTGGAGGGCCTCATGTGCGATGGCTTGGGACTCGCATGTTCAGCTGCACACACCGTCGAGAAGCCGCCTTCGCCCACGCCGTCGCCAACATCTGCCCCGGGGTGGCTCTTTGCCCCTGAGCCGTCGCCGCCGTCGTTTCCATCGCTCGTGAAGGGCTTGGGACCGACTGTCGTCTTCGTGACAACAGACAAAAACCCTGCGGTCGTATTCCCGACTTCATTGCCCCCAGATTACGGCGGATCCCCCGACCCCGTGGGAAGTAAACACAGCGCAGCCTTCCCAAATCAGGCGCAGTCCCCTGAGCCGCCCCCTGCCTATGGCGAGCACGTCACAACGAACCAAAACATCAGATCGACCCCCGCTCCCACCACCAGCCTGCCCCCTGTCACCGTCATTGTGAAGCCTACCATCGTGGTCATTGACGACCATACCTTCACCAATAATCTAACACAGCCAACCTCAACTGTGGTAGTAGATGGAAACACTTTCACTATCGACCCCACGCAAGTCGTTGGTGTGGGCACCACAGTTACACGACCACCGAACAGTAAAACGACAGTGCCACCACCGCCCACGAGAACTACGGTTGGTGATATTGGAGTAGACGTTGAAGGATCGAGTGTGGTCATCGACAACACTCATTTTACTATTGGAACCAAACCAACTACAGTGGTGATCAAGGACCAGACCATAACGCTAAGACCAGGCGCTATAGTCTTCCCTAGCGAGACACTCACAATACCAGCAGGCAACGACATGACACAAGTTGTGGTTGGCGCAGAGCTAATCACAGCCATCGGTTCAGATACAGTAGTGCTTGAGGGCGAGACTTTAACCTATGGACCAAGCTCCAGCACGGTTACGAAGGTCATCGACGGAGACACAGTCCTCATCGGACCCTCAGGTATCGTCGCCCACGGCGAAACATATGGCGGAAGCAGTGCAGCGTCGACAAACACGCAATTTGCCGTTGTGGGGGGCGTGACGGTCTCACAGGTTGGATCCACAGCATTCGTGATCCAAGATATCACATACACGCTCGATTCTCTTATATCTAAACAGACGATGATGACAACGGTTCTTGGCGGCGAGACGGTTACGATTGGGCCCGAGGGCGTGACTATCGACACATGGACACTCAACTCGGCCTACGCATCCACTGTAACCATCACGCCAAGCAACAGCGCGGCCATGGCAGAGCCCACAGCCGCGACTGACAATACAAACAAAGAAAACAATGCTCCATCCTCGGCTTATAGACGGCCGGCTTGGGCACTTACTGCCTGTATAGCCACGTTTTTCGGCATATTAGGGGCTTGGTCGTTCTGACGTTTTTTAGCATCAATTCGCTATCCTTGTACGTGTAACCGGCGCTTTTCTAGGATTCAGGCATACGGCGTCTGGAACAGTATGGAACGGCATGACACGGCGTTGGTATTAGGCGGTCGAATGCTCGACCCCAAAAGAATCGAGGCTCCTTTTCAGTGCTGGTACTTCGTACCAAGGAGCACGTGTACTGTACATAGGGAACCCAACCATCAAGGCGGCATATTTAGTGTGATACCCGGGATCTCATGCCGCAGCGCCGATAACAAGCATATAATTAAGTTGTGATGATCTAGGTAGCAGTTGCATATCTAGTATGGAGATACCGTCCGTGCAAACCCAAATCATATGCATTGAAGAAATGAGTCCTCTAGGACGAGACGGCTCGTCCCTACGCTACACTAGCCCAGCACAGTATAGCCAGTGCCCAGACATGTTAAACGAGCATTGGTGTCCCGACGCAAAGGAACCTTGGTGTCGTGATGAACGCCACTGGCACATCGAAGGCCTACCCGGAAACCATAACGATCAGCATCAGCCTGGTACACTAAAACACGGGAAATTAAGTCACAGAACTCCAGGTTTCTGCCCAGAC
Organism: Nemania sp. FL0916; assembly: GCA_022578715.1. Taxonomy (NCBI): domain Eukaryota; kingdom Fungi; phylum Ascomycota; class Sordariomycetes; order Xylariales; family Xylariaceae; genus Nemania; species Nemania sp. FL0916. The sequence continues at coordinate 542,690 of MU390232.1, forward strand.
CATAGCCCAGAACCAAGGTTCCCGAAATTCGCAGTTGCATGATAAACAGCCTAGATACGGCAAGGGATCTACACTATTCACATTACCTATATGCACTAAACTGACGCACTAAACTACCTACAGCGCAGCATACATGTGCGTAGAAATTTGAAGGCAAGGTAATTATCTTGTAGTGAATGGAGGTTATCTGTACGAAGTAGATAGTGTACGAAGTATGGAGTACGGAGTGAGGTAAGCTATAACATGTTGCTGGTATGCCTTGCTGCTAGTAAGGTAACTTGCACGTAATTATCTAGTGTTCGCATGCGATAGCAGATGTTCGGTCCCGACGAGTACAGTAAACAGCGAAAAGCGGGCGCGTCACGGCATTGCGATGTGTCCTGCATTTGCATCTTCCGATCTGCGAGCTGAGGCGCGTCAATCATTTATGACTTTTTCTTCTGTGCACGAGACTGCCAAGTTCTACAACGCTAATTCCCTACCCTACGAAGAACGAGGTGCACACAGACCACAACACTGATACGTTCTGGACGTACGGAGTAACGCGAACTTCACCAAGTTCAAGCCTGCTACGAAGTAGTACATCGTACTTCGTACCTACTGCTCTACTCTGTACGCTAAGCCCCATAGCTGCAAAATAAACCCATGCAGGGAGGGTTTACCCCTGAATGGACGGTCACGATATAGGTACCTATATTTCACTAGTGTGGTACAAGACGTTTGTCCGTACCATGGTACCATTCAATATCTCTTGCATTAGCTAGCAGTGACGGCAGCTTGGGACAGACAATGAGGTAAGACATGATTGACTGGACAGATTAGAGCTGAAGATACCTACCAGTGTCCTAGTGGTGTGTCCTCCAGAAGACAGATGCTACGCTGGACTGACACACGCATAGGCCTGGGTAACTGTGGGCCTGTTACCAGCACACAAAGCGGTACTCGCGTCTCTTGCTGACAACGTGCGAATTGGCTTTTCGCTATGCCCATGCTCCTACCTCAAGAACCCCAAGAAAACATAGCAGGCAAGGGCGGTTTTACCACGAGATGTGCGCTAAAGGATAAACAAGTGCGGTATACTAGCGAAATGCCGGAGAATGACCGGAGATCGAAGAAGTCGCGATCTCAAATACACACAGCGAACGCGGACCTGGTGGCCACGTTCCCCGGGTAAGTAACATTTATGCTCTACACGTGTACTACCGTAGACCATCAAGACTGTTACCGCACAGAACAAGGCCACCATTCCGGGTATGTCATCGGCCAGGTGCATCCCACCTGCAGAAACAAACGGCAGAATCTCACGCCAAGTTTTGTTTGATTGACCTGTCACAGGAGCTCGACAATGCTGCTCCCCGAGGTCAGCTTACATACATACATGAATGTACCCAACATTACATCGTAGCCACATGGCGTTTCCAATGGAGTGGGAAAGCTGATATGCGCGGTCCTTCTCGGCTTGGCCGTTGGGGGCCATCGCGCGCAACTTAGCGTAGGTACCTCTCCCTCACAGAGTCGCATCCCATCACGTCGACTGTTAACCAACCAACCTTATTGGCGAAGCTGTTCCGTGACGTTATCGAGCACCATTCGTACGTCCACCTACCAGGGTTGGCCGCTGCAGAGAATACACATAGTGATCAGCTTGCCCGTCAATAGTGTCGGGTCGGCTGAGCCTTCTAGGTATTCGTTGCCGAATTCTATGCATAGTTTCTACACTATGCGTAGCTTCGCGAGGATGAGGGGCAGCAGCATTGATGGTGGCATAGTAAGTAAGGATCAAGAATGCGTTTGTTCTCCGAATTCCTTTGTTCTCGACTTTGCGTCATATTCTTCGGTGCATTATGAGTGCGGTACACTACCTACACTACGAAGTACTTCGTACGAAGTACAGCATAATTATTTCGTACCTACAGTAGACGCCGGCTTCGCTACCACCCCGCCGCACGAACCAGCATCAAAGCTTCACTTTGTATCGTTCTGATGTAGCGGCGACCACGATCACTAGTGCAGTACCCGTCCATCTCACTAGGCCAGCTTGAGCTAACCGAGTACAATAAGGTTGTCAAGGTCAGTTCGCGAGCGCTCTCCCGCAAACCGCTAACTGGGGTCAAAGAGTTTTGACGTGTAAGTACGAAGTACACCACAGTGTACGAATTACGAATGATCTTGGTCCCGGGCCATATCCCGCTTATACCGGTCAACTCGTTCGGTGTGCACTGATAACAACGCTATAAGATGACTACAGTACTTCACCACTAGACTACCGGCGTACATGATCGAATTCTGCATTATTCAGTTATCTCAGTATCGACTAAATGCCTGGAAGTTCCTTCAAGATCAACCGTGGTCTCAGTCCCCTACACTATTCTGTATTACACTACTTAGACCTCATGAACACGGCGTATTCACTAACCTAGGACGCTAGACTATTGCAGAAGCAGAGTAGTAGCCGACGTGTAGCGTACGTGGTGGGAGCATCGCCAGCGGAGCATCATGCTCAGTACCTGCTGTATTCTCCGTGGACCCCTGGAACTTGCATGGGCATCATGTGCCAATCAAGCCCGTGTTGCGAAATTAAGCGAGGAGAAGCGCGGGCTTAGAGCTAGTACATTGCCTACACTTCGATGCACCACCACGCCTCCGCTCTGGTGGAGTTGGTGAACGGCGATGGCGGACGTTGGCTCAATACCACAGTATGCATACTGAGCCCAGAGGGCCGAACGCGGTTCCGGGTGTAAGTGGGAGAGAATTACTGTTTCGCGTGACCGCTTGTAACCTGGAACCGTTGAACCATCGGCTCGAACGCCTACCCCATAATACAGATCGATGCAAGATGTCGTGTCTGTTCTACCTACATTAGGCCTGTCTCTCTGCCCTGGTTGGGTAAGCTGCAAGGATGAGCAGGCACACACACCCAATCCTGCGCAGTTGCATCCGCACCCAGCAGCCGCCAATCAATCTGCTGTCGCTGTGCCATACCACACAGATCGTGTAGCGGACCTACTGTAGTGTGCGTGGTGTCAGTAGTAATTACAGAGTAAGTAGTGTGAGCGTCGGAACTTAGTCCCTCATCGCCAAACGAAGGGGGCCGCTTCGGTCACTTACACACTTATTATTAACGAACAGCAGTGCAATACAGAATGTTATGGCTGGGTGATCCAGGGACGGGCCCCTCAGTCCGGACCCCTCTGGCCCTCTCCGCCAATACCCGTCTCTGCTCGACTCAGCTTCATCGAGAGAGCAACAGGTATTGGAATCGTGGGCCGGCAGCACAGCCTATGCGAGCCCGTTGTGGCCTCGATGGGACTCGATCGTCCCCGATGCCACGCTCGTAAATTCCGGCACTTTGGGAGATAGATTGCGTCCGTGTCTGGGCACCAATAGGATCGTGTCGCGTCCCCATTGTCCCCATCGCTCCCCTCCCTCTGCGCGGCGTGTACGAAGTAGTCGTCCTGCCAAGCTGTTTCGGTAAATATGCGGCGGTCTTGCACGCAGTGTAAGTTGCAGGGCATGCAGCATTGACCCCCCTCTCCCCCCTCCACCGCCTCTAGTTCTCTTGGATGGAGAAATCTAGATAACCGGCCGCTTGTGATGCCCGAGAGGGAAAATCCTCGGAGTGGACATTGGTACTGTACCTTGGCCGCGGCCTGTTTCCTCCGCCCTCGATAATTACATGGGTAAAACAGCAATCGTGATTGGACATGTCTATCCCATGCTTCGGCCTTGAAATTTCGATGTTGGCCCAAACCGGCTATGGCGTGCCGATATGCACAATATCTCTTTCCATCCTGGACAACCTCTTGAACACGTAACTTCGTAGTCATCATCTCCCCAATTGTGGTTACGCAGATATTCCACACCGACAAGTGCGGAAGACCATCCGAACCCTGTATCATCACAATGCTGATGCCCGCCGATATATGTCTATCATATACATGAACGGGACCTACCTAGTCTTTCACTCCGGTTCTGGTTCCCAATTTCAGCCCACGGATCCGAGGATGCGTTGATACAGCTCCAGCTCCTTGAGGAGCCGGATTGCGGCCGAGCGAACACTGCCAGATAGAGAGCACCGAGTCAAGTTGGGGGCCGTGTAAGAGCAGGAGGAACATAAACATACGTCAGTAGGAGGAGAGCTGCGCCCCGCCGGTTCACCAAATTCGCAGCATAAGCACCGGCTGTTGTTGCTTCGTCTTGACGGAACAGGTGGAGGATTGTGGCGATGGTTTCCGTTTTAAGCTCGGAAACATCCTCAAGGCGTATAGGAATATAGATATCTGGGCGTTCTGAAGATCTCGTCGTTTTTGACTACGTAGGGATTCCTCATTTACGTCACTCCTAGGACGGCAGACGCCGCTGGATTGACTGATGTGCATTTCGATTTGACACGTCGTCATCGTCCCAGACCTAGGTATCTGACAAAACTCAGTATCGTGGGGTCGAATTAAGGTCAAAGAAGCGTAGAGCATTCGAAGATAGTCTTGGCCCCTTGGATTTTTGGGCCATCGATCGCAGTAATCAATAGGGGGCGCTTTCTGTCCTAACAGGCAGTGCAGAAGAAAGATGGTAATAAGCATCTACCTGAAACATATTTCTCAGGTCACAATCACTACAACGATGGCATGGCCACAAACAATATTCCATAGCCCTGTTGTGCGCCGATAGTTAGACCTAACAGAGCCGCAGTATCATACCGTGGAGCGGGTAGTATATGCGAAAGTTCGACAAGATGTACTTACGTGCAATTCTCGAGCACACCATAGTGTTCTCCCCGACGATAGATTACTTGTATGGAAAAGAGTTGTGTTAGTCTAGAGGCAAATGTTTAAGCTTGATGCCATCTCCGAGATCCTTCTTCTAAAGTCTTAATCCCGTAGTTTCTTGTGCAGTGACACACCTTATATAACTTACAGTTGACAATTGACTGGTTGGATTTACCTGTAGGTTAAATGTCAAGTTAGATTCGATTCTCGACAGCCTTGTACGGTTATTCGATTTAGCTCATTTATCGGTCGAACACTCAATCTTATAGTTCATGGCCCAGTCAATGATCGATTTACGCTACTATATTCTCCATATTCATACTCTACTGTTAGGTTTGATCGGCTAGATACTCACACATATCTTTGTAGCCAAGTGAGAATAGCGCAGTGCCGAATGAGGCGGGATAGATCATATCAGTAAATATACTGACATCCACTTACATGGTACAGGATAAGGGACACTAGGATATTGAATTATCAGTTGGTCAAGGCTTGTGCTCGTGCTTTCTCGTGCTCTATGACGTTTAAAGAATTGGGGTATGAAACAAGAGAATAAACTAAAATAGTACTCGAGTTACATGCTTCCCGAGTCCCTCGGTACGCAGTATAAACTACATTTAGCAACCGTAGACTGTAAATGAGAGACGATATCTGTTCGTATTAAAATGGTTTCAGCAGGGTGTCTACACGTACCAGAACCTACTTTCTGCCTTATGTTGCTACGACTATGTCCCTAGGGCCCCATGCGAGCATGGGTATGGCTTCAACTTAGAGAACAAAGTTTTCCTCTTTAATTATGCTTCAGTTGGTTCTCTCCGGAAAAGTACTTCTCGTGAGTTATGTGCATGCTCTCATTCCACATTAGGTATCGCGACATCCCCCCTTGCGCGAAATTTGCAAACTACCTAAAACATAGTTAGACAATTACAGCTTCGGGCTACATCATTGCGTAAATAGCGCCTCCGATGACGATGTGGTTTCTTATCACCGCCATGCGGCCGCCGGGTTATGGGAGAGGAGACCTTAAACGTTAATGGACTGAGGATTCTATATCTTTATACGCGTACTATACCAGCCATAGCCATTACACCATCATCTATGAGGCTCTCGGCTTCGTATTGGGGAAAACGCTAGTAGTCGGTCCCAACTGCTGAGAAAGCGTAGATCTACGCTCATGTGGCATCATACCGTAGCTTCGCATGTGTATCTCGACTATATAGGTTCCGGATTGCAAATTTAATGTTTTCGGAAGTATGAAATGCGGAATATCCGGTGTTCGTGAGCTCAAGCCAATACTACGCAGCCAAGGACAGATACGTAAGGAACGGCGATATCACACGGAGGTAACACCGCGGATTTATCAGCCTCTCGGTATAGATAATGACGCGACAGGTAGCAGTTGACTGAAGTAAGAAAGGGACTGTAAGATTAAACCATTATAATTCGTTAAATTAAGCGACCTTGATCTAGATACCGATGGAAGGACGTTGGCAGGGTCAGCGAATAGTCTACATTCTAGAATAGCACTATGAGTTCCATAGCGGAGCTTTGATAGTGACCTAACAAATATTAATATTGTTTTATGCCGAATGATCTATCCTCATCCAGTTTCATAATCTATGGACCGTCTAATTTATATTGACCGCCTTCATGTCTGACCCGCCGTGTCTATCCTAACACCGGGTCTATTCAATGGCCATAGTTATACTGCTGTGTCACCGTCCTAACTTGATATCTTTTCCGAATTACCATACTTCCTCCCAGAAATACCCTTTTTTGTGAATCATTGCCTTCGCTTGCTCACGGTCATCAGCCAACTCCCCCTTGACCAAACAGTCGTACAGGGCAAGCCGGACGGCCTCAGGCATCTTCCCGGAGCTGCCACAGAGGCAGATGGTAGCACCGTCTACGACCAGTCTGCAGACTGTCTTATAATTTTCAAGGAGACGGTCTTGGACATATATCTTGGACGGCTGATCTCTCGAGAATGCGGTGACAACTTTGATGCCAAACCTCTCCCATTCCTCTTCGAAATAAAAATCGGCATCCTTGTTTCGCCCACCATAAAAGAGGACGGACTCCGCACGTTGCCCGGAGCCTTTGAGTTTTTCTACTGCGGCACGTTCGTGAAAAAGCGAGCGGATGGGTGCGATGCCCGTACCAGCAGCGATGGCAAGGATGGGTATGCTCGGCTTCTCAGCATCCCGTGGGACAACATTTGCTCGCCGAGTAATACAGATTGGTGTATCTGGTTTGAGGGACGCGATGTACCGAGAGCAGAGGCCTTGCCTAGTCTTGCGTAACACTGTCTTATACTTGACAAGTGCAACAACTAATTGTAAAATAATGTCATCAGGATTTCTTGGGTCGTAGTGTGAATATCCAGTATTTGCGAGGCTATATTCGCGACCCCGAATGACTGGAAAGACAGACGGAATATGTTGATAAGGTACTCGAACGCTTGGGAAGTCCTGCAGCACTTCAAGTATGGACCGGCGCGGCCGAGACGTATAATCCCAAAACTCATCGGAATGACCGGGATCGGCAAACTCCCTGAGCCTTTCTTTATGTGTGGGATCTTGGGTGTACATAGCGATTTGTGTAAAGAAAGTTCGCCTTGGTATACATGTTATGTCGTAATTATGTATGAGAAGCTCTCGTAATGTGCTGTTTTCTAGAGGCGTGCAATTCCTGGGTGTTCTGCAAGGGAGATCATCGCCATGGGGTACATGTCTGAACGGCCTATCGGAAACCTCACCCCAGCCCATAAGATCAATAAGAGCTTGGACATCCCGGGGGAAATTTTTCGGGTAGATGACTATCGAATCTCCTGGGTTGACTACAATGGCATCGGGAACATCGTTAGAGCTCGGATTTGGCCAAATACGTAGAGTAAGTAGTCGGACGTCTTGCCAATGAGAGCCAGGGGTCAGCCGGGTATTTCCTTCAACCATACCCTGCCACGAGTCGGGTATAGGGAGCAGTGAGGCAGGAGGAGTTTCTTCTGTAGTATCATTAGAACTGTCAAGAGAGTATTTTATGGCGGAATCCCTCAAGACGTTGGGTCTATCGAGTTTATCTACGCCGCCTGGCCATTCTTGTGCAGTCCTGTTAGAGACCCGAGCAAGGATGTATTTATCAGGCGAGCGGTCCTCAACATCATGCTCGAACTTCAACTTTCGTATGTCGTCGGGTGAGCTATCCACATGGCTAAACAATGCGGCTTCCCTGTCAAGTCTCCGACCTTGATTATCGACCTCATAGCGAGTCTGGGCGGGACCGGCCTCCGCGGTATGGCTAATATCGTAAAAACGAGGCCTACCCTTGGGTACCATAGCATCGCTGCTAAGCAGCCTATCGTCATTGGGGTCCATTGATAAATCTTGCTCTACTAGTTCGAGGGTGAATTTAGGAGCGAGCTGCACATGCGGCGGCAGCGGTAGTAGTCCCGGAGGCAACGGGCACTCCCTTTCCAGGTATGTCCTCAAGGTAAGACACCACGGTAAAAACGTGCCGTCGATACTGTCAAGATATCAGCGCTGCGCTACGGACCTGGGTCACTTGGTCCAGAAATTGGCTGGTAACACATCTGAGTCCTTACCCTTCTTCGTGACGCTCATCAGCCTCGCCACGCGGTAAGAACTCAACCGCCCCAAGCTGTTCAAGGCGCTTGTGAAGCTTCCGTGCTGCCCAGTTGTATCTAGACTCATGGTGGTTGTGTTAGCGATCGATCCTATGTGTAATGATTCTGGAATCTATCCGTCTGTAGGAAATGGGAAAGGAAGTAGATTAAGAGGAGAAAAGTGAGAACAGAAGACGGAAGGGGAGCGGCCTAGAGAACTCACTGAAAATAGGAGCTGTCACCAAGGCCGAATGTAGTGAAGCTGACACGACTTAGACAGTCGGGCGGAAGGCGTTTGCGAAGAAGACTCTTCCAAAATGTGCGAGCGTTCTTGGGCAGATCTCCCTGGCCAGTAGTGGAGATCACGAAGACGACGAAAGAATAGCTAAGCAAGTCACTCTAGAAAAGAAAACAGAAATTAGTAAAAACCCTGCAGTGTTATGATGATAGTAGCTACAGTAATGCGTACATAGGCCAAACCGGCGGACTGATCCATAAGTAAGGTACGGGTAGGCAAGCCAACGCAGGGTTAAGTAAGTCAGGTGGCTAGTAAGGGAAGGCAAGGCAAGGCAAAGGTAGCGTAAGATAAAGTATAAGTTATCAAGGCAAAGTAAAAGCAATGCACGCCTGGACTAAATTGGATTGGCACCTGAAGCTGTATCTCGTTGCCATACGCAGGTGGCTCATCCGATGCAAGTCCGTCTGGCTCGGCTAACCTGCACATTACCTCGACTCTTAAATACATGTGAGGCGCTTGTGGGTAAGAGATGATGAGGAAATGCAGGTCGAGAACGTGCCGGCAACGCAGCCAGCCACAGTGCATTGATGCGGGAGTGATGGCTACGACGGCGCCCCAAGGGGATTTTGCCTTCGGTATTTTTCAACGTACCAGCTCAACATAGTTCATCTCTTCCAGCCGTGTCCGGAAGTGCAGCCTTCTCGCCATGCTCTCAATGTCGCTGGCTGACTCTTCGCTGTTTCCTGTCTCGGATCCGTAAAGAATGAGCATTTTCCGACGGTCAAGAGCGCTGGCCTGCTCAACATGGGCAGCGGCGTGTTCGGACGCCATCATTGCTGGTGGTGGTTGACAAAAGTTTGCGACGCGGAGCGACAGTTCAACACTTGATCATGAATTTCTAAAGTTTCCCCTTCCTTGGCTGCGACTTCGGAGTTAAGTGAGGTACGGATATGTAGAGTGTTAGGTAGGATTTGCTGAACAAAAAAAAAGCTTAGAGTAGGTATTATGACTAGTAGCCTAGGTTGTCTGCAAGTGCTCCGTACCAAGTGAGAACGGGCACGGTAATTACTCCGTACCTACATACCTATTCGTTACTCCGTACTCAGGGTATTACTACTACTTCTTAATAGCCATGATTCCATGTTCTTTCTAGGCCTGCTTATATTATCCGTGTACTCTGTACCATTGCCTTAGTATCATTTACATACACATACGGAGTATGTAAAAGAGTTTTGCCCCAAGTTAGGAAGTGCACGACTTTACAGGCGCTTCATACCCGGCAGGGCATTGTATGGCGCATGTGGTGGCTAAAATTTTGGGGCACGTGGTGCGTCCCTAGGTACTTTCATGCATACGTGCATGTACTAAGTAGATGTAAGTAACAGTATCCTATCAAGGCCTTTAACCCGTCAAGCCTTGTAACATTACATGGTCTCTACCATGATTCTATGTATGACTACCGGTATCTCCCAAATAATCAATGATTCTAGTTTAGTATAGATATCAAATGGCCAGCACTGGCCAGCAGGGGGTTTCAAACAAAGATTGTAAACACTCTGCGACCTTCAGGGCCCAGAGTGGGATGCTGGGTGGTGTTTGAGATTGAATATAGGCACTGAGAGCCTCAATTATTTCTCATAAGGTGCCTTTCCGAGTTTCTCTGCCAGGTAAGGTAAAACGAATGGCCGTTGATTACCTATCAGACTTTGAATTCTCCTTCCGAAGTTCGTATATTTATGAAGCTTCTGAACTGATTTTTGAACTAGGCAGGGGTATGGGGCCGTTATCGTGGAACCGTCTTAATTATATACTACTCAGATACCGTGGTGCAGCTACTTGGCTTGTGCTTACAACTTGTCAAGAGTGGATCATCTGGCAATGCTTTACTTATGAAAAAATAGCAAGTGTGTAGGGACTTCCTTTATGAACCTTGTATGGTTGAGATGGACGAGAAGAATGCTATTCTCAAGCGTACCTGCGTACATATGTATTGCTGTCTTCTGCGTATCATACCTACATAGGTATTGTAGGAACCCTGGATGGTGCCATGTGGGTGGGTAGCGTACCTTGGTGCTTTCGGTAAATACCTTGATGATATTTATGGCGTGCAGTAAGTGTGGGTACATGATGAATACCTAATATTATGGGTCTAGTCGATTGGGGGCCGAACGCGCAAAAGCCAAAAAGGGGAAATTCGCAAAGTTGAAGTGTTGGAGCCTCCATTAGTGGGTGTGTCTGAATCAATAGTTGGACGTGTATGTAGGATAATCCTAGCCCCAACTACGGAGTACACAACCCCAGATCGTCGAATAATAGTGTGGCTTCTAGAACTTCAACTGCCGACTAGCTACGGAGTACTGCATTGTAGCTACCTACTTAGGCAATCAGTCTAGCAGCTCTTGAGTAGCAGCAAAAGTAGAAACGGGTGCTTGTCTCTAGGTACAGGCTGGTAATAGGTTTGGAACTTTCATTCATACATGTAATGGTCTATTGATGTATTTGACTGTTGTCAATAATATGTTCCCCAGGCATGGTTTTGGATATTTGCCCTATTTCAAAAACTTAGGCGGGATCACAATGATTCGGTATACTATATAGTCATAGTTTGCTTCAAGCTCTTACAAATTAGCTATATACACACATAAGCATGTATTTTGCATGCAGTATATAGATACATACTTATGTATTATATTTCAAAGCCCTCACTTTGGGTATGTATGTATAAATTTGCTTATTTAAGGGATGTCCTGACCCAGATTAAGGAGTAACTACTTCTGCCTATTATACTTGCTTATACTAGGATGTATGTAATGTTTGCATCACTGTTACCATTCATCTCCCTAATAAACCATAGCTCAATTGTTTGTAGAAAACAGATCTGGCACAAGCAAGACGGAGTATGTACTTACTTAAATTGTGTGGGTAGGTAATTATCTAATTATGGTGGCAGGTCCACCGTAATACAGTGTATGATATTGTACGCGAATGACACTGATAATCAGCCCTGTCGCTGCAAGGAGCTGACCCAGTGTGGCCACTCTTTGGTAGATACTATAACTATCTGGGTTTTAGTTATAAAGTGCACGGGTCTGAGGCAGGACAGTCCAGAAGGTACTACCGCACATGCCATTCAACGTGCTTTCGCTTTGCAGATCCGTTTCGCAACGGCCAACTGCGTCATGCAAAAAGCAAGCTCACACAATCCAGGGAGTTACGGTGTATCTTGGTAGGTACCATGCAGTCGCATTCCAGGGGCTTGACAACCTTTGGTTTCTGTAGGTCTAGGCAGTGGAACTCTGGATAGAATATTCTTTTCAAGACTGCTGACCTTAGTTTGTTCATGCCTTTCAAGTTTGTGAGCTTGATTTTACAATGAGTTAACTACTGCATAGCACGACCTAGTCTTATTCGAATCTGCTATTGAGTCTCAACAGTACTAGGTAAGGTACCTACAGTACTATTGGCGTGGTTGTTGCGCAGCATTTGAAGAAAGGGCTAAAGCAGTCTTGTCTGCTCTTGTCTTGCTGCCTGTTGTTTGTAGAAGGTAGTGATAAGGTCGAGAGCTTCTAGGTAGTACCTTCCACCCCTCCATGACGTAGGGGCCAATTACGACCCGTTATCGTCTTGTTTGAGGCAGGAGTTAACATGTTGATTTGTTGCTTGTCCTTCCTAGGCTTGCTCGTCTGCTTAAGGGAGGCGATTATGTTGTGCACCTACCTAAGTTTCACTTCACATAAAACTTACTCCCTTGCCGTGCACAGTGGTCTGCTCTGGTCAATCATCTGAACAATAGGGGATTTCAGGTAGGTGCCTATTTGTCGAGGTGGCAATTGTCCTAGCGAAAAGGTACGTTCCCTGAGACGCACCTTCTGATTGGCTATTGCACACTTGCCCCTTTCCCCATTCGTCCCTCACTGCCCACGCCTGCCGTGCATACATCCAACAAAGGCCCACAATCAACAGAAACATCTTAAAAATTTCTGGCACGTCGCAGTATCTACTTTAGTCCTCTTTTCCCCTTCTCCTCTCACACCTTTCAATCCACATCAATCCAGCCAACTTGAGTCAACTTTCAACCACCACCCAAGTCCTCTCAATCTCTAGGGCACTTAGCCACCCTGTCTTCCTCCCCCGACATTACCCGTTGTTCACGCGTTTACCTACAACCACTGAAACGCTTCGTCAACGTCCACGCACTTCCACCTGCTGCTATCATATTCAACCTTTAGTATCCATCCACATCCACCACAAGTCACATCATCATGGCCAGCACTGTGGAGAAGGTCACCCAGGTTGCCGAACAGGCAGTCAATGACGTTACCAACGCTTTGAGCAATACGTCGCTCACTGATCACAAGGACGAAAACAAGGATGCCGTCCATGCCAGTGCTGCTGAGGGCCGCCGCCTTTACATCGGCAACCTAGCTTATGCGACTACCGAGGGGGAGTTGAAGGAATTCTTCAAAGGTTACCTTGTGTAAGTAGTGCTGTTATTCCCATATCCTACGATTTCCCTTTACCCTGTCGCGTCAATACCCTATCTATAATACCGGATGACGCTTGTGCTCGAGACCTCTTCCTCATCACCTTCAAGAGCCAGCATCCGCAGTCTCGATCATACCGACTACCAAATAAGCTTGCCTTGCTTTCGTCATATCTCCTTCAAGGGCATCGCTTTAGAAAGAATGCAGCTACTCGAATTGCTGTACCGTATTACCGTCATGATCTAGCTTGTTGGCTAACATTGATATCAGCGAGTCCGTTTCGATCCCCAAAAACCCACGAACCGACCGCCCTGTCGGCTATGCCTTCGTCGACCTATCTACTCCTAGCGAGGCCGAGCGTGCTATTGGTGAGCTTTCGGGCAAGGAGATTCTTGAGCGTAAGGTCTCTGTCCAGTTGGCTCGCACCCCCCAGCCTGCCGGCGAGAAGGCTGAGGGCGCCTCCGGTGGTGAAGCCGCCGAGGGTTCCCGTCGCCGACCCTCTGGCCGAGGCCGCGGTCGCGGCCGAGGACGTGGTGGCCGCATTGGACGTGGTGGTCGATTGGTATGCCGAAGCTCGTGTCCCCATATACTATGATGACATGCGGTGAACTAATTTTGGATGATGCAGGGTGAGACTGGCGATGACAAGGAGACTGCCGAGAAAACTGAAGCGGCCCCTGACGCCACCGAGGTTCTACCTTTGACCGACGTTACCAACAAGGTCGATACTGACGCTTCTGATAAGAGCAAGAAGGGACCTCCTCGTGAGCGCCGAGAGCGTGGACCTCCGGCTGATGGTATCCCTTCCAAGAACAAAGTCATGGTGGCAAATCTGCCCTACGACCTGACCGAGGAGACTGTATGTTTGGACTATCCGGTAATATTCTACGTTGGAGAGCATGCTAACTGGATTAAATAGCTTAAAGATCTCTTTAAGGTCTATGAGCCTTCCTCCGCGAAGATCGCTCTCCGGCCTATTCCCCGATTTATGATCAAGAAACTGCAAGCCCGTGGCGAGGCTCGCAAGGGTCGTGGTTTCGGTTTCGTCACTCTGGCTTCGGAGGAGATGCAGCAGAAGGCTGTCGCCGAGATGAACGGCAAGGAGATTGAGGGCCGTGAAATTGCTGTGAAGGTCGCCATCGACAGCCCCGACAAGACCGATGAGGAGGCTAACATTCTCCACGAGAATGAACCCAACGGCCAAGAGGCGGCCGCTGCCACCGCCTAAACGCATCACTCAGCTCAGTCCCGCCAGCATGCGCCTGTATTGAAGAGAAGTGGGACCGGACCATGATCTCGACAGTTATTGGCGAACATCGTTTGAGCATGCTGTGTGCACAGGTGATGAGCATTTGTAGCGAAGGATGAGAAGCAACCTAATTCATGATAGATGCCCACCCAAGACCAGAAGCTGATATGGCTCTTGATATTGCCTATTAGGCTGACTCGTTAGACTTACGCCACTGCATCTCTTCATAAAAGTCGGCCCTGCGGCTTCTGCACTTCTCGTTCTGAGATTCATATCTTTCTTCCTCCCAGGTCGTTCTCTCAGTCTCCTGCGCATGATTCCCGAATTGTACACTAGGTGGCTGCCAGAAAAGGCGTTCAATGGGACTAGGCGAGGTTCTCAAGCGCAAATAGAGACAAGTTATTAAATTTGACCATTGCCAGTGAACCTAGATGATAACTCCGAATAATTGAGTTAGGGCTAGTTGATAACAAAATTCCAGTACGGTAAGGCGATAGATTTGTGCTTTGCTCCCCCTTCCGAAAATTGATGTATCAATGGATTGGAGAATATTGTGATTTGTACAGATTGAATTGCTATTCTAAAGCTCATAACGACTCCCTATACGGACGGCAAATGCTACAAAGCAGCGTAACTTGGATACAATATAAAAAGCGTCCGTACAGTATTGTAAGTATCTACGGAGTAGACTGAGAGCCATGTTTGGGCCGGGCTAGGGAGTGATTCATTAGTGAACAAGGCGGCGCGGTACGTTTTGGCGGAACTTCGGAGTGTGGGACAAAGGGTCGACTGGCCAATCAGAATCTTGTATAAAATGAGTATCGTGTCCCGGGCGATTGCCAGATAATTACTTAACCTAGGTACTTCGTAGAATGTTTCCGTTGCATCATTCGAGCTTCGAGAGGACCACACCTAAGGTTCAAACTCGCTTTTAATCGCTACTCACCCGCCATTCGACATAATCTACCTAACTAGAACACCCGACGCAACCTCCGTCATTGTGGTTATTTTGGTCATTGTGCCTGAACGGCGGCCCTCTTGGAGGAGGACAAAAGCTAGAAGATAGAAGATGTGGGAAGTCGACCCTGAGACTCGGTCCAAGGTAGGATGAGCATGTGCATTTGCATCCTCTGCCTCCTCTGCCTCCTCTGCATCCTCTGCATCCGATGTGAGGCGGAAGAAGCGTTGTCGGAGCCCGGCTGACCAGCGCGATCGCGGCACGCGTCTCTGCAGCTCCTGGCCATCCAGAAGACGAACAGCAACAACAACTGCTGCGACTGCAATGCGCCGAACCCGCAATGGGCGTCCCCGAAGTTCGGCGTGTTCATCTGCCTGTCGTGCGCGGGCGTGCACCGCGGGCTGGGTGTGCACATCTCGTTCGTGCGGTCGGTGACCATGGACGCCTTCAAGCAGGCCGAGATCGAGCGCATGCGGCTGGGCGGCAACGACGGGTGGCGGGCGTTCTTCGAGGCGCACGAGGACACCAAGATGCGCGGCCTGAGCTGGGACGACGCGACCATCGCGGAGCGGTACGGCGGCGAGGTGGGCGAGGAGTGGAAGGAGAGGCTGAGCGCCAAGGTCGAGGGACGCGACTACGTGCCGGGTGAGCGACGGAGCACGAGCACGAGCACGAGCACGCCGCAGCCGACGGCGAACGCCATCGCGAAACCGCCCACCGGCGGCTCGCGGCAGATCAGCAGGACCGGCACGCCCCTGAGCGGCACGAGGCGGACGGAGAGCCCGCACCCGGCCGCCGGCAGCACGGGCGGCAGCAAGGCGAAGGTCGACGACAAGTACTTTGCGCGGCTGGGCGAGGAGAACGCGTCGCGGCCCGACGGTCTACCACCGAGCCAAGGAGGTAAATACGGCGGCTTCGGGAACACGCCCACGCCGGCCGGCGCTGGCGCTGGTGCTGGCGGCTCGAACATACCCGACCTAGGAGAGCTGCAGAAAGATCCAGTAGCAGCGCTGACGAAAGGGTTCGGCTGGTTCGCTTCTACGGTAACCAAGACAGCTAAGGGGATCAACGACGACTTCATCCAGCCCACGGCCAAGCAGGTAAGTTTTACTCCAGCCACTTATTTCTTACTACCTAGGTTTGCCTAGTTTTATTCTGTACACCGGTTCTTATGCGCCTCACCTGTCGCTCTGACTACTCGAGGACTGTTTTTCATACCGAGCGGTGGCTGACGACGGAGGACGCATGCAGCTGTCGGACTCGGACTTTGCAGCGCAGGCCCGGTTCGCCGCGGGCAACGTGGGCCGAGCCGCCCAAGTCGGCGCCCTGAGCGCGCAGGAGAGGTTCAACCGGTTCGTCGAGGGGCCGGAGGCAGGGCAGCATGGGGCCGGGTCACAGCAAGCGCCGCTCGACGAGAGCAAGAAGGACTTCTGGGACGACTTCTCGTCGCTCGCCGACCAGAGGCACGGCACCGGCGCCAAGTACAGCTCCGTCGGCACGTCGGCCATGGGCAGGGCGCCGGCGAGGAGCGGCAGCGGGCCCGTAGCGGCGAAGAAGAAGGACGATGAGTGGGATGATTGGTGACCTGACCTGACCTGGGAATTACATAAAATTGGTGGTTGAGGTACGTTGAACACGATATACACACACAGAGAGAGAGATAGGGGCAGCGAAGACGACTGTTTGCACATGTTAGTATTGGCATAACTATTCGTATATCCACATATTCGCTATTTAGAGTCTTATTTCCGTATGGATAGATGTATAATAGCACAAGATCTTTCTATTTCAACTTCAATTTCCGGGAGAACTGACAGTTCCAATACTTTATGGTCCCCTTTCCCTGTAAGGTACTGTACATGGGTCTTGCAGTGCCAGATGGTGGGGCTAATAGTTGACCTCGGCCGATTGAAATGCAGACGGGTAACAGCTCCCCTCACCTCGAACTAGCCTGCCACTCAGCTGCCGACGCTGGGCCAATTGCGCTGGGCTTCGGCTACCGCCGGTCTCGCCAACGTTTTTCCCGCGTCATTGAGGTTCAGATGCAAGTGAGCTTTCACTCCGTCGCCGACTGACTATCCAGCTCCATACCATCCATCGGTGGTGCATTTACTCTCTTGCTTGCACTCTGCCGTCTTCCACGCCAATTTGTATTCACAAACCAGTTGTCATGTCTGCATTACGGATCCTTGTCCCCGTGAAACGGGTCATCGATTATGCTGTAAGCGAGCTTTTCCTCGTTTCCCACCCCGTTCTCGCAGCAATACCGTCCTCTGCCGCCGCGTAGTTGTGTTTTTTCCTTGGGCAGTCGGACAATTGCGATTGCGATATCATCTTGCCGCGCCCGATGGACCGGACAATCAACCATCTTCGCCCCCCGCTACAGAGCCGAAGCTGACGCTGACGGTGACAATGCTGCGCCCAGGTTAAGCCGCGGGTGAACAAGGCCCAGACGGGCGTCGAGACGGCCGGCGTCAAGCACTCGATGAACCCGTTCGACGAGCTCAGCGTGGAGGAGTCGGTGCGCATCCGCGAGAAGAAGCGGGCGCCGGCGGGCGTCGAGGACATCTGCGCGGTGTCGGCGGGGCCGGCCAAGGCGGTCGACGTCTTGCGCACGGCCATGGCCATGGGCGCCGACCGCGCCATCCACGTCAAGATTCCCGAAGAAGGGGACGCGCTCGAACCCCTGGCCGTGGCCAAGATGCTGCGCGCCGTCGTCGACCGCGAGAAGAGCAACCTCGTGATCCTCGGCAAGCAGAGCATCGACGACGACGCCGCACAGACGGGACAGATGCTCGCCGGCCTGCTCGGCTGGCCCCAGGCCACGCAGGCCAGCCGTATTGACTTTAAGGATGGCGGCGCCGTCGAGGTTGTTAAGGAGGTTGATGGGGGTGTCGAGACTGTTCGCGCTAAGCTGCCTATGATTATTACTACCGATCTGCGCCTCAATGAGCCGCGGTACGCGAGCCTGCCGAATATCATGAAGGCTAAGAAGAAGCCGCTGGTGTCGATGACTCTGTCGGATCTAGGAGTGGCCAACGAGAGGAGGTTGAAGATTGTGAAAGTGACCGGTATGTTATGTTATCACTTCCCTCGTGCTGGTTTCGACCCCATGGCTTGTTCCCGGAGAAGCCGTCGTTCTAACATGTATACACAGAGCCTGCCCCGAGGCAGGGAGGTGGTAAGGTCGAGGATGTCGATGGCATGATTGCAAAGCTGAAAGAGCTTGGTGCCTTATGAAAGGTTACCTTGAAAGAAGAAAATAAACATCCTGCAGGGAAGTATCGACCTAACGCCTAGATATGTACTATTATAAAGGGGAAACATAAAACACGGCGGGCATATAGGTAGAGGGAGAGCGCTCTGGATTTATCACATGGCCCGAAGGTTCCGTCGAGTTGTACAAGCTTGAGATATTTTCTTCAAAATGTTGGGACCATGCACTGTCTTGTCTTACTAGTTACGTATTTTCTAGCTCAAGGCCACGGTTGTTCGTATACCTCGCCGCCCGTTGGGCCGTTGCGGATTGTGGCTGAAGATAGATAGTACAAGGGGCCACCTGACATCCCATGTCAAACTGTCATGACGTCTCTGTAAATTCACATCTCGTGTGTTGCTTGGTTATAAAGATGCATAGGAGCATGGTAACTAGGAATTCGAGCATTCTGTTCTGCGATGCTGATAAGTGAACCTCAAACGTATCTCGTGAGTACTCGCCATTGATGCGACCCATACTTCATCAGTTGTTTCATGAGGAGGTTGAGTGGAAACGTTTACAAAGTAATACTCTATAACAATGCAGGCTACAATTTCGTAATAATATATTATCCGATTAACCAAGAATAAGTACCGTTAGTTTGAGAATATGAACTAAATAAGCAGTGGTCGATGTGAGAATCACGGTAGCCGTTCTACTTTCTAAATAGTAATCCGTTGCCGAGCTTGAACTTGATGAATGAAGCCATGAGAGCTGTATCAATAGTATATATCAAATCATACATCAATCTTCTGCTCAAATCTGTCAATTAATGACGAGAAAAAGAAAAGCGGTGACGATGCTGACGATTCGCATAAGCACCTTGACCCTGACTTCTGACCCTGTCGACCCGATTCGCCGCTTTCGGACCTGACCTGAAAGACTCTGAGAAGATAGTGGGGAGATATGCAAGATGGCGCCAAGATAATATCGAGCCAGTGCCAAGGATAGCTGTAGGCAGTAATAAAGACGTTCTGATTGGCGAATTGCCCGCGAAAAGTGGGTTCTAGCGCACTGACGATCCCCTGCTAAATTGCCTGCTGGCCCACCCCTGTGGACCAATTCGCGGTGACTGCTAACCCCACTATCGACACTTTTTTTCGGCCGCCCATCAAAACGCTGCGAATCCCCGACTCGACAAAACTACTACCTCTTGTCTTCTTGCATCACACAAAATTTCATCTTGAACTCTTGACCTCACGCACGACGTTTCCGCAGATATTCATACCCCCACGATCCTATGATCAATACCACTACTTCTGACTGCTTCTGAATACATCTGCCCTTATGAACGGGCGCTCGTCAGTCTTCACATCACAGGTATGTACCTACTTATCCCACTTCTCTCGGCATTTGGCGTAGAACCTTATGGCTGCATTTCTGGGCGTTTGCGCGATGACCTCACCTCTCCAACATTTTTATTATCAACGTCGTACCAGCCCCAGCCAACGCCGAGGCCTTCTTGGCCTCTTCCTGTAGCAATTCATTGCTGTCGTGTTCTTTCTGCCAATTCAATGTCTCTGGCCATGACTCTCGCTAATACTTCATCTCGACAGGATTATATCTCTGGTGCGTTGCCCCGGCTTGAGGACCTGACTCACTACTAGGAATACTAATACTAACATGACCCAGACCACTTGTGGCGGGCTCTATCCGCTTGAGGGGCCACCGAATAATCTTGTCTATTATCTTTTTCAAACCCCCAACACTTTGTTAAATCATGTTTTCCCGAATTGCTTTGAAGGCTTCAAAGCCTGCAATGACTGGGGCCTATACTCTCCGGCCTCAGGCCCGATTCATCTCGGTCACTGCTGCCCTCGCGGCGAAGCCGAAGGGCAGCAAGGGCCGCCAGATGCCATCGAAGTACAGCCCGGCGACCGCACAGGCGTCGGGCAATGAGGCGACTCTGTCTATTCGCGTTCGTAACTCAAGGGAGACCCATGAAAATCCTCCCGCTGACTTATTGTTTCAGGATGGTCCTGTTTTTCGCGGAACTGCTTTTGGTGCTAACTCTAACATTTCTGGCGAGGCCGTCTTCACCACCTCACTTGTCGGCTACCCAGAGTCGATGACCGACCCTTCATACCGAGGTCAAATTCTAGTCTTCACCCAGCCACTGATTGGCAACTACGGAGTACCATCGTCTCAACGTGACCAGTGGAACTTGCTGCGACACTTCGAATCTCCCCACATCCAGTGCGCTGGTATCGTTGTGGCCGATGTTGCCGAGAAGTACAGTCACTGGACTGCTGTCGAAAGCTTGGGAGAGTGGTGCGCACGTGAAGGCATTCCTGCCATTTCTGGAGTCGACACCCGCGCTATCGTGACATACCTCCGAGAGCAGGGCTCTTCTCTTGCCAGAATTACTGTCGGAGACGAGTACGATGCCGATGAGGACGAAAGCTTTGTGGACCCTGGTCTAATCAACCTGGTCAAACGTGTCAGCACGAAAGCTCCATTCCACGTGGAAGCCCTCAACCCCAAATACCATATTGCGCTCATCGACTGCGGTGTCAAGGAGAATATCCTCCGGAGTCTTGTCAGCCGCGGGGCCAGCGTCACAGTTTTCCCCTACGATTTCAAGATTCAGAAAGTTGCCAGCAACTATGATGGTGTCTTCATCTCTAACGGGCCGGGCGATCCCACTCACTGTCAGGCCACCGTGCACAACCTGCAGGTGTTGATGCAGACCTCCCAGATTCCCATCATGGGAATATGCCTCGGCCACCAGCTC
This sequence comes from Nemania sp. FL0916, assembly GCA_022578715.1. Classification (NCBI taxonomy): domain Eukaryota; kingdom Fungi; phylum Ascomycota; class Sordariomycetes; order Xylariales; family Xylariaceae; genus Nemania; species Nemania sp. FL0916. The sequence goes on from MU390232.1 coordinate 563,997, forward strand.
CTGGCCTTAGCCGCTGGAGCTTCAACCATAAAACTCAAGTACGGAAACCGAGCGCACAACATCCCGTCGCTCGACCTTACCACAGGCAAGTGCCACATTACGTCACAGGTATGTACTTTATCCCACTTCTCTCGGCATTTGGCATAGAAGCTTACATCAGCGTCAGAATCATGGATATGCCGTAAACGCCAGCACTCTGCCCAGCGATTGGAAGGAGTATTTCGTGAACCTTAACGACGGCAGCAACGAAGGCATGCGCCACACCACCCGACCCATCTTCTCCACGCAATTCCACCCCGAGGCCCGTGGAGGCCCCATGGACAGCGCCTACCTCTTTGATAAGTACATTGAAGACGTCCAGGCCTTCAAGTCCAGCCAGGCTGTGTTCAAGGACAACCGCCCTTCGCAGTTTGTCCTGGACATTCTGAGCAGGGAGCGAATTGGCGTCCAGCCAGAACCCCTGGCTGCGAGTGGTTAGGTTAGGTTAGGTTAGGCCATGTTGATATGGCTGCGGCTGATTTCGTATCGGGGTAATGAGAACATTTGGGGCAATGCGATGCGGCTCGGGGTACACAAGGAATTGATTGTTTTCGTCGTGGCGCTGGAGTGTAGGAATTAATTTTTTTTCTGGCTAGTCAAATTGACAAACGTATTTGCTCTTCTAAAACTTGAGTCTCACTACAAGTGCAATTGCAAATTTCATCCAGTTTGATAATTACAAGGAGGCATTTCTTGAGACGTTTTACTCCGGGCGTCTCTACTTGTTCTGTCCCGGACGCCACTCTGGATGTAGTGCCGCGATAAGACTGCGGGATATATATGGTTGGACAAGTACGGCAGAAGCCACACACCAACCATCCTACCCCCCAGGCCTTCAAAATCTACATACGAAACGAGAACGAGAATATTTAGATATATATGAAGGCATGATTTGAGTGATGAGAACTTTTCATTATCTATAGCCGCCGCCGGCTAGACTAAACTACTTACATATGTGTATGTACTGTAGAATATTGGCGGCAGCAGTAACCTATTAACATTGTGACTTACGGGGTGTGATTGATTGTTTCCGGAAAATAGTCCGCCAACACCTTTTGTTCCACTAATACCGAGTTTTTATGCCTCCCTTGATGAAGTTCACCCTTAGTCTAGGTGAGGTCAGATATCCTTCCCTTCATCCTTCTGTGTTCTTCTCCTTTCGCGTGCTCAGCGAGAGATACCGCGAAGCCTGTTTGCTGTTCTGTTGTTTTTCCTCTGCTGAATGCATACTGTACAAATTTTGGTGGTACAACGGAGACAGACCTCTTTGCTTGGACCTCCGAATTATGTCTCGTTCTAACTCTTACATACTGCCCCTTAATAGAACTCCAGAGTGACTTATTAATATCGATAGCCGTCATTGCGGCGACCGTTATCTCCGTAATTATCATAACGTGGAGCGCGTCGGTCGTCGAAAGTAGATCGATCATCATAAGACGAATTGGGACGGAACCGGTCACCACCCCTCGGAACACCATGGGGTCGCGGACCGTTTCTACGCCGACGGCGCTGTCCTCCTGCGCCACCACCACCCCCTGAGGGCCCAAGGGGTGCACGGCGGTCGCGATAATTGCGATCACGAGGATCGATGCCGGCACGTACGAGCTCACGTCGCTCTTTCTCCCTGTGCGGAGGCCGAATACCTAGAAATATCTCGGGGCCCCGATTGACCAACACATCATCTTTTTCGAAATAGTATCTGTGGTAGTCTCTACCAGATTCCTCATTATAGAACGGGTCCTTTGCCTGCGCGAGCAATTCGAGCCGGCGCCGAGCGAGCTCTGGGGCCACAGGTCGATAAAGAACAGGAGGCCCTGTCTTCGTTTCAAGAAAGCCCGGTTCTAGTCTCTCTTGTCGGTTTGAGAACGGGGCAGCGGGTCCATTGTGAGCGTATGGGTTGCGAGGGCCAGTGGGTGCATTCTCAATACCCGAAGGACGAGATGGTCCACTGGGAATCGAAGGTCTGCGGTCGGGGTGGACAACTGGAGAGACAGGAGCTCGTCTCATTGACTGATTTGCATCCGTCTCTTCCAGGCTGGCAATTACGTTGCCGTCCCTGTCGCGGTTGTAGACGACCTCGTAACGTGGCATGCTGCCTCGGTCTCTAGCTTGTTGTTCAGTATTGACCCAAGTATCAAAACACTCGGGGGGTATGAAATCTATCCACAATGCTTTGCGGTTCGTTTCGTCAGGCCAAACACGCTTGTGCAGAGCAGTGCGCACGCGGGAAGCCGCGGAGACGGAGACGAAAACAGCAAACGCATGGGTGCGGATAGTGTCAAGGTAAAAATCGGTGATAATGTTAGGGTCAAGGGCGGCATCGGTGGGGGTAGCGAGCTCCAAGAGATGGTCCTGGACAGCTTGTGGTCGAAGCGGCCGCATGAAATTCTTGATATAGAGTGCACAGGTCGCAGGATGCAAGGACGGTTCGATATCCGGCTCGGGCGTAGGCGAGCGAACCGATCCGCGCGTGTCCTGATGGTAAGTATCAGCTTCTGCCGGCCGCATATCTCTCTCATAGCCCATGGTGGCAGCATCGGTCATTGCACGGTCTTTCGCGGCTTCTAGGGGACTGTCGTCGATTTCGGCGTTAGTGCTACCGCTGTGCGCAATGCGAACATCTTCCATTTCATGGCCAGCAATTGAGCCCTCATCGCCATGGCGTTCCGAGATTTGGTCCGCATTCTCATCGTCGCGCACGCTTTTCACATCGACACCTGCGGTAGGTGCCCGCTCCGCGTCTTCATCCTCCACTCGTGACGTCTTATGTCTCTTCGAGGGAGGGGATGAGGCCGCATCATCAGGCGTATCTGGATCGTCCTCTCGCGACCGTTTACGCGCTGCGTCATCGGCAGGTGGAGGGGTTTTCGATCTTTGGCTCCGGATCTGTACGTCATGAAGAACCTCGGCTGCAGGAAGAGGTGCTGTCTCGGAGGGACCGACAGTTGAAGTGATATGCACTTGGGCACTGTCGCCAGACTCGTCTTCTGCAATGGGAGCAGCTGGTTCGGCCGTCATCTCTCCTGTAGACTCGGCGACTTGGGGCTCTTGTGCGTCAGTCATAGGTTCAGTATCGTTCGACGGGTGCGCGTCGTGGGGCTCCGTCAGGTGTTCTGCCTCTTCTGGTTGTGCTGGCTCTTCTGGTTCTGCTGGCTCTGCTGGCTCTGCTGGCTCTGCTGGCTCTGCTGGCTCTGCTGGCTCTGCTGGCTCTGCAATCGCCGTCGCTTCTTCGTCAAGCGGCTCGGGTGCTTCGTCTGGGCTATCCTCTGCAGTCGCCGCTTCCTCTAGACGAGAAACAAGCTCGGCTTTAAGCCCATTCTGTGGCAGACCCAGGCGCTTCAGCTCCGCCTTAAGCTCAACAACCTTCATCCTACTATAGTCGGCCATGGTATGCACGGGCGGGGGCTTGCTAGACGGGGTGAGTGCAAGTGCGCATGCCCCCGACGGGGAAGGGAGAAGGGTAGAGAGCGCGAGAGAGCGCGAGAGAGCGCACAGGCGTCTTCGACAGTGGAGGGTCGAACGGCAACTGCGCAGCTGGGGCGTGCGGTACTCTGAAGGGGCTATGTTTCTTTCAGGATGTTCAGGATGTCTGGGAAAGAAGCGGCGGTTGGGGTGTTGACGCGCACTGATGTCTCCGGAGAAAAGAGAGGGAAAAAATCAATGCAGCGGTGGGATCTCGGCTGCGGTTGCAGGCAGGGAGATGATCTATTAACACAAGTAGCACCGGAGAACAAGACACGAACAACCTTCTGCCGACACCGCAAGAATATGCGCACAATGTGCTGGATCTGGATCAGGATCTGGATCTAAATCGGGTGAGGTAATACGGTTGCGGTATTGTTGGGTGCAGGCAAGGCAGGATTCGAGGCAACAGCTAAAAGTATTGACTTATTACAGCTTTGGGCTTGGGCGCGTCGTTGTTCTCGGTCGCGATGGCCGTCGCAAAATTCACTGGCTTTAATTCACTTAATTTAGTATTTTCATTGGTTGAAATTTCAGAGGAGATTAAATTATCCGGCCAAGATAGATTGAATCTAGCCATCTTAGGCAATAGCACAGCACTTAGTCGATTATAAGCATGTCTCCATAATTCTAATGAATGCGCCCCACTTCCCAGTTTCTGAAGTAGTACTTCGTACCCCCAGCTACTTCACACAAAATCATGTATCTACTAGTACTCTTCTTACCATGATTATTGTAGTCGCGGCATCTTATTGCTTAGACTATTAGCTTAGTTGATATATGCACAGATTTTTCCAGACGCACACAATATCTAAGCCTATATATGGTTACAGAAAGAGTAGCACGAGGACCAAGAGAGAGCAACAGGACCAGGCCGTTGGACTATCGGTGACATCATAATGCGCACCTACCTAACCTCGACGACTTTGCGCAAGAGCACGCAGAAGGCATGGGCAAAGGGGGCATAGAATGGTATCTCAGGCCACACAGGCCATCACTTTGGCGCTCTATTAAGCACTCGGAACTTCTAATACCTGCTCAAAGGGGCAGAGATGCAGCTGCTTACCTATCTGGCCACAGTGCACGATAGGGGTAAGTACCTAGCTACTGATATGGAGGCAGGAATTAGGAAAGGAAAGTGTGTATACTTTCCCGGCAAGTGCTTCGAGACTGCCATACGCATTCATAGAAGCATTTGGGCAGGTATGGATTTTAAGACAGAGGCAAGTCCAACCAGGAAGCAGGACACATACCGTCCCGTCTATGCCTTCCAATCTACGGAACACCGTGACCACTGCACATGCAGGAAGGTAGTTGCTGGGCTCTAGATTGAAGGCAGGACAATCGCTGAGTATATTATTCATATCGTTGTTCGATTTCTTGTAGCCTTCGACATAGGAACAATCTCGCGCCTTTGATCTTTTCACAGATGCTGCCTCACGTACTATTCTATTGTTAGTCTATCCTTTGTCCAGCTTTTGTGTTCTGTGTCTCGGAGCAACAACAGAGGCCTTCAAGTAACAAGCGGCCTGTTCTCGTTGCTTTGAGTAATTTCGTATAATTGTGCGCAATATACAGCTTCAGATCGCATCTCCAAATCAAAATCGAACAACTGTACCCAAGCAATAAGCAGGAGCCGGCAAGTCCTCTTTCATTTCATATAAACAGACCCAAATCGAAAGCTTGTCACTCTCATCGACAAATCCTACTTGCAGGTGTTATTTTGGAGCCGGTCACAATTTCTCTTCTAGAATATAGAGCAGACGCGTCTGAAGATAACATCATGTCAGCTCCAAGAAGCTGGTCTCTGTCCGGCCCATCCAAGTCGAGGCCATCAGATACCCTAGACATATCTCCCGCTTCAAATCATCCCACGAATAGAATCATACATGGCCGTGTGACAAAGCCAAGCCATACCAAAACCACGTTTGATACCACAAAGTACGAAGCACTGATTCAGGACAGTGCAAATGATACAGTCGAAAAGGCAGATGCAAGCTCTGGATTGCCATCTGGCCTGGCCGTATCCGGCGGGTATTCAGATGGAATAGCCACAGAGGAAAACAGTTTTGGTATAGGTGGGCAGACGTGGGATGGTCGCAGTGACAGCCAAATGGAATCTACTGTTGGATATGCGTCGGCGTTGATGGCGCAGCAATCACGTCCTAGGACTGGCGGTAGCGACGACACCACCGACTCAGACACAGCATGGCGGATCGAGCAGATATACCTCAACACGATATTGAATGCGAGGCATAAGTTTACACTCATGCCATCGACTTGGCGGATGCACTTTCGAGGCATCCCACTTCCTGATACGCTATTCTATATCAAAACAAAACCGAGCAGTATTCGGCCAAAAATTTACGCCCGCACGGACAGGCTAGAATACCAAGGTACGTGAAGCATTTAATGCCCATTGGCTTTCCCTCATTTTCTTTTTGTACTGACAATCGATAGGCGCGGTAGTACTTCGCAAGTTAATGAATGTCCATGCACGCATTCAAGACATCCGAGACCAAGAATCAGCAGTCAAAGACGACCAGAATCTAAACGATGCCGATAAAAGAAACCTCATGATAGCTCTATCGGCTGATATGGCAAACAAGCTCCGCCGCGCTCTTGGGAAAGCTCTGCGTTGGACAAGGCAAGATGGCAGGATTGACCAATACGGGAATCAGTTACCCACCAACGTGAGGATTATGGAGCTCAAGGGGATATCATCCACTGATAATCCCGATTCTGAGTTGAGGATTCAGCGTGAAATGTGTACGCTGGCCGCGGCCTGGAGGACGAATTCTTCGCAAAGAAAGACTCAAGTGAAGCCTCCTGTTCTCTTTGGATTTATCATTATGAAACATATCATCACCATTGTCACTCTGGACGCTTCAGACCCAGGCGCGATCATTCACGTGCCTTGTCAACTACACATGGCAGAGAGGAACCAACACCAGTGGAATGCCTTGGCGATATTAGTTACGATGTGCTGGGCGCGTGATCTAGTCCTCAATTATATCGACGCCGCAACCGACTTACAGCCGGAAGTGCAGGACGATTCTGATGACCCAGATATTTGAAATGAGAATAGCATATTGTCGGATGTGCTGGGCGCATTGGGAAGTGCATATATAAGAGATTGATACCTGCTGTAAATAAGCGCAATTTTGCTTACATTAGGCGGACTTGTTCTATTGCCGAACATGAAAACATAGCCCGAATATACAGAGCTTAGTTCGTCCGTTCATATAGGTAGAATGCACTCCTGAATGGGAAAAGAAAAATCAATAAATTCGATAATTATTCGAACGCTGAATAACTTGAAGGAATTGAACCTAGTATCATCCGAAGTACTGTGATTACCTAATCTGCCAGGATGACTAAGTTATGAATCTAATTGGTCTTGGGCGATTCTATGCCCCATAATAAGTGCTTGCATAGAGGACCCCAATGAAAATTAGTAGGTTCCCAAGTCTTGCCTCCCACCCCCACCATGCCATTGCATCAGCTACAATCGATCATTTTCCCAAATATCAGCCGCGATGGCCGACCATAGGAAGATGGACTGGGACAGACGAAAGCCGCCAGAAAGTGAGTTTCCGAATTTATAAGTATTGAGGCTGTGACTAACAAATAAATTATCACAGACTGGCTTGATTTCTGGCATATTCACAGGGATGTCATTTTGGTGGTGGTGATAATTCTGTCCACTATGACATACATGTTATACACCAATCTCCCAACAAAAAGGAGCATTAAACAATTACCAAAACGTGCCATAGTTACTGCAAATCCGGCATCTCCTCGGTCTGTCAATCCCAGTGATGAGAAAGCGGAGTTGTCACTCCACACGCTGCCATCTCCAGATAATGCGGCACGTGGACCGCGACGCATCAAGGGCGAGCGACGGAAACTAGAGGCTGAGCGAAGGCCGTCTGATTCCAACAGTAGTCGCCGTACCCAAGTTCTAATATTCTATTCGTCATTAACAACCACGACTGAGAAGATCGCCAACGACTTTGCTCTCACTTTAGGCGCCTCCCTAGAAAAGGATGCGACCGAGCGCAAAACCGTATTATCTGTACCTAGTGTCCTCGATCTTGCACAAGTAGACTTTGATGAGTATTTCATCAGTCCACCAAAGGCCACAGATCCAGCCATTCCCGTTGACTACTTTTATCTGTTTTTAATACCGAGCTACAATATCGACAGCATCAACGACAGTCTGCTAGAGCACCTGCAGGAGACCCATCACGACTTTAGGATAGACACGGCTCCATTATCCGGGTTGCTTGGTTATTCCGTGTTTGGGCTCGGTGACCGAGAAGGTTGGCCGACCGAAGAAGAAGGATACTGCTTCCAGGCTAAGGAAGTGGACAGATGGATGGCCAAACTCACCGGGCGGAAGAGGGCCTATCCACTGGGCATGGGCGATAAAAAGCAAGATCTTCACGATCGCCTAGGAGAATGGACCGAGGGTGTGGCGGATGTACTCAAACTTGTTGCAGCTACGGGAAGTTTGGGAGAAGGTGTACAGGGCAGCGGGGATGCTGACGAGAGCGATTTCGAATACGCCTCTGGAGAAGACGACGGCGAAGTCGTCGTTGACGAATCAATTGAACTCAGGAGGAAGAATAGGAAGAAGGCAAATATTGACGATGTTGAAGATCTAGGGCGGATGATGAAGTCGAACCAGGTCGGCTCTGAGGGTCAAAAAGAGTCGGCTCCCATCGCCATCGACTTTACTACATACGGCAAACCAAAAGCGAAGAGAGTGGCACAACCCGTCAAAGAGATGGTGCCCAAGAGTTCACCCACGTACAACGCCTTGACGAAGCAGGGCTACACGATCGTGGGCTCACACTCGGGCGTCAAGATCTGCAGGTGGACAAAATCGGCGCTGCGCGGGCGAGGGTCCTGCTACAAGTACTCGTTCTACGGGATCGCGTCGCACCGGTGCATGGAGACGACGCCGTCGCTGTCGTGCTCGAACAAGTGCGTGTTCTGCTGGCGGCACGGGACGAACCCGGTGGGCACGACGTGGCGGTGGGTGGTGGACCCGCCCGAGGCCATCTTCGAGGGGGTCAAGGCCGGGCACTACCAGAAGATCAAGATGCTGCGCGGCGTGCCCGGGGTGCGGGCGGAGCGGTTCGCCGAGGCGCAGCGCATCCGGCACTGCGCGCTGAGCCTGGTGGGCGAGCCCATCTTCTACCCGCACATCAACGAGTTCCTGGCGCTGCTGCACGGCGAGCGCATCTCCAGCTTCCTGGTGTGCAACGCCCAGCACCCGGACCAGCTGGCCAGCCTGCGCGCGGTCACGCAGCTGTACGTGTCCATCGACGCCAGCAACCGCGAGTCGCTGCGCCGCATCGACCGCCCCTTGCACCGCGACTTCTGGGAGCGCTTCCAGCGCTGCCTGGACATCCTGCGCGAGAAGCGCTTCAAGCACCGCACCGTCTTCCGCCTGACCCTGGTGAAAGGCTTCAACGTCGAGGACGAGGCTGACGGCTACGCGGACCTGGTGGCGCGGGGCTTGCCCTGCTTCGTCGAGATCAAGGGCGTCACGTACTGCGGCACGTCCACCAGCGCGGGAGCCGGGTTGACCATGGCCAACGTGCCGTTCTACGCCGAGATCACCGATTTCGTGACCGCGCTGGCCGCCAAGCTGCAGGCGCGCGGGCTCGACTACGGCATCGCCGCCGAGCACGCCCACTCCTGCTGCGTGCTCATCGCCAGCGGCCGCTTCCGAAGCGCCGCCGGCAAGTGGCACACCCGCATCGACTACGACCGCTTTTTCGACCTCCTCGAGGAGCGCGGCCCCGACGGCGACTGGAAACCCGAGGACTACATGGGCCCCGAGACTCCCGAGTGGGCCACCTGGGGCCGCGGCGGCTTCGATCCCCGCGATGACCGGGTCGATCGCAAGGGTAGGAAGATCGAGGCCGCGTGAGGATAGGAGAAGCCCCCAAAAAAGATGAAAAGTGAATTGCCGTTTCGCAATTTCTAGGTTTCATGTATCTTATATCTAGGAGGATTTAGTCGCTACGTAGTGATGAGAAAACGCGTGGATTTCAATGCTAAAGAAAGTTGAAAATGAAAAGAACATAAAAGTGGAAACTCGAGTGGTGTGTCATTATCGTGAAAACAGTACTGTTTATTGTGTCATTCGTCATGTAGGTATCTATATCGCGTCGAGTAGAACCGACTTCGTGAGAAGATGAAAGTTGTACACGGTGGGTTAAGTCCATAAACTAATCGCCATCACTCTTTTTCCCTTTTCTACGCCTCTTTCTCGTTCTCCTCCGGTCGTCTTGTGGCACGGTATGGCCACTTCGCGTGTAGGTGGATGGAGGGATGGACGAGATCGGGTCTTGTACCCAAATATTATATCTTACATAAACACATTCAAACTAGAAACAACAGCGTGGGCAATTGGATTCTTCACACATATGCACAGAACCTCGAGCATGGGTCCGTGCGTCGAATGGAAGAGATAATTAATAGGCAGAGCGTATTTTTGGTTGGCGACATAGACGAGGCACCAGTCCGGATGATGGATGCCCTTACGCAAAGTCTGCTTGGCTGATTGAGTGGAGGGTAGAGGCGCTCGTGGTCAACACGGACGTGGACGTGGACGTGGACGTGGTATTACTACTAGGTATATTCAATTTTCTCTAGTCTAGACCAGCACTAGGAGGGAGGTCCATAAGATCGGCGAGGTTAATGCCCGCGGGCGGCTGGCTGCTTAGGTCTAGAGACTTGTCGTATGCTATCATCTCGGCGAGGGTGTCGAGCACGCGCTAGACGGGGAGAGCGAGTTGTTAGTTTTCTCATAAAATCGTTGATCCGGTACTGGTTCAGGGGATGGTTGGGTTCGCACCTTGTCCACCGTCTTGTCGTAAATCCCAATGAGGTCTCTGGGCGTCGGGTACACCTTCAGTGCCTTGTAGAAAGCGAGGGCGGCCTCGGTGGTTTTTGATGCTGCAAATAATCCCTTGTTAGCTACCCGTGATCCTCTCGGTTCCGGCCATCTCGCCAAGACAACCGAGTGTAGCTTCGTGCTTCATTAGGCGGGGTCCGGGCCTGAGACAGGCAGAAAAATCAAGATCGGGCGGGATTCGGCTTACGATCAGAAGACAGGACCTCGCCCTGCTGAACATAATCCATAAAGTATTGCTCCTTCTCGTTGACGCCGGTGGGGAAGCCCTCTTCGATGGCGGCCTCGACCACGGCCCGGATGTTGGCGCGCTTCTGCTGGCTCTGTGCGGCCGCCTCTTCTCTCTCGGCACGCGCCACCCGGCGTTCCTCACGGCGCAGATTCTTGCGGAAATCGGGGTTCGCGCGTCTCTGGTAGTCGAAGTAGACAGCGTAGGCTATGGGGCACATTAGGTTAGCCGTAGTTCCTAGCGACAGAGGCGACAACCTCAGCCAGTCCGCAAGCTTTAGCCCGCAATCCCCGCGCCCAGTGATCGCCAGCCGAGGCTCGGTGTGCGGAGATCTGTTTGCAGTCGGTGTTGGCTGGAGGCGGCAGACGTACCTAGCAGGCCTGTCGCTGCTGTGGCAACAGATATTGTCGCGATAGTGCTTGAATTGACCATGGTGGAGGAGTGAGAGGCGGCGGCGAGGTGCTAGATGACGGATGCACAGGTATGTTCAATATTCGATGCGGGTCCGATTGGAGAAGCATGTAGCGACGGCGATTTTTGAATGGGCGGATCGACGCGATCAAGTTTGCCAAAGACAAACAAACATGCACGGGACTCAATGCTCGAGCTTTTTACCGAATGGCGATGCTTATTCGCGGTGTTGAGAACTGTTGCCGTCGTAGGTAATTTTTTGCAGAGCTGCAAAAGCTTGATAGACGGCGATAAGCTGCGAGCTGGGTCGAGACGGGGTCAAAGACTGGGTCTCCCTGTAACTGTAGGCGCCTGTAGCCTACCTATGAGATCATCCTTGTTCACCGCAAAGAGCCCTTATATTATGTGGGGGTTATCAGCTGGTGGGTCGTCTTGGCCAATTAGTGATTCTCCTGGTAACTGTTCTGTTTGTAGAAGGCAGGGACCACCAGCTGCCTGTAACTTGTAAGTACGAATATTTACCAACACAGGCAGGCACCGGCACATTGATCCCACTGAGGCACCGCACTAAGTATGCTCAGGCTCTCTGCATGGTACTTAACCTGCCTGTGACAGGTTTCAGATTATAACACTTCTACTCCGTAATAGCTTGAATTATACCATCAGTTGGCTTGGCGCAAACGCCGCTTTTGCTCTGACCCGGCTCAACTGTCAGAGAGACTTTTACACCACGTTGGCTATAGCTCCCTAACAGACTTCTATCCACTCTGTGACACTATTCCATATGCCATCAACATCAATTCATCGTCAGGCTGAGAATTGGAGAGATAGTATTATAATTATGGGGAGTTCATGCAGAGTGGAGCGGCTCCTATTCGAGAGGCACGCAGCGCCTGGGGTCACGATATTCGGTGTCCTGATTACGAAAGAGGTTGTGATACCAACACACAAAGACTCCCCCGTGCTGCTTATATGTTCAATAAAAGGCATTCGGGACCGGAGTTGGAGAGCAATGAGACTTTCAAGCGGCGAGTCGTATTACAGAACGGCGAGTCGTATTACAGAACGGCTGTCAATAAGAAGCCCCAGCATAGTTCTGTTCTCAGATAGTTTTCAACGAATCAAGGCCTCTCCAGAGTTCATGGCCGTTCAGATTTGGGTTCTTTTTGCTGAGGAATGTCTCGTTTCTTTCGGAGCTCGCCTCCCTCACATACCTCACTATTCATGCTCCGGTGAGTCTCTTTGAAATCATTGCTTCGCTGCCATGATCAATTGCCGAAAGCATTGCAGAAGAGTCCGCTGGATACAGTCGCGCTAATGTTGCTACGGCAGTCCCACAGGAATCGAGGGCATTAGGCAGCTCTGTTACTATCAAGACTTTTAAAGTACTTGCACATGGAAGATGCGAGGCTGTTGAACTGTTCAAGTTCCCTTTCGTGGTAAGTATATGTTGTAGTACTGCAGTACAGCCACGTTCCTGGGGAACCAATCAACTCTCGCAATTGTATAAGTAGTTGTTGAAAGGATCAGTTTAAGGAACAGACGCAGCCCCAACATTTGTCAGGATTCCTACTACTACCTCGTATCAACTTGACTATACTTGACCCTCATGGGGGCTATCGCAATAACACCCAGCCACTCGCGCTTTCGTAATTATCACTGATGGCTTGAACACAAGCCGGGGGTATGACTGTTCGGTGTTCATCGTTTTCTTTGGTCTTCACTGTTTTCTAATTCCGTATGACAAGTTTCTGAGACACTTTATTTACACGGAGGTGGTGTATAACAGTCAATTGCACTCAACAGCCACGAGACGTGATACTTTCATGTGCTATTCATTTCTAAATAAGTTACGATGTCGAATTGTACAATTTCTAACCAAGCCGACGCTGACAAGCTAAACTCTACGTCCTGTTTGGATATTCTCATCCAGGGCGCAACCGGCAGGCTCAACTTCACCACTATCCAGCATGCCGGCACGATTACGGTGATCGATAGCCCGGCAGTAGAAGCAGTATACTTTCCTCAGCTCACTGAGCTCGACATCTTGGTTATTTCGAATGCAACAGCACTAACTAACGTCTCCTTGCCTATGTTCAAGACGGATACAATCGAGTTTTTTGCCAACAATAGTTATGCTCAAGGAGCGCATCCATTTACCTTGAATATTTCCACTGCACCGGTTCTATCAATGATAGAGTTGATGAGCTTTACGAGTTGCGCAAACCTAGCTCTCTTCAACGTGTCTCTAATTCAGAATGGTGATTTTCGTTTTGGCCTAAACAATATTACTGCTGCACTCTCGGTTGGAACAGATTCCGCCACCTTATATAATCTGCAGGATGTCGGTGAACTACACCTTGTTGCATCCCCTCTCTACAATTTTGAGTTGCAAAACCTCAGATCTGCCGGCAGCATCAGAATATCCAATGCAAACAATCTCGACGAAGGTAACTTCGACTACTTTCCATACAATAGACAACAGACATCATTACAGATTAACAATTCTTTTATTCTTGAATCTTCAGTGCTACCAGACACCGAATCTTATGAGCGAAAGATACCATTCAGCCGGATAAGTACGATTGGACAGAACTTAGAGATAAGTTCTATGTTTGATCATGACTTGGACTTTGAGGGCCTGAGCAACATTGGAGGGGATCTTTCGCTCGTGGGGAATAACAACTGCTCCTGGAACTTTGATCAAGTTACTAATGCCGGGAGTCTGACCATAATTGACAACCCAGACGCCACAATCCCTCTATTCCCCAAATTACAAACAGTGCACAATATCCACCTGCGCGGGAACATTGATCTGTATGTCATTGCCTCGCGAGATGATCACGTAAAAGGGTCGCACTGACAACATATATCACAGCTCACAAGGGCCGAACATTTTCCCATCCTTAGTTCTCGCGAGCGGGAATGTAACGGTTGAGGCCTGGAACTCTGACTACAACTGCTCCAAGCTTGTGTCACAATGGAACAATGGTCTCATAAACAACTTGTCGTGCAATGGGACAGACGGGACAGACACTTCTCCAAAGCAGAGAGGCAGTGGCAGACTCGCCTCGGATGCTGTGGTTGGCATCGGGGTTGGATCCGGGGCGGTCGTGCTCCTAGCGGTTGTAGCCCTTGTCTGGCTCATACTGCATCACAAACACCAGCGAATGAAGCTGGACAGAGCGAAACTTCAAATGATCCCCACTGAGCATCGGGAATCAACTTATGCTCCTCAAAACCCTCCTGTGGACACTGTTCAGGAAGTTGATGGGCAGGGGATCATCCGAGAAAAACCTCACGATCCAATAATTCGAGAATTGCCAAATAACACGAGGCACGAGTTACCAACCAGTCCATCGTGATGACTATTTTCAAGAAATAAAGAAGTGTGAACAATTTAATCAGGCGGCTTCGGTGTAAGATAACGACCAATAAAGAGGGATTGGCGAGAATTGAATCTATATAATTGCAACAAGGATCTTGAATAGAGCATGGGGAACAAAAATGTCAACAGTATAGTGACCATTCCAGGCGAATAAGACTCTAGAGCGTGATAATTGATTCAATGATGGTGAGCCCGCCTTTTCTAATGCATCGGACTGTAATTAGGTAACAATAGCTAGCGTCTGACACCGTCGCTACAAGTTGGCTCTCGGGAATCGAATGGATCACGGGCTAAAAGACAATAAAACAATTATCTAAGGGGTATCGAAGAACCATCGACTTCTGAACCTAGTAGACCTCTCAAATAACCACGCAGGAAATAAGTAAGAATCCCGTTTCTATTTCGCGGAATGTGGTTTTTACGGCCGGGGTCTTCTGCACCCGGGTCCCTGCAAATGCGGGTCCTGCCTTCAGGCCAAGCCCAGACTAAAAGTGGCAACTGCTCGGGGGAAGCTCCGACCCAGGCATGTTTCACCTCATCCAGGTACGGGTAGGTAGCTTCAAAGTTGGCCAATATCTACCTTAATCAACCCGACTTCGCTTTGTGTGCTTGTGCCATATTAATCGTGGTCGTGCGCCACAGTTGCGACAAGCTGCGCCGATCTCGCGCATATACACCGAACCTTGCCGCCATCTGTACTGACCTCGAATTGACTTCGTCGTCATCGTCCTCGTCCTCTTCGCACTCGTCGCGTCGATAATATCATCGTCATCGTCACCATCATCATGTCGGAAGAGCGAAGCAAGATCTCGCTGCGAAAAGGTCCTAAGAGGAAGAACAGGCCGACAATCAGCGCGCCCAGGCAGATTTCGGCGCCCATTCCTAACAACGACGGCCCAGCCGTGCCCAGAAGCACAGGCGGCAAACCACCCCCCATCGCCATCACTGCTGGTCCCGCTGCCGCTGCCTCTGCCTCTGCTTCCAATGGGCCGCCACGCCAGCGACCGCCTCCCTCGACCGGAGGCAAGACGGGCGATCTGGTCAAGCGACGCTACTCGACGCGCTTCAACAACCTGCCCTCCGATTTCGACGCCTCGCAGCCGCCCGTGCCCACCGTGCCCTCTCTCGACCTGTCCAAATACGACCAGACGCCGGCCTCACAACCACCTCCCACGCGCGGCCCCGGTGGTGCGCCGCCTACCGTGGATCCGAAGGCGTTGCGGGATCCCAGGCTGGTCGCCGACCAGTACGTCGCTGCTGTCCTTAGCGAGGCCACCGAAGACGAAATTAGGGATTACGAGGATGCCTTGCGCAAGCTGAAGACCAGAGCCGCCAACGACCTGCAGCAGAATGTCTACCAGAATCGCACGCAGTTCATCAAGATCAGTAAAGAGGCCGAGAAGCTGAAGAGCGAGATGCGCTCGCTTCGCAACCTGTTCAAAGAGCTGGAGACCAACACGAACGCCCTGCGCGCCGCCTCCAACAAAGAGGGCTCGGCCGGCGAGTTCTCCACGGGCCTGAGCAAGAGAGACAAGAGAAGTTCCGTGGCCGACAGGACGGCGCTCTGGAACTCGCAAATGCAGGCACTGTATAAGAATGTCGAGGGGTCTCAGAAGTTCCTGCCCAATTCCATGGGCAGACACGTGGTGCAGAACGCCGGGCCGTGGATCGAGTTAGACAATGCGACCTATAAGTCCAGACGGTCTATGCAAGTCATTCTTTTGAACGACCATCTCCTCGTTGCGTCGCGCAAGAAGCGGAAAGTAGAGAACCCAAATGATTCTCGTGGGCCGGCCACAAAACTCGTTGCCGATCGTTGTTGGCCCTTACTGGATATCGAGGTCGTTGACATGGCCGCCACCAGCGAGGCCTACAGCGGCAGAAATAAACTAGCAGACGCGATCATGGTTCGGGGGGTCGGGCAGGAATCTTTCATCTATAGGACAGAGAAACCCGAAGATCCGGAAAAACCAGCGCTACTGCTAAATATTCGTAAGGCCGTCGAGGAGTTACGCAAAGGACTACAGTCTGAGATGGAGGCAAACAACAAAGCCAAAGAGACCATCAACTACTTCGCCTCGCGGGACCCCGGCTTGCTTCAGAAAACAGAGCTGCTCGAGACATTGTCCGACATCAAGGACATGCTGATCGAGGTAGACGGCAAGCAGCAGAACCTGCGCTGGGTCGAGGGCCAGATGGACGAGCTGGACATCGACGTGGCTCTGCAGCGCTTCGACATGGCCGTGGACCGCGTGGAGAAGCTCAAGAATCTCGCGCGTGGGCTCAAGAATAACGCCATTGCGCAGGACTTCATCACCTTCAAAGTCGAGGAACGCAGCGCCAAGCTCGCCGGCTTCATCGTCAGGGAACTCATAGAGACGCACGACAAACCGCAGAAGACAAGACGCAACGTGAGCTGGCTGACTAGGCTCGGGTTTGAAGACCGCGCCAGAGAGGCATATCTCGAGGCGCGGAGCGAATTGATCCAGAAGAGGTGCAGGTGCGTTTTTCCTTTACCCTTATCATTTCATTGAATAGCTCTTAAATCTATCTCAAGCTCAATAGTGCTAACTCTTGCTATTTACGTACATATAGACAATGCATATTCCAGGGCGATCTGCACCTGTACATATGGCAGCTGTCCTTCGTCTACTTCTGCATCGTGCGGAACACGGTCGGCTGCTTCCAGAGCTGCTTCCCGCAGATCATGATGAGCGCCTGCGTCAAGTGGGCCAAGGAGGAGGTCGACGCCTTCAACACCATCCTCGTCCGCCAGCTCAGCAGCACCGAGCGCGACGGCGAGATCTGGCACCGCTGCGTCGAACAGGCCAAGATGCACGCCCAGATGCTCGAGGCTGTCCAGCTGGATTTCAGGGAGCTCGTGGGCAAAGATATTACGCCACAGGAGAGTGTGAACAATAACTCTGCCCCCGTTGGGCTTGGTCTTACATAGTCATAGCTGAGTCTGGAAGAGTTACTGTGCTAGTGTAGTACCTATTATGCTGTTTACTTAGATCTAAGTTGCATCACAGTAGTGGCTTTGCTGGCTTATGTACATATGCTACATATATATCTACCTATATATCCTGAACGAGATTTCTATATATGTCGGTGTATCTGGGTTCAGAGCTCTTTGCAGTATGGGTTATTACTGCAAAGTAGCTAAGAACAAACACCATTTTGCTCTGGGAATTGAATCCAGTAGGTAGCCCCCTTGTGCCCACATCCTCGTCCTCTAGTAAGCTTCTTATGGCACTCTCTCCTCCAACCTCTGTAAATTATTGACGTGGTACTCGAAGCTCTCTCATCCTGTGTGTTGCTTTCTTCGGTCTTTTCTTTCTTTTCTTCTTTGTTGGTATCTTTGATTCTTTGATTTGATTCTGATTTGATTCTGTTTTTGATTCTGTTTTGATCTTCTGTTTTGATTCGATTCTGTTTTGATTTGATTTGATTCTGATTTGATTTGATTCTGATTTGATTTTCTGTTTTGATTTGATTCTGTTTTGATTTGATTTGGTTTTGATTTGATTTGATTCTGTTTTGATTTTGATTCTGTTTTGATTTTGATTTTGATTTTGATTCTGTTTTGATTTTGATTTTTGTTTGGTTTTTCTCTCTTCTTTTGGCGGGTAATGGGATTGTTCGAGCTTGATAGCTGACATCCTCTCCCACCCTCCCTTTCTTGCTTGGTTGCCAGCCTCAGGATTCGACAATAGCCAGATCACTTGAAAGACTCATCGAGATTTCCGTCTTCGGCAGTGGGTAAGAGTCCTAGTGAATAGATGAGCTTGGCAATGACTAGGTGCTCACGATGTGCAATGTGAGTTCCGATAGATGCTTTGTCTCGTGATGATGGAATGTCCTTTGGTTTTGAATGGCCACCGGTGGTTCCCATAATTAGACGGCTATTTTGCGTGCTGATCTGAATTGCACTTGCAAAAGAATTGAAGGCGTGTTGACTTGCATGGAGTCCAGGAAGAATTGAAATCAATGGCGAGTTGCCCGCAGTCAGAAGCTACCTAGTAGCAAACGATCTCGAGAGCTTAGATCTGAGTCTAGCTCTGTCAGATCGAAGTGACAGCTTGGCATGCAGGGGAGGGCAGGGGGGAAGGGGGGTACTTCTAGCTGAAAGCACCGCAGGCAGACATCTACACTAGACAAGGGCCTTGTGCGGCGGCCTCGTTGGTTGACCTCAGTGACCTGTGGAAGGCCGTACTCGGTGATGTAGGCCTTCGGTATTAGGATAGCCGGTTCGATGGAAAGTTAATAGCTGGGAAACAAGACGTTGAGTCTCGGAGGATATGGTAGGAGAGAAAGATGATGATATGTTGGCACTCCAGGTGACTACCCGGAGATATTCTTTGCGCGGCAAAGGTTGGGCTGATGATGGGGTTTTTGATGTATCGATGCAACAGAGCAAAAGATTGATGGTAGATCAGAGCACTTGCTAGCTGCCGAAGCGGATGGCTGATCTTTGAATGTGGACACTGCATTACGGGGTCGATGGTGTAAGTTGATGGATGTAATATGGAGTAAATTTGGTAGGTGATCTCAGATCAGTACGCACTGAGAGTGACAGATATTTATACCTGTTGTAGAAGCAGACTGGATCAACAATCACTCACGGAAGTTCGGGGCCTCTGTTCAAGGTTATACCTAATGTTTTCTCTTGAATTAAAACTTTGAACACTAAAAGAATAATACGGTATGACTTCGTGAAAGTATTGTTACTGAATGCTAGATTATTAACGAAATATAGAGTACGTACTCCGTACCTTGATAAAAATACTGCACTATATGTAGAATTAGATTACGCCCTTGTAAAAATTCGGAAAACGAAAAAGATTGCACTACAAGAATCGTAATTTTTTTTTATAATTCTGACTACTTTGATCTTGATTACGTCCTGCTGTGCAGGTCAACGGCTGACGTAGTAGCAGCTGATCGATGAGTAAGTATTTAGGTACGAAGAACTGCCCATTGAATTAGGTTATGGTTTGCTTGACAGGGTTGGCATAGCGGGGTCCCCATTGTGGGGAACTGCACCCCATGGTGTGTGTGTATCGCATTCAGTAAGATAGATGTAAATAGGGATTAAGTTCCATTGCAGAGCAGGTAAGTTTAAGAACTTATGCAGTGCAAAAGAAGATATATTGTAAAGAGAGCGTGATATTGAAGATGTTTTCTCTAAGCGACGTGTTATAGGATGATTGTTGTAGAGAGGGCATATTTCAAAGAGGATGAGGTGCAACAGAAAAGATAGCCTTCGAAGCAGTTTGAATAAACCGCGAGGGATTGCTAGCCAATGGTTACTAGGTAATTATATTACCCATTGTTCCTTTTCAATAGTAACAGGTCATATCTGCTTAAGATTCACTACGTTATCTACATACCTATGCCCCATGTGTCCGGATTATCTTCAGTTCTGTCACCCAAACCTACCAAACTATTGGTTCATCTACTCTGCTACTTCACTATTTCTATCTTATATAATTGCTAACTAACATACATATGTAAGTATATTCCTGATACATTTCTATAGTTGCACAGGTGCGCAAATTCCGCAACTGAATTTGGTTACCACGGGATAAGGAGTGGTGTACCTACTCCGTAGTGCGCTTGGATGTCTTGCGGAGCGGATTGATTTTGATGGGTACAATGAGAGCTGTACAATACACTACATAGGTACCCGAGGTCCTTGAAGTGGGCTAGTTAGTGGCTGATTCTATCGCTATTCTAGAACAGTTCGTTTCCATTCATACTAATTACGAAGGTACGGAGTACTGCAGTGGTGCATTCTTTCTAGCCCTCTTCATCATCTCCTGCACCCCTCACAACAACAAGATGTACATTCATTAATGACAATAACGTTACCTAAGCTGCGATAAACCTTGCTCATAATTTGTTTGATCGCGCTATCTAAGAGCTGACTATACCTCCGCATTAGTAAATACATCGCCGACCACTTACCTGTACAGCTGCTGCTCGACAACGATACGCAGCCTGACCAAGACCAAAGGCAGCCTGACCAACCAGATTGCTCAATCTCGCCCCACTCTTCGCTGCCCAGCCTGCTAAACCTGCTACCACTGCTGCACGGCCACCACTGCGACGCCTGGCGCTATCCATCCATCGCCCTGGTAATTTATCGAGCAAGCATCGCGTGCGCCCGATAACAGCAACATCATCATCCACCTTTGTAACCAACTCAACCGCTGCAGGCGAGCCAACGCCGCCGTTACCACCACCATAACATAACCACGAATTTCGGCGAGCATAACGGTCTGGTCTCTGCCTCCTTCGGTCTCATCGGTCTCTTTTCGCTGTCTAGTGTAGCGATCTCGATACATTCGTCGTGTCCCCGCGTCCGGCTCCCAACACGATTATCCCGCCGTTCCTCCATCCCCCTCGGCCATCATGGATACCAACATGGAGGATGTCGGCCGGGTTCCAGCTGAGTTGGCGCCGCTGCCAGCTTCAGAGCCCACTACCATTCCCACGCTGGATGGCTGGATCGAGAGCCTGATGAACTGCAAACAGCTCGCCGAGGCAGACGTCCAAAGGCTGTGTGAAAAGGTCGGCCATTTCATCCCCTCCTCGTCTCGTCTCGTCACATCACGTTACGTCACGCCACAACCGTGCGCGCCCATGGACACGATGGACACTATACATATACGCATATGGATATATGCACATACCCACACGTGTGCTGACGCTCTGTCGCCTTTAGGCTCGTGAGGTTTTACAAGAGGAATCCAATGTCCAACCAGTGGTATGAACGCGACACCCTGCGCGCAATGTCGGTAACCCTGCTGATCATGGTAGAAATGCCCCGTGACCGTCTGTGGTGACATCCACGGCCAGTTCCACGACCTTATGGAACTATTCAAAATCGGCGGACCCAATCCCGATACCAACTATCTTTTCATGGGTTTGTCACTACCATCACCGTCGCGCTGTAACGACGCGGCTGGAGGAGCATCATTGCTCGATGCTGACCAGTAGCGTGTTACAGGTGACTACGTTGACCGAGGCTACTACTCCGTCGAAACCGTCACTCTCTTGGTTGCTCTCAAGATCCGATACCCCCAGCGCATCACCATCCTGCGTGGCAACCACGAGTCCAGACAAATCACTCAAGTCTATGGCTTCTACGACGAGTGTCTGAGGAAATACGGGAACGCCAATGTCTGGAAGTTCTTTACCGACCTATTCGACTTCTTGCCCCTCACTGCCCTAATTGACAACCAGATTTTTTGCCTTCACGGTGGCCTCTCTCCCAGTATTGATACCCTCGATAACATTCGCGCTCTTGATCGAATCCAGGAAGTCCCGCATGAAGGCCCCATGTGCGACCTATTATGGTCTGATCCGGACGATCGATGTGGCTGGGGCATTTCACCTCGTGGTGCTGGTTACACTTTTGGCCAAGACATTTCCGAGGCGTTCAACCATAACAATGGTTTAACTCTGATTGCGAGAGCCCATCAGTTAGTTATGGAAGGGTACAACTGGTCACAGGATAGGAACGTTGTGACCATCTTCTCTGGTCAGTTGGCTGTCTATCTTGATCTTGCGCCCAAGCTAAATAGCTAACACCCGACAGCTCCAAATTACTGTTACCGATGTGGAAATCAAGCAGCAATCATGGAGATTGATGAGCATTTGAAGTATACCTTGTAAGTTGACTCGATCGAACAGTCGTCCCTCGAAATGCCCTGATTGGTATACTAATGCGCAGCTTGTAGCTTACAGTTTGACCCTTGCCCACGGGCTGGAGAACCTATGGTCTCTCGACGTATGGCTTCCCTTTTTCCAGCCCAGTTGCAGCTAAAACCAATCTAATTGATTTATAGGCACACCGGACTACTTCCTCTAGTCTCTTTGTAGGATTCATTGCCGCATACTCGAGGACGCGTGGCCCAAAGTTCTAAGCACGATTCCCCCTCGGCCGAAAGTCTAACTACTCGCGTGGCTTGTCAACACCGAATTCCGTGTACGATTACTTAAGTCACTAAGACGACGCCCTTCTGAGTAAGGTAGCTCAGGCAGGATCTTGGGCTGCCAAGATACCCTAGGCAGTCAGTGCGCCATTACGTAGTGAATGGCTCATGTCTCCTTCTAGCGTCAGGAGAAGCAGAATACTCAAAGAAATACAGGGCGTCTAGATTTCGTCACCAATAGAGAGAAGTTCTGATGTTAGAAAAAACGAAACCCATGCGTGCCCGCCTGATTGTGACGACTGACCGTGTGTTCTTTGGAAGTTGGACGTACCGGTAAGAAATTACAACTAGTATGCTTAATAAAATTATTCACAGGTCCAATACTGTCCTCCCTACACCCGACGATAGAATTGAGTGATATCTGATGTGACATCATGGAATGAGAAGGAACCGATGCTCGCAGTGAGGTGCCTGCCAAATCGTCCATCGTATGTACAACCCTTAGAAATTTGTTCTATAACCCGCTAATGCGCCAAACTCCACTATCCATACCTTTCAGCAGTATCGCCTCGTTGGAACATGCAAGTGACATTTGCTACTACTAATATTGCGGTTTCATTCACAATCGTCTGAGAAGACGGATGGGAGCGTAAAACAAGGCCGCATGTCGCCCGCTTTCGAAGCAGCGGATTGCAACATGTCGGCCGTAGACGGCGCGTTCTCTCCCGTACCCCTCCCTCAACGGATTCTCCGGCACATTGTCAAGCGGTGAGTCTGCAATTAAGTCACCACTCCTAGCCCCTTTGGAATTTGCCCGTGGAGGTGAGAGGGAGGTCAGCGACGTAGAGTAGCTTGCCTCAGATTGCGCCTATATCCATCCCCCCTCGATGCTCTGGCGCTCGGCATCCTTACGGCTCCGACTCCTGCTGATGTGACGCCGGCTTGTCTTCCGGCTACAGCTAGCCTGGGTGTGGGTGGTGCTGCTGTTGCTACGACTTACGGGGTCGCGCCCCGACGCTTGTGTCTCGCTCGTGAAGGGCCAGAGATTCGCGCCCAGGTGTATTTCCTCGTCTACGGTGAGGGCTTGGCCGGGCAGGGGGGGATCGTCGGGCTGCGGCGATTGCGATTGCGCCTGTTGAGGCCGCAGGTGGGCTGCCTCGGGTTCCTGGATGTATGTACTGCTATTTGAGTCGGTCCCGGATAAGCTAGAGGCCTCGTCGATGCCGTCCATTGGGCGGATGGGGTGGTCGGCGAGCTCCCCGCTGGCGTCGCCGGTACCTTCAATGGACGGATCTGCCGGCGACGTTTCGGGCGCAGGCCCGAAAGTGCGCGGCGTGTTCCACGACGGCCGAAACGGCCAGGGCACGCCGTTCCAGTCGCCATATGTCTGAGTTTGGGCGTCGACTTTAAGTGCCGGCGTGGACTGCTTCTCATCATCCTCCACAGTGGCACCGACATCTTTTTCCTTGCCTTTGCCCTTCTCATCGCACCCAGCTAGAGCTGATTTCTCGCTTCCATCTTCGTTACTTTCAGTCCTTAGCTTCGCGAGCTTCTCCGAATCCGTCTCGTTGCCTTCTTCTTCTCCCCGCTCTTCGTCTCTCTCACCACGGCTAGTTAAGGATAAAGCGGATGACGGGCGCACGCGCAAGCCCTTGCCATAATCGCCGGGCCCCTTGGCGCCATTTGGCACGATGAAGCGGCGATCGAAGCGCGAGAAGAGATAAGCGGCGGAGATAACCAGATCAGTAATGTAATTGAAGCAGTAGTAGCACGCGCGGCTATGGTACCAGGCGGGATTGTTCAGAGGACGCGGGGCGAAGCCAGTAGCGACGCGGAACCCAGCGCCCAGGGCAGCGACGGCAGATGTAAACAGGAGCAACCGTATCTTGCTGCGCCAGCGACCAGCGCCGAACTTCTCGACGCAGCCACGACGGGGCAGCAGAGCAGCGAGGGCAACAACGGGCAACGGCACAAAAGCCAACGTGGCCATGTACGTGCCGGCAACCAGCTGGACATCGCGGTCAGTGCGGCGGGCGGCGGGATCGAGCGTGAAGAACGAGTGCACAGTGACGGCGATGACGAGCAGCAGGGAGGCGACGACGCCGGCGACCAGGAGGGCGAGGACAGCCGTGGCGCCGCGGTGCCAGCCGAGGCGCGGGTGGTAGGCGCGCAGGACGCGCTGGGCCAGCAGCAAATTGAGGACGAAGACGAGCACGGATCCCGTCTGGGTGAGGATGCCCGCGGCGATGGCGACGTCGGCGGAGCGCGCGTGCGCGGCCCAGGCCATGCGCATGGCCAGCGCCACGCTGCGCAAGACGCCCAACGCGAACAGCATCCCCGAGAACACGAACCGCCGCCCCGCGCGCTTGTTCGCCTGCAGCACCGCCATGTGCGCTGCTGCTGTTGCTGCGAAGAGCGCTAGTAAGACTGCTGCGATCGGCACGTCTGTTGATACTGTTGGCACCCCGCCCACTACTGCGATCGTTGAGCCGTATGGTGGCCCGTGAGGGCCTGCGTTGGCCTGTGAGGGCACTGTTAGCCGGTTGTTGCTGGGGCTCGGGTTTGGGATTCAGGGGGTCAGGGGTCCAGGGGTGTTGGTGTTATACGATGTGAGAGGAGTGCAAACGCTTTGCGGAAATCTTTGCAATTAGACGGTAAGGCGCCATATGCTTAGGGAGAAAGAAGAACTGCTGGATAATAGAAAGCATGCGTACAGGATGCGCTGTAGGCGCCGGACTAGGATCCGGAGTTGGAGTTGCCGTCCAATTGCCATCTCTTTTGAAGAGCAATATCGTCCTTCCCGCCATCATGGTTTGCTGCTCACAAGACCCCTTTATCTTTCTTCCTTAGATTTTGAGCGTTTTTGATCTCCCGTGCGACTCGGGGTCTGCTTTGAGATACTTTGTTCGGTGAGATCTTCATTCAATTCGTCCTACTTGTCTCTCGATTGAGTTTGAGCCACCCGAGCTCGTTCGGTTATCGTCTCGTTGCCGAAACACTTCGATGCACTTCCTCCAGTCGCGCAAAGTCAACTCCGGTTCGTTTGCCGCCCAATCACGTTGTTCAATAGATACAATGAGCAGCCAGGCCCTCGGGAACGTGACTGATGACGGCGTAGAGGCCGAGTTGTGGCCACGGGAAACACAACAAGCAGAGGCTCACTCATCGGTAGCTATTTACTGGTCAGAGTAAAGATGAGCTAAACACGCCATGCAACGGAATCAACGGTAGAAATAAAGAGCATTGAAATCAGGAGAACTAGGAGACCCAACGAGGCTCTGGTGGTCGTCCTATAACCTCAAGTCTCGCAAATAGATGGCCGCTCTTTGTGCATACGGGTGCGAGCTGAGATCGACTGAATTTCACTATGCCCTGGTGCACTGCATTAGGAGCGAACCTATTTCATAAAGACCAGGCAATCAGCGCCTCCTTTTCAGAATGCGATAAGGTTACTTTGTCGGTCTCTTTCAAGGAAGTCCACCGCCTGCGAAACCTAGAAGCGGCTGATCACGGACCACGAAACATGCTGGCCCCGGTCAATACCGCCTCTCCGCTACCATTAAGACGTTTACCGCTATTACATCCTCCTCAGTCCGTCGTGTGTGAAAGGGCATGGATACCACGCTTCTAAGCGTGTGCCTCTACCCTACAATGATGGCTACACATGAATAAACACCTCGCATAATAACACGATGACGCCACGCCACATTTGTCCACGCTCCTCGGTTAGAAGCGACCTCATGGCCTTCCATGAGGCTCGAAAGTTCGGTGCTGCACTTCGCGCCGATCCTCCTTATCAGGTCGTCTCGTCGACTGAGCAGGTGGTTGGTAGGCACGTAAGTGGTCGAATAGCTTGCCCGCATGTACTAATCGTATTACAACAATATGCAAATAATCATCTGCATGTATACGATTGAAGCATATGACTGGCAACCACCTACCTACTACCTAGGTACTAATCTAGCTAATGGCCATGAATACGCCATCTGAGCACATATTCGCAATGGTGAGGGACAAGGAGGTCATTCCTTGGAAACACCCGAAGCGTGGAAAGTTGGCACTGCATAGCATGTCGAGCAACCCCAGATATCATCTTCGTATGAAATTGTCGTTGAACAGCAGGCGCCTCGTTTTTTTCAGGCCGGACTTTCTGTCCGAACTGCTAGCTGGAGCAGACAGTGTTGTTTATTTTACACCGACAAGACGTATACGAGTGTCGGATCTCGTGAAGATACGGAGTCGTTTGGTTACGAGAGCCCTCAAGTGAAAGGTAGTTTGGATGCTATAAGCTCGCATGAGTACTACCAGCATAGTAAGCGATATTCATAAGTCGATGACTACCTGAAATAGGAGAAACGCTACATCCAGTCCGTCAAAGGCGTGAACCCGAACAAGAAGGACAGCTGCGAAGCAAGATCATGCGTAAATGGTTTCCGCAGCTACCTACCCGGGGCAGGCGTCGGGTTCCTCGACATTTTTTCTCCGATACTATCTATATCTCATGCTTCCCTCGGCAAAAGCTCTGTGTTGCCGAAGGGTAGGACAGCAGCTCTTCACCAGGACCTCGATAACAACAGCGTACAGAAATCTGTGCAGACGGGGAATATCTTACCCTGGGCAATGCATGGGCATATTCATATATTAACTAACCTACCATTTATACCTCGAATGATTATAGTCTTCACGCCCGTGCTAGAAGTATGAGTATGTCGCTCCTTTCTCTTATTATCGTTTATTCTTTTTTTTCCCCTCATGAAAAACGGTAAATTTAAGAAGCCAATCTAAACGGCAGTTAAATGCAAAGTCTGCACGTCATAAAAGAAAACGGATAGACAGGGACCGATCTACCGAGACATCGGCTTACCTGAGAAAATAAAAACGGCGTTTTATCATGTCCATGCCCGGACAATCCACCCACCCATCGGAGTCCGGGGCCACGCCAGCAGCCCCTTGCAGACCGACCATATATCTACCGGTAACCCTACATACATACATATAAGAGCGAGCATTTTACGTCACACACGCACAAGCATGCATATGCTGTCTAACCCCATCTCAATATGCAGGTAACCACTGCAGCCACAGCCAGGGCAGCGAGGATTAAGGGAAATGGAAAAGAAAAGAAAATAAGAAGAATTTACTCCATACAGCCCGGGATATTCTGCACGTTTCGCCCCTCCTGCCTGGGCTCGTCACACAATCGCCCCATTTTACGCCACTCCGCCGTCCTGGGTTAGGTCCCGAGCACATGTTGCTAGCGAAGGTGGTGCCTTAGAACGTGTCGAACATGGACTTTGGATTTCTTATTGCTGGCGTATATTATAGGAAGCCGAGCTACATTCTTTCTATCTAAGAGTACGGGTCTGAGTTCATATAAGCAAAACGGCTGGCTATTTACCTTTACCATCAGGTTGTAAATGGTAGGTAGGATAAAGTATCCCAGCATCCCGCGAAGAAGACGGCATGTTGATCCTGCCTCGAGCGCCATCTAGCACGTAGATTTACCGTGAATTGATAATGGTCCAACTAATTTGACCTGAGGCGATACGCCCGCTTCTTAAAGGCATCATTAGAGTCCGCAACGTGAAGCCAAGCTCATGCTCCAGAGGCCGTTTCCTTCTTCCGTTTGGGTACTGTATATAGTGCTTCAGGTTTGAGGAAAATGAATATCGAAACATAGCGGCATTTCTTTGGAATTTGGGTACCCGTAACTTCAATTAAATAGTATATTCTCGTGGTTCGGTTGACCAGTACTATCCCGTAAGGTGGGTGATTCTATAAGTCCAGAGACACTTGTGCTTGACCAACTCCAATCCGCGTGTGCCTATCCGCAGACTAGCAATTCTATCATTGTCTCTCGTGAACAAAACATTAGACTAGCAATTGGTCCTCGCCAATAATAAGCCACCCGAATCCAGACCGAAAGCGTACAAACAAGGGGTATCTATCTCCTGCTTCACATCATCTTCCAATATCTCACCCTACTTTTCGATCATAAAATATACCTAAAAGCAGGGGCCTCATTCCTCCTCGCGCCAAGCACAAGGCCCTGAACCTCCTCATCAACCCCATCCTCCCCATCCGCATTCCCTTTCCCCTCCTCGCGCTCCAGCGCACGGTTCAAGCGCGCCAAATAAATCCTCAAAACAAGCGCGAGGACCGCCACGCCGCTCATGGCAGCAGCGCAAGCCCACATTCCGGTCTCGAAGAACGGGGCGTCGCGATCCGGGTAGAGGTGCGCGCCGAGTAAGGGCCCGCACTGGCCGACGGCCTGGAGTAGCGCGAAGCCGCCGCCGCGCCGGCTCTCGTCGGGCTGGTTGTTCACGGACCAGGCGATGACGAGTACCACGACGCTGAAAAAACCCACCGCCGCTGGGTATACGGCCGCGTATCGTATGCCTGAACTTATGCCCGCCGGACGCGCCAGCGCGAGCACGAGGTAGCCCGAGGCGGAGACGAGAGCCATTACCGCGATGAATGGCGCCCGCGACTGTGCGCGGTCGGATGCGCGCGCCACGAGGAGCACCACGATGAATGCGAGGAGGTTAGGCGGTGCGGATAGTGCCTCGGCCGCTAGCGCGCCGTGGCCCATGTCTTTAAGGATAGTGGGCAGGAACGCGGGTAGCGTGCTGTAGGCCATGTTTGCGAGGAACAACATGAAGGCCGTCAGCCATGCCTTCGGGTCCTTGAGTACGGCGAACACATCTCTGTACCGTAGGCCCGTGGAGGTAGTTGCAGCCGCTGATCTGTCTTGACGATGGTGGGAAAGGGATGAGGAAGAGGAGGAGGGTCGCTGCCGTTGTTTCTGCGGTTTCTCATGTCGAAGGCGGAGAAGTGCGATCTTACGCTCCCGTCGGCTGAGATACGATGCTGTCTCGGGCGAATCGGGGATCACGCCCCATGCGATGGTCGCGACGATGACGGACGGGAAGCCCTCGATCAAGAACAAGAGTCGCCACGAGGCGATGGGCAGGCTTTTTCCGACCCAGAGGATGAACCAGGCTACAAAGCCGGCGAACGCAGACGCAAGTGGAGCAGCTGGGTCGCAAGTTAGAACTTATACACGTACTTCGTATATAGAATAGAAACGAAGAATGTGAATAGCCATAAGCAGAGACATACCGGAGATGAAAATCGCAGCTCTAAAAGCCAGCTCACGTCTTTTGAAGAAGAAAGACAGGTAATACGGCACGCCAGCAAAGCCAGCTTCGCCGATCCCCAAGAGCGCGCGGAGAACTATCAGGAAGGGATAGCTTGTGGCGATGGCCTGCAATGAGGCAATGATACCCCACGACAGTACGACTAGCGAGACGTATATGTGCGCGGGCACGATGCGCCATAGCAGTGACATCCACTCGAACACGATGTAAGAGAGGTAGAACGCGCGCAGCGCCCACTCAAAGTAGTTTTCGTGAGGGGGCTTGCTCTGTAGATCGCCTTCCATGCCGGCTATTCGAGCATTGCCGATATCTATAAGAGTTCGTTAGAGGCCGATCTTCATCGATGAAAAGATATAGAAACTGGAGAGATGGATATAAGGGGCAATTGTGTATATAGTAAAGGGGTGGTAGATGGCAAGGGCATGTTTTCAAGTGCTCATAAAATCCATGCAAGCCAGGTCGAAAGTGCGAACGAAGATCAGAAGAATAAATGATAAGGGTAAGGGGATACGAACTCGATCGGTCCACAAACGACAACATATAACAAAACGCCAGGAAGACAACCAGGCGACGATCGAATTTGCGCACCACAGCCGCCTCCTCGTCCGGCGTGTAGAGTTGGAAGCTAGCAACCGTGCTATCGCTGGGCCTCCTCCCATTCCCACCCTCATTCCCATCGCCGTCATCACTGCCATCATCGTCGTCGTCATCGTCGTCAATATCTTTCCTCGACCTAGCACTCACGCCCCTGCCCCCGTCGTCGGCCTCACCATACTCAGCATCCCGCGCCCGCGGCCCACTGCGACCAAACGTCTTAAGCTCGTACATCTCGCCGACGGCGCTCTCTTCATCACCATCCCCCTCAACAGCTCGAGTAGCAGCGCGTAACCCGCCGGTAAGCGACTGGGACTGCGACGACGAGTACGACTGATGATCAGGGCCGTGATAGCTAGGAGGCGAGGGCACGGAGCCGCCGCTTGCCGGCGTCGCCTGTCCCCCGGCGCTTGACGAATTGGAGCTGTGTGACTGCGTCATGGCGGAAACGCTAAGCTTTAGTACTTAGCAAAGATACAGTACCGTACGCGTCGAGGACCCCGATCCATTAGATAGACTGTCTTTGGCCTTCTCTCTACCTCTCTCTCCCCTGGACTAGCAGCGCTGCAGCGACCAGACAAGAGATGGTCAGATGAGATTACGTCACGCGGGAAGTAAGATAGCCCTCATCCTAGTCGGATGAATTCTTGCGAGAAAATGCGACTCAGAGAGTCTTGCTATACGGCCAAGAATTGTTGATGGCGAGGGCAGAGAAGCCGTGTCCACGGCGGAGTTGGTAGGTAGATGCATGAGGTGAGCTTCTAGACTGGGCCCTTTGGACCCCGGTAACTACTGTATTTAGGTACCAATAGCTGCCGACCTACAGCGGTCTCGACCAACCAGTCAGCCGCAGCCCAATTGAGAGCCATGTCTCGAAAGTACTTCGTATGCCGTTCGGTTCTCAAAAACAGCAATATAAAAATAGCCTAGGTATATCTCTGTTATGTAGGCGTCTACAAGATCCGATTTACAGTGCATCTGTATACAGACGAAAATAAGTTGCCCAGCCATACTAGATAAACAGGCATTGGCTGCACAAGCAGAAGCAACATCTCAGCTTTTATCTGGTTATTTTGGAGATTTTCTCTTGTCTATTCGTTATATATGCATTACTCCAAGGACTTCATCGGGGCGGGCCATTTCCTCGGTCTGATCACCTTCCGCCAGCATGACTGCTCGTTGGTATGGGCATCGCTTGTATTGTACAGTCCTCAAGTGTCGCTGCTGCAAACCCCTCAGAAGCCCTTCCTTCATCAACTTGCACCACCTTAGTCCCGTACCCAGCGCCCATCGACCGCTCGAGGACCCGGCCATTTGGTCCCGTTTTAAGTTTAGCAGAGCAAATGAATTAGATAAAAAATCTCGTGAACATCAGACACCGGCCAGCAAAAGGTGGGCCAATATCCTCCATGACGCCCAAGATGTAAATTCAGAAGAAAACAATGAGCGGGTAGCTCGAACCTGATTGCATTTCCAGCGTGATCATAAGACCCGCGCCCATCGACTGCTCCTGGGCTGGCGGGTGCAAACTATGTCACCTGAAAGGGTATCCAAGTATAGTAGAAGAGTCAAGAAAAAAGGGGCTTCGACAAGACGGATCAGACGTGCACTCATACGCGGTTCTTACACATTCAGTTCCACCCCAGCGAGTTTTCGGCCGCAACGGGCGCAGAGATGTTGGCTGTCCGTGCCGAGTGATTGGTACCGCTCCTCCCGCTACCCTGGCTGTCGCGCATATTGCCTCCAGCCGCGCCATATCCGCCACCGTACTCGGGACTATTGCTGAAATCACGGCTAAGCAGCGCACCTCCCATCAGAGCCGGGCTGCCCGTCTGACGCATTTCATCTAGGGCCGAGATAGAGCTGCTTCGCTGGTGGCGTTGCTTCTTGCGCTTGTACCGCCGCGCGATGACGAACATGGCTGCACCGTACGCACCGGCCACACTCAGAGCGCCGAGTGCAATACCAGCTGTGGCTCCTTTTTGAGCCGGCGTGGTCTCATTTCCGCTCGATCCTCCGAAAGGATCGCCGTTGGACGAATCGCCGCCATCATCGGAATCACCGCCCATACCGGGGCTAGGATTGCCTTCCAGTCCAGATCCAACCCAGATAGGAATGGCAGTGTTAATCTGAGAAGTGAGATTCTGGTTAATTTGACTAGCCTGGTCGTAGAGAGGCGCATTCGGTGTCTTGACATCGTCGGCAAGCTGATTCACTTGGGCTGTGGGGAAGTAGAGCAGCGCTTGGGAGGTAATATAGCCCAGTGTAGACATTGTATCGTAAGGCCTGATGCTATACATAGCGATGTCGTTCACGTTGACCCCAGTACCATACGCAAGAGCTTGCGGCAAGTACTCGAACAACTGAGCGGCGGCCTTGGGCTTTTCCACCAGGTGCATGTAATGTTCACCGTATAGGAACGAAATCTGGATCATCATAGTGTCTGGCGGTTGCTGGGCAGTCGATGAAGGTGATATCGCTATCGGGATCGAAGTGGGAAGACCTGTGGCTGAGGTAGGTATCGAGCCGGTGCTTACTGAGCCGGTCGGTTCCTGGACTATTAATGAGGTTGGCAACCACGATTGTGAATCGGTAATCGTAGCCGTAGCAACAATGCTCGTTATAAGCGGCTTCGAAGAGGTGGACGTCGGTGTCGGCACCGTTGTAGGCGAAGGCGTTGACACAACCTCACTCGAAGAGTGTAATGAAGAGCTAGTTGGCACAGACGTTGGTAAGCTCGATTGAGTCGAATTCTGAGGAATGGATGTGACAGAGGAGGAGAATGAGGAGGAAGATGTGACAGGCGGCGCCGTTGATGAGGGGATATCCGTGGTTGTTGTATTGGACGGAATTTGTGATGACGACGGCGTAGACGATGTTACCGGAGGAGTCGTCGAAGTGCTGTTTGCGATCGATGTAGGCGACGTGGGAGGCAATGTGACCGGAACACTGGCACTCTCGGACGGCGTAGGGGTAGTGACATCTGTGCTGTTTCCACCCGTTGGTGTTGAAACCGGAGTCGAAGACGTCGGAGCAGAGGTTGGCGTTGGGGTGGAAGATGTGTCAGTTGAATTGGCCGTGGGGGAAGGAAGCAAGCTGGTGATGCCACCAATGATGCTACTAATGATACCACTGCCTGAGCTGGAGCTGGAGCTGGATGTTGGCAGCACATCTGAAGTATTGGATGTCGGCAGCGCATCTGAAGTATTGGACGTCGGAGCAGGGAATGATTGCGTTGAATTGGTCGATGGGAGCAAGCCAGTGATGCCGTCAAGAAGCCCGCCAGAAGAGCTTGAGCTGGGCGTTGGCGTAGGTGTTGGCGCAGGTGTCGGCGTCGTATCCGGTGTGGAAGCAATCGTTGGCGAGTCCGTTCCCTCTGATGATTCTTTACTGGTTGGGCTGGCAGATGTCGTTCCATTTGTCGTTGGTGTCGGCGACCCAGGCAAAAGGCTAGTCAGATCACCTAGTAAGCCTCCGCTGCTGGAGCTCGAGCTCGAGCTGGAGTCCGACGAGGGCTTCGGGGTCGGCGTCGTTGTCACAGCACCAGTAGGGAAAATAATAATACCCGACGACGATGCCGATGATTCCGTTGGTTTCGGGCTCGGAGTCGAACTCGGGGTCGATTCAGGGGTCGATTCACTCGATTTTACAGGCGTTGTTGCATTACCAACAGATGAAGCTGGCGTAGAACTGTCTCCAGGCAGTAGGGATGGGAGAATACCCCCCAAAAGGCCCGATCCTGTTGTTGTAGCCTCATCCTTGACGGTCGGCGTTTGAGTCGAAGATTCGCTCCCACTCTTTTTGGTAGGGGACGGGGATACGTAAACGGTACTCGGAACAACTACTGTAGTTACATCGTCGTTGGCCGAAGAAGAGGTGTCTGTGTCTGAGCCCAGGCCAATGCTGCCGAGAAGGTCGGTTATCGAGTCCCTCCTAGTCGATGACGAAGACGCGAGCGTGGCAGAGCTGCTGGACTGAGAAGCTGGGCTCGTCACAGGAATGGTGGTATTCGTAAAGACCCTCTTCACTTGGCGAGGGAAATAGATCCTGGGTCGGTTCTGAACCTCGGCGACGGCAACAGAGGCGGCCGCGAGGGCAGCCGCCACGATTGAGTGAGTGTGCATATCGAATTTGTCCCAATTATTACAACCTCGTCATCGGCATCCAATAATCACTCGCTAATAAGTCGATGGTGTGAAGGCGTTTTATAAATTAAGCGGCTGATCTGATAGGCGGTCAGCAACGGCCAGCCAACATCTATACAGTCCGGCTACCCACAAATGTCAGGGAATCGCAGAACGAATGTACTTGACTGAGTTGTGTCAACGAGTGGATGCTGCTTGAAAGATAGAAGTTAGCCCATGGCCATGATTAACACTGCGAAGGGCACTTTTCCAATCCCACACAGAGATACAAGCCCCAGACGAAATGAGACCCAATCTCGAGTGTGCCGGGCTAATTTTTAAAAACAGACTGCCCTTCGAGGCAGACGCGCCCTCACAATACGACTCACCTTGCGTGGACAAGCAGACTACAGCAAAATGCAAAATATTCTTTTCAAAAGAGCGGCAAGACGATTAGATCGTCAACAAGATCACAACGTAAATGGTTCGAATAG
Source organism: Nemania sp. FL0916 (assembly GCA_022578715.1). Taxonomy (NCBI): domain Eukaryota; kingdom Fungi; phylum Ascomycota; class Sordariomycetes; order Xylariales; family Xylariaceae; genus Nemania; species Nemania sp. FL0916. The sequence goes on from MU390232.1 coordinate 598,775, forward strand.
ATGGCCGTGGGTCGTGTTCGCGATTAGGGGCATTGGGGATCGCTTGGAGTGGCCCCGGGTTCCTCTTTGACTCTCGGGTCGAGCGTCGGTCGTGACGGCGCGCGACGATCGAAACAAGGGAACCGTTGGGACCAAGAAAGGTCTTCGCCGAAGAAAGCGTTGTCGTCGGGAAAGGGAAACCTCACGAGGACAGCAAAAGGAAGAAAAGAGAGACAAAGGTAAGGTGGAGGCTAGAGGGTGGGAAAAGGAAGGTGATGGTGGAGGATGGTGGTGGTACCTGGGCCAGAACGGGATGCGTGGGAGCAGGAGGAGATGCGCCCAGTACCTACAGCTGCCCAGGTGGATGGGAACCAAAAAGGCGGCCACGACCTGCCTGACAGGACGCTGTGCTGGATGGGATGTACTGCGAGCCGTGCGGTACGGGAACGGCTGTACGAGACACGAGGGGCTGGCGGCCCAGTAGCGTGAGGAGCCATGTCCACCAGGTACTCTGTAGCCAGTCTACATGTGCCCGACTCCACTCTCCAGCACGCACGTTACCGCGCACAGAAGGACGCCACTGCAGCGCGCAAAGAAAGAAGCGAGTGTGGGTAGGCTTCAGAGACCAAAGGAGCCGAGCCGGGGTACCCCCGGGCGCTTTATTGCTAAATTAACAGGGGTTATCAGGAGATGGACAGGGGTAAGGTATATAAGCCAAGGAAAAGAAGATCCACCGTTAATTATATGTACAGTGTTACATGTCTTAGCCCGTACCGTGGTCGGGCCAAGCGGTCAGCTCAGACAGAGGGGACTCAGCAGCACTTTAGCCGAGGTACTGTACAACAAACACCACACACCCCACACATACGCCCAATTACCCCCAAAACTCACTATATTCAAACCAGCCTCAATTTACGCAGAAAAATTAACTGATAAAATAATAATAAGGTATTAGAGAACAAAGGATAAATTTTTATATGATATATATTTTATTTTGTTTAAAAATTACTACTTTTAAATATACGGGCTGTTATATTCCTGTTTTAAACGTGAATTTTGGTCGAAACTAAGTATTACACTTACGCGGTAAATCATTGCTAAGGATAATGGCTAATTTTGACTAGCAGTTATAGCGTGCCAGGATCTATGTGGTGTTTGTTGTACAGCACCTCGGACTTTAGGGAGTCAAGCTGCTGCCCTAGCCCTCAAAGTTGATATATAGACACTGTATGTGCACTGTATGTTATTACCATGGCGCATTACTTGGCATGGTGCAGTTGAGCAATCCTGGCTAGTGTGCACTAGTGCATACTACTGCACTGCACTACTGCAGGATCAATGAAGGAACACGCGCACACCCCCATTGTCCCTTCACCAGCAGTGTCCTGACTGAAACACCAGGAGCACCACTTGCCTGAGCGGACAGAGGAGTGAATGCTACGAACAAAACTATGAGATGTCGCCATGCGGTGATACCAGAGTTCGAAGTGTTGAACATACACTGGAAGATTCGGGCAACTTGTGCAAGAGCGAATCTCTCTCATTTGAGCAGCTCAACAAATTTACTCAATACTCTACAGGCATTGTCTAAAAATGCATCAAATACGAAGTACTTCGTAGAAGCAGGCTAGACAATGTTGGGGGCCTGCCTTCTGTAGCATGCCTATTACACTACATAGAGCCCAGTAGACGAGAGGTTTAAGTACAGTAAGAGTGCAGTCCATCGGCCAAGTCGCCTATATTGCCGAGGCAGGTAGTACACTATGGTACCACAATCCACGCAATGACACCCTCCATTCGGTGTCCTCTCACTCCGACTGCCCAGCGTGGTAAGGCGGCAAGATAAAAGGCCCCCTTAAGCCGGTCTTGGGAGAAGCAACGCATAAGCAGATATAACATCATAATGATGATACAAAGTATACCTTAATCATGTAAATATGTAAGTATTCTACGGACGCAAGGAAATTTTGAAGATAAACATTGGAACTGCATATGCCAGATATATTTCATGAGAGTTGACAAGCCCTACCTCGCCTGCCATGTGGTTTGTATGGATGCAACACGGATAAGACGACCTCGGGAAATGGATACAAACGTCAACCTTGGTCCCGACTTGGAACTTTACACTAAATATACTTCGTACTTGCATACGTACTTACATGTGGATATGTATGCATCCGCGAATGCATACGAGTGTCACTGGCAAACGTGTACCTTTACCGCTGTATTTCGGAGTAAATTCGTGTGATAGTTCAAGGTATTCTTATTTTGTACCGTGGGCACTCACCCAAGTACCACTGCAATATAATTTGAGCCCCCGCTTAGGTACTGTACTGTACTGCTGTCTGGTCAGAAGTTGTACTGCCTATTGGCTCTAGTTTTCCGTTTCACTCATTTCTCTACAGTAGACATTTGGCACAGCCTCCTTTAGTCCAGGCACAAGATTTGCTGTGCTGTGATGAGCGTTAGAGAATATGTCTCGTCACCCTCCTCTTCGCCATCACAGCATCAAGCCCCAGTGAAGGCAAACGTTTGCTCTATACGAGATAATCACAGTATAGCATCTGCATCTGCTCTGCTCTATACTCCGTAATGTCCCGCGTCAAGCCAGCTTGAAATGGTAACTCTATTTCACAAGCTTGACAATTATTGCGAATGTGGCACGATTTTCGAGGCACGCAACCTTCTCTTCGCGTGAGCACTTCTCCAAACTTGGAGAAACGGTCCCCGTCCCACGGCACCCATCCAACAACACAGCCTGCCAGTGTGTAGATGCGCGTCGCGTGGGTATCACCGTTCCATTTGTTCCACGGAGGATGCTCAGACCTTCACATCGAGGAAACTATCCCAGCTGCCTTTGCTACCTGCAATGGACTGGAACTGGCGTGTCAGGGCTGCGATGCTCAAGGCGTGTTTCAGGCACCCTCAGAGCAGTGGCCGACTAGACTTCCCCAGACGTTCACGGTCTCTAAGGTTGTTTTATATGACTTTCCATGATCACAATGAATGCTTTGGTTTCCGAGTCTCGGGGGCCAGACAATGCTGGGTAGAGTAAGTACACCTCGAGCATGTTGTAGTCTACCGGTATCCCTAGTCTGGAAGAGACAGAATGAGGATAGGATTGGCAAGATGTGGAATGTTGATCTGATGTTGCTGGCGGCGGATCAAGATCTGCTTACTCGGCAGCCCTAGCTCTTCATCTACATACACTCTTTAGATTAGTGTGCCTGTTTGCCACTAAATCTGCACGTATAATACTGGGGTTTTTGCACATCGCCACTCCATTAAGGTAAGAGGCGTAAATTCGAACTGAAGGTAGAGCCGAGGGTAGAGGTTATCCAGCTAAAGATATCATCCCAAGAAAATGTTGGTCACTGGGATCTTCCGAATATGTTTGTCCTGTCGCATTGCCAACCACCTACCTATGTAGGTTAGGTAATTACTTCGTATGTGATGTACGAAGTAGGTACTGTATGTACTTAATCCAGTTGTCCACTACTTCGTACTTAGTCGCGAAAGGCACCGTCGCAACACATGACGCTCCTTACCACCATATAATTCAAACATATTCCCTTCGCTAATACAGGTGTTTTCGTACCGTATCCCTTCATATTGTCGCTAGTTTCGTGTCTCGTCAACTAGGACGTGCACGTTTCCACCTCCTAGTTGTATGTAACAGGTATCCTACGTCTCTAACAACGCCGTCCGTATGTATTCTTGTGGCTTGCATGAGACCAGTCCGACGTTACAGACGCTGGTGCAGACCTCAAACAGTCTAGCTCAGCGCCGCCAACTTCGTTCCGTTTCTTTCACTCCACATGGTTCAATGATGATCTTCGCAATTCTCCTCCCTAGCTTCTTCGAACTTACATTGTTGTTAACCTCGATCAGGCCTCGATCAATTGACCACAATAACGACTGTTAGTATTCTTACTACGCCAAAACTTGTCTTCTGTCATGAAACGACTAAAACACTTATACGCTGGAGTTCAGTCTGTACCTGACTAACCTAGGACTGAAGGAGCCTTATAGTTCTAGGCGTCTTATGCTCAGGCCAAGGATTCCCGGTCTCTCCATGTTCTGATCCAGACCCTCGTTTTATCAATTTTACGCACAATAACCAGAGTACCTACTCCGTAGGCTCTCTCACTTCTGCGTATAATCCCGTGCCACCCACGCGCATATGCTACTTCGTACATAATTTTTTTTCAGATAGGAGGCTCACGCACATTCATTCTATTATTATTATTATCATTGCAGTCGCTAGATACGGTTGCAGTATACACCCACACAAGGACCTATTATAAGCCTCTACAGTCTGCCGCATGCAATGTGTAATTATTTACATATGGCCAAGACAATGTAGGGACGCTCTAATCGGTGATGCATCACTCCAAGAATACCGAACAGCCTGCTCATTCGCCCGGCGGGAGTGCCATTGAATTGAACGCGTAATTATCCAGCTGTATGCGTGCATGCATGAGCACGTTTTCGATAATACTCTACTATTGTGCGGTCGCCAGCCTCCCTCCTCCAACTGCCCTGCCATCCAGTACACGGGCATAGTGTGCTTCGTACGTATGTACTACCGGTATCACTCCTTACACAGCGATTATTATAAACTAAATACTGCAAACAAACCGCCGACGTTGTACAACTGTACGGGCGAATGCCTCGCTTGCTCATTGATCAGGAGTTCCACATGGTCGGAACTGCATGTCGGCAGTCGCTTAGGTCAGATACTGCATTTATAGGGCATTTATTGCATGCGAGTAGATCGCCGGTCCATCTCGTCTTTCGGGATCTACTCCTATAAATTCTTATTCAAACTGACAGAGTGCCATCTACTATTGATGTGAGCAAGACCGATCACAAGTGAATGCACTGCGGAATACCTAGCTGGGTATCAAGCGCTTGCATCTACACTACACTGCCCACTCCGCAGATGGGGGCCGCTGCATGTTGGTTTGCTGTAACCCATGAGAGACCAATGACAGCAAGGTAACCACCAGCGCTGACGATCTTATTCTTTTTACGTCTTCGGGCCCCTCCGTTGCACATCTGGCCAGAAATGGAGCTCTTTCCTGATTTGGTTGCTACAGCTGACTGGTCTCTTGTCTCCCTTCGAAGTAGATGCTTCGCGGTGTCGTGATAAATGAGATGGTGGTTCACAGCCTACAACAGAAAGTCAGCTACTGCGCCTCAAGCCGCGAGCACACTCCATGGTTTCTTACAATGACAGCACGATAAACCCGAGTACTGCATGAAAGATGTAACACAATCAGCCACGAGAACGCGGCATACGGCCGACAGGATTCAGGCTTGCTCGGTAATTAGACACTTTTTTTTTCTTTTTCGTTCTACCTCATTTCCTTGATCACCGCCCTCACATCTTACGGTGTTACATTTTAACCGGCTGAGTCAACAAGAGACGAGTGATGAGTCAAGCCTTCATGCTCTCACTAAGCCTCACTGCCGTGTGTTAGAATAGATCTAGGCAAGGTGCCTTCGAAAAGTCCGTTCGGCGGTTCACAAAGCCCCCTTATCTCGAGAGACCTCACTTCGATGCCTGGCCAACACGGCCAATCGCACGCCGAGCGTAGCCAGCTTATGATCTAGCCTCGTGATACATCATCACCTACGCTCCTAGATAACGCCTTCTTATGTCTCCTGCGTCACGGTCTGGTCCAGTCAGGGGTCACTCGCGTAGACTATGCAACATTGTATGACACCGATGCCCTCGTACCCCTGAATCTGTATTCAATACTCTATACACATTAGAGAGACAAATCGAATGAGGAGCTTTTAGATTCTAGTGAGCGTGCTTAGAGTCAACATGCGCGAATTGGCACTAACAGAACTTCGGAGTGTGTTAGTAGCTGATACAGCATTTCTACGCCATACTACAGTATAACTAGCGATTTACAGCTACACAAACGACTCTTATAAAAGTCCAGTCGCACGAATAGGCCTATAACTCGCCGCCAGAACGAGTAGGTGTGCTCCTTCGAAGATGTGCTGTTAGCGACAAGAGCTGTAGACCGGAGAAGCTTGTTCAGACTCGAAGAGCTCTGTGCCCGCCAATTACTCAAGAACACAGCTGCTAAGAAGAAGATTCTTCAAGTTCAGTTACTTTGTTTTAGGTATAGCTTGGTACAAGGTCTTTTTGACATGTTAATCAAATTGATATTTCCACCTGTAGCGGAACAGCACATTGGTGTGGAAGCTGGAAAGACCCGACACACGCATAGTTCTCAAGACCGATGATATTATGAGGCTCAATAGCCGTATGTGGAATGGGCGCGGAGTTAGGAATTATTAGCTCTGTTCTGACTTGAAATGAAAGTCTGTAGCACTCTAGATGTATATAGTCTCTTATTGACAGTAAAGGAACAACGTATTAATCTGATTCTTCCTAGACAGCTTAGGGAACTCCGCTGCTGTTCACTTGCCTGATGGAAGATGAGGTCAATCATTTAAGTAGCCATATACTTCGTGAGTGGCTGATATCTTTCCTGAGTGCTAGACGAACATCAACGTGAGTTTTTATAGTATTTCCATTCAGTAGCCGGTTCTACCTTCTCTTCCCCATGGCCCAAGGCAATGTACCGGTCAAACTCCCGTTTCATCTCGCTCGGTTAGCAATAATTCATAGTAGGCAATGTGGAAGACGGTTCTTACATTTCAAGTCTCGGCGGTTACATGTTCACTTATCCTCCTCTCAACTCTTTCTACATTTTCCAGCTGTAGCTCGCTATGATCTAAATCTGAATCTTACACTGGAGAACCACATGTCGGATTTCGAAATACGTTACTGCATTAACTACATATATAAATCTGATAGTATAGAATCTAATACGCCGGCCGATAAAATTCTAGTATGCGAAAGTAGCCGTATGGCGCTACAACTCCGTTCGCAACAACGTCTCTACGAGGAACGAAACGACCTAATTCGCTAAACTTGACATGTCTAACAATATTTTCCCTTTCTCTATTTGACCTATACTCTATTAATCACGATACTTTTAAGGTCTAGTTTCAGCAAGAATTCACACGAGGTACCAAACCACGTTTCAGGGAGAGGTGTATATCGGGGAGCTATAGTCAGCTACTTGGGTATATAATAATAGATTAGTTGAACTCCCGATCGCTATTTGAGAGGTTCAAAGATGAATTGATCTGTATATTGGGCCCCACACTACACGTTCGCCGGCAGTCTGGCTGAAGAGGGGCTTCTATTCACTCTATGATCTCGAATCTACCTGGACATGGTGCTTGTGTCGAGTCTTTGCAGTAGAGCATAGTAGAACCAACCATTTGGTTAGGGAACATGATTAATACCATCCACTTCTATGATTCATCATGGAAATGCGTGTCATTCATTCTGCTGGGCGATAACACTAACTGTCTCCCTGTTATATAAGTACCTCATGAGATTGGAGGCTGCTCTTAGGAAGCTCAAGACTTGATTGCTCGGAGCAACCTTGATCGCTCGAACTGTAAATAAACTTAACGTTAACTTTATAATTGCTGTGTTACGCTCTTGACACCATTAACACGGAGTATAAATCTTAGTTCAGATGTTCATTCAAGCACGTGGCATTAGTCTTTCGTCACCATACCAACAATAAGGAGGCGGCAATATAATTGTGTCACTAATAGCGACTTTCAATGCCTATTGTCTCAATTATTACACGTTGGACCATACGAATGTTGGTATACCCAAGGCCGTAATCCATTGCTTCATTCTCTTCCCACTCACTTGCAGAATAAAATGGAGACGTGTTCGAGTAGCATCTCGATATTCCGAAACAATGTCATAATATAAATGTGACACTATGCTGTATAATTATCGCGATGGTACGCAGATTGTAATCCAAACCTTTGACTGATCAAGATTATTCACATGAAGCAAGGTCAAGAAAACTTCTCGGCAAGAATAGAGCTATGCATGGTTCAAATCGGCCGTTGACCGACCGGTTTAATGACCATGAACGCTAAGTGTCAAATTAACGAGTAGCAGAAGTTCCTGGTCGAGGCACTTTGCACACTTGATCTGTCCCAAAGGGTTGACATATACTTCCTTACACACAATACAGAAGTGTCAATATGGAATCCTCAAAGACTGGAGGTTCTAAGATCCGAAATCGGAATTCCCCGTCTCAAGGCTGCCCCCACACCCACCGCATATTTGACTCCCGAAGCCTCGGCAATATCACCAAGTAAAGTTGCGGCTGCGGTTTAGAATTCTTTCACTATCCTACAACCCTGTCAGTACCAATAATTTTACAGAAATTCCTTTTGAACTAGGGAAAAGTCAATTAGTAATATCAGAGTTCCAAAGAGTCGAAGGCTGTCGAAAGCTGTACACAGAATCCCCATTCGCAGTGCCGGGTTATGTAACTAGGCATCCGTGTAAGCTACCGAGGCTTAATGCGTGTTGATATTATGCAGGCTGCGGCTTAAAGAGGAAATCACCCGGCTTGCCCTATAACATCTATTGGACAGCATCCTTTGGAGGCAGCCTTGTTTTATTTTCCGGGGCGGTGAGCCCATCCTTGCACTTACCTCGGGTGAGTGTAACCCTTATTAAGATTTTGTGGTACAATACGACCTCATTGCAGACGGCCAAGCTGTTAACATAGGGAATTATAACGTATTCGGTCCCGAGCAACGCGCATGCCGCATTGGTTGATATGCCGAAGTTGCATAGGCATTGTTTAATAGGCAACAGTCCTTACGAAGTACTAGTTTGTAGTTTAATGCACTTCCGCTCGTCAATAATTTAGGCCCGAGCTGGCGGCAGACCCGCGAAGCAAAGGCTCGAGACGCGTAAGAATGATAAGTTTAAGAGCAGCACTAGCGCGTGTAACCATCATGGATCTGTCTAGAACGATTGTGGGAGAGATTTGCAATCAAGGGCTAAATAATCACTAGAAATGCAATAACATAGTATTGTCTGTAACTAGTAGATAACTACTCAAACACTTCGCCATCTCGCCGGATAGATACCCAGGTATGCCGGCTTTCGCCATTGGACGTAAGTTATGAATGAAATACTACTTGCTGCTCGATGACCACACGTTCCACTTACGAATGAGCTCGGTCAATTTGGGCCTATAATCTAAAAGTGATCGTTTACCTGCTGTTGCTTCTTATCATACCAGTTTCACGAACAGACAGTAACAGACTCACTTCAAAACCCGCACTCATTGTCTTTCAGACCTCATGTTCTCTCTGCTTAATTCTATATCTGAAGCTGCTCTCATTTATCATGCGCTTCTTTCGTATTAACGTCTCATCATGGATTCTACTCTGCACCACTTCCATGACCGCCGATGCCTCTAGCGGCAGTATCGGATTCTACGCTGATAGCTCATGTCTCAAGCAAGTGAATAACACGCAGAACGTGGCGGCAGGAGCCTGCGTGAATACAAAAGGCGTCATCGCCGTCGCCGCCCTCTCGCTGCCCTCATGCGGACACACAACGGCGATACTCTACGTCTCAGATATCGCGAGCTGTAAGGACCCTTCGTTCTTACCTCTCGTGAGCAGCGGGAACGTAGGTGATTGCCTGTCGTTCATCGAGGGCCGGTTGATCGACTCGGCACACTTTCAGTGCAATAGTTCCGCTGATGAGACGGGGAACACACCTGACCCTACGAATAGTGGTCAGCCGGGCGACCCTACACCTAGCGATAGCCCCCCTAATGACGAGCCTGGGTCTGGAGGGAGCAGCCTATCGTTGGGAACGACTCTTGGCATCGTGTTCGGGGTAGTTTCAGCGATTGCCAGCGTCATCGGCGTGACTTTCCGGATCATAGCTTATCGAAAGTCGAGGACAGATTCGAGGACAGATACAATGTACTATTGAAGGATCAGGCGGTTGGGGTTGGGGTAGTATTCGCCGGCGAGCACTACCACATACCGTAGGAAGCATGATGCGCTGGCATATAAGTGAGGCTTGGGTGCAGGGGCCGGATGGCCAAACCTGCATCTGGAGAATTTACACATCTCCAAAGCTGCTCATTGGGTATATAGATACCGTGGTATCAGGAGTACAATGTTGAAAAAAATGAAGGATTCAGCCGACAGATACCTATGAGGCAGCCATTTGGATTACTAACGATGTTGGTTGAGAAATATGTGATAGCTCGACTCTTCATGCGAGTTTATGTTTTGTGCAATTCACTTTGCTATTAGATCACAACTTGAATAGTAACAACTCTTTCCAGCTCGATGAATACAATGCTTTAGTGATGCTCGCTAGACTGCCCCGACAAGATCTACCGACCTCCCAGGGCTCGTTGATGCTCTATACCGACGAGTGCTGCCAAGACTCCATCTCTGAAAGCTCTGTACCGCTCCTCAGCGGCGATTGCCAGGGGGCGCCGTTCGCGGGGATCCGAGGCGTGAAGCTTACATCACTGCCAACTTGTCCCGATTACGGACTCCCCCTACTTATCGTATCCAACGAGACGAGTTGCAAGAATCCGCAGTCCGAGTCCACTGCCAACAGCGGTGTGATCGGGAGATGCCAATCTTTCAGTGTAACTGAGATCGCGAGTTTCCAGTTTATCTGCTACGGGAAAGGCGTCTCATCTGTGCCACTTCCATCTACCACGACCAGCTGGGGATGGCAATCTACTACGACTAACTGGGGATGGCAATCTACTTCACGCACTACTACCGCCTGGGCTCAAAGCGAGACACAGTGGACGCCAACTTCGACAACAGATTGGGATGAACCCCAGAGCCAGACACAATGGAGACCAACCTCTTCGACATGGGGCTATGGATGGGGGCACGAGTCAGCAGTAACGTTGACGGTAATACAAAACGAGAAAGAGACGAAGGACCTAGGTGCTGATAGTCGGTTCTGGGTTACTCTGATGGTAACTATGAATGATACCGTGTATGAAGTACGGCAGCCGGCACCAGGGTACGACGTCGTCCAGGGGGGGTACAGCCTATGCAACGGCGGTAATACGGTCTCTCAACGCGACAGTGTTCGAGTTTGGGTCTGTCTAGTAATAGCCTGGCTCCTTTTATTTTTATTATAACATTTTCAAACCCGGGGGGAATGCGCCGACCACGCGAACACTAGGATGCAATTGCGTATATATAGATCTGTTAGATACCCTTGAGTCAATGGGAGATTTAATAATTTATGACCCAACCTTCAACCTATCAAGCCCTACATTGCAATATTAACCTAACTGCACACTGAATCTTGCTCGTTCTATAGTCATGATCGTCTGATGCATTTTAGGAATGAATTGCGAATGACCACACAAAGATTGATTCTTAATATTTCTGTTAAACATTGTTGTTTTACCTTCTATTCTTGATCCTTCATAATTATGACCACCACTTAGTTAGACTCATGAAGTGAGCGCAGCAGGTGTCCAATTTCGTCTAAACGGGCGTAACGTTAAATCGCAACACGATACTCTCATAATCCTTACGTAGCGTCTTATCTTATAGTCATGTTTACGGCAACGTTCCAGTACGTACGACCATAGCCACCAGATCACTCGGGATCCCGTCCGCTCTCCCATAGATAAGCTGGTGAGTGCCAGGCTAGTACCCGGGTTGGTGACAACCGGGGAATCCCTGGTGTTGTACGTTTTTTTTTATTAAAAAAAATGATTAATCTCGGGTTTGCTCTTCTCTTCCGGAAACTCCGGAATCGTTGTTATTAAATATCACGGACTGCGATTGTAATATCGAGCCGCAATATTATTGCAACAATACGCATGGTCATCTTGCGCCTGTCTGGAATGATGTGTTTGAGCTGGTCCTTAGCGCCGGGACCATTACTGTAACAGGAGCGCATCTTAAATACGTAATTCGCTACGTAAATGTATACTGAGATACAATTTTGCTTTGATCATTTGCGGCTTAAAGGAGGCTTCTGATAATGATACAGCACACCGACTATCCAATTTCGAGTTATACTTGTCCGAAGACGTTCAATGTGTCGGATAATTTTCGTTGGATCTTAGATTAGCGCTTACGTAACAGCAGAGCCGCAAGGACCGTCTAGAAATTGACAGTCGATGCTTGCAGATCAATCGAGTACTCACAGCTACAGACGTAAGGTATTCTTATGAAGGCCAAGACGAAAGGATACTTATATTTTTCAAACAGTTCATGCAGGATATTACAGCCTACATTTCGATGATCGTGGCTAACCTACCGCCCTCACTTAAGTGAACGTTCTAGCAAGAGGTCACGTATCGTAGCCATGTCAGAAATATTCAACAGATCGTCCATCAATAGATGGGCAATGATAATATCAATTGCAGCCTCCTAGCGAAGAGACATCTGTTCTAGCCGATTTTTTTTTCAACTATCTTTGGCATCGAGATACCTCTTCCGATGAGTCATGACAAAGCTACAACATGAATCAACCGTCCAATGTACCAGTGTATGCATTTTCTCCAGTCGCCAGCACTCCAGTGGGTGGCTTATTCAGCCTTCTTCAGGTGGACGTCGCTGAAGCCAATATGGTTAGACCTGTGTACCATCTAAACAGGTAGGTGCTTAGGAACAACTTACAAGATCAAGTCGGCGTTGGGGGGAATGTGTCCAGTAAATCCACTAGTTGGGACTCGTTAGCCAATGAGCTTAGAGCGTAGACACTTCAGCTGAAATTCGGGTCATGCAATAACATAATGTAATGCACACTAAATGTGTAAGGCAGGTGGGCAAACGTACCGTGCACCATAGCCGTAGTCACTAGAAGAAGGTTAGCTATGTTCGCTGTTGATGCCGTGTAGAAAGAGATTCTGCATTAGGGTCATACCTAGAGATGTCCAAAGTGGCTATCTCGCCAACCTTCATCTGAGTGACACCCTCGTCCCAGCCTAATTGTTCACGAGTATTAGCCAGGGTACTATCAGTGTTCGATTTTAATAAGCCTACCCTTGATGACATTGCCAATGCCAATCCTCGTGACAAAGTCACCACGGCCGACAGAGGAGTCGAACCTATTGTTTCGGGCGAGATGTTATTAGTGAACGTACTGATAGCTTAGGGGAGATGCTGAGAGGGTCTGCTGACGTCACAAAAATGGTGCTATTGAGGAGGGCAGTAGTGGGATGAGCGGCTGAATGAAAGATGGATGAATGGCGGGGTAGCTTCGGCTCAGGAACAACCTCTCTCTCTCCCCTTTCCCCTATATTCACCACTTACTTGTTGCCCTTGTTGCCAGGCTGGCTGGTATCTTTGAGCCAGCCAGTGTACTCAATGGTGACGGTTTGGCCGGTTTGGGCCAGAGGACCGGTACCCTCTTGATGCGTGGTCTTAACGACACCCATTGTGAAGTATTTGGTGATATATGAGAAGAAGAAGATGATGGCTAGGTGCCGGCGAGTCTTGAGTTGATTTATGGGTGAGAATGAGAGATGAAGAAAACGGTGTTGAAGTTTTAAGTTGAAGGTTCTGGAAGAACTGGGGAATACGAGGTAGATATGCAATTCGGTAATGTAGAAAAAGTAAACACACAGCCGAGATATTTAGCGCCTTTGGCCAAGTATCTGAGGAAGGTACCGTACAGTACAGTATTGGATGTACCTCAGCCGGAAGGCTCAAGTCCATCAGACCGCATGTTTCCATGCCACAATTACGCCCCGAGTGAGGGGCGAGCACCTCAAGCTCATGGAAGGTGGGTCTAGTGCTTTCAAGCTCCTATCCGCTTAACCTAAGTACATGTAAGTAGCGGCCGGGCGCGGGATGGCCTATGAAGTGGTGCCGAACAGGTGGGGACTGGCGCCGTACCTGGTAACATGAGTGCTAATTTCGTGCAGCTGCAGCGGGCTAGCATAGTAGAGGTACCTAGGTTGGCCCCGAAGGAGCCTATGAGTTGCCCCGCACAGCGTCCCCGAAGTTCCGGCTCCGTGGTGTTGCCCTCAGCTTGCTACACCCGTCTCCTAACATCTCACGTCAACCACGCAGGTGAGGTGACAGCCAGGGGCAAGCTACCAAATATCCAGTTCCGGCGGTCAAGTCGAGTGGGTACCATCTACATCGTACACGCGATATGCGCCTGCAAATTCGTGGGTCTCCAGTGACCTCGTAGCCCCTGCTAATTTGACCGGACCAAAGGTACTGTACCTTATATTGGCACGCAAATGCGTCGGTAAATATACGTCCCACCTTGGCGCGTATAATGCATCTTACAGCATGGGGGCCACTTGTAAACGACTTGGCAACGTTGTTACTCAACGATCGTGGCCATTTCTAAAAATTGACTGCAGTATTCCAACCAAACGACCTAATCATGGTTATTATCACGATAGGCACACAATCACTTCCCTCGTCTGTGTGTTGCTTGTGGGAACGTGCTACCCGAGCAGACCCGAGCTACGGGTGTATATAATTAGCAACGCGTGTGCTTTATGTTTGCTAATGACGACATCCAGGGTGGCATGCCGATCCCCCGCTTGTTGGGGATTACTTGCAGCGCCAGAGTCAGATTCTTGCAGGGACCGGCGACTGTTGAGCAAGCAATATTGTCTGCTTGGGCAGTGAATAAAACTTGGACTGACCACTAAGAAGTCGACCTCGTCAGCAACGTGGCGCGGACGCGGAGTGCATGTCGTTTAGTGATCCCGAGTTGGTAGCCGGTGTCCTTGGCCCTGTCCCTCCTCTCGTGTTTCCATCTCAATCGACTAGGTTAACCGGTTAGGTAGGTACTACAAGTAGCGAGATAAGCGATGAATGTCTAGGTGGCTTATATCGTTGATCCCTAGTCCTAATATGATGGCCTACTTGATCTTCGGGACGCAGCCTCACTATCGCCGATCTGCGGCATATCTGCCGGGATCGTCAGAAACACTCCTGCAGTGGTAACTGACATCCATGGTTTACTCCACGCCGGCTCAGTCAATGTCCCGAAGTGCAAGAGTACCCCGAGCGGAACGATTTTCAACACCATCGGATCACCCGGACTGGGCAGTGATGCAGAAGCGGCCATGGTTGAAGATTGAACCAGGTGCATGTATCACAGCGACCCACGGCGTCTCTATGAAAGCAATTATATGTCTCAATTTTATCCCTGAGATGCGTTATGCCTATCTTTGATCTCTTCGAATACAGCGAGGGATTCAAAGTTCAATTACTTCGGAGATAGCTAATTGATTCAATGGATCTATTCTATTCCTATGGTAATTAGATATCTCTTAAATAGACTATTGTCTCATAACTAGGCTAGTCTAGCTGTAGGAGTCTATATATTCTTAAGATCCAGCGGCTGTCAGTATTGTATGACGAATTCTCAAAGAGACCTGAGCCATAAAAGCATTAGGCCACAGTTCCAAGTAGCGCCAACAAGGCTACTAGAAGGGCGATCATAAGGCAGCAAAATTTCCACGATGAGATCAACCAGGGTTACAGGACCCGTCCTAGGATGGAACCAAGTGATTGCACGGCGCAATTATGCCGAAAACTTGCCCTGTTTTTATTGCCATGTTTCAGACCAGATCTAAGGTAGATCTTATCCATCTTATGTATTAAGAACCACATAGCTTCACCCACCCCAAAACCTACCCGTCTACCAAATAATTAGCCCTACTATTGAATCTGATATCGATATAGAAGACACCGATCTTCGAACGCAATTGGCTCTGACCTGAAGACTTTTCGAGAACGGAAAAGAAACGTGAGACAAAACAGTCCGATCATGTTACACAATACATGTAGCACAATCTTTCTGGTCGTTGGCCATTCCCCATACATTGCCGCCCCTAGCGAGCCCCTATCTAAATTTCTTTTCGTAGATATTGTCTCTGACATCGTCACTGCCAATGTCGGCTACGAAAACCGAGGTCGAGCCGGTCTGTCCGCGAAGAATAATGACGACTATCACTATTACTACCTCACTATCACAACAGCTCAATACCGGGCTATATCAAGCCAATTGGCAAATTCCCCTCTATTTTTGCCTGGCTTGAGGACTTTGACGCGTGAAAACGCAGCTTTAGAATCGGGTATAGCGAGCCGTGTCACCACCACGGCTAACGTTATAATCACCATCCCCTTTGACTCACTTTGAAACGTTCATACTTGATCATATACATCTATTATCACACCCATATCAAATTATAATTTGAAAGCATGATTCGGATTCTTATAATCAATAGTGACTGGGCTACCGTACCCGTGGCTCAGTAGAACAGCAGTAGCCTTAAGCTTACAGACCGCTTGTATCTTAACTCAAAGCTAACCGGCAGTCCTATCTCTGATTCGTACCTTCACGTCGCACAATTCTCGGCATTAATGTTTGGCCTTGGGGTATGTTTCACCATCGTGCATACAGGTAGCGATATTATCCTGCGATCGGCCGTGACTTGTGTGACTTGTGTGACCTCGCTTGCCGTCTTGGTCAGTCTTGTCCGACTTGTTTCGACTAGTAGCGTGCAGCCGACTGCGTGTGCGTGCCTTAGGTTTGCTTTGCTTATCTCTCTTCTGTATGCGCACTCTCCTATGTATGCGCAATCATCTGTGATGCGGCCCGCCCGGCCCCCCTATTCCACCCGGTTCTCCTCTGTCTACCTAGCTATCAAATACCACATAGACGTTGTATAATACGGAATAATTCTTTTCATCTATTAATTTGCATACTGCAACAAATGAGAACCCACAGGAAACCTGTTCCTCTTTGGTTATGTTCCAAGCTAATAGATGAAAACAATTATTTCGCACTATACTGCTGGATCACCTGTTCGAGGCTGCAGTGATTATACCGCTTCGTCCAAGACCATTGAACACAGCTAATCAGGTACGTGGCCAGTCAATGGGTTCTTGAGGTATGTACCTAGCAGTAGCTTCAGAGACAGCAAAATTGCTCTCTCTTAGACACCCGCGGGCAATCTGCGACCGCATAGAAATGTATCTGTCTCCAACATAATAGAATCTACACAGCCCAGTGACCATCCCATTAGACCCCAGGGAAACCATATCTCCACGCAACTAACACCCGCCATAATCTCGACCCGTCGCATCACGACTAGTCTCAGCGCATGCTGATTTACATGCGTACCTTGCCGATATTGCGAGTATAATCTTAGTAATATCCCTACACTTTATTGTAATGCAGCTTTCCGAACGAGAAAATAAGTGAAAAGGCAATCTCGATGTATGCAAAATACTCCGTTCTTCCAGGACATGCGTAAATAATAATTAAACGCAATATATAACTAAATCTGAAGCGCCATTCTTGACAACCTTGAGGCTTTAGCGACTCCATCAGCGGCTCAGTGGTCTAGTGGTATGATTCCTGCTTCGGGTCGCACCCTTCCATCAGTACATGGGAATGCAGGAGGCCCCGGGTTCGAATCCCGGCTGAGCCCAATCTTTTTTTTGTTAGTTTCTCAGCCCATCTTTTTTACATCGCTTACCCTTGAATTTCCAGTCTAGAGGTAAATGATCGGTCGACCTCTGCGTGCTCGGCTGGCACATAGCATAGTTCTTGGGCTAATTATATATAAGTCCCGTAGGTACATCATTCATGACGGCTCGAAGCATCGCGGCAATGAGAGGAATGAATGAGACATTATGAAATATTTATGAGTTGGAATTGGCTTGTATCGCTCACATATACGTACGAAGTACCTGAGAGGATAAAGGGAAGCCTGTCATGTCTCATATTTCCTGGGAGGCTTGGATATCATCATCTAGGTACGGAGTATGTATAGGTATTCTTATGGGGTTGTTTCAATGCAATCATCGCTCGACCTACAACCACTTTTTTTGCGCGTTGCAGACATGCTAATTGAACCCTACCTTGGATGGTCAGCAAACAGAAGAACGCAATGAGCAGGGTTAGAGATGTAGAAACCAACATTTGCCTCTCAATCGCCATCCCATGATACTTCCATGTCATCAACGATGTCTCTGATGGCCTGGCTAAGCGCGCCTCCGCTCCAAATCTTCGTATGTCTATCTTTCGACTCTTTAAAAGTCACGCGACCGTAGCGTACCGCGCTGGTACCGGCTGGCGGAGCCTTCTGCCTTAGATGTGACAGTCGGAGTATCTTGAGCTCAAGATCGGAGTCTGCGAGGCTCTGACAGAATCCGGCCCAAGAGCTGGGCTGTGCGTCTTTTCTGCCCTCGAGCATGCATTTATGGAGGCTGATGCTCCTCAGAGTCGATTTATAGGTTTTGCACAAGTCGAGGAGGACTTTTTCCGACAGATTGGCCATCCCAATATCGAAGTATTGCAGATTCGAAAATCTCGGAGCTGGGGGGAAATGTGCAGGCAGAAACCCAGAAACCTGAACGTTAGAGCCCGTTAGTCCTACGTTTAACGAAATTCATTGGGAACAGCCTCACATTTGCTGATGCTAACGGATCTTGTTCGTTTGTTGACGTGCTCGTGAGATCATCTGTCCCACTTCCTAACCATTCTAGGAGCCTCAAGATGGACTCGCGGGTGCAGAATTGGAAATTAAGGCGTAAGTGCTCGAGAGCAGAAGCTCTGGTCAGAAACCTCGAGAGAAAATATCCCACTCCAATGGTCGGATCATGGTTAACACTGCGGTCGTTGACATATACGCATGGTATGCCCCCATCGAGGCCATCTAGGAATATGGTGGTGAGTTTGCTTAGTGCTAAAGAAATTTCGGCTTCTAAGCGATTGGGTATCTTGAATGACTGATCAGTAAGTCGGCAATGGTGCAAAAGGATTTCCATTCGAGTAATTTTCGAGCTGTGGCTAGATACTAGAAGACATGGTATCAGTGTTTTGCCGGCAATAATATTCTGAGTGGTCTAATCATGCTAGTGTTACGAAGGAGCAGAGCGATAGGGGGGATAATGGGCAAAGTTGGGTTCTAGTGGTAAGAAAGGGTACATACCAGCCGCCTTTCCAATAGCTCGTAGAATCGTTAAGAAAACATGACTAGTATACTCGGGGCCACGATCCCGTACTCCCCTAAGAGGGAGCTCCAAAGTAAGGTCGTGTGAACGAGCGAATGTAGGGCAACCATAGCTATGCCATGCGGTGTTATCGCGACTGCGAGTAATAGGGTGGAAATCTCGCATGCCAATGGTCTCGAGATTTGGCAAGCGGCTGAGGGCATCTGACAGCATTTCCGCGTCCAGCCCGGTCGTGATGAATTCCACGTGGTCGAGGGATGCGGCCATGGACCGGTTCTCTCGTACGGCAGACTCGACAAGCGGCGGCGAGACGGGAGAGGGAATGTTGTAAGGGTGCTCTAGGTGAATGATGAGATGCGTGATACTGGGACCGAGTCGCGACTTGGCGATATCGACCAGGGCCTGGATGCTGAAGTCGATCAGGGCAAACATTCTCTTAGAAAAGAACTCCTTCGAGAAAGCCCCGAACAACGCCGCCTCGAGCTGGCTACAGGTACTGCGCAGATGACCATACTCGGGTGTGGTGAGATATGAAGTGATCTGGAGGAGCACCTCGAGAGGCATCTCAAGTAGAGGCGACATTCTTGCGATTGAATTGTGTGATGGTAGGAACAACGAGCCCAGGCAGAGAAAACAGCTGCTTTATAAGTAGTGAGCTAGGTGTGGTCGCAGTTGCCTGCATTCAATTTCTTTTCGCTCTAGGCTTCAGTCGCAGCAAACAACTTGAAGTGTATTGTCACATTGCTTCACGCGTATTGGAGGCAGGCAATCGTAGGTATCTTGATAATGGTTTGGTCATGCCATGGCCAATAAGACCTGCGAATTCACAGGCAGCTGAAACTTACCTACTGTACCAATCTGCATGAAGGTTAGGTAAGGTAGCTGCACTACCTACTAAGGGTACTTAGGCAACAAAGAGAACTGTGGCGGCTGATATCATGTGCTAGCGTGCACTTCAATCTCCTCCTGTTATATCAGGTAGAACTAGCATGCGTGAAAGTTATAATTAAATAAAAATAAAAATAAAAATTAGAAAAGAGTAAGAGGGTATCAATTGTATTTGTTTTGCTCGGTAGTTTTGTACATCGGGTAAATTTATACTCCGTACGGGTCATCTCTTTATTAGCGTTCACCGCACGGAGTAGATGATATTATCAATGCCCTTTGGCACGGGACTGGGGTCCCCAATTCTCCTTCGGGTTATTTTGATACCGGACCAAGCCTGGCTTGGACTTGTCGCGTCCAAGGCGCTGGTCGAAAACAACTTCTAGTTTATCGACCTCGTCATCCTTGTTCTGAGCATCGCCTAACCTAAGAAGCTTGTATGCTGGGGTATTCTCTGCAATCTTGTCCGTTTTCACAGGGTGTTTCTGTCGCGTCCATTCTCTCATGACGTGCCAGATAACGGCCCATGGTGCATTTGTCCTCATGCTTCCTGCTTTACAGTGACTTCGCGTAACCTCGTAGCCTAAATGACGGAGAGAACCTCTGATGCTATCCTCATCTGGACAATTACAGTGTAATGTGCCTGCGAGATTGGTGGGATGGAAATAGAATGGGTACGGCTCCAACGCTGCAAAGTCGTCCTCGTTATTTGGTAGCGAGTTGTCTTCCGGGGGCGGGAGTGATTCTTCAAGTGCGGTCCGTAGCATGCCTTCTATCCGTGGCTTTGTGCCATATATGTCATCTGAAGCATTCGGCAGCCCATCTAAGATCTTTGTGATGAAGTCCGAAGAATGCAGGGGCCCTGCATACATAGGGCCGGCGAGATGCATTTTCGAGTCGCAGTGTTGGCAAGTTGGGCCGGTTGTCGGGGCCAAGGCAAAGCCATGCTTATAGAAGGAACCGTTGCCAGATTTATTCTTGGCTTTTTTGTTGCGTGCCAGAAGCTGAGTTTCCCAAGCACCGCATCCAGCGTCGCAATTATATACCACCATCGTCTTGCCTGCAAGGAATTTGACTCTGGCTGGAGATTTCCTGATCGTGACGAATATTCGAATATAATAATCGATGGATAGACTGAGAAGCGGCTCAATTGCCAGGCCATACCTTGCGGCAGACGTGGCGATGGCGTGTAAAATAAGTCGCAGCCCGACTTCGTGAGAGTAAGGCCCTTTGATAGGAGCACCACCGTAGAGGGAGAAGCACTTCTCCGGATAGCCATTGGAAGCCCACACGCCCGAGTCCGTACACGTCACGCAGAGAAGACCACCGTCATCGCGGACGGCATTGACGGCAGCGTCAAGGAACGGGGCCGCTGTCCCGTAGGGATCTAGATCGATCACATTATATCTCTGGCCTCGGGGCTTATTCTTCTTGGCATGTTTTGCCCTGTCATGGTCTCGCGTGATCTCATCGGCCAGGAAGGAGTACATGTGGGCGCGCGCATCGCCCAAGTTGGCGATGACCTTAGACTCAACGCCATTGTGCTCGGCATTGCGGCGGATAGCGTCGACGGCGGAAGGAGTGAGGTCATTGGCGGTGACAGAGGTAACAAAGGGGAGCTCCTGAGCATATCGCAGAGCTCTGAGCCCGGTAGCAGAGAGAGCGTCGAGAATGGTGAACTTGGGGCCGTGGGGAGGACCATGCTGTGCACTTTGTCGTGTTCCTTGCTGCGCATCTTGCTGTGCTGGGTCCTCTGGCTTAGATTCGGGTTCCTTAGTCGCGTCGGGCAACGGCTGCTCGGCAACGGCACTGGGCGCTGCCTTGTCCTCGTCCGGCTTGCTGGTACTCTCTTCTTTAGCATCAGGCGCATCAGGCGCATCAGGCATTGATGTATCCTGCCCTTCGGCCTTCACGTCACCAGCGCGCGCTATGTCGGTCGCGTCGGCGGCACTCGTCTCAGCAGCATCGGTGGCAGGCTGCCCCTGTTGCTGCCCTTGCTGCTTCTTCGGGTTCGGGCCATTGGCGTCCGACTTGTCGCGCTTCCTCTTGGCCACATGTTTCGCGTTGGCAGAGCGCGGCGCAGAAAGGAGGTCTTCTCCATAGGCTTTGATGGCGAGTACAGTCAGGTCGCGGTTGAACTGCTGGATGGGATTGTAGAAGACCTGCTGTTGTTCCTCCACAGTCTTCGTCTTCTTTGCAGTAGGGTCAGGCTTCGTGAAGGGCACAAGGATGCGGCCCAGGCCCTCCTTCACCTCGGTATACTCCTGGCCATCTCTTGTGAATGTCTGAACGCCGCAGTCTCCGGTCGAAGTTGAGGCTGGCGTCGATTGGCTCGGGGGATTTACTGCCATAGTGCGCACAGCTCGTCGGATGGACGCCTGACTAAGAGGCCGGCTTATATACCTAGGCGATAGGCGAAAAAGCAGGTACGGTGGCGAATAAAGCATTCACGACATGGAGTGACGCGAAGTGAGGTGGTAATTGTCCAATTAGCAGTAGTTTACGGGGGACTATAAGTCGCGACCGGTTAAAATAAAGATTTGGGTTTAGCGTATTTTGAAAATTTAACGTGGTAAAATTTAGTTATTGTTTAACAACTAGTATAAATTATTTATTTTAATATATATATAGTTCGTATATAGTTAAAATTAAAAATATATAAAAATATAATTATTAATAAATAATATTACGAATATTTTAATTTTATTAAAAATAAAATATAATTTATTTTTTAAATTATAAAATAAAAAACTCGTAAATTAATAAAATATATATAATTAATTTGTTTTAAAAATTTTTAATATAATATTTTTATTAATATTATTTTTTATAATTTAATATTTATTAATTTATTAATTATATGTTTAATATATTATTTTTTTATTTTAATAAATATTTTCGTATTTAATATTTTATATACGTTTTATAAAGTTTTATATAATATAAAAATATATTATTTATAATATAAACTTTTATTAATTTATATAACGCGATTAATTATTAATAAAAAAATATTTTTAATAAAAATATTTTTATTATTTTTTATAAAAATTATTTTAAATATTATAATTTTTAAATTATATTATAATATTTTAAATAAACGTTTAATATTAAATAATAATTATAATTATAATATTTTAAATAAACGTTTAATATTAAATAATAATTATAATTATAATTTTTTAATTAATTTTTTTAATTCGATTAAAATTAATATTATATTTATATACGATTTTAACGAAATTTATAATTTTTAAATAATATTTTAATTTATTGTTTAAATATTAAATTATATTTAAATATTAAACCGCGTTTAAATATTAAACTATGTTTAAATATTAAACCGCGTTTAAACTTTTTTAATTAATATTTTATTATTTATTAAAAATTTTAATATTATTTATTACGTTATAATTTTTTAAAAAAAACTGTTTAATTTAATAATTTTTATTTGTTTTTTTACGTATTTTTTTATTATAATATCGAGTTTTTTTTAAATTATTAACGTATTAACGTATTAATATATTTTAAAATTAAATATATATCGTATATATTTTAACTTTTAATAATAAAAAAAACTCGCGCGTATTTAAAAATATAAAATTTATATATTTATAAATAAATTTAACGTATAATTTTTTTTATATATTATTAAATTTTTTATTTTTTATTTTAAAAACTAATTATTTTTAATTTTAATATTAAATATATTTAAATATTACGTTTTTATTTTTTTCGAAATAAAAAATATAAGTTTTAAATAAACGTTTTATAATTAATATAATTATATATTAATAATAATTAATAATTTAAAACAAAATCGTATATTAAAAAAATTAAATATTAAATTAACTTGTTTTTTAATAATTCGATTATGTTTAATTAAAATTTCGTATTATTATAATAATTATTAAATTTTATAAATTTAATATTTATTATTATTATTATATATTTTTATTTTTTATTAACGTTAATATATTAAATTATTATTTTTAATTTAATTTTTATTTTATAATTTATAAAATAAACTATTCGAATATTGTTATTTAATAAAATCTTTTTAAAAACGAGTAATTTTTCGATTTAAATATAATATATAATAAAATTAAAAATTTTAATTAAATTATTTTAAAATTTATTTTTTAAATTATTTATTTTAATATTAT